>OY757052.1:7612102-8354952 GCA_963582015.1 Xanthorhoe designata
TGAAGTATCAAAGTGTGGTAATTCAGTAACCTGTAATATATTCATGTTTGGAAGCCAAGAGCCTTAAGAAAATCCTTATTTGACTTTGTCAATTTCTTCACTCTTTTGTCACGTCTTTGCACCTTAGATGCCTTTGAAGAAATAAGACGCTTTATTCCAACTGGTGGGTTTTTATAATACAATATCATTACGTCTTTTTTAAATGAAGACGTAGCTCAATTTGTGCTTCTCCGAAATCGATACAGTAACCGAATTGATCAATAATCCTAATAGATATAGATGGAATGAGGTTTTTGTTTACAGAAAAATAAATAACGTTTTGTGGTGATTCTATGCACCAATTACTTGCAGCAGTATTATATACAAATTCGTGAATGATATGAGTTGGTAATCCGTTGGAGTAAGAACCGTACACTAGATCACATTCAATTCTAACCACAGGCAGAATATTACTCTGTTTGTTATGAATATTTTTTAATGAGTTTGTTACTGAAAAATATAGCAAACCGCACTCGTATTGTTGAGATAAAGTCAAGGGCTGTTGAAAGTAGGAAGTCAATTCTGATTTATTTCCAGAGATGGTAACCGTTATAGACATGCTAACATACTGAACTATACTGGAGAATCTTGTTTATTTATCCCCTGCCCACTCCAAAAATTATTTAAAAAGCTTAAACAAAGATGCCCGCAATTAAACGGGTGGTCACGTTGTACATTATCATAATTATAGTTTACTTTCGAACCTAAGTATCGTATAAATTCTTTTGGAGGCTTAAGATTACCGTAACTATCAAAATATTCTATATAATCATTATATTTTATATAGGCTACCCAATGTGAACCAGGATTTTTAGAATCATCTAAATTAATAACTCCACATTCTTTTTTAAAAGGTCGTATTGGGAGTTCATCCTTCATAAAGACTCCTCGAAAATAGGGGATGTTATTTCCATATTTCAAAATGTCTAAGTTAGTTAATGGACGATTGGGTAGCCGATACTTTAGTTTTTTTCTTTCGATACATAAATTCCGAGACCATCTTTATGAGGTTTAAGATGTAATCCCTTTCCAATGCAAAGAGCTTCCATTTTCTCATTATGCCTCTTCAATTCTGCAAAACGCTTTTTAGCCATCTTGAATTCATAAATAGTTTTAGCAATACCCGCTGCACCACCTGCTAAGGCTCCAGTAGCAGATAATCCCGCAAATATAGGTATTAATGGTAATACTCCACCAGTTTTTGGTATTGGAATAATGCGAGGAAGTTTTACTTGTGAATCATCAACTATTTCTCTAGCAGCAGCCATAGCTAATTCTATAGCCATTTTCTTGCATTTTGGCTTTAATTTTTGTATATGTTTTTTTGTTTTAGTAATTACATTCCTGAATTTTTTTTTTAAATCAAACATATTTTTTCTTGAAGGCTTACAGTCATGATTCTTTAAACCAGCACCAGTTTTAATTTTTGTTAACATAGTTTTATTTACTATATGAGCTGCAACCTTTTCACTTACACTCGCATCAGAAGCAGTTGCACGTTTCTTTGCCATTTTTAGTAAAACGAAATCTGCTTTATGTCTATCTTTTAAATTTGATGAATTTTGATAGGCAATATCGTGCTGTTTACAGTATTCGTCTAATTTATTTATACCTTTGTCGCCACGTATAAGTCTCTTATTTAATTTAGTACCAGGCCCACAATAATTGTATCCTGGTAAATGTAATTCAAATGGTAAATTATTTATTAACCAATTGAGAAGACTACTCTCACCAAAACACACCATAACACTGATTAGACATGGATAAGTTTCTTGCTTTATAATGTTTTATTATAATATGTTTGACTTATTAATCCAGCTATTTTCAGTAGAGGGTAAACCTAACCATTTTACTAAAATCTTGCTTCCTTTCTTTCTAAGAATCTTTTCGACTAAGTATACATTAGGATGTTTTGTCTTTTGAAGCTCTTGAGCATAAAACGCTCCTAAGATGGGTTGACCTCTCATATCTTCAATTAAATAAGTGAAGGGAGTTGTTTTTTGTATTATTCGGATTTTAAATATTTCTGACGACCAGTTGGGTGTATATCCCTTTTCAAATGTTCCTTTATACTTACTGATTCGCACATACTCACCCACTTTAAAGTTCCTCTTTATATTAACTCTTTTTACCAACATTTGAAATCTTTTTAATATAAGGTTTTTGTTAAAACTATTAACACTCGCTGGAATTTCATTAATGGTTCGGTGATAGGTGTGATTGTATTCATATGTAACATTATTAAGGGTATTATTTATCCAATTATAATTACCTTGTAAACTAAATTCTTTATATAATTTAGATTTCAATGTTCTGATAAATCTTTCTACTATTGAAGCTTTTTTTGTTGAGAAGGTTGAATAGTGATTAATATGATATGATTTCATAAGATTATTAAATTTATTATTGTAAAATTCTGTTCCATTATCAGTTTGTAAATTTTTAGGGACTCTACCTTTATCTAACAAAGTTTTAAATGCATTATATACAACGTCTTTTTTCTTACTTTTCAAAGGAAAATTCCAAGCGTATTTCGAAAACGTGTCAATAATAGAAAGAATGTATCTAAAGCTTTTATTTTGCTTAGAAATCGATTGCATATCAATTAAATCCGCTTGCCATAGATCATCAATATCTTTCATAATGACATTTCTTCGTGGAAAATTTACCCTCGCATTTTTATGAATTTCATTTACAACATCGACTTTGTTCATATTTAGATGTTTTCTATATTTTTTATTTGTTTATCTATATGTATAAATATTAATCGTCCAAATGTTAATGAAGTTTATGAATTTAATAAAAAAATAATATAGTATCAACACAAGGTAACCATTAGTAAATGATCACTATGAATGATTCTGTAATACTAAAATAAAAGCTACATACTACATCTATTTTATACCTTAATTATATTGGCTTCTTTCAACTCTTCAATTATCGATAAAATTTCATTATCATGATTTGTGTTACCAGCATCTCTTGAAGCTATTAATAATTTTAACCTTTCAACTAATTCATTAGGATCGTCCCAATAAACCAAGTCAGTGTGAGTTTTATATTTCTTTAGTTTCGGTAAGCTACCTCCAAGTTTTGGTTTACTATCTGTAGCCTCAGAAAATAAGGGTTTGATTATATCTCGGTATTTGACTCCTTTATCACCTCTTATTTGAGCTCCAGGATTAAAATCTCTCTTATGCGCATTTGTTTGAAGTAATATATCTTTATATATAAGTTTATCTTTGCTTGTTATCAACCTTGAATCAGGTTTCTTTCGTAGTAAAAGTTCTTTCAGACCAGGAGTTAGACTGTAAGTTTTATCTCCGATTTTAACCAATAAATTACCCTTAACCAAACTTCCTAATTTAGAAAATGATACCACTGAGTTGCCAATCATTAAGTTTGAATTTTCAGTCCTTATTCCAAATGGTACATTTAGACCATCATAAATACCGTACACGTCTTCACCTTCTAATGAAATTTCTAAATTATCATTTTTTCCTTTATTTTTAGGAGTGTTTGCAAAATTTAAATCTGCATCGAAAAAATCATCATCCTTAGTAGAAGAGTTTGTATAGCTTTCATCTGCTTCAACTACTTCCGAATTGCTCTCATTTTCCATGCATTCATTAACCAGTGATTTATTTTTAAAATTCAATAGGGTTTGAAGAGGTTCTGAGACAGGCTTTAGCATTTTATTCATTGATAAATTCATTTCATGTTCCTGGTTTTTCATCTGTTTTAATTTATTTTTAATGGAGTCGGCAGACTTAATTAATTCTATTTTAATTTTTTCCTCCATATTATTGCTCGATACTGTATTCAATGATGGAAGTTAGGATACTAATTTTTTTTATGGATTACTTATATTTATATCTTTACTAAAAATAAAAAAAAGCATCGAATTTTTTTCGATACCTTCCATTGTTTAATGAAGAATCTTTGTTAATGCAAACAAAATTATATGGATTGCTCCAAACTGTATTACAAACATTTTTGAACTGATTCCACGACATATCTGAACTTACATGTTCTTCATAAATATGCTTTAAATTTATATCATCTTGTTTAAATATTAAAAGAAAATTAGCATTATCACGTAGCAATTGTTTAGGAATTTTTGAATAGGTTTGAGATAAATAAAAACAATCTATTTGTTTATGCCTACCCATAGAGAAATAATTACGTATATTTAATTGTTTTTCGCAGGCAACGTCATCAAAAATAAATACAGAATTGGTTAAAGCTTCACTTGGAGCTATAACATCTTTGTCATTATTGAACTCATAGAAATTTATCTGTGGTACTCTTTTCAATACTTCAGTCAAGAAACGGTATTTGGGTTGAAAAGAAGTTTTAGAGTAAAGATATAGATTTCTAAATTTGACTCCATTTTGATGTAGGAGTAAACTTATCATAACATTCGTTTTACCACAGTTAGATGGACCACATATTATACAGCGAATGGTATTTGGTAATAAAGCGCTATGTCTGATGTGATGAATGGAGTCACTTAATTTTATATTATTAATATTGAGCGATATGGGTTGCTTAATCAACTTCATCTTACCTAATAATTAAAAAACAACTTAACATGTACATTTATACTATTTTAACTAACAGTTCGAAACTAGTTTTGAGTAGGTACTTACAAGAAATATTGCTAAGTAAGTATTTTCATCGTTCAAATTTATACATAATTATAATGTAATCTGAGAAGAATCTGATGTTTTTTTTATATAATCCTATAAGGTGGATATGAAATAAATACCTCTTATCATAAAATGAAACTCTTTCATAATGGAGATATAATTATATTTAAGTAAATTAAATCAAATATAATTATGTAAATATATAGGTACCTACATAAATATAGGTAGGTAGATACGATTAGTTATTATCATTAAAACTTAGTTACATATCTGGCAATAAATCTATAGTAGATACTTAATAATAATCATTTGTATTCTTTTTTTCAACTACAAAATCTCTAAACTATACATTAATATAATTACACTAATTAAACAACTTTTAAAAAGATACCTACTTTCTAAAAATTTTGGAATACAGATTTATAATGACCCCAAGGTATCGTTTGTATTTGATCTGAAAGGATTTGTCTTTTGTCATCATTCCTATTCAACACGAGTTTGTATAATTCTTGTGAATACAAAGTATGTTTGATTGATTTGATCATGTTCAGTTTACATATTAAGTTTGTATCATTATATAGCGTATTCGCATACTGAGCTATGCTCAATTTTGAAGTGACTGCTTTTGAAACACCTTTTGCTTTTGTTATTTTAGTTTTTACAGAAATAAGACTGTACAATTTAGCTCTCAGGCCAACAAACTCAGTGATTACATCACCTCCAAGTTCATCTTTGAATAAACCAGGTATTTTGGCATTCAGGTTTGGCATTGCGTAAGGATTATCGTTGCTGAAATTACTGGTATCAAATTGAGCTAAATCATCTTTCATGTCTCTATAAAAATCTTCTGTATTTACTATATAAAGCAGACTATCTGTATCCGTGTAGCAAAGTTTTATGTTATCATTATATTTTCTTTTCATAACATCGTAATGGAATTTATATAAATGTTGTTTTGCATACTCTAATACTGAAAATCCAATATAAATCGGCCTATCAAGATAAATCTTTTCACGATTTAACTGTATAGCAATAAAATTTTCATTAAAAATTGAAATACTTTTTAAATTTGGTTTTTTAATAAGCTTTTCAGCTTCAAGATGCTTATTAGTTTTATTAAATGTATCATTCCAACAAGTAACTAACTTAACATCAACTTGTTTCCGTTTGTTTTCAATAGTCTTACCAAATATTGCATTATTAAAAAGTTTAAAAAAATCTTTCTGAAATGCTGATGTTGAAGCTTGACGTAACCGAGTGTTCAATTCGATATATTTTTGCAAGAAATTGTCTTGTCGAAAACTCAATATACGATGAATTTTGAGTAAAACAAGCCCATTTTTTAAACATTCCTTTAAATGGATATAATGTATCACATAATTGTATTTGTTATAAAGATTTGCAATTAATTTTGATGTCTTTCCTCCTGGAGGTATAAGCTTTTCAGGAGCAAAAGGTAAGTCACTATGCAAATCATGTAAGTGGTCAGGGTAAGCTAAGTCAACTTCTAAAATATACCCATAATTGGCATCATCTTTTATACTCATTACATTAAAATTGTTCACTTCATCAGATGATAGTAGTCTAAACCCTGAAATAGGCATTTTTTTCATCATAGCATAACCATAAAGATTCACACAATCGAGATATATCAAATATTGTGTTGGTTTTGTGTCATCAAAAGCCGGTAGATACTTATTGTTAGCTATTGCATGCCTGTATGAACATTGTGCTAAGCCTCCACGTATTCCTCGTTCGACAAATTGATATATTTCTAAATCGGTAATTAATTCTAATTCTGCACTCGTGTAAAGCAACATAGCATCCCAGCTCAAACTCGGTGATGTTATATAATAAACTGGATCAAGATTATAAAAATGTAAACATAATTTTCTAAAATTTTCAAAAACATCACACAAGATCAACACGTCACATTTAACATACAAATCCGTATATTCACCAAGAGATTTAATATGAAAATTTTGCCATATTACTTTTGCGCGATCATATTCTTCGTCGGATATATTTTCCATTTTCAAAGTACTATAAAAATGTTTTTTGTCAGGAAGCTCCAACTCTTCATATTTTGACCATGAATTCATATATTCGTAAGGATAAATTCCTTTTTCTCTTAATAAATTACATTGTAACTCATTATTAAATTGAGATGTCAGATGTGGAAACTCTTTTTCCGTTAGATTTTTACTTAGTGTATCTAAGCTTGTACTAAGAAAATGAAAAGAATCTATAAATTTAATTTGAATTGGATGAGCTCGGTCATTTGTTTCAATGTATTTTGTGATAGTTAAGTATGACTCCTTAGTCTTAGGTATAATTTTAATATCACCATCATGTTTTGTTAGCTCAGTAATAAAAAGATGTGAGTCATAACCCGACAGATTATGAAACACTACGGGTATGAATGGACACACTCTATGCATTAAATTACAATGTGAATGAGCCGGCCCTCTATAATTACCCGTAATATGATCATGATCATGAACTTTATCATCAAATAATAATTGTTTACAAATGTAACATGATGTGGATCGTTCGTAGTCTTGTTCCTGTTGTTCAGTCAATGGAGTCATTAATTGTTTAGTGTACAGAATATTATGAATGTACTTGGCTTCCTTCAATAAATATTCGACAAATACTTTAACACAATCTTTTCCTCTATACGACACTACTTTATTTAAAGTCGTATTATGAGAACAACACACGTAATAAGAAAAACATGATGGTACATGTATCGTATTTAGTTTTGTTTTTTCAGTTTTAGTTTCAGTACAATCAATCAACAAACATTCAAAATCAGCATAAATAACAAAGTTTACTTTTTGTTGTCTTTCATAATGCTTAAACTTAAGGAAACTATTTTTTTCAGGCATTATGGTTAGCACATTGGAACATGTGTGTGTACAAAGTTTTATTTCAGTTGAAAAAAACTGTAAACAGGTATCGCATAAAAACATTTTATTATGATTCAATGACACCTGTTTCCGAACTAATCGTACCAAGTCCTTGATTAAACAATAATGTGATTTGCCTTTACTTTCCACGTATAGTAAATTAAAGTGGTTTAACTTTTTATACATTGTTTTATACAAAGGACCTGTTATAACATATTTATCATCCAATCCATATATGTTCACACTTATTTCATCATTATTCTTTTCAAATAGTTTTATATCCTGGACTGAAGGTGGAAAAGATAAACCTTCTATATTTAAAACTTGTGAGTAATGTGGGTAAGAGGTTGTCCTACATACGTTTTTAGAAACTGGAAACAAGCCTGCTACAATACTCCATAGAAAACAGTTTTCATCTGAGTTTTTCACATTTATACAACTTTTAGAATTTCTTATAATTGGAGGTAATTCCACATAACTCCCACCTCTCAAAGGAGAATATTTATTTATATTAATTTCTAAGTGGTTTACGGAAAGAAAAGACCATCCAGATTCACCATGTTCAAATTCTGACAATTTATATTTTAATTTGTCAACTATATTGTAATAACTTTCATCTATGTCAGTACTCTGGTAAATTATTTCATATTTTGTATTAAATGACTTTAGTTGTTGCTCATTTGATTTACATAATACAAAATTAGCAAACAATTCGTAGTTCATTTTAATACAATGATTTTTCAATAAAGATTCATTGATCAGTTTACAAACAACTTGTTTATTATCCTGCAGAAACGCCTCAACTGTGAGGTACTCGACTTTCTGCGATGGATTTAAACGATAAGTCATTATTCTGTTTCTAAATGCAGTAGCAATAATATCAACATTATCATAACTACTTTTCAATAAACAATTCGACTTATGTAAATTCGTTCTAATATGATATTGATATCGACTTCTTAGTATATCTACACCACAATGTTTGCAGTGGATAATTCTTAGAGAAGAGGAGACTGAAAAAAAGAAAAAAAAACAATGACATAATTATTTGATGTAAGTAGGAATGCGCTTTATTTTAATAACTAACTTAAATCTAGGTTACATTATATTATATTGATTACAATTAAATAATAGGTTAATACATGGAAAAGAAAATAGTACCTATAATAACTATAACGAGTAGGTACCTACATAGATTAATTTCATGAGTTGATTATAAGGTTATTTATTATAGGTTGATTACATAGTTTGATAACATCGATTGATTACATGGTACAATAATGTTTTTTACATAAAATCTAACCACAAATCAATAAAACTGACTGATAAATGTTGGTGGGCAGTTTTTAAAATCCTTTCTGGTAACTGCCATCAATTCAGATATGACACGCCAGGTGTCGCTATCCATATTTATTTTATTTTTTATAGTTACAACGGAATGCCGCCATCTATTGACTGGTTGAATATTCTCGATCTCGTCAGTTTTGAATAATTTAAATTCTATGAAATGAGACCCTTCTTTATTCTCATCACTTTGTCTAGAGTGACCGTTAGCCAATCGTCTCGTGTAATACGAATACATTGGTGCAGGCTTTTTACCTTTAGGTTTCGGCTCAACTTCATCATCGCTATCGCTTCCAAAAAGATCACGTGCTGTTGGCTTCACGACGGCTGGAACAGGTCTCACTTTCGGCTTTTTCTTCGATGGCCCCGCAACAGTGACAGGTTCGGGTGCTGATGATCGCTTCCTTGGCTTTTCAGTAATTTCCAAATCCGTAGCTTCATCCTCGGAAGGAAACAAGAGGTCGGCGGTAGTATGATGCTTCGACCTGGAGAGAAAAAAAAAAATATATATATTGTAGTTAATTTCTTAGACAGTTTACTTTTAATAGAGTGGTAGAATCGAACATTGAATGATAGAACATTTAAGTGTAGGTAAGAATTAAATGGATTGTGTTACCAATTGAATTAAAACGATACATAAGAAATAATGTTTGAATGTTAATACACTTGATTGTATTGATTGATGGATTAGAATAATGTTGAATTTAGATTACCTAATTGAATGATAGATTAAATGAATTGAGTATGTAATTGAATTAATTAATGTTTGACTGTGATTGAATTGATTGATGGATAAGAATAATGTTGGTAAGTACTTACATTTTTAATAAAAAAAACTTCGTTGTTTGCTGTTGATTTCTTGTGTTGCTTGTCCCTCGGGAAGGTGTTGTGTGGGATGATCCAGATAAATTGTGCTTAAATAGTCTCAAATCCATGTGACGTTTGTTTCCGTATTTGGAAAACTAGAGATGCACACTAAGAAAAATGCTGACTTTTTTAACACTACGATAAGATTTGAATATGATCTCTGATTGTAATGATTGCTTGATTTGCATTCTTCAAGAACATATTTTATACCGTAACTTGGCTCGCTATAAAAATATTGGAATATATTATCAAAATAAAGTGTTTTCTATAATTTTAAATTATTTTTTAAGTGTTAAACCACACTGTGTTGTTTCATTAACATTGTATTTAGTATTAGCAGAAAACACTTTTCAAATGAAAAATAAATATATATCAAAATCTTCGATTCCAACGGGATTCGAATCCGTACGATATAAGATCACTCTCAAGCCGGTCTACCTTGCCGTTCGGTCACGGAATCCTATTAGGTCGGGATGAAATTATTGATAAGTTAAAACTTCGGTTAAAGCACCGATTAGTGCAATCTACAGGCCCCTCGAATCCCGTCGGAATGAAATTTTTTTTTTTGATAATTTTTTTTCATTTGAAAAGTGTTTTCTGCTAATACTAAATATAATGGTAATGAAACAACACCTTAATTTCAAAAAAAATCAGTTGAGTGAAACCGTATGAGCAGTTGAGTGAAATTATCCAACTAGGTAGGTACCTACCTAGTAGCGAGTTAGTAGGTAGGTATAGAGACGCGAACATCGAACAGGGTTTTATTCTTTTCTTCTAATCGACAACCCTTCTATCCCTTCAACCCTTCCTATGAGTTTTGTTTGGTTGACAGTATTTTTATGTTATTAAGTACATAATTTGATTAAAACATAACCACAACCGAAGTCGTTGGTCATTATTAGTTATGTAGTTGACGTTTTGCTTTGATTGCTAAAAAGTTTGTTAGAACAAATGATGCTCAGGAATGTGACAAAGCGGTGTCGAATCACATTACCTAGTAGCATCAGGTACCTACTAAAGCAAAGAAAACATTTTTTAGATTGCCTCGATTTTGAACTTAATGCAGAACATTTATCAGAATCAAAAACCTATAAATTCCTTGGAAAAATATCAGAAATCAATCATTTTGGATTCCTGTCGTCAAGACAAGCCGCTTCTTCCACTGTATAAGAAAATAAACGTTTTCTATAAATGTCGGTGAGTACATAGCTAATGAATAATTTAGTTCCTAAGTATTCATTTTATTTTATTTAATATATAACGATGCATTTCTTATTTTTAGGACTCTGAAGACTTATTCAACTTCGTAACTGTAAGTGATGCAGACCTAAACAAGCGGAATGAAGAGCACCGCAAGCGACATGTTCAAGATGGTGTTTCTTCAACCAACTATACATTCATAAAGAAACCAACACAGGGATATAAGCTAATACGTATTGAAATTTATGATGCCAATATGTTCGACACCTCAGATGATACGATTTGTAAATGTAAAGCTGAATTGTGTGCACAACATGTTGTTAAAACTATGCTTTTTGATGATATTTATATAATTACAAAAGACATTATATCAAAAATACAAAAATTAATAGAGAAATAGTAACCTAAGTAGAAAAGTGGTAGTAGTAGTAGTAATCTTATAAGAATAAATAAATAATACTAAAATAAATGTGTTTAATTTTTTTTTCTTTTTTACCTAATTTATGTAGGTACCTAGAAATTCAATAATTCAATCTGATTAGAATACTAAAGCTTATTTGTAGAGACTTACCTACGTTAGGTGTAAATCTGATCTGCATTCCTCTTTCCAAATAGGGAATTCGTTGAAGCATAGGTAGAATATGATACTGAATAGAAGATAAATCATGGTAGGTAATGTTTTCGATTCAAGAATCGATTGAATAATATTAAGGAATGGTTAATTGTTTTAGTTTAATCGATTCAATATATTCAACGATCAATGATATAATTAAGAAACCTGGCTCAAAATCATTCAAACATTCATTCATTCGAATTCATCAATTCGAATGATTGAATGTTTGAATGATTTTGAGCCAGGTTTCTTAATTTTAACCTACTTACCAGGATTGCTTATATCCCTGGATTAAAAATACTCTAATTTCGATCCCGGTATTCCCACGGGAAACTATCCACCGCGGGGCTCAGCTAGTTGTTAATAAAATATCGTCTCGTGTCTCGTAATTTCAGTACCATTCAACCTAGTCGATGCCGGTAAAGCCTGCCTCACGTCGCTGTCCAACTCGTTGATAACGGTGATGCAGCGCGTGAACACGTTGAGCACGGCCGTGGAAGACAGCATGGCGATCGAAGATGAGACGGGCAACGTGTATTTACAGCCGCAGAATTCTCCGCTGGTCGAGTGAGTTGAAAGAAAGAAAGAAAAATCATTTATTCTTGCAGGACCTCAAGGATCACTTACGTTTCGTTTTACATGCTAGGTGATTCTAATGCCTGTTCCAACGCGACTCCCGTTGGTGCATTTGTTGTGCAAGTTGGTGCAATATACCAAAAACGGTGAAAACCAAGTAGACAGGCAAAGACCATATCCAAAACGGGAGAGTAGATGGCAGCACCAGATAGCCTGGAAACTTAAAAACATCAATATTATCCAAGAAATTGTATATACTACTAGCTTACTCAACCGCGGCTTCGCTCGCGTGGTACCTTGATAAAATATAGCCTATGTTCAATGGGAAAGTCCATGGTATGCATCGGTAAAAGAATTTTGAAATTGGATGATTAGATTCGGAGAATAGAAACAAACAAAACAATTTACCTCTTTATAATATTAGTATAGATTTAGTTCAAATTACCGTCAATTTTTATTTTATTTAATAGTAGTTACTTACCTACTTTTAATTTAACTATAAAGTACAATTTAACATTTCTTGGATATGGTATTCATCGATTTATTATACAAAATGTTCTCCCTCGCGCTCAAATATCTCCCTAAACTTTTATTTTTCTCTTTGCAGAGAGGATTACAAAGAGTTGTTCGACCTCCTAGCATTCTATCGCCAATACGAAGTTATTACTCGGAAATTACTTACCGATGTTCAGGTACGTAAGATATACTCTAATGCCGGGTTCCTATATCCAACTAACGGATGTCCGTAGGTCGGTCGTCATAGCAACGTTATCTGTCAAAAGTGCCATACATTTTGTGTTGAATAAACAACGTTGCTATGACGACCGACCTACGGACATCCGTTCGTTCGTTCGTTCGTATGAGCAAGTGGCCAACTTATATATCATATGGTTCATATATCCGTACGTTGGATATATGAACCCGGCATATGACATGTCATTATGTTTTATCAAAACACTCACAACAAAAACACAACTCTTCCAACCATCTCGATCTTTAGGCTCAACTCACACCAAAAGAGCATTGAAGAGCAGCGAAGCGGAGCGCAGTTTCAGTGTCATACGAATTTCAACTTTATTTTCATTACTATAATACTTATTATCGCAGAGAAGGCGCGCGAATTGGAATTCGCCGGAATTCCCGCGAAGCCGCGGGCATCCTCGCGACTCGTTCGAGTTTCTCATGCGCTGTGTCCCACCATCCTTCATCCTTCATGAAGCGCTCGTGGCAAAGCTTGCTAAGATAAGACATTGTTAGATCGTCGAAGTTAAGCAACGTTCTGAGCGGTCTCTACTTGGATGGGTGACCGCAAGTGGCATTACCAGCTGAGCGCTTCCGTGCTTCGGAGGGCACGTTAAATTGTCGGTCCCGGCTTTTAAAGTCGTTAAGCCATGACGGAGGCCAAGGCGGCCTAAAAACTCCGTCACCAGAGTTGGCCACTTGCTCATACGAACTTACTTATGCTTCATCGAAAGTGGCGAGATCGTTTTTAATAAAATTATTTTTTCTATTCAGGGTATTGGGCTTGACTCCTACTGTCCACAATGGACTACACTAGCTCACGATAGAGAGGAGTGGAGAGAGGGAAGGGAGGCCTTTGCCCTGCAGTGGGATGATACAGGCTCCTAATAATAATAATAATTCAGGGTATGGTCTCCGGAGGAAGTACTCAAGTGGAGAAGTTCCGAGCTGCATTGCAGGAGACGCATGCAGCCGTCAAATATAAGGCGGCCGTGCCCACTGCCACTGTTTTTGTGAGTTTTCCAACGACTTCAAGAATAAGGTGTTTTTCCGTCTAATATATTTAAGATACTGAAGACTCATTATTTCTAGGGTTCCGTACATAATGAGTAAAAACCCTTCCGGACCCAAGGCACAACTACTATGCTCAACTGATTGTGCCGTGGGTACTTTTGATTCCCTTCTACACAACTGAGTTCCCTGCGACTCAACCCAGACCTTCTGCACAACTACTATGCCCACCTGGTTGAGTTGTAGGGAACTCTGAAACCACTTTGATACCCCATAGTACAACTACTTTAATTCTCTCAAGCACTGAAAGTAAACCTCTTTATTCAAGTGTTGCACTTTAGATTTGTCATTTTGATTGTCGATGATTGTATTTTTCATGCCCCATACTATTTTATCCATTATCCTTAGTAGTAGCCTACCTAGTATTCTTTTATCTGTGGTAGTAGGTAGACTTCTTAGCGATAAGACCGCCGATTGTATGTCATAGGAAAGTTTTTTTTGTTTTTTATGTATATTGATGTATTTGTATCTATGAAATGAAATTAAAATAAAATAAAATATGATCACGATTGTATCCCAGGGAGCGGTAGACATTTCTCTCAGATCTTTAGGAAATTTTTAGATATAATTTGTAAATTATGATGTGCAATAAAGTATTTTCTGTCTATATATTTCCTTCTAAGCCGTGTTGGCCAAGTGGATAAGTACTTCAACTTTCGATCCGAAGGTCGTGAGTTCGAATCCGGCCGTGCATCAATGGACTGTTCGTGTCGAAAAATGTATATGCACTGTAACACGAGCTTTAAAACGGTGAAGGAAAACATTGTGAGGAAACCCGCGGCTAGTCAGCCCCACACGTATCGACCATTGTCTTTCCTGTGGATATGGCCGGCTAGCTGAGATAGTATAGGATCCCGTCATACAACGACCTTCACCGAGATGTTTATTTGATGAAACTTATTTTATATTTAATTTAATATGTCAATAAATATATTGCATATGGGTTGTCTAACAAATTTCAGTCCAGTATTATGCTTAATTTAAAAAAAAAACATTTCACCGGTATGATTATTAGACAAATTCTATACCAATTGAAAGTCTGAAGCTGTTTCATCCAATTAACATCTCGGTGAAGGTCGTTGTATGACGGGATCTTAGACTAAGAGGATGGTTTAGGTGCTACAAGCCTATTCCATCTCAGCAATGTTTCAGGCACTACATGACATGTGTCCCGTTAAGTGTAGGCAAAGCTTGCCTCCTGACTCTGTATAAATCATTTCCCTCTAGCCCCTATTCTCTAAGCTCTGGCAAGTCTGGCGTGGCATGCAGAATGTGATGTACCTGGTGTCCCTGGTGTCACGTCTGCTGAGCGCGCTGGGGACCATGCTGGAGGCGGCGGCCGCTCCCAGAGACTTGCTCGCTGCTGCGTTACAAGGACGAAAAGTCTGCACTGACCAGGTGATTAAAAGAACTGTCTATAATGATCCCTGGTTATCATGTGTCTTAAAGTGTGGACGGACGCTCACTTATTCTGAGTTCCTATAACCAACTAACGGATGTCCGTAGGTCGGTCGTCATAGCAACGTTGTTATCTGACACAAAATGTATGAGACTTTTTGACAGATAACAACGTTGCTATGACGACCGACCTACGGACATCCGTTAGTTGGATATAGGAACCCGGAATTAGCCGGCTAGAAAAAGATATTTAGAAGACCATGGAAGGCTATACTTATACATGGCTGACATGGCTCAAAAATGCCTGGTATCGTTAGTTATTATTTAGGTGAAAGTTACTGTCAAGTCCTATTCTATTCTCCTATCCTATCCTAATGGCTTTTTGACGGGAATTCAAGATGGCATGTTGTCTTTTTTGTTTTATTTTCCGAAATTTGTGTTTTGGCGAATGTTAATGTGTAATAATGGTGGATTATTAACTGTTAAGTGTTCGTGAACGTACATAAGTGTGGGCAAATGAAACAAAACTGTATATCATTGCATTTCGAGTTCTCTCAAAAAGTCCGTGTAAAGCTGCAGTAAAGAATCCACATCTTTACTGACGCTGACTATGACTTTGACTCGACCTTGACTAACGAAACGAAAATATATTATACACATGGTAGTGGCTAAATGCGTGGCAAAAGCCGGCGAAGCCAAAATAAAGAAGAAGAAGAAGATCCTATCCTACTAATAATATAAACGCGAAAGTACCTAAGTATCCATACTTACAAAGTATGGATGGATGGATGTTTGTTACTCTTTCACGCGAAAACGGATTTGGCTGAAACTTGGAATATACATAGTTTATGACCGGGAATAACACATAGGCTATTTTTGATCCCGTTATTCCCACGGAAACGGGAACTACCGCGGGAAACACCGCGGGGCGCAGTTATTTATTTAAAATCAGAAACATATCTTATTATTTCTTTATGTTCTAGTATAAATTTTCAGGACAGGATAGCGTCCCGTGTGAGCGTAACGGACCGACTCTCGCTTTGCTCGCTCACCAACTACGTGGCTTATAATGAGAGCTACACTTCCCTCAAGGATAGGCATGTGCAGGTGAGCTGTCTTCGAGCAATTTGTAAGAGAAAGTGGTGTCAATTTTAATGTCGCCAACACTTAACTAAATTTTATTACGATCAAAATAAAAAGGATGCCGTTAGTTGGCTATAGGATAAGGGAATTTAGATCCTTTTTGAAAATGTTTGTCCTTTTTGATGTAGTCAGAGGTATGTCCAAATACATTTTGGTACCTACCTGCCCACATCTTACAGATTTTTTTTAAAGTACCTACATACATACATAAAATCACGTCTCTTTCCCATGGGGGTAGGCAGAGACCACGGATCTCCACTTGCTACGATCAATTTTATAAGTAGGTAGGCTGTCCAATTGTCCATCTTGTGTTATTATAACAAAACTAGTTAAAAAAAAACTAAGTAATTGGTAGGTAATTGCATTATTGTTATTGTATAGTATCTAGGTACTACGTACTACTATTTCCTCAAACATTGTGGTGTCCCAACGGGGCTCTTGTTGCGGCCAAACCTAATTTTTAAGACCTTATGTACCAACTTGAAGCAATGAATAAATGAATATGAATATGAATCATCATTCTCCTGCCCTTATCCCACGCTAAGTGGGGTCGCCACAACATGTTTTCCTCTTCCACTCTCCTCTGTCGCTCGTCAACTCTGAACTTACTCCTCTTACATTCATATCATCCTTCACACAATCTATCCACTTCTTCTTCGGCCTTCCTCTACTTGTATACCCATCCACATTCATACTCATAACTCTTTTGGTAATATGTCTTTCATCCCTCCTCATAATATGAATATTATATGAATAATAATTGAACTATGTTTGTCCAGTACCTAGGTTTCTGCGCAGTTTGTTTGTGTGGCGGGGCCCTTATTCCCAGCAACATGAGGGTCGGCATTGTGAAGAGCGGCGGCAAGCGATACGCATTCTGCACAGTCAAGATGGCGGCCAGGTTTAGCAAGGAGCCGCAGAGGTATGAACTGAGCTGGATCATATTTATGATTAGATATATAATAGTGGCAATTCAGAGTGTCGCAAAAGCTAAAATAAACTAACTAAAATTAATGCCATCCTTTTTATTCCCATCGCTATAAAAGGGACGGCAACATTTTTAGTTAGTTAAGTTTAGCTTTTGCGATACTCTGAATTGCCACTAATATCACATTTAGTCACACCATGGGAGGGGCTAACATACTACTCATTTATTTATTAATTTTTTTCGCTGAGTAGGTACCTACCCTCCTACTTAGGTACTTGTGTTGTAAATGTTTGCTTGTATTATATTTTTTGTCGGTAGGTACCTAGGTACTTCCTTTGTTCTGTTCTGTTTGTCAACTCCCTCCTTGTTTCTTCTTTTGTAATTTATGTCTTGTGTGTGTGTGATAAATAAAAAAAAATATTTATGAGCTAGGGTCATCAAGTGGCATTATCAGCTGAGCGCTTCCGTGCTTCGGAGGACACGTTAAATTGTCGGTCCCGGCTTTTAAAGTCGTTAAGCCATGACGGAGGCCTTTAGGCGGCCTAAAAACTCCGTCACCAGAGTTGGCCACTTGCTCATACGAACGAACGATTATAAACAAATATATATGATCACGACTGTATTCCCAGAGAGCGGTAGACATTTCTTTTCAGATCTTTCAGATCCTTTGACGATATCTAAGGGGGTAGTCAGAGGAATGTCCAAATACATATTTGGTACATGCCCACATGTTTATAAATGTGGGCATGTCTTCTAAAAATAGTTAATAAAATATTATATGTATGTATGTTAGTCTGTAAGGTATTTATTATATGGGCCTTAGACTAAGTGCCTCTTTCACGATCTTCAAGTAAGTTCCGAGTAGGCTAGTCACCAAGTAAAGTGTCCAGTAATTGACATATTGACATTTGGCGCATAGAACAAATGACGTTACTCGTTAAGTAACTAATCAACACTTTACTTGAGGATGGTGAACGAAGCCCTAAGTATTATTACTTCTTGTTACTTATCTTTAGTTGCCTGAAATAAAGATTATATTATTATTAGTATAAAACCCAGTTTAACATTATTTTAGGTATATCAACGAGGTAATACAATACTCACGCGACAACCCTCACATCATCAATCTCCTCAACATCGTGGAGGAGGTCTTTAAAGTCAAGGATATCGACAACTTGCTCGTCTCACGCGTGGCTAAGAGTGAGACATCTTTCATTACCATTAATATAGCTTACATGTTTACATTTTTTATTATTATTTTAATAACTGTTATTATTTTAAGGTGTGCAATAAAAAAATTCATTCATTCATTCATTTATGAATCACAATAATATTATAAAGATGAAAGTTTGTGTGTATGTTTGTTACTCCTTCGCGCTAGACGGATTTTAATGAAATTTGGTACCAGGATTGCTTATTAAAAATAGGCCCTGGATTAAAAATAGGCTAGTTTTGATCCCGGTATTCCCACGGGCAACTTTTCACCGCGGGGCGCAGCTAGTACATGAATAAAGCCATTAGAATCCAGGCGTTTGTTTAAATATTTATTTATTTGAGTCTCCAACATTGTAAACACCAATATAAAACATTTAAAATAGAGAAACAAAAGAAACATGCCAAGTATCCATCGATCTATTATTTTAAAGATATACATTCTAATAGCCGACAACCATCGAGATAATATTATTATGGAGACACAATCTGACAAATAAAATGTAAACGCCAAAACTCTGGTCACACTACGTTGTGCGCGGAGTTTTTGTTTAGTTGAAACGCGACCACAATCCTCATACAACGTCTGCGATGCCAAAGTGTTCGGTGATTTCCTGTGCAAATAATTCCAGATACGTGAAAAAAAAGGATGGTGTTTCATATTTCAGGTAAGTATCATAACAAATTGATGTCCACAGTGCATGTTTCCATTTTAATTTCAATAATTTTAATTTTATTAGCAAAATAGACTTGGCGCCATCTTTTTCACGCGCGCGCTTATTTTGTTCGAACCCAAAGCTATGGAATGGAGTGGATTATTACTAATTAATATTTTTACATATTTGAACTTATACATAATAATAATTGTTCCAGCGGAACAGATGATATATTTTCGTTCGAATTTCTGTCATTATTTTCTTATGTAGGTAGCGTATTAAAGACATACACAATTTTGAGGGTAGATCAAAACCGTTCACAATATTTCTATTGGCTGTTTTGGTGTGACGCCTCTATTGTCTTTCGAAACGGCGAAAGGAAGCCATTTTGAGAGTTGCTTGTTCGACGCCTTCCGATACAGCCGCGCGCGCATCCTTCGTGTTTTCGCACAGTGCCGCTCGCGCTTCAATATCATATAAGACCTCTAGTGATCGTTCCATAAGAGACACAAACTACAGTCCCAGCATCATTCCTCACCTATGGACCTAGAAAGTGCGGTGAATTCTCAGTGCAAGCCGGACACGACCCTGGACCTGCTAGATTGACGAGACCAGGTTAGTTGCGCCATACAGCCTACTGAAACTCCCGTACATAGTTTTGATCCTTCGATCCGGATAGTACCTATCCAGTTTTGATTCCTCCAGATTGTGTCGTCTTTATTGCTACACTACGTGTACATATTTTTAGTATTTTTCCATTGCAATCGTAAGTCATCTTTGTTACACAAAATGGCGGACGATTCGGCTATTGAACAAGACATTTTCGAGCGAGATATTATCTTAGAGGATCTTAAAAGAACGTTGCTTTTTTCCACTACTGATATTTTACAATTTAAATCTAGATCTACTGATCTCACTTCTCAACAAAGAAAGTTTGGCAAACTTCAAGCTAAAATAGAAAAAACTTTGATGAAATCTAAAACCTTTAACAAAGAAGAACAGTTAAAAATTCGTAATGATTTTAATGATTGTTATTACGCGATATTAGTACATGTTAATAAATTTAAACAAGCCGATCAAGAAGGTAGACGCATGAGCCGTATTACTACGCAATCGTTGCCTTACACACAAAATCATTGTCTTAACAAATTGCCTACGTTGCCATTGCCAACTTTCAGTGGAGAATCTACAGATTGGCCCTCATACTACGATTTATATCGTGCCGTTATCCACAACAATGATGCCTACACATCAGCGGAAAAGTTTAGATACCTGTTGTTAACTCTAAAAAATGAGCCACATAACTTAATTAAATCCATTCCAATCACAGATGAAAATTATACTGTCGCTTTAGAAATTCTTATAAATCGGTATGAGAATCGTAGAATCATTGCTTCTAAACATTTAGATCGCATTCTTGACATAGAAAAGTGTGCTAACGAGTCTAATGTAAGTTTACGTAAACTAGTTAACGTTTATATGGAAAATATTAAAGCACTCGAAATGATGAGATTTCCAGTGCACGAATGGAGTTTCATTTTGTTAAATATCTTACTGCGTAAGATACCGCATTCAGTTCGTAAGCGTTTCGAGTTATCGCTCAATAAAGCTTCTGATATACCTACCGTAGATATACTCATAAGTTTCTTAGAACAGGAAATTTCAACGTTTGAAATTATGTCGAACAGCGATTCAAAAATTGTTGAGGGTAGGTCTCGCGTACCCAGCGTGAACCCGTCCCGAGCCAGCGGCTCCGGTGGCGCCGCTAACGGTCATTTTGGTGTTTCAAAGCCAAACGGTTTTACTCCGCGACAAACATTCGCCGTTACGGAATCAACCGATGTTCAAATTGGCAAACGATGCATTTTGTGTGACGATCAACACATCATATCAAAATGTTTGAGATTCTTGAATATGTCTCCGCAAGATAGGTACAATTTTGTTAAAAATAAAAATATTTGTTACAATTGCTTGCATGTAGGTCACGATTTAAGAACTTGTAGGTCGAATTATGCATGTCAAACGTGTAATAGACGACATCACACATTATTACATTTTGAAATCAAACATAACTCAAACCAAGCATGCCCCGTCTCTTTCCCTCCTACGGAGGAAGCTACGGTCGATCCCGGCCTCACTACCATGTCACTGCAACCGACTAACGTGAATCATGCGATGCGCGAGAGTGGCGAGTCGTCCATTGCGCCGTTGGTTAGGAAGTGTACAGTCATGCTATCTACTGCGCTCGTCAATGTATGCGTTGGTTCAACGAATCACTCAATTCGTTGTTTGATTGACACCGGTAGCCAAGCGAGTTTTATGACGGAAGCGTGTTCTAAACGTTTAGGTTTGAATCCTAGGTATGTTGGTATTCCAGTGTTTGGGATCGGGGAAGAAAAACCGATACAACCAAAAGGAATAGTTTCGTGTGTTGTCACTCCTCGTGGTTTAAATGTTCCAGCTATAGCGGTCGAAGCTTTAATCTTACCTAAATTGTTTTCGCAATTTCCAAGAATTCCATTACCTATCGAAGCGTGGCCCCATATTCAAAACTTAAACTTAGCCGACCCTTATTTCAACGCGAGTAACGCTCAACCCGTTGAGATGCTTTTAGGTGCTGATGTTCTTTCTCACATTTTGCTGGGAAATATTTTTAAGGGTCGTCCTGATGCGCCAATAGCAATTAATAGTGTTTTCGGCTACTTATTGATGGGAAAAGTAT
This sequence comes from Xanthorhoe designata, assembly GCA_963582015.1. NCBI lineage: Eukaryota > Metazoa > Arthropoda > Insecta > Lepidoptera > Geometridae > Xanthorhoe > Xanthorhoe designata. Next base: position 7,634,177 of record OY757052.1, read on the forward strand.
TTTTCGATGTTTGTCCTACTCCGTCTCCACTCCAGGTGTGTCATAGCTCCTTTTTCGAGGACAGCGACCTCCAACGTTTTTGGGAGCTGGAGGCAGTTCCTGAAGATAAATCTTTTACCCCCGATGAGAGTCAGTGTGAATCGATTTTTCAAAATACACATTCTCGCGACGAAAACGGTCGATACGTCGTAGCACTTCCATTTAAAACTGCACCTATACTAGGTCAATCACGTGACATTGCTCTCGCTCGTTTTCGTAAATTAGAATATCGCTTAGAACGTAATTCGTCCCTTAAAAGGGACTATCACGCTTGTTTACAAGAGTACATTGATTTAAATCAAATGGAACTCTGTAATCCTCCGTCTTACGACGATAATTCTCACTATTATATTCCGCACCACTGCGTGGTCAAAGAATCAAGTGAAACCACCAAGTTGAGGGTGGTATTCGATGCTGCTTGTAAAACCACTAACGGAAAATCGTTAAATGATCTTTTGCTCACGGGTCCGAAGTTGCACTCTGACATAGTAGATATTTTACTTAATTTCCGGGTTCACAAGTTTGTTTTCACAGCTGATATTAAACATATGTATCGCAATATTTCTGTTCGAAAATCTGATTGGGAATACCAGCGGATTGTTTGGCGGCCATCTCCTGACCTACCTATTCAAGATTATAGGTTGCGCGTCGTCGTTTTCGGCATCAGTTCATCTCCGCACACAGCGTTACGTGTTATACAACAACTCGCACGGGATGAAGCTGAGAAGTTCCCACTAGCGTCCTCAGTTTTGATGAGGGATGTTTTTGTTGACGATGTCGTTTCCGGGGAAGACAGTGAGATGAACGCACTCAATCTACAAAAACAGCTGATCGGTATTTGTGCAAGCGCAGGCTTTGAGTTGCGCAAGTGGCACAGTAACTCGCCGGCGATACTCGCCGCAGTGCCCTCGGACTTTCATGGTGAGCGGCCTGAAGCCTTATCTTTCGCTGATGTAGAAAAAGATCCCTCGATAAAGGTTCTCGGGCTTCAATGGAACCCCACTTCAGATAGTTTTTCTTTTAAAGTCAAAACTTCTAATTTAAATTGTACAAAACGGGCAATACTGTCAGAAATTGCAAGAATTTACGATCCGATAGGATTTTTATCACCGGTAATATTACACGCTAAATATCTAATGCAACTACTTTGGATAGCAGGTACAGGTTGGGATGAGTCACCTCCTATTGATATCGTAAATGCTTGGCTAAGCTTTGTCAAGCAACTTCCACTCTTATCGCAGTGTGTTTTTCCGCGTCACATATTTTCTAATTCAATTTCTATTGAACTTCACGGTTTTGCTGACGCCTCCGAACGAGCTTATGCCGGGTGTGTGTATATCCGGTGTAAATGTAGTGATGGTCAAACTCGGGTCTCCCTTGTTTTGGCAAAAACAAGGGTTGCACCTCTAAAAAGATTGTCGATCCCCCGATTAGAACTTATGGCAGCGCTATTACTAGCCAAGTTAATTAGTAAAGTTATGCTCGCCTACGGCGACCGAATTCATTTCGATCATGTCTACGCATGGTCCGATTCCACGATTGTGTTAGCATGGCTACGCTCATCGCCACATGAATGGAAGACGTTTGTGTCCAATCGCACAAGTGACATACTGTCACGGGTGCCTGCCAGTTGTTGGCGACATGTACCGTCGTTTGATAACCCAGCTGACTCGGCTTCCCGGGGAATGCTGCCCGCGGTGTTCATCGAACACTCCTTATGGTTTCATGGTCCTAGTTGGTTACAAACTGAGCCAAATACTTGGCCGGTTCTTAATCAAAATATAAATACTATGGAAGAAAAACGTAATCTTCCCATTATTGCACATCCTTCTTCTGTAGGTAAAGAAGAAGAACCTGAGTTTCTTTCAAAATTTTCTTCTTTAGGAAAACTTGTTCGTGTCGTTTCTTACATTTTTCGATTTTATTACAAGTGTAAAAAATCACAGATTGCCTTTCCTCGGCACATAACGGTGCTCGAGTATAATTCTAACTTAAAAAAGATTATAGGTATAGTTCAGCAGTCTACTTTCGTAGAAGATATTAAAAATATTTCAAATAGTAAATCGTCTACAAATCAATTAAAACGCTTATCACCATTTCTAGATAAAGATAATTTGTTGCGTGTGGGTGGACGTTTGCATAAATCATTGCTTTCATTCGAATCAAAACATCAATTGATACTTCCGAAGAAACATTACTTAACTACGTTAATAATCGATGATGCTCACATTACACACCTACACGCAGGTCCTCAGTCCACACAGTACTTATTGTTACAAAAATATTGGATTTTATCTGGGCGGGATATAGTTAGACAGCGTATACATAAGTGTGTTCCGTGTTTTCGCGCGAGACCCACACACACACAGCCACAGATGGCTCCGTTGCCGAGCGTACGCGCACAGTCAGCGCGTCCTTTCATTAAAACAGCTGTTGATTATGCCGGCCCGTTCTATGTTCGTGCAAATAAAGTTAGAAATGCTAAAATAATAAAATCATATGTTGCGGTATTTGTTTGTATGAGCGTAAAGGCAATACATTTAGAGTTGGTTTCTGATCTTACGACAGAATCTTTCCTCGCGGCTTTACGACGATTCACGTCTCGCAGAGGTTTATGTACAGATATTTATTCCGATAACGGAAAAAACTTTGTAGGATGTAGCAACCATCTTCGTGAGCTGTATACATTTTTAAACTCAGACGCCGTTCAAAGGACATTACATGAACAGGTACTTAAACAAAACTTGACATTTCACTTTCAACCTGTTACTGGGTCACATTTCTGTGGTTTAGTAGAAGCAGGCGTTAAAAGTTTCAAACATCATTTACATCGTGTTATAGGAACTCGTACTCAAACTTACGACGAAATGCACACTTTACTCTGTCAAATCGAGGCAGTCTTAAATTCACGTCCCTTATGCGTCTTGAGTTCAGATGCGTCAGATCCACAACCGCTGACTCCAGCGCATTTTTTGGTTGGTGGACCTCTTACGGCCCTACCTGACATTTCATTGACAGAATTCAATACTGATAGGCTTAATCGTTGGCAGTGGGTGCAACAATGCATTCAACATTTCTGGAAGAGGTGGAGTCGTGAATATTTACACGAAATCCAACAAACACATAAATGGTTTCATAATCGCGGCCCTCCTATTAGTGAAGGTATGATTGTTGTGGTGCGCGATGATAATTTGCCGGTTTTACAGTGGAGATTGGCACGGGTGCATGCTCTGCATCCAGGTACGGATAATATAACACGTACCGTAACCCTTCGAATGGGCAACTCTTATACTAAGAGAGCTGTGGTAAAAATCTGCCCCATTCCTTTGCAATAATTTTTCGTTTCTTTTTCATTAATCAGCAGTACGTACATACTCATTATTAGTTTATAGTTTTCTTTAGTGTAGTATAATTACAAACAATTTTCATGTTAAAAGCAACCACGTTCTTTTAAGGTGAGCGGCATGTTCCAGCGGAACAGATGATATATTTTCGTTCGAATTTCTGTCATTATTTTCTTATGTAGGTAGCGTATTAAAGACATACACAATTTTGAGGGTAGATCAAAACCGTTCACAATATTTCTATTGGCTGTTTTGGTGTGACGCCTCTATTGTCTTTCGAAACGGCGAAAGGAAGCCATTTTGAGAGTTGCTTGTTCGACGCCTTCCGATACAGCCGCGCGCGCATCCTTCGTGTTTTCGCACAGTGCCGCTCGCGCTTCAATATCATATAAGACCTCTAGTGATCGTTCCATAAGAGACACAAACTACAGTCCCAGCATCATTCCTCACCTATGGACCTAGAAAGTGCGGTGAATTCTCAGTGCAAGCCGGACACGACCCTGGACCTGCTAGATTGACGAGACCAGGTTAGTTGCGCCATACAGCCTACTGAAACTCCCGTACAATAATAATCATGTTAAAAATGCTCTTTTTAGGTTTCCGAACAAAAAGTAGATGAGTCGATAGCGTTTTTATTGTTTTAAAGTAAGCATACCTACTTACAATATAATTTTTTGTATGTTTCGTTTTTAGTTTTCCTCGAAACCTCCTTAGGTGTTCAGAATGGACAGTTATTATAGGAAATTGATAATTTAGTTGTGTTTTAGGTATGTAAGTTTTTTTTGTTAAAAATAGCAATAAAACTATCACAATATGAATTTTGTTTTATTTATACTTAATTATTACTTTTATACCGGAAAACACGGATTATCGGTATAAAAGTAGGTAGCAAAAAGTGTTTATCTAGGGTACCTATACAAACTATCTGCTAATAGGTACCAATAAAAATAGGTATCAAACTAATATTACACAAAATATTCCCTTTATAATATTTTGTATAGTAGCGTCTCCACTGCTCCCAGTTCCGTATTCGAACGCATGGCCAACTAGATTCAATTGTTTTGAAGCGACAGTGAACATTAATACAAACGGCATAACGTCTACATTCGAGCAAATGTCATTGAAGGCATGGCCTACTAGATTTAATTGTTGACATTGCGTACAAGCGATATTGAACCTTAAAACAAACATCATGACGTCTACATTCGAGCAAATGTCATTGTAAACGATCTACTATCAATGTATAGGTATGTAGAACATTGCTGCGGACGTTTTTTGAGTGTTGAAAGCTATTAGATTGTATATCTTTAAATACTATATCGATGCCGACAACACTCAAAAAACGTCCGCAGCAATGTTCTACATACCTATACATTGATAGTAGATCATTTACAATGACATTTGCTCGAATGTAGACGTTATGAAGTTTGTTTTAATGTTCAATATCGCTTGTACGCAATGTCATAACAATTAAATCTAGTAGGCCATGCCTTCAATGACATTTGCTCGAATGTAGACGTTATGCCGTTAGAATTAATGTTCACTGTCGCTTGTACGCAATGTCAAAACATTGAATCTAGTTGGCCATGCGTTCGAATACGGAACAGTGGGACCGGTGGAGACGCTATTATATACAAATACCTATTATAAAGGGAATATTTTGTGCAGGTAATGTTAGTTTGATACATATTCTTATTGGTACCTATTAGCAGATAGTTTGTATAGGTAGGTACCTACCCTAGATAAACACTTTTTGCTACCTACTTTTATACCGATAAACCGTGTTTTCCGGTATAAAAGTAATAAATACTTAAGTACAAATAAAACAAAATTCATATTGTGATAGTTTTATTGCTATTTTTACCAGAATAACTTAGGTACATACCTAAAACACAACTAAATTATCAAACCTAATTACCCTGAAACAATGTTTATTGTAACGTTGCCTTTTACTTGGGTTTTTTATTTTTTCTGTACCTACATTTCTTTGCAATGTAATGAAATCTAATGTTTATGTACCGTTCAATGACTGCTCTCATTAAAATGGTTCTATGGTTTGAAAATTCAAATTCATGTCCAATTAAATCTTTCATAACTATTGTGTCTACGAACGACTTCAAAACAGCAGAAATTATTTTTTGTGGATTCAGCTTAGGTTCACAACGCTGACAATGTCTTATAGTGTGCTCGGTTTTTTTGCATTATGTTAAACACATCCTTTGATGAATAAAACAATCCTCCCATGTTTTTGATATCAATCAAGTTGTGGAATGTCAGTTTTTCTTTAGCCATCAAAGAGTTACAACAAATTTCACACTTAACCTTTTTTAAAATGCTTACTTTAAAACAATAAAAACCCTATCGACTCATCTACTTTTTGTTCGGAAAACTACAAAAAAAGCATTTTTAACATGACTATTATTATTATGTATAAATTCAAATAGGTATGTAAAAATATTAATTAGTAATAATCCACTCCATAGCTTTGGGTTCGAACAAAATAAGCGCGCGCGTGAAAAAGATGGCGCCAAGTCTATTTTGCAAATAAAATTAAAATTATTGAAATTAAAATGGAAACATGCACTGTGGACATCAATTTGTTATGATACTTACCTAAAATATGAAACACCATCCTTTTTTTTCACGTATCTGGAATTATTTCGACAGGAACTCACCGAACACTTTGGCATCGCAGACGTTGTATGAGTATTGTGGTCGCGTTACAACTAAACAAAAACTCCGCGCTCTGCGTAGTGTGACCAGAGTTTTGGCGTTTACATTTTATTTGTCTGATTGTGTCTCCATAATAATATCTCGATGCAAGTATCACAATAATTATAGGAGACAGACAGCATGTAAAAGAGATAAAAAGCAAAAAGTTTGTGCGTGAAGGAGTAACAAACATTCCATAGACACAAACTTTCACCTTTATTATTAGTGTAAAGTGTGCTTATTTTGTCTGACATTTTTCTACCGTGTTTTTTATTATATTTCCCAGTAAAAGTGTTCGAGAAGGACGTTCAAACGCTGGTGCATCCTATCGAAGAGTACATTGAGAAGGACTATACGTGGGACCTTTGGGAGTGGAAGCGTAGAGCTTGCCAATGGGTAAGTTTCTGAGCCCTTGATTCTTTCTTGAAGTTGATGCAGAAGGCCTGATATTTTAAAGAAGACTGAATACAGTCCTGAAGCTTAGGACTAGATGACGCTGTGTGGAATGTTCAAGTATATTTATTTATTGTCTTCCAGGCTACTATAGTAAACTGTCGCACCCATTCCACCCAAACCGACTACAGCCATCTCCGCTCAGACACGCAGTGTCAGACCCACGAGCTACGAGACAAGATCCAACAAACTAAACAGGATTGTGGGGTCAATACTGTGCCCAATAACGTGTTTTTATGGGGTCTGAGGGGTCAATTGGGGCATGGACAGCACTCTATGGCGTTGGGGGAAACTGTTGCTGAGAAAAAGAAAGGTGAATTTAATTAACTTTTTAACTAAAAACTATCGTGAGTTGTATTAGACATTATAATAGCACAAGGGAAATTAATCACGTAAAAATATCGTCGATTGAGATACCGACAATGTTTCGATTCTTCCGGAGAATCTTCATCTGGGTCTCACAGTGTGAGACGAAGATGAAGATTCTGCTTTTACAGACTGCTTTATTGTTTCTATTAACACAATGCTTTCACACTATAATAATCGCGATTCTAAATACCTACCTACATAACGTAATTTTTTCATAAGAGTAATAAAATTTACCTATGGAAATATATTTTTATTCTCCGGAAGAATCGAAACATTGTAGTAGCTAAAGGGATAATTTTTTTAATGTGAATTCATCATCATCATCATATTCAGCTTTTTGTGACCCACTGCTGGGCATAAGCCTCCTTCCATAACCGCCAATCAGCTCTACTTTGGGCCTTTTGCATCCAGGTCTTACCCTGTACGTGATAAATGAATTAGGTGAAGAAAATATGGACAAATGTGGCGTTATTTTTCTGTTTTTTTAGGTTCTTTATTTATTTTCAGCACAAGTAATATCTACCTGCACTTGGCCATGCTTCGAACCGGCAACAAGAGATTCCGACACAAGTCATGAAGAGAAGAAGAATCAGTGAAATCTTTTAGAAATTAATTTATTCATTGTTGCTTAGTTATAAAGCTATTACGGTTTATTTACCGTTTTGATTATAATAATTTACTAACTTATTTCTGATTGTAGATGTGTTGACGTTTAAACGATTTTAATAATAAAGTTATAGGTTGAATAATAGTTTAATTATTTTAGGCATAATTTAAGCGAGTTCCAGAAAGAGAATTATACATTAAAAAAGAATTTTTTTTTTGTTTTACACTAAAAAAAGCACTCCAGATTTTAAACTTTTTGAAATTGAAGTTCCCATGAACACAATATTTGCTGGCTTTGCGATGCAGGCCTGCGCCTGGAGCTCGTGTGTTCGAGGGCACTGAACGCATTTATACATGTTTAAAAATACAAAACGTATCACAAATACTGAAAACCACTGAAAACCAGCGCTCCAACAGTCATGATGCTGCTTGGAGCATATGCTGAGGGGTAGCCTTATTTTCTTGTCACTCGATTGTCAATAAGTGTTTTCATTTGTATATTACCCATGTTTATGTTGATGGAAAATAAAAACTTTTTCTATTCTATTCTAAATATTCAATGTTAACATAAACTTAATTATTATTTGTTTCCAACTCACTGCGCTCCCTCACTCGTGTTCGGCCGGCTTGCTTCGCTCGCTACCGCATGAGCCGTGTCAGCGTGTCTCTCGCTTGTCTCGCCAGCCGCACGTCTTCAGCGCGAGCTTGCAGAGACGCCGCCTCCTCGCGGAGCTGAGACAGAGTGTGTGCGAGGGAGACAATGCTCTTTGGGAGGATAGAGTCTGATACTGGGAGTTTAGAGTATTTTGCCTGAAAAAAAGAGTAATAAATAGTTACATAATTTAAAAGAAAATTACTGTGTAATGAATTTGTGAAAAATTACCAAGGATATTTCTTCATGAATCCTACTAATATTATTAACTACCTGCGCCCCGCGGTGTTTGTTACCCGCGGTGAATAGTTCCCGTTCCCGTGGGAATACCGGGATCTAAAGTAGCCACTTTTTTAATCCAGGTAAGCAAACCTGTTAACAAATTTCATTCAAATCCGTCCAGCTGTTTGAGCGTGAAAGAGTAACACACTTACATACCTACAAACTTTCACCTATATAATATTAGTGTAAATACAAGCGCATAACCTGACTAGTTTCATTTACTGTTTAGAGCAGTGGTTCTTAACCGGTGGTCCGCGGACCACTGGTGGTCCCTGGAAGCATCCCAAGTGGTCCGCGGAGCCATCCCAATAATTAAAATAATAAATAGTGACAACAAGTCCACACAACGCGACCCGCACTCGGCGCGTGACCGAAGACGCGAGGTGCACGAGTGCGGTGGCAAAAACAAGCACCGAAATCGGTTGGATGCCACTGCCGATATGCTTTTGGCTTTGAGTAGCACTAAACCAAGAATTCAGAAGTTAGCAGTGCCATATTAAACCTAAGGCAATCTAGACATGTGCCTAAGGGCGCCAGGTATCAAGGGGCGCCGCGCCCGGAATTTTAAACATAAAAAAAATAGTTTATAAAAGTCTTATAAGTATGCACTTTAGCAAAAGGACACACAGAAAAGTGTCTCTTCCGCGTACCTTTCATACAAAAAATATAGAGGCGTCGCGACGCAAAACTTATTTTATTATATTATGTCTCATCGCAGAATAAGAACCGACCGTAAACCAAACGCAAGAGCTACGTTGCTTTTATCTTAAAAAAAATTTTGCTCGCTTCGCTCGCTTCGTTCACACGGAATAAGAACCGACCGTAAGCAAAATCAAGTGCTACGATACTTTTATCTTAAAAAAAAAAATTTTGCTCGCTTCGCTCGCATCGTTTCACACAGAATAAGAACCGACCGTAAACAAAATCAAGTACTAAGTACGTTGCTTTTATTTTTAAAAAAATTTTGCTTGCTACGCTCGCTTCATTCACACGGAAAAAGAACCGACCGTAAGCAAAATCAAGTGCTACGATGCTTTTATTAAAAAAAAAAATTTTTGATCGCTTCGCTCGCATTGTTTCACACAGAATAAGAACCGACCGTAAGCTAAATCAAGTGCTACGTTGCTTTTATCTTAAAAAAAATGTTGCTCGCTACGCTTGCGTCGGTCGTTTCATACAGAACAAAAACCAACTGTAAGCAAAATCATGTGCTACTTTGCTTTTTTCTTTAAAAAATTTTGCTCGCTACGCTCGCGTATTGGCGTGGGAGAGGTGCCGATGAGGTGCTTGCCTAGGGCGCTCTCGACATTTAGAAGAGTATTCTTTACATTTACCTACTACAAACTTGGTGGTCCACGGCAAGACATAAATTTTATCAAATGGTCCCTCACGACTAAAAGGTTAAGAACCACTGGTTTAGAGCTTGCCTAATGCGCATAGGTATACCAAAAATGTTAAAAAATTACCTTGGCTTTCTCACAGCTCTCTTCATACGAAGCCACTTTCTGCTTCAACTGTCTTATAGCCTCCTGTACAGTTTCCGGATTAGGGCTCCTCAACATTAGCGAGCTTTTCGAACACTCCAATTCCTTCTTCAAATCCTCCAAAAACCGATTATTACGGTCGATTTTCGCTTGTAGTTCTTCATCCTTCTGTTTCAACTTGAGTATTTCGTATTCGTCGGTAAGTTGTTCTGATATGAGTTTTGATTGGTGGAGGGAAATAGCGATAGGATCGAGTTGGTCGATGTTCGTTGCTGCTTGAGTATTGGCAATTTGTTGTAAGTGCTGCTGGCATTTGGGAGGAAAAGCGTCGATGGTTACGTTCAATTTTGTAAGTGTTTCAGATGTTGATGTTGCTGTAAGAAATTATTCTCAAAATATATTCCACAATATTTGCATTTGGCTCAAAGACAAAAACAAAGGGATTATATTATTATGTCTTGATTGAAAGAAGAGAGGTGATTTTACTCCATTTCCCTCAAACTTCACGCTAAAAAAACTTAATAACCCCTAGCTAGATTGTTGGTATTCAACATCCCCAAGGCAGAATTAATTTCTTCTTCTAGTAAAGTAAGGTCTGTATAGTCTCCTAGAAACCCATAGTTTCTTATAAGCTTGTCATTGTCCATTTAAAAAATAGGTATGAACTAGGTAGTCTAAAATATTGAGTATTAAAATAAAAAACAAATATCAACTAATACATTTATTCTACATATTTTCAGCATTTAAACCAGGAAACTGAACAATACTTTCGATTTTCTTAGCCACATTCAACAATAACTCCTCAGACAGGTGTGGCCCCATCAACTGCAAAGACAATGGCAGATTTTTGCCGGAAAGACAAATTGGTATCGAGACAGCCGGAATCCCAGCCATGTTTGCTGGCTGTGTGCAAAAATCTTGGAATGCACACTGGTCCCGATTGTGCTTAGCTGAGAACTCCTCATATAAGGGAGCCTCGGTCAGTGTTGTAGGAGTTAGAAGTAAATCCACTTTGCCATCCCCATGAAAAACATTTTTAAAATCATCTGCAATCAATCTACGAAGCTTCAATGCTTTTATGAAGTATTTATCATAATTCCGAGTTAGGAGAAAGTAGTTGCCTGTCAATATTCTTGATCGGACAACTTTGTTGAAACCTTTCCATCTTGTTGACGCATATAGTTCTTCGGTAGAGTATGTCTCATCAGTTCGTAGTCCAAATTCAAGACCGTCATATCTAGCCATGTTACTGGCTACTTCACACTGGTTTAGTATTGAGTATACAGCGATGGAAACAGATGTGTGAGGGAGAGACACAGATTTTACTATAGCTTTCTCATTCTCTAGTATATCTGTCACATACTTCCATGTATCAATAACTTCTTTGCTCATACCTTCACAGTGATATTCTTTTGGTATTCCAATTCTTATATTTGATAGATCTATATCTTCAACTTCAATAGGTGTAAATGGTTCTTTTAAGGTTGTAGAATCTAAATGATCAGGGCCAGCTATACAATTGAGCATTTTAGCAGTGTCTTCAACATTCCTAGCCAGGATTCCAGGAACATCCATAGAGTTGACTAAAGGTATAAGACCGTATCTCGAGACAAGGCCATAGGTAGGTTTGAGGCCGACAACTCCACATAACGCTGCTGGGTTTCGTGTGGATCCTCCCGTGTCTGATCCAATTGCAGCTACACAGGACCCGGAAGACACTGCTACAGCACTGCCACCGGAGCTCCCGCCTGCGATTCTCCAACTCTTCGCATCATAATTCCAAGGGTTACGAGTCGGCCCGAATATAGAGTCCACTGTACCCGCGCCCATCGCGAACTCATCCAAATTACATTTACCAATCAGACAGGCCCCTGCTGCTCTCAATCTTGCATAAACAGTAGCGTCGTAAGTCGGAGTAAAAGTCTTCAGCATTTCCGATGCACAAGTAGTTGGGATACAGCTTGTACAGAAGTTATCTTTGATGCCAATCGCTATACCATCTAACGGCTTGGTTTTCTTATCGATATAAAACCTCTTTTCGCTCTCGATAGCATGAGTCTCCGCGGCATCTCCAGTGATGGTGACAAATGCGTTCAATTCACTAGTTTGTCTTGCTTTTTGCAGACAGAGATCGACGAAACTAGTCGGCGTCAATAATTTGTCGCGATACGATTTGTGAATTTCTTTTATCGTGTAAGTAGTCAATTTATTCATTTTGTTTATAGTTGCTTGTTACTTCCTAATTCCGATCGAGGTTAGAAAAGTGCTGTAATGTATACAAACAGAACAGCTGATACATATACGACTAATTTCAAAAGTCAAATAATTCTTCAGAAGAGGAAGGAAAGAGTTTTTTTGTGAGATTTCATAATTAGTCGGGTTATAAAAGTATGCTTACCTAAAGCAAGGCGTTCTTGTTTATCCTTTTGGATAGTAGAATCCAGCATGTTTTGTACAGCTCCATCAGTTATACAGTTTACTTTCATGGTAGGCACTCCGATTAGATTTTGTGAATTAAAAGAAATAAACAAACTAATCCACCGCAGCCGCAGATTACGATCGTTTGATTTTTAAATTGATTGACAATGACATTTGACATTTGAATTTTGACACAACACATCATAGACATTCAGCAGTTCTTTTTTCGTATCAAATCAAACGTAATTTTGTTCAATGATGATTTATATTTTTATTTTGAAAACCCTAATAAAGTAAAATTCGTTATAAATTGAATTTTTAGATGGTCGTTTGGACTTGAATTATATGATTATGACATGGTAGTGGCTAAATGCACAAGTAGAAGCCGTGCGAAATCAAAAGAAAAGTAGAAGAAGAAGCCATAAAAAAAAATACGAAAAGTGACGTGACGTGATAAATCTTAGTAATCATACCGATAAGAATAGTATCGATGAAAATGGAATGCAATGCTGAAGTGCAGTAGTAGCACCCCGAGTATTTCATGTAAATCTCTGTCAACATCTCCCTTCCCTTAGCTTACATTATAATAATAATAATATTGATTTATTTCGGAACATACAAAATTAAATAAGGTACAGATTTTTAGGAAATATCGGTGATACCTGCAGTAGTTATTAAAACTGTGGCGCAGATACCAACGCCCACCTCCTTAGACTCAGCGTAGGTACAGTTTGTTCCTAACGAAATGAAGGGGACATAAAGTATTAAAAAGGTTATGGAAACGAAAACAGAATAACATCTTGTTCAGAATAACAAGTTGAAGTTTTACATAATAATAGCTTAACATAAAAATTGCTCTCAACTAAGGTGAGTAGGTACCTACCTACACAAGCTCTGTTCTCCGGACTATATTAGAATGTATGCAGAATACATTGGTATAGTCCGCGCCACGTAAAAAGAGCGCTGGGAGAAAGTGGAGGGGGTATGTTTGCGCATGGGTACCTACACTCGCGTACGAAAGTTCTAGGCCTAATATTTTATTTTTGAACTAGCATTAACCTTTTCACTCGCGGCTTTGTAGATTATAGGTATTAAGTTTAAAGATGATTAAGTATCTTTATTTAAAAAAATACTTACTTAATCATTTATATTTTGTTGCTTATGTTGTTCATAATTGTTTTAAATTATCAACTAGGTAGGTACCTACATTACTATGAGTCGCTTTTTAAAACAATAGGTAGGTATAAGTAGGTAGGTTTTAAAAAAAATACTTAATCATTTATATTTTGTTGCTTATGTTGTTCATAATTGTTTTAAATTATCAACTAGGTAGGTACATTATCTAGTCGCTTCTTAAAACATACCTAGGTATAAGTAGGTAGGTACTTAGGTATTTAGGTACATCATAAATATTATTTAGGTACCTACATCATTATTTCTTAGGTACTTCCTTATGTAAAACCATTTCGCAATCTAAAACTTTTATGCGCGATAATATTTTCAAAATAAATTGCCAACTCTGCGCAACAAACTGTCAGCCAGCGCTCTTTTTACGTGAAGCGATCTATACGTAGAAGTAAATTAATTTACACGATTTAATGCGTAGTTCACACTACACTATAGTCTAACAAAGAGCATGATAGCTAACACGTACCGCATTAGCATAGTCTCCGTCCTGTGTGTGTTATTAAAAACTAAAGAAGCAGTTTAATGAGTCATTTATCTATATGTTATCGATAGATAAATGACATGAAACATCGTTGTCTATGTTGGTTTAGCGTTTCACATCCCTACCCTACCCTATCTATTTTGCAATTGTACGCGCTGTGGTGCTTCGTCTCTACGTCTACGATATAAAATACTTTTCTCGTTTACCTAGAAATTAAAGTAAATAATTATAGAGTTACAGCTTCTAGATGAATTGGTAATTAATTATATAAATTACTATGGCGCATTTGCAATACATGCCCGGGGATCCTCGTTTGGTGGATCAATTAGTTTACGAACTCAAGTCAAAAGGAATCTTTGACCAGGTAAGCTAAAAAAGCAGAATAAATAATCTATAAATAGTAGTAACTCCAAGTTAGGGATTAGCCATAACTTTGTTCATTGTAGGTAATCCATCGAAAAATATCTCTGAGGGGAGTTCTTTCTGTCACCTTCAACTTTGTGTAACTTTTGTTAGCCCTACACCTTTAAGAAAGACTCTTGCACATTTGTGTTTACTTCTTTATTTCAAAAATTTTGGTTACAGAAAAAAAACAGCTTGCAGAAAACTTGTAATAAAAAATCTGAAATAAGTATGCCAATCAATACAAAATGGAAGTCACTGGTTCATAGAATTAGGTTACCTACTTATTATTCCATCAAGACTTACATCTAAAGTTGTTATTACACTATTGATTCAGGACTTATTTTGTTTCTATAATAAAATCCTAAAGCATTGAATGCTCTACTGCAAAACTTGTGAAATGCAAATGTAAAAATACATTATTTTATTCTCTCATGCGAATCTAACTGATCTTACATCTTATTGGAGTCTTAGTAAGATAAAAAGTAAGTTCGTATGAGCAAGTGGCCAACTCTGGTGACGTCATTTAATAAGTAAGATAATAAATATAAAGTAATATGATCATGAATGTATTCTCAAGATGGGGTAGATTATTCTTTCAGATCTTTAGGCATATTCAGATCATTTTGTTGTCTTTGGTAATTAGAGGCGTTTTTAAATAAACATTTGGTACATGCCCATGTTTAGAAAAAAAAGATATAACTATAAAAGTAATTTATTGGTATACAAACATGTCACAGCTGCCTAACCTCAGGCTACAAGGCTGCCTATGTGGGTTGAGCATCTAGATAGATTAGATCCATTCTAAAAATTCTTCTATGTATGCTATATCGCTATAATATCTGATGCACAATGTGACAAGGCTTGAATTTTTATTAGAATCAATATGTTTAACCCTATATTAAGCAAGAGTTATACTTTTTTTAAAGATTAAGGTAAATTAGCTTGCCTAAAAAGCTAAACTTAACCATCATACTCTGCAATACAAGTTTCTATCAAAAATTTTTTTTAACCTAAGGGTATACATAACACTTAGTTTAAATAAGCAGGTATACATCTATTTTAATGTATAAAATAATATTCTTGTGTTAAAACAGTTTCGTAAAGATTGTATCGCTGATGTGGACACTCGGCCCGCCTACCAGAACTTACGGCAGCGCGTGGAGAGCTCCGTGGCTTTGTTCCTGTCTCGGCAGACGTGGAAGTCGGATCTTAATAAGAACCAGTTGAGAGAGAAGCTAAGAAAACATATCTTGGAGTAAGAGACTTTGTTCCTATGTATCTTTATTATGTCAAAGTCATTTTTGAGCTCTATGACAAAATTTTATATCGTAAGACTGACAAATATTTTTTTGTATCTTAAATTAGCATGACAATTTCACTCTAGTTAGTAATGGCCTATGTTGATTAAAAATAAGCTATTAAAGTATGAACTAAAACTGTTGTGATTTATTCTAACTTTTATTTTTTCTTCTTTTCAGCGGCAATTACTTGGAGCAGGGTGTTGAAAGAATAGTAGACCAAGTGGTAAATCCTAAAGTAGCTTCCGTCTTTATACCTCAGGTGGAAGACCTCGTCTACAACTACCTAGGCATCCCCAGAAAGAAGAAAGCGGAGACTGTTGAGAAGACCACAGAAGATCTATTACCAACAGACCTAGAAGCTGTCAGCCCTGGCTCTGTTAAGAGCAATGATGAAGAAAGTAAAGGTTCCGAGAATAAGGTTCAGGATATGGAGATTGATTCTGAAGGCAGAGCAGAGACAACTGAAGATATGAGTCTTGATACTCAGAAAGATGACTTGGTTGAAGCGTCTTCTGATTCAACAAGCATGGACAAAAGCTCAATTCCTCTACCCACTGAGGAAATTAAGCTAGAGAGTATACCAGCTCCAGAAAACAGTCCGACACCAACTAAAGTTGAGCTTGAAAAAATTGAGCTACCCATAGAACCGGATACACCATCTAAAGTTGAGCTCAAAAATATTGAGCTGCCTAAAGAATCGAATTTATCTACAGATATTCCATTACCTGATGAAGTGAGCTCTAAGAATGAATTCTTCAAACCAATGGCTTTAAACAGTGAAGATTCTAATTCAAGCTCTGGGTCATCTATAAGAAGGAATATGTCTCCTCTTACACCTGTTAGAAATTTCGATGACGAGAACTCTTGTGATGCACAACAGGCCTTTGATAATAATGATACAGCTGACTATAAAGAACCAAGCTCTTTTAAGTTCAATATTGAGACAAAAGAATCAAATGATAGCTCTGATGTAAAAGAAGAGAAAAAAGAAGCAGAACTATCTTATCAGTTCAATAATCAAGTTAATATCAATACATACAATACACCAATGTATGATGACAGCTCAAACAGCCACAACTTGCAAATTGACTATGAAAGTGACGCTAACACTAACACAAGTAAGACAACAGAAGTAAAGCAAGAAGTAGAAAACTCAGAGGATTCTAAAAAAGAGAGAAAGGATGACAGAAAGAGCCATAAGAGTTCTCACAGATCTAGAGACAGCAGCAGACACTCTAGTAGCAAAGACAAATATTCAAGTTCAAGGGATAGTAGTAGACATGACAAAAAACCTAAAGACGATAAGTCTAAGTCCAGTAAAGAAAGAGAAAAATCTAAAGACAGAAGTGACAAAAAAGACTCGTCAAAACATAAAAGCTCTCACAAAAGTTCTAGTAGTAGCAAGGATAAGCATAGGAGTTCTAGTTCAAGCCACAGAAATACAAGCAAAAGTTCAGATGAAAGAAAATCCAGCAACAATAAGAGTTCTGAAAAAGATAAAGAGCGAAGTTCTGATAAAAGTTCTAGAGATAAAAAAGACTCAAGGTCCAGTTCCCATAGGGATAAAGATAGAAAGAGTAGCAAAAAAGATGAAAAGGATAAAAAGAAGGAAAAGAAAGATGTTGATGACCATTATAATGCGTCGGGTAGAGGAAATCACAGCAGAAGATCAACCGACCGCGATTCTAACGACGGCAGTTCATCTTCCAAAGGATCGCAAAGTCAGAACAATTCAAAATCCACAACAGAAAGTAAAAAAGAAAGCAAAAGCAACAGCTCTAAATCTGAAAACACATCTACTAGTGGTGAAACAAGTCAAAGCGATAAAGAACATATGGTGGCTAACAAAGTCATGCAATCCAAACCTGTCAGAGTTGATAATCATTTAGAAAGACCAATAGCAAACCCACCAAGACTACCTTTCGTTCCAGACGTGACGCTAAAGAAACCGAAATTCGCAAATAACTTTGAGGAAGCGAAGAAAATGATGAAGATGAGGAGATTCTTGGCTGAGGAACAGAAGAGGATGAATCAAGAAGCAGCATTGCTTCTAGAGTTCCAAGCGAATGTTAGGCCGAGTTTAAGTCAAGTTTACTCTAGTATACCAGGCCCAGAACTAGAATTTGCTTGTAACACTAACACTGAAACACCAACTAAAACAGAAGTTAAAGAAGAAGCAGTAAAAGAAGAAATCGAAACTAATATAACTGAAAAGCTATCGTTAGCACCCTTCGAATTTAAAAATATAAGTAAAGGCACTGCTGATATCATAAACGATATAATAGGAGTTCCAGTGGATTATGAAAAAGTTAGTATAAACGAAAATGAACTTGAAACACAAAGTATTAAAGAAGTTGAAAACGCTGAAGTTAAAAATGAGAGTTATGATGAAAACAAGCCGTTTTCAGAACTTGTTGATGAAATTAACCAACATGGAAAATCTGAGAGAATGCAAGACTCTTTAGAAGAAAGCTTGGCGGAAATAGTGCACGATAGTAGTACAGAATTTGAAATAACAGTGACAGAAACACTATCTGAATCAGACGTTTCTGAAATGCTAGAAATGAATGACCCACCTAAAATAAATGAAGAATTACATTACTTTGCTGAATATGAGAAATACAACGCTGAGCTTGAGAGAAATAAATTCAGTGAATTTCTCGCCAAATATGTAGAAAACGCTAGTTCAAAAGCTAAAATGTATGTAGTGAATTGTGATACATACGAAGAGAATATAGTCAAAGAAATTGCGAATAAATTCGGTGATTATGAAATAGTTAATTACTACAAAAATGGGCATTTAGTACGGAACAAAACTATCGTCAAAGATGTGCCGTTATGTGCTGAAATATCTTTATCAATTGATTCAAATGACTACCAAGATAAATCACCAATATTTAGTCCAATCAAATCGGAATGTTCATTCGAACTGTCCAGTGATTACGATGCTAAATTAAATGAGATTGTGAACAAGAAATCGCGACAAGAAGTCATGGAAATAATACTTGGAGGTGTTTTAGATGAAGCTAGTAAGCCTACAATAGACTATTACACGGAACTTTCTGATACTGAGAATTTGACGATAGTAGAAGAGGAGATACAGAGTTCTGATAACGCGTTGAAGAGGAGGATTGATGATGAAGTGAATAGTCGGTCGGTTTTGTCTCCAAATAAAATTAGGAAGATTAGTGATTCTGACCAGATATCATCTACTACTGAAGGTATGTTCATATTTTTGTAGTTTTCCTAATCCACAGTAACTCTAAGGTCCTCCTAGAGGAAGATTAGAAAAAGCCTCTTTCCCATGGGGGTAGGCAGAGACCACAGATCTCCAGTAAACCTTTAAAAATAAAACTTGTTATTTCAGAACCAGAGGTATCAAATAACAACAAGATACAAAACGCACCTCGCTCTAAGTTTTTAGGGCGCGCAAAACGCGTCGGCCTGTCGAGACCCAAGCGATGCAGTAAGTATTGTGTTATAAAAAATGAAATGAAATGAAATATGATCACGACTGTATCCCGGGAGCGGTAGACATTTCTTTCGGATCATTAGGCAATTTTTAGATCTTTTCGAAGATGTCTAAGGGGGTAGTCAGAGGTATGTCCAAATACAGTGAAACTTGGTTAAGTGGGACCTGGATAAGTGAGAAACCCCCATAACTGGAACTCATGCTGAGGTCCCAACACTTTGGCACTGAATGACCTCTGTTAGTGGGACGAGGTAAGCCTCTATATCTGGGATTTGTTCTTTCGATTTATCATCATAGTTACCTCTATAACTGAGACAGCGAGTAATTTTTATATGCTTAAACCTCTGTGACTGAGATAACATTGTTTGTTTACTCATTCTTATTCTACCCACAAATTCCACACGTAATTCCAAGTACCTACGTAAGTAATTTTGAGCTTTATCAATTACCTTCAGTTTTAGTTTTGCTTTACTAGATATTTACAGATGTTTATTTGAAAAATGCCAAAACGAAAGCTACAATCGTTATCATTACGTGAAAAACTTAAGTTAATATCCGTTTATGAAAGTGGGAAGACACGCGAAGAAGTTTGTGCCGAATTTAATGTGCCAAAATCTACTCTTTGTAGAATAATTCAGAGTAAACATAAAATTGAATCATAATGTTCTGAAGGACAAGGAAAACTAAAACGTGTACGTTTATCAGAATATCCTGAACTTGAATAGTGTTTGCTAACATTTGTCAAGCAACTTCGTAACAAAAACGTTATTTTATTGAATGATCGCACCTCTATAACTGAAATAACCTGTATTCTCACCTCTATTAATGGAACCCTCTGTAAATGAGACAGATATTTATTTATACCTGTATATCTGAGACACTGGGTAAGTGGAATACCTCTATAAGTGAAACGACATTGCAGGTCCCTTGATGTCTCACTTAACCAGGTTTCACTGTACATACATATTTGGTACATGCTCACTTTTTGCAGAAGTTAACTTTCCATACGTGACAGGTTGCAAGCCCATCGACGCTATTAGAGAGCTAACTGGTTTCCTCACGATGTTTACCTTCACCGTTATAAGCTCGTGTTAAAGCGCATATAAATTTTTCGATGCGAAAAGTTCATTAATGCACGGCCGGATTCGAACCCACGACCTTCGGATCGAAATTTTATAATATTTATTTATTTAATTGTTATCCTAACAATGTATTTTATATTTTCAGTCCCTAACAGTCCATCAAGCGACAAATCAGTTGAAAACTACACACAAAACACGCCCACCCCTCCCAACGGCAAGCTAAAGTCTACACCTAGAAGCAAAGTCCAGCGATACGACACGTCAGACTTGTACAAGCCGAAACTACATTATCTATCGCGAAGGAATAATGTCAGCTAGGGGTTTGGTTTGCCTAATGTGGCCAATTGTAATTACCTAGTGGTCAAATGTAGCGGAATTTTGGTACGTTTCGGCAGGATTTGGCCAGATTTTTGCAAGACAGATTCGGATGTAGTGTGGCAGAATGAAGATGTTCCTTTGAACACTGATTGTGGAGTAAAATTGATTCCTAGGCAAAATGGATGGGCACGAGACCGTAGTGGATGGCACAAACTAAGAAAGGCCTATGCCCAGCAGTGGGTAAAGTCGGCGATGATGATGCAAAATGTATTTAATTGAAGGAAATAATGTGAATCAAAAGTGGTCTTTAAATTATTTGGACAAAATTACCTACATTCAATTTGACATGAAAAATTAATTTACAGTAAATGTTTAACTAATATCGATATATTTTCAAATGTTTTTTATTTGTGTTGATTTACCATTACAATAATATATGTATTTCAGTTTTAGTAATTCAATTCATGCGTCAAAAGTATAAACTGGCGAGCTTGAAAGAGAATGTGATCAGAATGAAACGAAAAATTTGTGTCAGGATGGTAGAAATCAAATTTGTGGTCCCTGCCTACCCCTACGGGAAAGACGTGTGATTTTATGTGGCGTAACATTGCCCAATTGGTACTGGTATACCATCAAAAAATCTTATGAATTGTAAAATACCTATAGCTTAATTATTGTTTAAAAATTTAAGAATTCGGACTGAATGATGGATATAAGGTCACAGGAAGACTGTTAAGAACTCATTTGATTTCCGATTGTATAGGTCGCGCCAAGTAAAAAGAGCGCGGAGCGAGCAGAAGTAGCGGGGGTATGTTTGCGCCTGTGTTCACTCGCTGACGAACCAATAGCACTCGCTAAATCAATGGTATGAAGTGCGCCGCAACACCTCTCCACCTTATAGCCTTATTTTCTTGTCACTCGAGTCACTTAACAATCGAGTGACAAGAAAATAAGGCTACCCCTCAGCATTTGCTCCAGCAGCATCATGACTGTTGGAGCGCTGGTTTTCAGTGGCGGCAAATGTATGTAGAATGTATTCTTTTATCTGTGGTAGAATAGAAAAAATATATATTTTCCATCAACATAAACATGGGTCATTGAAAGTGCAGAGGTAATGCTTATTGAGTTATGACATTCTTCTTGAAGACAAGCGTTAACAAACGAAAACTTTAATCATAAAAACTTAATCATTGTGTAATGCTGTAATGTAAATAAACAATTATTAACTATAGGCATGTTATATCTTAGTCATAGTCTAACTTTGTTATGAAAGTATATAAAAATGTATAAAAAGTAGTTAGTTAACTTAGCATTACTTGAGAGAGGATTGTAGGTATTGACATCAAAGTAAAAGAAAGAAGTGTGTCAGGATCGTAGCAAGTGGAGATCTGTGGTATCTGCCTACCCCCATGGGAAAGAGGCGTGATTTTATGTACCTATGTATGTATATCAAAGTAAACGCAATTTTTATCGTTCTTTCGTATGAAAGGCAAGGCAAGTGGCCAACTCTGGTGACGGAGTTTTTAGGTCGCCTAAAATCCTTCGTCATGGCTTAACGACTTTAAAAGCCGGGATCGACAAATTAACGTGCCCTCCGAAGCACGGAAGCGCTCAGCTGATAATGCCACTTGCGGTCACCCATCCAAGTAGTGACCGCTCAGACGTTGCTTAACTTCGACGATCTATCAAGAACGTCTTAGCAAGCTTCGCCACGAGCGCTTCGTTAATATGAATTGAAGTCATAAACAACTTAATATTTTTATTTTTGTTCAGACCGTAGGTACTTTCTTACTGTACGTAATAAGGAATTCGTCAAGCCATGATCATTATTGCATGGTGAATTGGTCACCAGAGCCACTAACTAGCTCGTACGAACTTTCAAATAAAAGGTTTTTAACACTTCGACACATTTACTTTCTCTCTAATCTTCGTTGTCACTACGGTCTGCAAAACTTTCTCAACATGCTCAAGTTAGTTATGTAATGATGAGTGATAAATATAAGTAGGTACCTAAAGTTGGTATTCGAATCTCGGCTGCAAGTTGCGGCAGCCATAAGGCCGCAGCCGCGTTCACTTGTTTTCACAGAAATCCATACAACCACAGATAATACTAAATATTACAACTAAGATGTATGGATGGTCATAGCCCTAGCCGCCGAAAGGGACAAAAAATGCAGTGAATCCATGTTTCGTAGTACCTACAACATTCGGACTAATTCGGAGCATCAAGTTTGAAACACAATGTAGTGTGACTTAAAAAGAAATTTTCAGCGCTCTATTTCTTACTTTCTCTAAGATGTAGTGTAGGTACCTACATTACAAATACAGCGTCTGTAGGCGAGGCTCGGCACCACGTGCATCCGAGATTCCAATAGCACCTTATTACCTATAAGATTATTTCCACATAAACATCTTAGCGGTCCGTCCTAATGTAACCTCCATGTAATCTTTGGATAGCAATAAATATCAATTTAATGGCTTAACGGTTTAAGGTTGTTTTGAATTAAGTCTACAAACTTTAGTAAGTACCTAGGGATTTCAGTTTAAATTAGTAAGTACCTACTTCAGCCGTGTTGGCCGAGTGGGATAGGACCTAGACTTCCGAGCTGAAACTGTCACGTTGAATATTGGCCCTACTTGAATTGACTTATTACCTATAGTTAATTGCATTGTATGTGCGCTCTTAACGACTCGAAGGAATATATCTAGATAGTTCGTATGAGCAATAGCAGAGCAAATGGCCAACTCTGGTGACGAGGAGAATATCGAGATGAAATGCCTGTGATACCTTTATTTACCTGTTTTGTGTCCATCTCCGACATTGTTTTTGTCTATTCTATTGTGTGTGTGCTGAATAAAATCAATCTATGATACTACTTATAGTTCCACATGTATTGACCATACGTCATGTCTTTTTTGTATTATGCCAATCATGCTAAAAGGACAGGTTACCTCGATTTTAGATCAGAATGACGTAAAGGTGTAAAAACTCCGACATTATCATTAGATTTGACCAATGAACTTACCTTGCTTTTTGTAGACTGTTTTCTTTTTCACCCTGTATAATGTTCTGAACGGGCAGTGTATTTAAAACTATCGTTAAAAATGAAGAGAGATTACATTATTTAATTATAATGCATTAAGTATAAGTCTTATTTTGTAAATTGAAATAAATAATGTTATGCCACAGATAATATCCCTTTTCTTTTTTAGTTTTGCACCTATTTCATACATTGTAGGTAGTAGGTAAATAAATAAATCAAATAAAAATTTAATGTTATACCTATGTTATTGTAAATAAACGAATTGAATTGAATTGGCAAGGAAAAACAAGGATAGTTAAAAGTATGTTACCTTGAAAATTTCATTTATATTTCGGTGTATCATGTGATGGGCAGCCATGCAGGCAGGTAGATAGGTAGGTAAGTAGGTACTTACCTACCTATCTACCAGCCTGTTACTTTAAGTAGGTACTTACATTATGTTGTGTGAAAAAAACAATAATTTAATAATTTATATTTATTTAACAACTGTACATGCTATACAATTCAAGAGATGTCAAAAATGAATGAAATTAAATACATCAATAATTTATATGACGATGAGAATACTTTTATACAAATAATACTTCTACAATGTCACTTATTATATAATATCTATTTTATGTAGGTGTTTTATCCTACTACTGATAAAGAGGTCATCAGAGTGTTATAAACATAATTCAATATAGGCATGCATAAGATAATTTCATAATCCATTTTGGTAACTTGCAAGTTTTGTACGAGTTTCTATGACACAGTTTGAATTTTATACAAGACATGGGAGGTCCAAAATTCTAGTACACTTAAAACTAAATATCAACAACAATAGTTTTCATTAGGTTATAAGATTCTTTTAGTGAGATTATCTCGCTAATCCCACTTGAAACTTTTAAGTACAAATGTCACAGCTGAAGAGTTACTGTTTGTTTTCGTCTTGTATCATGTGTGACACTTATTTAGTTAAATATCTAGTGATTATGCTCTATACAAAGTCAATTTGATTTCAAAAGTGCATGTTTTTATACTTTCAGTATTGAGTTTTAAAGTCAGTGTTGAATTGGCACTACAAACGTATAACATGTCAAAAATTACTTATGAGTTCTCTGTCCTATGTGTAAGTGTCACAAATGCAGATGCAATTTATTTTGTGTAATTAATTAGCTAATCTTAGTTACTTGCAGCTTTCTTATCTAAACCAGCCGGGTCCATTATAGGTGTATCTTTCTTGACCATACCAGATAGGAGTGTCTTGATCTGAGCGATGGCACGACCAGGGTTCAGGCCCTTCGGACATGTCCTCGTGCAGTTCATAATGGTGTGACAACGGTATACCGAGTAGGTGTCCTTTAGCTTGTTGAGACGTTTATCCGTGGCATCATCACGGGAGTCAATGATCCACCTATAAGCCTGCATTAGGACAGCCGGGCCAAGGTACTTGTCTCCATTCCACCAGTAAGAGGGACAGCTGGTTGAACAGCAAGCGCACAGCACGCATTCGTACAGTCCATCCAACTTTTCACGGTCCTTTACATCTTGAAGTAACGGAGTCTCCTTACCCTTCGCTGTTTCCTTGTCACGTTGCAGCCAGGGCTCTATCGATTGGTACTGCTTGTAGAAGTTGGTAAGGTCTGGTACGAGATCCTTGACCACGTACATGTGGGGTAGAGGGTAGATCTTCGACGGTTTCGACAGGTTCTGGTCGATATGGCAGATGCAAGCCAGAGTGTTGACTCCGTCGATGTTCATCGCGCACGAGCCACAGACACCCTCGCGGCAGGACCGCCTGAAGGTTAGGGTCGGGTCCATCTCGTTCTTGATCTTGAGGAGAGCATCGAGAACCATGGGCGCGCATTGATCGAGATCCACTTCAAAGTTCTGCGTGTACGGCTTCTTGTCGGGCTCGTCGGGGTTCCAACGGTACACAGCGAAGGTCTTCACTCGCTTCCCCAGGGCCGCTGACGTAGCAAAACCACGCAGCTGCCCGAAAGTTCCTGTAGTCAGCCTGAGCAGCGGCATTATGTAATGTTTTTATTTACCACAACAGAGTTTGTTTCAATTATTCTTCGATTCACAATCACAAGCAACGTGTTAGGCTGTAAAATAATGAGCGAAAATTGTGCTCGTAATTTAGCTAAAATCTTTAGCAATCGATTCGAAAATACCACGACACTGGAGGAAGATTTTCGAATGAGCGAAAGAATGAATGACAATCACAAAACATGACGTCACGTCACCTCACCAATTGACAGATGAATGATCAATCATGCTCTTTGTGATCAATGTTTAATTTTCCTATTTTTATAATGATATCTTTGAACTTATTTTTAATTATAAATGCATAAATTCACGCTGTAGTTAACCAATATGTTACAAATAAATTAATATAAACTTACCAGATCATAGATCATCATCTACCTACTTTTTTTCGACAAAGTCATTTCTGAAATTAAATTAGTTGTAAAATAAAATGTGTTAAATGGAACGGTTCCAAAGCACTACAGAAAATAGTCAATCACTCACTCATTCCATTATTTATCTATGATTGCAACCTCTCTCTCTCTATTTAATTGTCTTTGATGCAATGCGCGGGAAGCAGCTGGTTTATTTTATTTATGTTTGGCTATGGTAAACAATATAAAAAGAAAATAGTGATTTTCAATACAATTACATGGTGTTCAACGTAACGAAATCATGAAAAACTCTCCATTACTCAAAACTAAACCGGAGCCTCCTAAAACTCCCGGTGGTATTAGCAAATCGTTGCTGACTCCGTGTAGGAGAGTTGGTTTGTCCCGAAACTTCAGAAAAAGTATCGCTTCGCCTTTCAATTCACCATTAGCGAGCACAGAAACAAAACAGGATGTAGTAGAGACTAGAAAACGGAAAGAGACCCTTGAGGAAACTCTAAAAGGAAGTGAAAATGTCTCTGAAACTGAGAATACTGGTACACCTTCAAGAAAAGTTGAGCTACCTCGTCGTAAGAAATCTAAAATGCTACTAAACTCCATCACCAAGCCTCCTGAAGAGGACAGTTCACAGCCAGAGCCTGAAGAATGTGAGAAAGATGTACCTGATGATGTGAAAACAGATAAAACTTTAGAAAGTGTTATTACTACACCAGTGCGTCTCAAATCTAAAAGCAAAGAAAAACCAAATGAAATTATTGATAATATTGACAGTGCAGCTTCAAAAGTAGTCTCTACACCAGTTCGTGTAAAATCAAAAAATAAAAGTAAGAAAATTTCTTGTAAAACAACTAAAGTGGACAAAACTGACATAGATTCTAAAGTTGAGGATAAAATTAACCTTGAGAAAGAGAATCTTGAAAGTAACAAACAAATAGAAACTGAAAGTAAAGAAATGAAAAGAGATAATAAAACTGACACAAATGTGGGTAAAGTTAAAAAGGAAATAAGTCCTGATAAACTCACAAAAGAATGCATTGTAGTGATACAAAAGAAAATATTCAAGAACCAATTAAATCAGAAGAAAACAGAAGTTGACAATAAACCAAAACCAACCTCACAAGCATTATTCAATGATTCTGATTCAGATGATGTTCCACTAAACTGTCTCAATAAAACTGAAAAGGTAGAAACCATCACCATTGATGATGATGATGATGATGATTTTACAAGCAAACCAAATCTACAGAAGACAAACTCAACTAAAACCAACTATGACAAACCTGAAAAACCAAAAAGTTCCAAAGAAAGTACTAAAACTATAATCCAACTTCACAATCCTTCGCAAAACTCTGTAGACGATGATGACTTTGAAAAGAAAAAAACCATTCTCATCAGGAAAAGTTACGACAAAGTCATTAAACCAGGTAAAGCTAAGTCAACAGGTTCCATAACACAAAAAGATATAGAGGATTTAAAAGCCAGAATAGAAACTAAGAAAAAAATGCTCTTAGCACAATCTATGACCGATACAAAAGAGCTACGAGAGCTGATTAAGAAGTGGCAGAAAGGATGCCAAGATGCTTTAATGGAACTAATGGACTTGATGAAGAATAAATGCCCAGAACAGAATATGCAGTATTCACAGATGTTGCAAACATTGAAGATACCAGCCAATATAGTTGGTTATGATTCTGACAATGATTGCTTTGTGACTCCAGAAGATGAGAATATTATTCTTTCTCACATTAAAGAGTGATTTTGAAGGTTATTAAATTTTTTGTTTAAATACAGACTTTTAATTTAGGTTTAGCATTTGTGTATCATCTTAATTAGATCTAACAGACCTAAGATTAATTAAATCAAAAAAATTCATGACTTTTAAGAAAAGTAAGACACATTTTTCAATTATTTATTAATAACAGCACTACTTCTAATTCCTAACAATAAACTAAAATCTATGTGATCTGATCGGGTTCTCTGGGTCAAACAACTTGGGATCTTTGAAGAATATTTTGTCTTTGTAATAATATGGCATGTAGGCACAATTCTGTGCTTTCCTGATTTCCTTTTCTACCAGCTCTTGCTTATTTTGACAGAGACCAGTAATATGTCTGCCGTATATTCTTCCCGTGTAAGGACTTTGAAACTGTGATAGTAGTCTGTAGTTCTTGTAATCCGGAGTGATGTTCATTTTACACAAAACGCATAGTTTTTTCTCCTTTTGAAAGGGATTTTCTATTTCAACAGGTTCGTCGGAGTTTTCAGTCACCGGGGATGTGTTCGCGAGTCGAATTGACGATGTTATGGAACGGTATGTTGGGGCCACTGGAAGTAAAAAGAAAACAGGTACATAGGGTAAGTGAAATTTTTGAATTAATAATATTTATGTTGATGTGTTTTGACTCACGTATATGCCTCTTCAGTAATGTTTTTAATAACGACATGGCTTTTTATTTATTGCTGCCACTATTTGAAAGCCTCCCAATGAAAACTAAAGTTCTAACCTCAAAAAATAATTGAGACTTTGACAGTGACAGCCATATTTTTTGACGTTGACAACGATGTTTTTTTTCACGTTTCGTTTCATCCATACGTGTGTTAAAATCTTGTCTTCCGTTTTGCTAGTAACCACAGGTAAACATTCGAAAAAATTAACGAGTTGCAAATAAAGTCCTGATTTAACTTGAGCAATCCTCGAAACTATTGCCAATATTTTCTTGATGTTAATTTTTCAGCACCTTAGTACCTAGGTACCTACCTACCAAATCGTAGGTACCTACATTATTTTGACAGAAAAAAAATATAATTAGGTAAGTATTGAAAAGCTCCTAACATTCCATTATTACAGGCTACCTAGGTAGGTAGGTTAGGTACCCGTTTTCTCCTCTGCACCTAAATATTTTATTATAAAATAATTTAATATTTAGGTGCAGAGGAGAAAACGGGTACCTAACCTACCTACCTAGGTAGCCTGTAATAATGGAATGTTACCTACCTACCCCCAATTTTAGAGTTTTGAAGTAACAGTCGTCCGTCCGTCCGTCCGCGGCTTTGCTTGCTTAAAGATACTATACATGCTCTTTGGACTATAGATAAAGGGTTAATATTCGTTAGAGTCAAGTGCCGCCGCGCCCCGTCCGAAAAGTTATAAATAAGTTCCGTGCGTACCACAGAGTACTATTGTATAACTGAAAGTGCGTACGGAACCCTCTGTGTGCAAGTCCGACTCGCACTTCATTAGTTTTTATTTATAATTATTGTATTTCTACTCCATGGTCCTATAAGGATCCTATAAAAGTAAGTAAGTAAGTAACTTTATCCTATGATATCCTCCTATACAGTCTTTCACTCCTTTTAAAAAAAAGCTAGGCCCACACCACCAGGTTCTTGCCTGATTCTTTCCCTGGTGTAGGGAGTCGCGTTGGAACAGGCATTAGAATCACCTAGCATGTAAAACGAAACTTAAGTGATCCTTGAGGTCCTACAAGAATAAATTATTTTTCTTTCTTTCTTTCTATAGAGTAGGTAGGTACATGTACCTACCTAGTTTTATCCTCTTTTGCAAAATGCTGAGTGTAGGTAAATAATTATTTGAATGTCAGTAGGTATCCGCCTCCATGTTTCTTGCGTCTGCTTATGACAGGTCCAGCATTTCCTCACGATTGCAATATGTTTGTTTACCCGCGTTGCGAGAGCGGACAGTTGCTGCAACCGGTAAGATAATTTAGTGATGTAACGTGAACAAGACCGGGAAATTTTCTGCATTAACTTTTTACTAGAAGCGATCAGTAGGTATAAGTATAGGTATTGATATAAGTAGGTACTTATATTAAATTTTATGTATAATATCAAAGCGTGCAAAATGAAGAGAACATATTAAGTATGCCAAAGCAAAACGAGTTACCTACTTACCTAAATGTTATTCCTATAATTATAGGTGACAGACAGGAAGGTATTAATGTAGGTAAGTAGGTAGGTACTTATAAGAAACTGCGAATATTAGGCAGTAGGTAAGTAGGTACTGTGCGCTTACACTTTCGCTACCAAATGCGAACGATGCAGAAAAAATGAAAGGAAAAGTAGATACCTACCTACCTACTTTACCGATAGTTATCAATCTTATTTTCAGCCTTGTTGGTCGAGTAGGGCTTGACATTTAAAAGTCGAAATCCCTTGCGAGTAGGTAGGTATTCTACTTATAACTTTAGGTACTCGTTGGTTTTTGTTAATGCTTTTGACATGAGCTCCATGAGAGGTATGTCCAAATACATACATATTTGGCATATGCCCACTTTTTGCAGAAGTTAGTTAACTTCTGCAAAAAGTGGGCATATGCCAAATATGCCAACCTGTCACGTAATGGAAAGTTTTCCATTACGTGACAGGTTGCAAGCCCATCGACGCTATTAGAGAGCTAACTGGTTTCCTCACGATGTTTTCCTTCACCGTTATAAGCTCGTGCTAAAGCGCATATAATTTTTCGATGCGAAAAGTTCATTGATGCACGGCCGGATTCGAACCCACGACCTTCGGATCGAACCAATCCACTTGACCAACACGGCTTTTTTTTAGGCTTTTTTTTATTTAGGTAGGTAGGTACAGGTACCTATACTTATTAGATAGATTGCATTGATAGATATCCAGTTTGACTAAATATTTAGTCAGTTTGTTAGCGGGACGTTGTCCAAAACAAACAGCTCTCTCTTCTGCCGCGCCCCGGGAACAAGTTTTCCTGTTACGCAAGCCAAAGCTTCCCTTAACAAGACTGGCATGCATCACTAAAAAATAAAATGCAGTTAGTTTACTTCGATTATACCGCCAGATTCAGAAGCCATTGGAGCCATGCGGAAGATTCTTTGACCGCGAGTTTTTAATTCAGGCGGGTAGTAACATAACGCGTTTCTTGGGATGTGTAGTAAACAAGAAATCGCCTCCCACAACCGGCGTAGCCACTGCCCGAACGCAACGTGGCGAACCGAATAAAATTTCTCCACACAAAAAACATAAACAATATATTTTTTTTAATATTTTCGTGTTTTGCTTTCGCGCTCTTTCACGAGCCCTATGTGCCAGTGACATTAAAAAAGTGAGTGCTTCCGTGACGTATTTCAAATCGGATATAATTTTTCGGTAAGTTTACTTTTATTAACTTAAGATACCGTGCCTGAATGGAAATGAATTGAAAAGTTGAAATCGATTACGCAAGTTTCCGCAAGCAATAAAAATTTATATAAGACGCACAGTGCGTTATGAAATGAAATACCAATAGGGAATGAAATGATGCAAGTTGCATCCGCACGGGAAAAGTAAAAGTTAGACATTGAAATGACGAAAATGTCGTCAGTTTAGCGTTTTGGTGTTAACGTACGCGGTAAGAAATCAAGGTTGTGAGGAGAAAGTGACCTAGCTGTGGCTCCCTGCGCGCGAAGACTGCGGGTCTTATAGTTATACGGCTGGCTGAGGCAGTTCCGGTATACCTACGCTGTTCGAATTTTGAAATCGATTAGTCTCTACGTCACCGCCAGGTGGCATGTGAGACTTTTCTTAGCACGTAAGTTCGCTTGAGCAAGTGGTCAACTCTGGTGGCGGAGTTTTTAGGCCGCCTAAAGGCCTAAAATAATATCTAAATGGTCATGGCTTAACGATTTTAGAAGCCGCGACCTACAATATAACGTGCCCTCCAGCTATTAATTAATACCACTTAGCACGTGAAAAATACCTACTTACCTAAGAGAATAAATATTTTTTACTTATCTTAGAGCGTCAGCGTCATAAAATTTAAATAATCTAGTGAAGTTAAAATACAATTATATCTGTAAAATAATTAAAAATATAATGAACATCAGGAACCAGTTTTAAATAAGTACTTAAGTACCTACTTAAACAATTCACATCAACAAAACACGTAATTAAGTAAGTACTTAGTAAAAAAACTGACTTTAAAATTCCTAAGTTTCCACATGAAGCACCTAGCTAGGTACAGGTACCTATCCGGGTTATTTCGAACCTGCTTTAGATCTCTGAGATAAAACCACTCATAAAAATTGTACTTATGAACTTCTCGAACATCATTCCGTTGTTCGCGTAACATTCATTATTAAAACTGCAACATAGTAAGCTAAACTACCACATAACCATCAACTTCCTATTAAGTTCTTATAATGGCTAATTTCATCAGTGTTCCTTGTTCTATTATTTTATTCTGTGGTATGAGTTGTGCTTTTGACATTTCACTTTTGCAGAATGCTTCTTTAGCCACACGCCACACACATAAAAAAAACTCTAGGTTCTTTTCGGTTTCCCCTTTTCTATTTAAAATAGGAATGTCTAACACAATGATAAAACGCCTACACGTGACAGAGAATAATTAGACGTTAATTAAATAGAAGCGAATGAGCAAGATGAATAGACAAGAAGTACATTAGCATACCTCATGTTTATATTTGGTATTTGAATATGGTAATTTAATTAAACATAATTTCTGGTCAAGTAAAAACCAAAGAATCTTTTCTCACATGTGTGGGAATATTAATACACATAGACAGCCAAAATTAGCACGTAATTTCATAAACGATAAATTAAAAACAATGTATAGAAGTAGGACTGGTTTCGTAGGACTTTTGGGGCCCCTCGAGCGCAAAGCCCTTTGCAATCCAGAGTGCCCAGTGAGATAGAGGGACCTGCCATTGTGTAACTTGTCTCGGATTGTACCTACCTATCCAAGTTGTATAAGGAAAAATCACAGTAAATCGTGAAAATAACCGTCAGATTTAATTTAACGCTGATTTAGTAAATTAGTACTTACCTAAATAATTTACTTAATTACCTACTGTAATATTTGACAGTTGTTTATGCGATTTACTGTGATTTTTGCTTTGATACAACTTGGATACAATCGAGACAAGTTACACAATCAGGGGGCTGATGTAGGTACCTATCTAATGATTGAATCTGTAGGTATCATTAATTAGGAATCTAATGATTGAATCTGTAGGTATCATTAGGAATCTAATGATCGAATCTGTATCATTAATTCGTTACATTAAAGGCGCAGGCGCAGGTCACGCATCCAAATATACAGCAACAAAATATGCAGATGTTAACCTTAACAATCCATATGGTGACGGGTTGCAAGCCAATCCACAAATATATAGAACCTCCTCCTTTTTAGAAGTCGGTTAAAAAAGCGCCTTCAATAGGACGTGTCCTGAAACCCGCTATTTTCAGTAGGTGACCTCACCTACTTGGTTATTGCTTTACCAGATCGACAACAAGCCTGGATAGCATTCAGAACGCGACCAGTCACGCGATGTTTGTATTTCCTTAGATTATGTTGCAAACTTAATGGAGGCAATTTTAGTTGATTTTATTAGCAAGCCACCGTGTTTCCGTGCCACTAACATATCTATGATTTTCTTGTAAAATAAGACAGACAAAGGCCATACACAAAATCGTAACCCTGTCCCGCAGTCCGCAGTACCAGATAGCCTGGAAACTTTAAAACATCAATTTTATCCAAGAAATTTCAATATTTAGTAGTAGGTACTACCTACTACTAAATATTGAAATTATTGTAAGGTAGCAACAATATTCAATATAAAATTTTTTTTAGGTTATTTTAACTAGAAAGTAATTGAAATTTCTTGGATAAAATTGATGTTTTAAAGTTTCCAGGCTATCTGGTACTGCGGACTGCGGGACAGGGTTACGATTTTGTGTATGGCCTTTGTCTGTCTTCTAGATATTAATCGTCTTTGAATATACAAAATCAAAGTCGACAAGTTAAAATATACCCTACCCCTTATAATGTCATCGTTTTCACACTTTTTTTTCCGTAGAAATTGTATGGGAGTTCTTTTTGATTAGGCGCAAAAACGTACTTTATGTTACTTTGGGTAGACTGATCCAGGTGGAAAATAGAGTCGATTAAGATCAATTTGTTTTATTTACCTATAAATGTCATTTTTTGGGCTAGCCGTAGTACCTACTTGCTTTTTTAGAAAAGGTAGCACCATTGCCCATACTCCGTCACCAGAGTTGGCCACTTGCTCATACGAACGAACGAACGATTGCCCTATAAGTATAGGTAATAAGACTTCCTATAGATTAGCCGGCTGTTAATTCTCATCTATTTTCATTGACCTTTTTTTTTTTTTTAATCAACCTATCATGTCCCACTGCTGGGCAAAGGTCTCCCCTTTCTCTCTCCACACATCCCGGTCCATTCCTGTTTCCGGCCATGTAGAGTCAAACGCATCCAGGTCATCTCGCCATCTTTTTCTGGGTCTGCCGCGTCTTCGTTGCCCGCTTGGTACCCAATGTGTAACGAGATTGGCCCAACGTCCTGAATGCATTCGAGTCACATGGCCAGCCCAATCCCACTTCAAGCGAGCTGTTTTGATGCCCACGTCTTCAATACCCGTTCTAGAGCGTAAGTCTGCATTTCTAACGTGATCAGTAAGTTTGACGCCGAGGATGCTTCTCTCCATTGCTCTCTGGCAAATTTTGAGTTGAGACTTTTGTGATTCGGTCAAAGACCAGGTCTGAGCTCCGTAGGTCAATAATTCATTGACCTACATACAAGTGACAAAATATAAGCAAGCATTCTTCAAAATTCTGATAAATTAACAACATAGGTGACCCTTTTGACATTAACTACCTAAGTAATTAGATATTGGTGTCAATTCAGATGTTGCCGAACGAAACTAATTTGACAGCCCTAAAAATGTTGCCGTCCCTTTCATAACAATCGAATTAACAGATGGCATCAATTTTTGTGCTGTCAAATTAGTTTAGTTTAGTTTTTGCAACATCTGAATTGACACCATAGTATCCATTAAACTGAGGAAATGGAATGTTCCCTGACCACTTTGGACAGCGTACAGGTTCCAAAGTATCAGGTGGGATTAAGATACCGTTACGAAACTATGAATAAGCTGGTTTTGTGATTTCATTCCTGAGTATTTATGTAGGTACCTATAAGCCATCACCGAAATAGGTACCTTACCTACATGTCAGTTTACAAAAAAATCTTATGGTCAGTCTCAATATCTACCTTTGGTTTTGATTACCTTGTTTTTTTTGTTTGGAAACGTTGCATTATGTTAGGAAGGTTCATATCTGACGTAAAATACGCCGAGCGTATCATCTAGTGTACTAACGTATCATCGGTTGAGTGTGAACGGTCAAGTGTTTTTCTATACATTTATCTGTTCTGGCGTATAATACGCGACGCATGTTCCGTCAGATATGAACCTTCCCTTAGACCTACAAGTCATGGTTAACGATTAGACCGCACGCAACTGACAGGTGACATCGCTCGGAACATTTCACATCATCAATGGCAATTATCAACTATTAATGATGATATAAGCGTCGGGTAACGAGGCATGGTATTTACGGATCATTTGGGTTACCTTATGGGTAATTATCCCACACTAGATTTTCTCATGCTTTAAGCTCAGAACACGTTTGTTTTGTACTCTGAGGATGGACACGATTTTTATTTGATTCCATTCTATATTGTAATTTTTTATTTATAAATACATGGACACGGGGTTTTATCGCGTTATTTACCTTATTTCTTTACGTTTATAAATATATTTATAAATATGAATTGAATTGCCGCCACTGAAAACCAGCGCTTCAACAGTCATGATGCTGCTTGGAGCAAATGCTGAGGGGTAGCCTTATTTTCTTGTCACTCGATTGTCAATAAGTATTTTCATTTGTATATTACCCATGTTTATGTTGATGGAAAATAAAAACTTTTTCTATTCTATTCTATTCTATTCTAATTGTGATCGCAAAAGTTTAAGAAAAACTATTGTTAGTAATTTTTTGCCTTATAACTATTCTATATCGAAAGGGTTTTTAAATTAAAACTCAGAAATATAAGTACCTACCTAACGAAACAGCCTAAGTAATGCAATAATGAATTACTGAACTATGTGGGTAGTTGTTAATATTGAGGCGTTTAAAAGACCTAGCCACAGTTTTCTTTATTACGCCACAGAATAAACAATAGTACAAACATACATAAAGTAGGTAAGTACCTACACTAAAAAAAGTAAAAATGATTTTATTGCCATAAATAATTTAGGTGTAGGTAGGTAGGTAGTAGGTAGAGTACATAATCCATTCGCTCCCGAACTAGTTAAAACTGTATTTCAGAAGCCAGAACATAATTATTATACTTATTTCTTCGCAAGCGATGACGTGTGGGTAATTATAATTTTTATAAGCAGTTTCTTGTTAAATTTGCAAAGAATTAAATATTTCGATAAAAATAGGTTTAATTTCATTCATGCTTAGTAAAATAAAATAGACAAGAATACAACAAAATGAAAAAGATGAAACTTTCATTTGATTCATGCCACCTACTCAACGTGTATTTAAAATACATACACCTTAAAAGACTAGTCAGAGACACGTCCAAACACATCTAGCAGCCACATTAACATTCTTACTTAGAATAGAATAGAATAGAATAGAATAGAAAAACATTTATTCACATCACTCACGCACATTACAATGGGTACAGGTAAATAAATATCCTTGGACATAAATATCCTTGGACATTCCACACGGCGTCATCTAGTCCCAAGCTAAGCAATTTAATGCTTGTGTTATGGTAACCAGATGACTGATAAATTACATAGATACATTTTTTTTTGTAAATACATACATATTATACATAGAAAAACACCCAGACACGAAACAAATATTTGCAACTGATAAACTACATAGATACATTTTTTTTTGTAAATACATAGGTACATATTATAGGTACATAAAAAAACACCCAGACACGAAACAAATATTTGCAGATCATGCAAACATTTGTCCCGCAGCGGGGATCGAACCCGCAACATTAAAACTACTACTACTAGGTACTTTAAAACTAGTTGCAAGCCCGGGCTATCATTACAAACTGGTTTCTTCTCGAATTTTATTTTACTGCTAGAGCTTGTTATAATGCTATAAAGAATTTCGAAATGGAAAATCCTTTGTCGCACATATAGAAGTCTCTATGACCTTGTGATAAAATAATCTCCGACAAGGCGATTAAATTCATTTGAGTATGTGTAGGTATTTATTTTAAGACTCCAGACTCACCAGACCAAGTCTCGAGACTTCTCGAAGATATTTTACATTAATTTTATTTTATTATTACAATAATTTTAAATTAAATTAAAAACGAGAAAGCGAGAAAACAAGTTAGTCGTATGCATCCAGACAGGGTGGGCTAAGATCATCAAACAGTGGGTGCCTGAGGATGGGCGCGCCGGGGCAGGCCTCGAAGACGCTGGCGTGATGATCTCGATGCATTCAGGGCTGATTGGTGGGACGAAGCCGGTGATCGCAATGCTTGGAAGTTGATGGGGGAGACCTTTGCCCAGCAGTGGGACAGCATAGGTTAGGAAAAAAAAAGCGAGAAAACTATCGCATTCACGTTTTTCGGGGGTTGTCTTGTCGGCGTGAGTCTGGAGCTGGAGGTGACATAATACTAGCTGACCCAAAGACTTTGTACTTTACTAACTTTAGTAAAGTACAAAGTCTTTGAGATGACCCGACAGACGTTGTCCTGTCATCAGTCAAATAACTGACAGTTATTTCAAACGTGCTAGCAAAGAGTTTAAAACGCCAGGGGGCTGATTGTGTACACATAACTCGATTGTATCCAAGTTGTATCAAAGCAAAAATCACAGTAAATCGCGAAGACAACTGTCAAATATGACCGTAATTAAGTAAGTTACTTACTAATTTAATCAGCGTTAAATCTGACAGTTATTTTAGCGATTTACTGTGTTTTTTGCTTTGATACAATCCGAGACAAGTTACACAATCCAGGGGCAGGACTGAGGTTACATTATAAAGTTTATAATAAATGTAGTTTTCTTAAATTTTATAAGTTTCCGCGCAATTTCCCAAATTTTTTGATTTTTCTAATATTTCGTAAAAGGTTAAATACTTATTAGAAAACGTTAAAAAAAAGATGAATGAAATCGGTAAAGCCGTTATCAAGTTATAGCGTAACCAGGAGTAATAGGGGTTCATTTTTTTAAAGGTAGGTACCTAATTTAGTTTATGTGATGTTAACCGGATTAATTATTTTAATTAATTACCTTGTCTACGTGGCTATTCTCACACGTCCACTGTTCTAAGTCGATATTTAATTACAGCACCTAAACCACAGATATAGAACCTAAACATACCTAATCATAATCTTTTTTATTGCTTAATTAAAACAATCTTTTAGTTTAGGTATGTAATAAACACCTGGTGAATAGCAAAGCGCAAATTTGGACAAAAAAGCAGTAATTTTCAGTTCTAATAAAGTAGGTAAATAGTTCCTAAATTTGATCTGATAATCTCTTGGTAGAATGAACATGCGATGCGATCCGTTGACGTTGATAAAACTTTATGACAGGAAAGGAACGTTTTGTTACGGATATGTCAAAGCACGTCAAAATTTGGCGCGAACTGGAACATAAACGCATATTTCCACATAAACGACGTGAATACAAGAAATTCCATATTTTAGCTGCTCAATCTTTTCAATCATACACTCGTCCTACATAGAGACTGGTTTGGTTACAAATAGTTATGTAACGTCCATAATAGCTATCTGTAGATGTGGAATGGGCATGCGGGCTCCTTTCACTTATCTGTGGTCCTTTTTAATCTGTGCTTGGTACCGGTATTACGTCAAATTACCATAGACTAAATTTGGTACCTCACCTAGTTAGCGCTTTTTATCAATATTTCTTAGACACCCTGTGGGTGGAAAATGATGGTACCTATAGGTAGGCACTGAAATTTATTCGGCCTCAAAAAATAAAATAAACAATAGTTTTTTTTAACTTGACGATACGAGAAGAAGGGACCTGGAGCCTGGGCTTATTGAAAATGTATTATTGGAAGTGTTGTAGGTATATACCTAAGTAGGTATAGGTACCTACATAATAGTATGGATGGGGTCAACAGAATCTACAACAATTATGAAATTTTAAATTTAGTAAAATGAGTGCCTACCTATGGCCTACCTACTGATTTTTAGGACGTTGGGTACCTAAGTACCTACCTATTTACTTAATTAGCAAAATAAATATTTTATAAGTAGGATACCTACTTTACTTACCTAAATGAACTAAGTGAGACGAATCTCGTTTTAGAAGCGCGTTCATGTCTTTTCTATACAAATTATGCAAATGGATAATGGAGCTTAGATAGTCTAAATTCATTAATCTATAATAAAATATAAAATGAATCCTAATCTTTGTCACTCAATAGCTCAAAAATGGCTGGACCGATTTAGATAATTCATTTTTTTTATGTTTTATAATAGTTCGTAGATGGGTCGTGCATAAAAAATACTATGGTGGTGGTACAAAGTAATTTGTTTTCGTTTCGTAAATTTTTGAAGTCATTTGTGTCGTTATGTGTCGTCTGAAATATAATAAAAAATTAACTTATACGTAAGTAAGGTGAATAATGCCATCTCCATGTTAACCTACCTACTTTTAAAATAATTATAAGTAGGTATACAAGCGAAACCAGATGTTTGTGATTCTTAAAGAGGTAGGTATACCTAGATAAATGCCTGGGTTATTATAAAAGGGCAATGTTCAAGTGCATTCTCATTTATACGGAAGGTCTATTAAAGGTTTAATCTTGAACTTTTTCCGACCTCATAATTACAAGAAATCTTAAAGACAAAAAAATTATTTATAGTTATTGTAATACTTCTCGAAAATAAGAGTTACAGTTTTATCGAATACTAGCAGATGCCCGCGACTTCGTTCGCGTGAATTTCGTCTTAAACTGAAGGCTGAAGAATTTGTAAACTCCCAACAAACCACCATCAGATTATGAGAAGTATTATTTTATCTGTGGAATAATACAAAGTTTGAAGTAAATCAAACCAATCCGTTAAAGTTTCAATACCAACTTGAACACCATGAGCAACCCCCTTTAAAGGGTAGTTTTATAAAATTATTACACACGTTTATTTAATCTGTAGATACTGCTAGGCCCACACCACCAGGTTCTTGCCTGATTCTTTCCCTGGTGTAGGGAGTCGCGTTGGAACAGGCATTAGAATCACCTAGCATGTAAAACGATACTTAAGTGATCCTTGAGGTCCTACAAGAATAAATTATTTTTCTTTCTTTCTTTCTTTCACTGTCAAATAATAACTCAGTTTCAAATGAAAAGAACAACCCGTTAAAAAGTTAAACAACAAGATAAACTTCAACAACCCCTGTACCCCGTGGTGGGGGTTGTTTTTGGAAATATTCGTCATCATACAATTTTATGAAATGTATTGAAGTATATTAATGCTAAGTTTCAAGTTTGTAAGTTCAATGAATAAGATTTTTCATACAAATGTCCCCCCTTGGGGTAGAATTTCGAAAAATCCTTTCTAATCGGATGCCTACGTCATACAAAGAATGGCTGTGCGTTGATCCGTCAGTCAGTCAGTCAGGACAAAGCATTTTATTTACTAAATTCAGAAGTTGAAGGAGTTCCAATAAGGCAACAATTAAATTGTTCTCGAAGACTGTTATGGCTTATTTATGTATGGACCATGGACGTAGTATAATAACTGGACGAACAGCGAGCGTGCCGCCGAGAGGGACAAAAAATGCAGTGAATCCATAGATTCGTAGTACAAAATTCGGAGCATCAAATTTCCGGCCATACAAAAAAGCGGCACGCGATTAGGGATAAAAGATCGCATGCTTTGTCTCTTTTACTCACAAGAATGTTGTATATATTCTTCTTTGTTTTTGTGTGACTGAGAAAGGAATATACAGCGCTCTATTTCTTACTTACTCTAAGGTATGGACATTGGACGTGGCTAAATAGGTTCTCATAATGTGCGTACAGATGGAGAAACGTAACATGCAATGTTACATGCAATAAAAGAAGCGCTCGTGGCAAAGCTTGCTAAGACGTTCTTGATAGATCGTCGAAGTTAAGCAACGTTCTGAGCAATGAAAACTTAGATGGGTGACCGCAAGTGGCATTATCAGCTAAGCGCTTCCGTGCTTCGGAGGGCACTTTCAATTGTCGGTCCCGGCTTTTAAAGACGATAAGTTATGACGGAGGCCTTTAGGCCTAAAAACTCCGTCACCAGAGTTGGCCACTTGCTCATACGAACGAACGAACGAACGAGTATATATAAGTACCAGTGAAAGAATCAGGCAAGAACCTGGTGGTGTGGGCTTAGCTTTTTTTTCAGCAGTCCAATCATATCATACTAAGTAAACTACTAAACTAAGTAAATATAAACTGAGTCGGAGCACGTTTAACAGTTTTGAACGTCCTCTATATAACCCTGTAATAACTCATAGTACACCCTGTATAGTAAATTCGTTTATAGTTTTTAAGTGAGGTGTGTCTCATAACAACCAACAAAGGACTATTAAATGAAGGAAGTGAATTTAAATGTTTATTAGTTTACTTAGACTTATTCAAGGGTATGGTTAATGGTCAGTATACCTACATAACTCCTCTCACACGTATTCGCTAATAATTTTATTAAACTAATATTTAAAGAAGAATATTCGCACATTGACTGAGGTAACTGAGTTTAAAAAAATCTTATTTATAACCCTAGGTATAGCAGTTAAAATGTCTAATAATATTGACGACTTCTGTAGCGCAGTGCGCGAAAGCCCGCCTGAGACGCGGAGGTTGCTGGTCCGTTCCTCGCCACGGGACAAATGTTTGTATGTTCTACAGTAGAACAAAATATATCTATAAGTAGAACTTCTACTTATAGATATTTGTTCCGGGTCTGGGTGTTTTTCTATCTAAGTATCATATGTATGTATTTACAAAAAAATGTATCTAAGTATTATATCAGTCATCTGGTTACAATTATAACACAAGCATGAAGTTGCTTAGCTTGGGACTAGATGACGCCGTGTAAAATGTCTAAAGATATTTATATTTATATCAATCGAAGACGCACATTCTGTTTGTATATTCTAACAGCATCTCATGGTACCTACCTACTAGGTAAGGGTATTTACATAACGACCGACATCTAATAATAGGAAATGGTTTTATATTACCTACTTGGATCACGCGATTTAAAGATGATATTTTTAAACCTATTTTTTTTACCTATTTCAGGCACCAGTCTCTCACAACATTTCTTTGTAATAAGTTAGAACCGACACTTATTTTGGATTTTTTTTTTTGACTGCGTTTATTTATTATTAAATTTATTTTATTTTCCTGTATTTATATTTATTTAACTGTATGTATTGTTTGTGAGAGAAAATAAATAAATGATTGATTGATTGATTGATTGAAACAAAGCCAGTAGGTACAATCATTTTTGCATAATTTGGATGCGAGTGGCTTAGACTCACTCGAGGTGGTCCTATAAAAAAGAGGATCGGATAACGATCTTCGGAGTATGAACGGAAAAGCACTTCGAAGTACATTTCTGTACTAATTCCGAAAACCCTCGTCAGGTCCTTTTTTTTTTAATGAGATCGGAAATATATTATTTTAGGCAAAAAAATATTTCTCAATAAAGGTTCACTATTGACGGAATAATCGGTGACCATACCTACTTAAAAAATAAAAAAAAATCATCATCATCATCATCATAGGCCTTTACGTCTATTTCAGTTCAGACGATTTAAGCAGTGTCTATTTCTGATAAGCACTTCCTTGTGTGGCTGGCTATATAAGTCAATTTGGGAGGGGACAGTACCATAGTGTTTTTATTCTGTTTGAGTGTTTTTATTCTCTTTGGACAGTAGGTACGTCCACAATTGGCTTAAGTATATAAAAAAATACGCATTAAATACTTAGGTACCTACTCCTTCTTTTTTGAAGTAGGTTATTAATTTATCTACTGTGTGGCCTTCCTCTGGAATCGAACCTTAGTACTATTAGTTACAACGATAGAAAGCCCACTAATATAATTAGTGATATAATTTGTGTTTAGTAACCCGTGCCCGATGGAGGTTGAGCTACATATCAATGGAAACTTCAGCAAAAAACAGTTGCGGTACTTTCGCTTGCTTCTATTGTTTTGTTTGAATTAGTTGAACGTTGACAAGTAGGTAGGTACTAAAAAATAAATAGGTACCTACACCTTGTACCTACAGTATACGTACAGGGTTTAATTTCTTGCATTGTGAACACAATACGCTTTTCAACTGATTCAACTTAACACTTTGGATGTAAGATTGACACCACATTGAAAAGGGTGATCTATCACAGTACACACTGAACTTGTAAAAGTATAAAACAATGAAGTAATTTATAAATCAAATTTTCTTGTTAAACTATTTGTATTTTCGTCGATCCTTGATAGGTGTGCAAAGTTTTAATTTGATCTGGAACTTCTAAGCAACATGCACGTGCTTCATGGGCACTGAACGTGTTAAAAATATAATGAATGCGAAAGAGGTGTTTTAGGATCGTAGCAAGTATTTTACTTATAAATACGTTCATAATATTCACGCCTCTTTATCGGTGCAGAGACCACGGATTTCCACTTAGTGCTGTAGCATGCTACGTGTGTAATTCAACCCTTCATTTCACAACTGCAGGATGGCACGGTAGTTACATCCAATTAGGATGTTAGGCATTAATGATTGCTGCTGTAATTTGTATAATTTATAGATCGCTGAGGTACCTACGCAATCGATGAGCGGATTTGACTCTGACTACCGCGTGGCGATTTTATAAAGAAAAAGGTTGGCGAAGATGGACTCTTGTTAAAAAAAAATATAATCACGACTGTATTTCCAGGGAGCGGTAGACATTTATTTTTATCTCGGAAGGTTGTCGCA
This sequence comes from Xanthorhoe designata, assembly GCA_963582015.1. Taxonomy (NCBI): domain Eukaryota; kingdom Metazoa; phylum Arthropoda; class Insecta; order Lepidoptera; family Geometridae; genus Xanthorhoe; species Xanthorhoe designata. The sequence continues at coordinate 7,678,063 of OY757052.1, forward strand.
AAAGCTTAACTTAACTAACTAAAAATGTTGCCGTCCCCTTCATAGCGATGGAAATAAAAAGGATGGCATTAATTTTAGTTAGTTTAGTTTAGCTTTTGCGACACTCCGAATTGCCACTAGTAGGTACCTACTTATACGAGTAAGAATTTTAAATCATTCTAAAAATCTAATTTTTTAGGTAAATAGGTAGGTATTACAAATAGCAAAAGTAAGTAGGTACCTAGATACTTTCATTCAAATACTAAACTGCTTATTATTGTACTTATTGAATGAAAGTGTGCCATTTTATTTTTTGGTTTTCGGTCCACGAGATCCCCAACATGCCCGCTCCATAGCTTGCTATAATGAGCATGTTTTAATATTTTTTAATTACCTATAATGTGTCCCACTGCTGGGCAAAGGTCTCCCCCATCTCTTTCCACTTCTTTCGATCACCGGCCGCTTCCCACCACTCCTCCTGGAAGGCATCTATGTCGTCACGCCAGCGTCTTTTAGGCCTGCCTCAGCGTCGCCGCCCGTCTTCAGGCTCCCACTTGGTGACGGCCGATGCCCACCTGTCGGAGTGCATTCTCCTGACGTGACCTGCCCAGTGTTTTAATATAATTTTGTTTATTTCCAGGCATGGCTAATCCCCCGGATATACGCTCCGAGCGAGTGAAAAGGATGTTCAGTTGGACAAATGCGGGGTAAGTCCTTCGTTTGTAATGGCCTAAAATAAACGGTTTTAGGAACTGGCATTTATTAGCCCCCGACGAGAGGTGGTCTTATTTCAAATCCTCTCCTAGTTTTTAGATTAATTACTTCTAATGGCGCCGGGACTTGGTATAATCACAGACGTATAAAGATAAGGCTCAACTCACACCAAAAGAGCATCGAAGAGCAGCGAAACGGAGCGCAGTTTCAGTGTCATACGAATTTCAACTTTATTTTCATTATTATAGTACCTAGTACCTACTTATTATCGCAGAGAAGGCGCGCGTATTAGAATTCGCCGGAATTCCCGCGGCGCCGCGGGCATTCGCTGGTTTCCCCGTAACACGACGTACTGACTGCACGAATGCTCGCGGTGTATAACACGTTACGTTACGCCCTGTAACGCCGGTCAGTACCCACCTTTATACTTAGGTACCTACCACTTAGCACTATTTGCAAATCATTGACAATCATAGTCCGTCCTGTTTGCAGATACCTACATTATTATAATATTATATTTTAGAACAATGGATGTGTGTTTTGAAGTGAATAATTTACTTAGGTAATGGGGCAATTCGGAGTGTCGCAAAAGCTAAACTAACCTAACTAAAACTATTGCCATCCTTTTTATATCCATCGCTATGAAAGGGACGGCAACAATTTTAGTTAGCTTAGTTTAGCTTTTGCGACACTCAGAATTGCCACTAATATCGTTATTTAATAAAAACTGTGATTTCGCTTGTTCTTTGTTCCTTAGCGACTATAGCGTGAAAACCAGTAGGACAACAAACACGGTTTGGATCCTAGCTTTCTTTTCGGTGACCCAATAGTCAAGCTCCAGTAGGAAGTAGGTAGGTACTTAATCGAACAAGTCTTTCAGCGGACTTTTTGATGATTTACCTAGTTTGTATCACGTGGTGGACGGTGGTTTATGTCCAAGTCCAAATACCTACAATAGTGGCAATTCTGAGTGTCGCAAAAGCTAAACTAAGCTAACTGAAATTGTTGCCGTCCCTTTCATAGCGATGGGAATAAAAAGGATGGCAATAGTTTTAGTTAGGTTAGTTTAGCTTTTGCGACACTCCGAATTGCCCCCAATGCCTTGATAAAATAGGAATCTGCAAAGCCTTGGAATAGAGATTTATTTGTGTTACTCCAAGATATCGTAAGGAAAATTGTCTCTGCCTACCCCTATGGAAAAAGAAGTGATTAAAAGTGTATGTAAGAATCTCAAGAATCGTCCAGCCTCAGGCCAAATAGCTTAATGATGCAACCGTTATGTCCGACCTGTCTCTGACGTAAGAGCTACTTTCGCATACGTTGAAGAGGTCGACGCGCAAGCCCAGTAACCTACAAGCCGCAAATCATTCACAGAAAACTCGACCTAATTGCCTAAACTTTTGAAAAATCACTTTCTCCATGAATAGAAACAATTGAAATCAATGCCCTCTATTTGAGCCTGAATGAAGTTGCGTAATATATCGCCATCTCGCGGAGGATGTTTGAACTAAATCGTTCGACCTCATTCATTAGTGCTCTTGTGCTTGCATAGATGGCGCTAGTTTTTCTTTGAGTAAAATATACGACTTTATTGTTTTATTTTATAAAATGTTGTCTTATAGTTTTGTCGATTGAGTTTCTTAGCTGATTGGACCATTCCACATAATTCATAAATACTTGACTAAAGCTTTATTGACCTAAGTAAGTACCTATACCTACCACTGAAAATTAAAGGTAAGTAGGTACCTACCTACATTAAATTAATTTATTGGCGACCTCTGTGTGAAAACAATTAGGTATTTTATGGTTCTAAACTTGAAAAACCTATTTTTTTTTAATCCCACTAATATTATAAAGGTGAAAGTTTGTGTGTGTGTAAGTATGTAAGTATGTAAGTGTGTAAGTGTGTAAGTATGTAAATGTGTTTGTTACTCTTTCACGCTCAAACGGCTGAACGGATTTGAATGAAATTTGGTACCAGAGTGGCTTATACCCTGGATTAACAAATAGGCTACTTTAAATTCCTGAAAAGTGCAGTGTTCCCGTGGGATTACAATCCAAATTATTCATCAAAATAGTTTCGGTAGTTTGGCCGTGCAAAAGGTAGCTGTCAGACAAAATTACTTCATAGATGGCAGCACAGGCAAAAATATAACTCCTTCACGCTCAAACGGGTGGACGGATTTGAATGAAATTTGGTAGCAGGATTGCATAAACCCTGGATTAAAATATGCGCGACTTAAAATTCCTGAACAGTGCATTGATTCCGTGGGATTATTAATCAAATTCATTAAAATAGTTTATACTTACAAAAAAGTTTGGCCGTGAAAAAGTAACTAAAAAGTAACAAAATAATTTCAATAGATGGCAGCACAGGTAAAGTTATTATTCCTTCACTCTCAAACGGCTGGATGAATTTGAATTAAATTTGGTAGCAGGATTGTTTATTCCCTGGATTATCAAATAGGCTACCTTAAATTCCTGAAAAAAGGAATGGTTCCGCGGGATTATAAACCAAATTGTTCATCAAAATAGTTTGGCCGTGAAAACGTAACTGTTAGTCAAAATAATGTTAATAGATGGCAGCACAGGCAAAGTTATAACTCCTTCACGCTCAAACGGCTGGAGGGATTTGAATGAAATTTGGTACTAGGACAGTTGATATCCTGGATTAACACATGTCATAGGCTACTTTAAATCCCTTAAAAGCGTATTGTTCCCGTGAGATTATCAAAATACCTAAATTATGCTTCTTCAAACTCAAACGGCTTAGCGAATAGGTATTGTTTTTTTTGTCCCGATAATCTCACGGAATTGGGCATAAGTCCCAGATAAATCCCCGATAAAAAGATTTTTGGCTCAACATAAACCATTAGAACAAAGTTAATAATTGTGTTTTCAATTAAAATTCGGTACAGCACCTCATCATCGCTATTTTATTAAATTTCCCACAGTCAATAATAATAGTCAATAATAGTCATTTATTTGGTAAACACCTTTACACGTAAACACCTTTACACAGTTTCAGCTCGCTTCGAGTCTAAAATCCTCGCTGCGCTCGCTTTGCTCGCATGCAGCTTTTTAATCTTCTGCAAGCAAATTGAACTATGTCAGACCATAGAATAGGAACCGACCAGCGCCTTTTCTTTGAGCACCATAAGCAAACGTAAGTGTCAGTCATGACGAATTTATCTTAAAAATTTTGAGTCTAAGAAACTCGATGCGCTTGCTTAGTTCGAAGCTCGCTACGCTCGCACGGTAGCTTCTTGAATATTTTGCTAGCAAATTGAACTATGTCAGGCCATAGAATAAAAACAGACCGGCAGTCAGCCTTTTCTATGAGCACTATATGCAAAATCAAGTGTCACATGACGCATTTTTCTTAAAAATTTCGGCTCGCTGCGCTCGCTTAGTTCGAAGCTTGCTACGCTCGCTTAGTTCAAAGCTCGCTTCGCTCGCACGGTAGCTTTTTGAATATTTTGCTAGCAAATTGAACTATGTCAGACCATAGAATAAGAACCGACACACAGTCAGCCTTTTCTATGAGCTCCATAAGCAAAATCAAGAGTCACGTCAGGACGTATTTGTTTTTAAAAATTTCGGTTCGCTTCGCTCGCACGGTAGCTTCTTGAACATTTTGCTGACAAATTGATCTATGTCAGACCAAAGAATAGGGATCGACCAGCAGTCAGCCTTTTCTATGAGCACTATAAGCTAAATCAAGTGTCACAATATGATATGACGCATTTTTCTTAAAAATTTCGGCTCGCTGCGCTCGCTTGGTTCGAAGCTCGCTTCGCTCGCATGGTAGCTTCTTGAATATTTTGCAAGCACAATAAACTGTGTTAGACCATAGAACAGTAGCCGACCAGCAGTCATCCTTTTCTATGAGCACCAAAATCAAGTGACACAATGACGCATTGGTCTTAAACAAGGAGCAACATTAAAAATTTTATGAAAACTTTTTCAATTACGTAAGAAGAGAGTAATTTTCTGCACTCTCGAGGTGCATTTTTATTCATATCTCTGACGATCCTCATCAGATCAAAAAAAGAATCATCAAAATCGGTTCACCCAGTCGACGAATTAAATTAATTAATAAACTCGTTAAATTCGAATTTTTTGAAGTCGTTAAAAAAATGTATTAACTTATTCACCGCGGGTAACACCGCGGGGTACAGCTAGTAAGTACCTAATTAAAACCGATATGTTCACAATAGCTTCATTTACCTACTTATGGTTTTCAATTCAAGGCAACAAATACGTAATTTCAGAAGACATCTTGTAACTTGACTAAACTTGAACTGTGGTGAATCAGGAAACATAACTTACGATTATATTATTATACCTAGGTACCTACATAGGTAGTTTTTGTTTGCAGTGGAAGATTTGCTGTAGATAAACTTTAGTTTTGTTGCAGGGTTGTATTTAGGGTTTAAATTGGGGGTTAAATAAAATTCATAATGTGCTTTGTGCTACGTAAGTATGTATTGGGGGCAATTCTGAGTGTCGCAAAAGCTAAACTAAGCTAACTAAAATTGTTGCCGTCCCTTTCATAGCGATGGGAATAAAAAGGATGGCAATAATTTTAGTTAGCTTAGTTTAGCTTTTGCGACACTCAGAATTGCCACTATTATCTAAACAAATTATTTTTTTCAAGGTTTTTTTGTAGGTACTTACCTAAGTAGGTAGGAAGTATGTGAAGTGTATAATATCAGAAATATAGGCACTTATTTAAAATATTTATTTCGTTATTTGAAAGGCTATTTCGAATGGGCATACCTAATGGGTTCTTTCAAAGACACCAGTTTGAGCTTATTAGACAGAGTGTTCTTTTAAAAGAGTTTTATAAGAGCGAAAGAAGTTGCTAAGAACAGTAAGTAGGTACCTACCTAGATGGTTGTGCTCATAGCTGGGCATTAACTCGTTAATCCGTTAATCGTTAATTAACGAAGTTAACATTTTGATTAACGGATTAACTTTTAAGTTAACTTTCAAAAATGTTAACGGACACGTTAACTTCCGTTAATATGCGAGAAGTCCGTTAATCGTTAATCCAATGCCTAATAGTTACGCACGGCACCGACAAGTGCCGGCCGGCGCGTGGCAGCGTGTGAAACAAAAACTAAACTAGATAATTTGCCGGCGCGTAAAACTGCGAAGAGATTTGTTTCGTTCGTTTGATCATTTCATTACTTAGCGCCGGTGCTTAGAGTGACTGACTAGTGTTTTGTTCGTTTGTTTGTTGTTATTATAAATTACTGTCAGTGATCATTTGCGTGTTGATAATTTATAAAGAAGAGTGTAGTGTAATTTAGTTACATAGAAAAAGTGTACTGTGCAGTGTAGTAATTATAATAAATATTAGTAGCAGCTTTTTGTTTTGGCTAAACAATAGCTCGTGATATTATCTACATTTAGACAGTACCTACCTAATCATCAGTCAGACCAGAGAGATGAAGCTAAAAATTGTATTCAACTATTTTCTAAACAGGGCATTAGCCTCGAGTCAGGGCCCTTACTCTGCAAAACGAAAAACGAAGTTTCGTGACAATTTTCGGGGTCAGCTTATGTTGGTGGATACTGAATTCGTAATAGTTCACCAACATAATTAGAACCCGAAAATTGTCACGAAACTTCGTTTTTCGTTTTGCAGAGTAGACGCCCAGGTACCCGCCGACGTGCCCGGCGTTTTCGAATTTTTTTATAATTTTTAGTCTGTACTTGTTTTTTCATCTATTGCCTTCCGGTTGTCCCGGCTGATTTGATTGGTGAAGAATGTAGGGATGCTAATTTGATTGATAGTTTCAATTCAAAGTCAAACCGACATTTTCTTTCTATAGTTTAATATTTTATTATAGTCTTAAACCACACTTAAGTTTCGGTGCTTTAACCGAAATATCATCTTACTGATAGTTTCGTCTTCGGCGTCAAGGGCTTCGTGTTCGAGTGATAAGGCAGCCTGGCTTAAGGGTGATCGCTTGTATCTCGCGGGTTCGAATCCCGTCGAAACCGTAAAACTTTTAGTAAGATTTTTCATTTGTAATTTTCTTTCTATCAAAATTCGTTTGTTTTCCGAATTTAGTGTGCCAGTTGATCGAGAAAATTATTATTTTTTCACGAAATATCACTAACCGGTGAGTTTCTAATACTTAAGGCTCAACTCACACCAAAAGAGCGGTGAAGGGCAGCGAAGCGGAGGCCGGTTTCAGTTTCATATGAATTTGACCTTTAGTTTAATTACTATAATACCTACTTATTATCGCAGAGAAGGCGCGCGTATTCGAATTTGCCGGAATTCCCGCGAAGCCGCGGGCATCCGCGCGACTCGGTCGAGTTTCTCATGCGATATTAAGTATTATAGTAATGAAAATAAAGTTCAAATTCAAATGACACTGAAACCGCGCTCCGCTTCGCTGAGCTTTGTTGCTCTTTTGGTGTGAATTGAGCCTAACGCAACGATATAAAAATGCAATTTTACACTATTAACGGATTAACGATTAACGTTAACTTGCGTTAATTCTTCCGAAATGTAACGCTTTAACGTTTAACGAAGCTAACTTTTTTTGTAACGGATTAACGATTAACGAAGTTAACCATTTGATTAACGGTGCCCAGCTATGGTTGTGCTGAGCTGCAAATTATGATGACAAAGAAAGTAAAGTAACAATTACAAAACTATTCAGAATGTAGGTATCAGTCATAAATTGGCCAATTATTTATAACAACCTAAGAAATGCGTAACAAGTAGGTACCTACTATTACTTGAATTGAATTGAATTATGTACCTACATCTAAATAATTCAATTTGTAAAAGTAAAACTTTTTCGATTTTATAAAAGGAATGATAAAGAAAATGTAAGAAAAAATGCCCCATATTATTTTCCTGATTGCATATTCACTCATGTAGGTAATTAAACTAAGTTGTAGTTGACCTGCGATGACGCCAAGTTCCTTCAAGTAGCTTCCTTGACGCGTGAAAAACTAAGTAAGTATACCTACTATTATAATATGGGATTTGTAGATGTTTTGCGAAATAACGTAAACGTGTTTGTGAGATTTTAAGATGTGTATGAAGATTTAGCTTTTTATCAATGCAAATATACCTACGCAGGTCTTCTACGATCAGTAGATATTTTTTTGGTGAACCATCCATAACACAAGCATTCATGCTTAGCTTGGGACTAGATAAGACTGTGGGGAATGTCCAAGGATATTTATTTATTTATTTAGCGCACATGACGCCCATGTGCTCCAGGTATAGGTACAGGGAATGTATTCAATCAATATACACACATAGGTACCTTATAGTGGCAATTCGGAGTGTCGCAAAAGCTAAACTAAGCTAACTAAAATGAATGCCATCCTTTTTATTTCCATCGCTATGAAAGGGACGGCAACATTTTAGTTAGTTTTACCACTATACCACCATAACCACTATAGTCTAATTACTTCTTGATAATCGTCTACAGATAAAAAAAATAAAATATACCGGTTTATTTATCTTGTTAAATACTAAACCCTTCCGTGCGTAAATGCTCAGGTCATTCCCCCAGGGGATCACCAGTAAAAAGTTGAAAGAAAAACATAAAGTTTATCAACCTCTGATACATTAACCCAGGTTTAAAAAACCTTTGTAGATATTTAATCCGTGTGTCTTTATTAACAGTCAGAATGCAGTCAGGTCAGTGTCTATTTTATCAAAATCCCACTAATATTATAAAGGTGAAAGTTTGTGTGTGTGTAAGTAGGTATGTAAGTATGTAAGTGTGTAAGTGTGTAAGTATGTAAATGTGTTTGTTACTCTTTCACGCTCAAACGGCTGAACGGATTTGAATGAAATTTGGTACCAGAGTGGCTTATACCCTGGATTAACAAATAGGCTACTTTAAATTCCTGAAAAGTGCAGTGTTCCCGTGGGATTACAATCCAAATTATTCATCAAAATAGTTTCGGTAGTTTGGCCGTGCAAAAGGTAGCTGTCAGACAAAATTACTTCATAGATGGCAGCACAGGCAAAAATATAACTCCTTCACGCTCAAACGGGTGGACGGATTTGAATGAAATTTGGTAGCAGGATTGCATAAACCCTGGATTAAAATATGCGCGACTTAAAATTCCTGAACAGTGCATTGATTCCGTGGGATTATTAATCAAATTCATTAAAATAGTTTATACTTACAAAAAAGTTTGGCCGTGAAAAAGTAACTAAAAAGTAACAAAATAATTTCAATAGATGGCAGCACAGGTAAAGTTATTATTCCTTCACTCTCAAACGGCTGGATGAATTTGAATTAAATTTGGTAGCAGGATTGTTTATTCCCTGGATTATCAAATAGGCTACCTTAAATTCCTGAAAAAAGGAATGGTTCCGCGGGATTATAAACCAAATTGTTCATCAAAATAGTTTGGCCGTGAAAACGTAACTGTTAGTCAAAATAATGTTAATAGATGGCAGCACAGGCAAAGTTATAACTCCTTCACGCTCAAACGGCTGGAGGGATTTGAATGAAATTTGGTACTAGGACAGTTGATATCCTGGATTAACACATGTCATAGGCTACTTTAAATCCCTTAAAAGCGTATTGTTCCCGTGAGATTATCAAAATACCTAAATTATGCTTCTTCAAACTCAAACGGCTTAGCGAATAGGTATTGTTTTTTTTGTCCCGATAATCTCACGGAATTGGGCATAAGTCCCAGATAAATCCCCGATAAAAAGATTTTTGGCTCAACATAAACCATTAGAACAAAGTTAATAATTGTGTTTTCAATTAAAATTCGGTACAGCACCTCATCATCGCTATTTTATTAAATTTCCCACAGTCAATAATAATCCCACTAATATTATAAAGGTGAAAGTTTGTGTGTGTGTAAGTATGTAAGTATGTAAGTGTGTAAGTGTGTAAGTATGTAAATGTGTTTGTTACTCTTTCACGCTCAAACGGCTGAACGGATTTGAATGAAATTTGGTACCAGAGTGGCTTATACCCTGGATTAACAAATAGGCTACTTTAAATTCCTGAAAAGTGCAGTGTTCCCGTGGGATTACAATCCAAATTATTCATCAAAATAGTTTCGGTAGTTTGGCCGTGCAAAAGGTAGCTGTCAGACAAAATTACTTCATAGATGGCAGCACAGGCAAAAATATAACTCCTTCACGCTCAAACGGGTGGACGGATTTGAATGAAATTTGGTAGCAGGATTGCATAAACCCTGGATTAAAATATGCGCGACTTAAAATTCCTGAACAGTGCATTGATTCCGTGGGATTATTAATCAAATTCATTAAAATAGTTTATACTTACAAAAAAGTTTGGCCGTGAAAAAGTAACTAAAAAGTAACAAAATAATTTCAATAGATGGCAGCACAGGTAAAGTTATTATTCCTTCACTCTCAAACGGCTGGATGAATTTGAATTAAATTTGGTAGCAGGATTGTTTATTCCCTGGATTATCAAATAGGCTACCTTAAATTCCTGAAAAAAGGAATGGTTCCGCGGGATTATAAACCAAATTGTTCATCAAAATAGTTTGGCCGTGAAAACGTAACTGTTAGTCAAAATAATGTTAATAGATGGCAGCACAGGCAAAGTTATAACTCCTTCACGCTCAAACGGCTGGAGGGATTTGAATGAAATTTGGTACTAGGACAGTTGATATCCTGGATTAACACATGTCATAGGCTACTTTAAATCCCTTAAAAGCGTATTGTTCCCGTGAGATTATCAAAATACCTAAATTATGCTTCTTCAAACTCAAACGGCTTAGCGAATAGGTATTGTTTTTTTTGTCCCGATAATCTCACGGAATTGGGCATAAGTCCCAGATAAATCCCCGATAAAAAGATTTTTGGCTCAACATAAACCATTAGAACAAAGTTAATAATTGTGTTTTCAATTAAAATTCGGTACAGCACCTCATCATCGCTATTTTATTAAATTTCCCACAGTCAATAATAATAGTCAATAATAGTCATTTATTTGGTAAACACCTTTACACGTAAACACCTTTACACAGTTTCAGCTCGCTTCGAGTCTAAAATCCTCGCTGCGCTCGCTTTGCTCGCATGCAGCTTTTTAATCTTCTGCAAGCAAATTGAACTATGTCAGACCATAGAATAGGAACCGACCAGCGCCTTTTCTTTGAGCACCATAAGCAAACGTAAGTGTCAGTCATGACGAATTTATCTTAAAAATTTTGAGTCTAAGAAACTCGATGCGCTTGCTTAGTTCGAAGCTCGCTACGCTCGCACGGTAGCTTCTTGAATATTTTGCTAGCAAATTGAACTATGTCAGGCCATAGAATAAAAACAGACCGGCAGTCAGCCTTTTCTATGAGCACTATATGCAAAATCAAGTGTCACATGACGCATTTTTCTTAAAAATTTCGGCTCGCTGCGCTCGCTTAGTTCGAAGCTTGCTACGCTCGCTTAGTTCAAAGCTCGCTTCGCTCGCACGGTAGCTTTTTGAATATTTTGCTAGCAAATTGAACTATGTCAGACCATAGAATAAGAACCGACACACAGTCAGCCTTTTCTATGAGCTCCATAAGCAAAATCAAGAGTCACGTCAGGACGTATTTGTTTTTAAAAATTTCGGTTCGCTTCGCTCGCACGGTAGCTTCTTGAACATTTTGCTGACAAATTGATCTATGTCAGACCAAAGAATAGGGATCGACCAGCAGTCAGCCTTTTCTATGAGCACTATAAGCTAAATCAAGTGTCACAATATGATATGACGCATTTTTCTTAAAAATTTCGGCTCGCTGCGCTCGCTTGGTTCGAAGCTCGCTTCGCTCGCATGGTAGCTTCTTGAATATTTTGCAAGCACAATAAACTGTGTTAGACCATAGAACAGTAGCCGACCAGCAGTCATCCTTTTCTATGAGCACCAAAATCAAGTGACACAATGACGCATTGGTCTTAAACAAGGAGCAACATTAAAAATTTTATGAAAACTTTTTCAATTACGTAAGAAGAGAGTAATTTTCTGCACTCTCGAGGTGCATTTTTATTCATATCTCTGACGATCCTCATCAGATCAAAAAAAGAATCATCAAAATCGGTTCACCCAGTCGACGAATTAAATTAATTAATAAACTCGTTAAATTCGAATTTTTTGAAGTCGTTAAAAAAATGTATTAACTTATTCACCGCGGGTAACACCGCGGGGTACAGCTAGTATTTTATAAACAAAAGTGTCAATAATCAATATCAGTAATGGTAGGTTCATTGTCGTAGTAGATAAGTAATTTCTTTTTTATACTACCTGCTCGTCAATGGCATATTATGTGTCATGCAAACCTTTCCTAAAGTAAGTCATTACAGCTCTTTGGTCTAGCAAGCACATAATGTTGTATGGAATATCTTTCTTCCCCTAGAGAATAAAGTGATTTGAATTTGGAATTCAACCCATGTAGTGGTGCTTGACCGAGGTTGGTTTCAAAAAAGTTTAGATGGAATGAGATTTTATTCTGATTTAGGCTGTATGTTATCATTTTCTTTGCACTGCCTACAAATAAAAAAAAAAGAAAAACATGAAAACTTTTTACGAACTTCATTTTCACGCACGCGCCAAGAAGGATTTGTTTAAAGTTAGAATATTAATCTGTGGTGGTTAGTTCGACATTCGAATAAATTCTTGATAATGAGTTTCGTAAAAATTTTTCGTGTTTATATTTTTTTTAATTTGTAGGCAGTGCAACGAAAATTATAACATACAGAAAAACTCAGAATAAAATCTCATTGCATCTAAACAGTTTGACGCATACAACCACCTTTATGTAGGTACTTTCTTTATAACAGTTTCAATTGCCTCGCAGAAAGTATAAAAAGTAGTGTATGCATCACTGGCTTAAATGTGTATTTGTCTTGGGCGATCTTGAACCCCTCGTACTCAGGATTCTAGCCATAACTCTAGAATCCCTCTTACTCGGGGTTCAATATAGCGCCCGCTACATAATACACTACTTTAAGCCCTAGTTGCATAAACTACTATTATAGTACGAATAGACTTTGTGATGTCTGATGCATTATCCATCCACAGGTTGTCTGTAGAGATCACTTTCAGCGATAAGACCGCCGATTGTATATCATAATTATTTTAGTGTTTTATTGATCATGGTATTTCTTTGTTAATGGTGTGCAATAAAGTATTTTCTATGTTCTATCTATGCATCTATTCTTGAGAAATAAAACAGTTTTGTACTGTTAAGTATTTGTATCCTTGACTTGTAAATCCATTCACAGATTCATCTAGTCCCAATCCAAGCTAAGCAACTGATATAGTTACTAGTGGCAATTCGGAGTGTCGCAAAAGCTAAACTAAACCAAAGACGATTAATATGTAGAAGACAGACAAAGGCCATACACAAAATCGTAACCCGTACCAGATAGTCTGGAAACTTTAAAACACCAATTTTATCCAAGAAATTTCAATTACTTTCTAGTTAAAATTACCTAAAATTTTTTTTATATTGAATATTGTTGCTACCTACCTACTACTAAGTATTGAAATTTCTTGGATAAAATTGATGTTTTAAAGTTTCCAGGCTATCTGGTACTGCGGGATCAGGGTTACGATTTTGTGTATGGCCTTTGTCTGTCTTCTAGATATTAATCGTCTTTGACTAAACTAACTAAGTGTAGGTGTAGGGAGTCGCGTTGGAACAGGCATTAGGATCACCTAGCATGTAAAACGAAACTTAAGTGATCCTTGAGGTCCTACAAGAATAAATGATTTTTCTTTCTTTCTTTCTTTCTTTCTAAAATTAATACCATCCTTTTTATTTCCATCTCTATGAAAGGGACGGCAACATTTTTAGTTAGTTAAGTTTAGCTTTTGCGATACTCAGAATTGCCACTATTATGTACTTATATATTGGTGTCAATTCAGATGTCGCAAAAACTAAACTAAAGTAATGACAGCACTCAAATTGATGCCATCCTTTTTATTTCGATCGTTATGAAAGGGACGGCAACTTGTTAAATCGTTTCGTTAACGAAAAATACGTCGACCACCCATCGCTAGTGCCCTATGTGGTCCCAGTTTTTATTTTCGCTCTTCGCTATGGCCTTGTACCCACCATTCAGTAAAATATAAGCTGATAAATTAAGCCTCTGTTTTACATAATTATAAAATGGCCATGAAGGTAGTCTAGGGACTAAAATCCGTATAAATAAGGCTCCAGTCCAGCAAAGACCTTTGTAAAGGTCGTCCACTATCTCGTTTTGGTAACCGTTAACCTTTCCTTTTAATTACATTTGCAATTTAAGCCGTGGTGGCTTAGCGGGGTGTTACGATTTTAGGGTCCTGTGTTCAAATCCACGAAAAAACTGTTGAGGTGTTAATATCTTGTTAATTTTACAATTAGTTTTACTTGTTTTGACTTTATGGGACCATCTCGGAGGTGTACTCCTTCGAACAAAATGTCAAATGTTAATTTAGGTTTAATTTTATTCCCATCGCTATGAAAGGGACGGCAACAATTTTAGTTAGCTTAGTTTAGCTTTTGCGACACTCAGAATTGCCACTTCTGTGTACCTAACTAGGTACTAAATTACTTTGAGGCCTATTCCATATCGACCGTGTTTTTGCCCATCAGAGAAACTGAAACTCTTCAACAATTGTGACTTATATTATAGTGAAGAACAATTATTAGTATTGAACATAGCGGCCACTTTTTACAAATTTTATTTATTTATTGAAATAGAGCCAAAATTCCAAAGCAAGTTTCTAACAAAATGGCGCGTCGGCACTTTTTCAAGCTTATGCATATTTGTATGTCTATCTTTTCTTATGATTCACGTGACTGTTTCCTTTTTTAGTTGTTTATTAAGCACTTTAGAGAGAGTCAACCGCTTGAGGCAAGAAAGCGGAAAACGGAGTTAAAACTATAACACCGTGAATACCTACTTGTAAAAATATTGGTACAAGAGAACTTGTGGTCAATTTTTTTTCCGTAATAACAGTATTAACTATTATGTCTTTTGTTCGTTCGTTCGTATGAGCAAATGGCCAACTCTGGTGACGGAGTTTTAAGGCCGCCTAAAGGCCTCCGTCATGGCTTATGTCTTTCACTTATGTACACAATTATGTCTTTTACTACAATACTTCTACTAATTATAATCATGTAGGTCATTGACACGTCCTAGAGCTAGGTTATTCTACTCCTGAAAGATTAAATTGAGGCAATACCTAATCCCCTAATGCTGGTTTAGTAAACCTACTTTAGCTAAAACGGATATTAAATATGTTGCTGTCTTTTCATTGACATACCAAAAAAAATATTCTATAAATCTATATTGATAAACCTTTATGAGATCATAAAAATAAGATCATAATAGTAGGGCAGTATTGGTTCTATAGAAGCTATGCGTTAATCTGTGTCGGCGGTAACTTGTCGAATTTCAAGTGTCCTTGGAAACCAGTTCCATTGGACTTTATACCTTAGGGTCAGCGCATACAGCCGGTTTTTTAATATTTCATCATCATCATCCCAACCTGTTTATCCACAGCTGAGTTTCTTCCTCCTAGGCCTCCCTAAGTTTGTGCCATACCTACGGCCCTTTGTTAGTCGCCTCCATTGACAATACAACTTCCTATATATAAATAATAATAATAATAAATAATAAATATCCTTGGACATTTCACACGACGTCATCTAGTCCCAAGCTAAGCAATTTAATGCTTGTGTTATGGTAACCGGATGACTGATAAACTACATAGATACATTTTTTTTTGTAAATACATACTTAATATATATAGATAACACCCAGACACGAAACAAATATTTGCAGATCATGCAAACATTTGTCTCGCAGCGGGGATCGAACCCGCAACCTCTGCGTCTCAGGCGGGCTTTCGCCCACTGCGCCACAGAGGTCGTCAAATATAGATAGATATATGGAAAATACTAGGTATGTATTGCACACCATATTTACAAAATAAACAATACTAAACACGAAAAAACGTATTATACGTTCAGCGGTCTTATCGCTAAAAAGCGATCTCTGCCAAACAACCTAAGGATTTATAATGGCTGGATAATTCAATATCAACTTACAATAACAATATATTCTTGAAATGTGTTTTCAATATTCAATTCAAGAATTTTTCCGTTCGTGTAAATCGAGCCTTAAGTTACTTATCTTGTTTGACTTTATTTTCTTGACGTGTTACGAAAATGATTATTAACTTAAGCCGCTGTAGTTTTTGGAATTTTTAGATTTATACCTCTTGACGACCTCTGTGGCGTAGTGGGCGTAGGCTCGACTGAGACGCGGAGGTTGCGGGTTCGAATCCCGCCGCGGGACAAATGTTTGCAAGTTGCAAGATATTTGTTCCGGGTCTGGATATTTTTCTATCTATAATTTGTATGTATTTACTAAAAAAAATGTATCTAAGTATTATATCAGTCATCTGGTTACCATAACACAAGCATTAAGTTGCTTAGCTTGGAACTAGATGACACCGTGTGAAATGTCCAAAGATATTTATTATTATTTATTTATTTTATATATTGAACCAATACGTTCAGTTCAACCCAATGTCTTGCGCATGATGGAGGCAAAGAGCAGGCGACGGGAAGTGGGGAAGATATAGTTGATGATGATTTTAAAATAATTTGTTCAGTAAGACCTTTAGGATCATACTAGCTGCGCCCTGCGGTGTTACCCGCAGTAGTTCCCGTTCCCGTGGGAATACCGGGATCAAAAGTAGCCTATGTGTTATTCCCGGTCGTAAACTATGTATATTCCAAGTTTCAGCCAAATCCGTTCAGTAGTTTTCGCGTGAAAGAGTAACAAACATCCATCCATCCATACTTACAAATTTTGGCGTTTATCATGTTTAAACATATTAACGGGACTTAATCGCGTAGGTATTGAAATCAATAATATTAATATTTTTAAATATGTTTTCAAGTCGCGATCGATAGTTAAAAAATGTTTATCATATTAGTAGGATTGAAACGTTTTACTACGTTACAAGGACTTGTCTCTTGACTACCCCTACTTATCGAAGATGTTAAGATTGTAGATTACTGACTACGGTCGAGCAAGCGTGGTCGACGACATAATACAAGTGGCGGGTAATTGCAAAGGCAAAGTGCAGAACCGGGTTATATGGCCTTTACGAAGGAAGGCCCACGCCCAACAGTGGTACCTATGGAAATAATGATGATGATGAACTTAACTATCGTAATAATCATCTTCTCAAATTCTTTATTGTACACAAAATTAGATAAAACAAACGACATACTTAGATACTTAAGGGCTATGTACATTGGCCTTTAGGCGGCCTAAACACTCCGTCACCAAAGTTAAGCCCGTCACACACCTAGCTATAATATATATTAATATGCCTTGCTATATTATATACAAATACACACGCAGCTCTAATATATATTACAGCTGCGTGTGCGGTCACTTGAATATTTGTATAGAAAATATATCGTAATATGCCTTGCTATAATTTATATTACTATATTTATAGCTACGTGTGTGACGGGCTTTACTCACTTGCTCATACGAAATCACTTACTTTTTACCTTGCTTGTGGATACAGTTATGTGCCTGTTATAATTATAGCTGCACAAAATCAGCTCGTCATTTCATCATTTCAAACAAGATTAATACAAGGTTATCTAAGTAAATCTCTTTGTTTCAAGTTATGTAAGACAACTAGTTTAATTTAAGTAAAGTGGAGCGTTGCTTAGAATTTCGCAATGTTCTGGTCAAAGGTGTACTTCAATAAAACGTTATTACTTACATTAAACTTGTTGAATGGAATAGTACCTTACATTAATCCGAAGGTCGTAGGTTCAAGTCCTGTAAATGGATTATTTGGTCCAAAAAATATGAATATTAATACGCGCTCTAAATGCTGACAGAAAAATATCATTTAACTATGATACCCCCTTAATAAACGAAGATTAACAAAGAACGTCAGTGAATGAACGAATTAGCACTTTATTGTACACAGAATAAACATACAAATACAACTTAAAATTAATACTTCGTTGATCTTTGTTTATTAATAAGAGGGATAGTGTTTAAGAATGTGTAGTTTTTGATTAACATTGTCAAATTACCTTTTAGTTGGCATCACACAATAACATTAAGATATTATCATTAGTGGTCAGTGGTCACCCATCTATTCTGTAATCGCTCAGAACTTCAAGCACAAAAGATTCCACCCCGCGAGTCAACAATTTTATTTTGCTGACGATTGTAGCGACAAAAAACCCAGTGGCTACGAATTGCCGAAACAGCTTGCGTCACTCCGTCTTGACACACCGGCCTGACCAAGACTAGCAGTGGCCGGTTTAAAAAAAAAAAGAACACGCGATTGAAAACGGAACGCGCCAGTCAGGCTCTAAACGCGCGACGGAACGCACGCGTCTGCCGCTCGACAAAAATAATCGCGAAATTTAGAAAGTATCGAATTGTGTGTGTGTTTGATTTCTGTGTGTTCTGTGTATTGTGTGTTTTGTGCATGTTACAAGGAAGCCCGACGAGATGCTTATAACGTAAGGATTTTGTTATGATTATAATTTGTGCATAATCTTGGAGAAGCATTCAAGGTTTGCGAAAAATGTTGGGTCTTTTGCTAATACTTCCTCTGATTATTGCATAAATGCCTATGCATTGTTTGATTAGGTGGTTAGTTTTATTGTAAAAATTGCTCATTGCACATTTGCTCATTCATCGGAGGCAGCTGTTAAGAACCTGTTGATAATTCTGTTGTTTAAAGGTTAGGTAGCTTGGAAAGATTGTTTATTTTATGCAATAGAAAAAAATGATAGGTAAAGAAAAACATGCATATTTTAGTCGCAAGTTTAATGGGGTCATTTAGAAAGTGAGTTACAGTTAGTAAATATTTATTACACAAAAACATTACTCACAAATAAATTGTGTTAAAATACAATAATGTAAAATAGCAAGGTTTTGCTTGTATAATCTGTAGTCCCGATCCCGTAGGACTTTTTTGTAGACCCTGCGTAGAGGGTGCTACGTAGCCTCTACGATAATTGTGTCGAATTGAAAGATGTTTTAAACTAAAATCTTGATTAAAGTTTTCCTACATTTTCGACCTTAATATCAAATGTTCATACAAAAAACGATTGTCCTTTATGAGAATCAAACCTACTATTAGCCTATTTATTACCAACTAAGCTGTAGGTTCAGTAATTAAGTGTAAATTCATTTTATTTAACAAATTATCTTCCGCAATTTATTATAATTTATTTAATTGTTTGTAGATACAAATGTAATCACTATTTTAATTGTTCAACAATTATTTTGTTTTAATTGTGTATAAAGTTCTGTAAACTGACAAAAAAGGTTTCAGGAACTATTTACTTTGATTTCTTTCAAAGAATTTCTTTTAATTATGAGGTCAACTTTATACAATACATTACTACTTATATCTTTACTTTTAGAGTAATATATAGGTACCACTATAATTAAGCGGAAACATTTGTTCGTTTGTTTAAATGCGCTAAAATCTAGTCCTAGCAGTCCGATTTTGAAAAACAATTGTACTTTGTGTCACATCCCTTAACGGAGGCAGGCTATTTATTTCGTAAAACCACAGGCTCAGCTAGTCGTAATATAAAAACGTAAATTTCGATGTAGCAAGGAATCTCTAAAGACAGATTTCAACAATCTTTGACGTTAAGGGATGTGACGATATTTCAAACATTATTTCGGAGACATAAGGCTAGTACACATTAGGCGAAAACGCGCTTTTTGGAAACGCGAAACGATTCCACCCGTGGCATTGGCACCGCGCACCCGTGGTACCGCAGCAAAACGTGCGTTACAAAACTTCTAAATGTGTAGGCGTACTCTTAATATAGGGTGGGTCAAAATAAAGAGTTCTTTTTTTTTGTAGGTACCCATAAGGACTTACATTTTTTTCCCACTCTGTATACTAGTGTAATATAATATAGCCTCATATAATGAGGTAGGTTTTGTGAGCAAAGCATCAGGCGTGAGCTAGTTATGTAACACATTGTATAACATTAAGTAAATTACTTTATGTATTATCTTTAGACAATACAACACTTAATGTAAGGTATCGCTAAGAAATACATAGTATAGCTTCAGGCGTTTACTGTCACATATTATAGATAGTTTAGAGAGCTAACTGGTTTCCTCACGATGTTTTCGTTCACCGTTATAAGCTCGTGTTAAAGCGCATATAAATTTTTCGATGCGAAAAGTTCATTGATGCACGGCCGGATTTGAACCCACGACCTTCGGATCGAAAGTCGAGGTACTAATCCACTTGACCAACACGGCTGTAGCCGTATTATTAGACGATAATTAAGTTGTTAACACAAATAAAAAAGACTACTAGATACTTTTAATCATACGATTATACCAATATAAAAAGAATACAATAGTAAGTTCTCGTAATTAAAAGGGGTGATTGCAATAATCATATTTAATAGCCCATCCAGTCGCTGTCAGCAATCCACACTCACACAGATTTGACAATATTAGTCGTGTATCTTTGTCGAGTAATAAAATACCGACTAATGCCGGATTCCTATATCCAACTTACGGATAACCGTCGATCTATCTCTATAGAAACGTTGTTTTTACACATTTTTTAATCAAAAATCTTTTAGAATTACCACTTTGAATAGTTGCAACGTTCTTTGGTAAAACAGTCGAAAGAGAAACACTCTAGACTAAATAGTTTTGCAAGAAATTCATTTGTTATTTATTAGAGTTTGATTAGTTTAATTAATGCTTGTAATTAATCTATTGCCTGTTTTATTATAAATTACAAACTACTGAAGGAAATGTTGTAAGATTAAACACATAGCCTTACAATGCGCTAATTTAGATCTTAGGTAATGTAATTATGTGTAAGATCTTCTTAATTTGATAAGTTTGAGATGTTTTTGCGAAGGTTGTTGGGTGTTCAGTAGTAAATTCTACGTTAACATTTAGGTACTCTAAACAGTGACAAAAACATCATACTTGTACGTATTGATCATCTGTTTCCAGTGCATAAAGATCGATATAAGATAGGTGCTAGACCATTCTACATCGACACAATTTCCTATAGCAGAAATGTTTTGTTTTGGTAGCTTACTGGTGCTGAAAAAAAAATTGTAAGCCTAAGTTTTGATAAAACCAAAATATTTATCAATTAAGAATTAAATCAAACTCCTTATAAACTGGATTCCTAATTATTTATTCACCAAAGTACGTGAAACAAGTTTTTATTTTTTTTATCAATGACGTGTGGTCGTCAGAGGGCAATTAAGGCATAATATAACCATGATGAAGGCTACGGATTCCTATAATCGATATCCGGATTGCTATCATTGATCTTGGAATCAAAATGACGCTATTTAACGTCATTATAGAACCGGAAACGATTTACGAGCAATTTTCAAAAATCTTACGTATTTTTTGTTATCTGACAGCTGTCATTAGTCTTAATGTATTCTTAAATAAAATCAGCCAAGCGCGAGTCGGGCTCGTGCACGAAGTATTCTGTACCATTCTGTGAATATTTCAAGCGTCTCTGTTGCCGTTATTAAATAGAGCAAAAGCGGAAAAAATCACGTTTTTTGTATGGGAGGCAACCCTATATACTTTTTTATTCTGTTTTGGTGTTTGTTGTTATAATGGCAACAGAAATACATAATCTATGAAAATATCAACGGTCTAGCTATCACGGTTCATGAGATACAGCCTGGTGACAGACAAACGGACAGACAGTGTTTAATAGGGTCCCGATTGTACCATTTAAGTACGGAATCCTAAAAATACGTTTTGTAAAAACAGTGGTTTATTGCTTTTAAAAATGGAATCCGCCATTTTGGATTCTGATGTTTGACGTCATTTGGCATTACCCTTTGACAGATGTCAGTGTCAAGTACGTGAGTGTCAAAGAGCATGCGCAAGCCTTGATGATTGAAATTTACATCATTAGAATTCATGGTAGGTATATGATAGGTATTTATGAATAAGTTAAGTACAGTGAACATGCTTGAATAATTTAAATGTTTTGTAATAAACTTATCACCTTATTGCTATTTTACTTTCAAGACCAGAATTTTAATTGCAACTGATTCAGTGATTTTGTTCTTTTGTACTTCATTTTGTACTAGTCAGACCATAATGTTTATTAATAGGCAGATAAATGTTTCGTAATCTTTTAAATATAAAAATGAATTGCTGTTCGTTTGTCTCGCTAAAACTAGAGAATGGCTGGATCGATTTGCTAATTTTGATCTTGAAACATTTGTTGAAGTTTAGGGAACGATGAGAAAAAAAAGCAAAAAACTGTGGCGATACGAAGTTTGCAGAGTCAGCTAGTCTACATACAAAATTGTATATTGATGATAACTTGTGATGAAACTAAGACAGATTGTATTATGTTTGTATGTCAAGTAATGACAATCAAAAAAACTATTTCAAACGCTTAAATCGAGTTGTCCGCAAGTGTACATGCAACTGACACCATTCTTACATCTCATTACATTATGTAATGAGTGAGAGAGATACCTTGCGCAATCTTAGCGAGCTTGTTTAAGCACCTATGAAAAATAATTACAAAAACAGTTTATAATTTGTATGTACATTCTTATTAGCTAGTTGTTAATTCTATTGTCAGAATTTTAGGCCTAATTCTTGGCTGACCCATCAAAGTTGTGACCGCTCCGAACGTAGCCTAACTTCAACGATTGATCAACAATTTCTAAGCAAGCTCCGCCACTAGCACTTGATATTTCTTACAAAAAATCTGCGAAGTAGGGCACTGGTGACCCGTAACACAGGTTATTTTCTATACCTATTTCAGGCACCAGTCTTTCACAACATTTCTTTGTAATAAGTTAGAACCGACACCTTATTTTTGGATTTTTAACTGCATTTATTTATTTTTAACTCATTTTATGTTCCTGTATTTATATTTATTTAACTGTATGTATTGTTTGTGAGAGAAATAAATAAATGATTGATTGATTGATTGATTAAAAAAGTGGGCATGTTTAAAACATGTATGAATTACAGCTCAATTAGTAGTAGTTCCTACTGCAGGTCGTAGGTTCGATTCCTATCCAGGACAAACATAATTAGTGATAGATATAGATTTTAGTTCTGTTTTTAGTTTCTATCAAATGTTTGGAAATATTGTAATAAATAAATGATTGATTGAAAAAAAAACAAAAAAAAAAAAACAAAAGATTTTATCAGCCCGTTAGCATACAAGACATTTTTTCCGGTCTCTTGTCTTTAACAAAAAAATCAACAAGAATATCTAAAGACCTGAGAGGTTCTATTACACATAAATGGTCATCGAGTCAAACTCCAAGACAATAAGATAAAACTAGTTTGCACATGCCCACTATGCACAGAGCTCATGCGAAACACAAACATCCGCTAGAATAATGTGGAAATCACGCTCTTTGTTATTTTGTAAAGATTTGCAATTCTTGAGATGATTGAAGTCGCAAAAATGTATAAAATAAACGGAAAAACCTATCTGTAACTGTTTAGTTTATCTGTTTAGCATATCTTTGTACGATCGAACGATCTTTGTACTTCAAATTAAATAAATAAATATCCTTGGACACTCACACATCGCATCTAGTCTCTAACTAAGCAACGTGTGTGTGTTATCGGATAACTCATATACAATTTATATTAAATAAATACATACTTACATATACTCAAATAGAAAAACACCGAAACATTATATGTGTAAAACATACTTGCAGCGGGCATCGAACCCGTAACCTCCTGCGTCCTGATAAATTGAAACATTGTAGGTACTTATCTAGTCTCAATAACCTATCTATCTTTGGTTTTGCTTATTGTCGGTAGATATTTGTATTTTTGTATGGAAGTAATGTCAATATCCACAGTAAGCAAGGCACAATAGATAGGTTTTTGAGGAAAAAAACATGAAACATAATCACGACTTGATTTTCAAGGTACGGTAGACAAATTATTTCAGATCTTTTTACTAATTCTTAGATCCTTTGAAGATGTTTAAGGGGTAGTCAGTGGTATATCCAAATATTTGGTACATGCCCACATTTTGTAGAAGTTCACATTCCATACGTGACAGGTTGCAAGCCCATCGATGCTATTAGAAAGCCAACTGGTCTTCACGATGTTTCTTCACCGTTTAGAGCTTGTGTTAATGCGCATATAATTTTTTTGAAACAAAAAATGTATTCATCGGCAGGATTCGAACCCACGACCGTTCAAAAGTCGAGGTACTAATCCACTTGGCCAACACGGCTTTCTTGTTTAGAAATGAAATGAAAAAAAAATGAAATATGATCACGACTGTATCCCAGGGAGCGGTAGACATTTCTTTCAGATCTTAATGCAATTTTTTTCGATCCTTTTGAAGATGTCTAAGGGGGTAGTTAAAGGTATGTCCAAATACATATTTGGTACATGCCCACATCTTGCAGAAGTTAACTTTCCATATAAGTTAACTTGTTTAGAAATATGCATAAATATGTATGCTAGACGTTTCCTAATGTCACATAATAGTGACCTCTAATACTGTCACGCGATCTTTAGTTAACGTGACAGGGGCGGCGGGGGGGAGGGGGCACGTGTTTGTCTGTTTACTTAAGGTTCCTGTATGCGTGAAACTAGCGCCGCCGCCTATTTTATATTATTATCACGTTGAACAAAGGAATTTTAAAAACTGAATGTTCCGTTTGTGAAACCTATCATAAGCTTTTTTTTAATACCTATGTAATAGTTTCATTTTGTATGGTTAAGGAGAAATAGCGAAGTTGCACTTGGTGGCCACCAAACTCTGTTTTCGCTTTTCTTCTTAAACTATACAAAATGAAACTATTACAGAGGTATTAAAAAAAGCTTATGATAGGTTTCACAAACTGTACATTCAGTTTTTTTAAATTCCTTTGTTCAACGTAATAATAAAATAAAATAGGCGGCGGCGCTAGTTTCACCCATACAGGCACCTTAAGTAAGTTCGTATGAGCTATAGTGGACAACTCTGGTGGTGGAATTTTTAGGCCGCCTGTCCATGACACAATGAATAAATCTTAATCACAACCACAGATAATAGTGGCAATTCGGAGTATCGCAAAAGCTAAACTTAACGAACTAAAAATAGAATAGAATAGAATAGAAAAATATTTATTTACATTCACTCACACACATTACAGTAGGTACAGGTAAAATGTTGCCGTCCCTTTCATAGCGATGGGAATAAAAAGGATGGCATTAATTTTATTTAGTTTAGTTTAGCTTTTGCGACACTCCGAACTGCCACTAATATAATACTATACTCACAACTAAAAATCTGGAGCAAGCGCGTTGAAATCTTTCCTATTAACTTTGTGTATTACTTTTCTGCAAAATTTAAAACATTGCATCATAAAGGATGAAAGGATTTTTTTTGTCCTCCATTTAATTACTAGATACAAGAAGTTTATGTCGCTTTTGTTTCGAGTTCATATTTAAGTGCTTACGAATCTCACGGTTGAAAATACATTAAAGAAAAACACCGAAATATAAGTTGTTTAGACAACCGTCAAATAATGTTAAAGATAAGCACCACTTACAATAAGACGAATTTCAGTATGCTAGCGTAATGCGGGCACCACACATTGGCTTCAACTTGGTCCCAACATTGGCTAAGAATAGAATAGCCAATGGCAATGCTCCGTTTGTGTCCAATAACCGTCCAAGATCGATCCACACATTGGAGTGTTGGAACCAACACGTTCCAACCCTTCAATGTGTGCCCGCATAAGTCTAGGTATTAAAACCGCAGGTAGCCTTCAGTTGTCACATGTTAGAATACTCATTGTTCTATGACCCTACGACCTTTTTAGGCTTTGATCTGCGCAATAGAGCTCAAATTGCTCATAAATTGTTATTGTAATTACGTTAAAGGATAACTTGAACGATTTTACTAAGCGATTGTCCTTGTTCATTCTAAAAGTATGTAGTTAAATAATTAGTTTTGAAACAATTTGATTCTAAATTATCAAATAAAAGGAATAACGATGATGAAATATAATTGATACGAAGCTTGGCTATGGGCTGATGTCAAAATTACATTGCATTTAGTTTTCGTATGTCAACAAAACAATGTGAGTATAGGTTAACGCGTCACATAAAAAGAACTCTGAGGGGAAGTAGTGGGGGTATGTTTGTGCTTGTGTTCACTCGCTGACGAACCAATAGCACTCGCTAAATCAATGGTGTGAAGTGCGCCGCAACACCTCTCCACCAATCATCGACAACTGCGCAGTTTGACAGCCAGCGCTCTTTTTACGCGTCGCGACCTATTCTAGTATTATTTTTATTCGCCTTTTGTACCTATTATTTTTAACTAGCATTTCGTTTGAGGCTGCTTTTCAATTTATCTTATTTTATGATAATATTAGACTACTGCGCAGCTTGACATCCAGGTATCATTTTACGTGACGCGACCTATACCTAGTTGTCCTTTTCTTTTACATCAATCGTAAATTACTTTCGTTTTCTACCAAGTGTGAGCTCATCTTTTCATGATCACGCGGACGCAAAAATGGAGGCGAGTCGAATGTCTTTATGTTTTTTGTAAATCTCCTAACTGTTAAAAACTTTATCCTCTACATTTCTAGATGATTTATCAGTGTCAGGTGGCCTACACTTAACGGGTCTAGTGCCTAGACTTGAGGACATGAAATATTAGTATAGGTTTGCCAAGCGGTATAATATCGATGTAGTAATGGTAATGTGTACTACAATTCGGTCGGCGATTAGATTGGGTTAAGACGAAGGTAGCTGCGGTAACAGGTCATTGACCTCACTAGCGTGGAATATTACCAGAATTAACTGTAGTGATTTATTTTGTTCTGTATTTTTGCAATACCTTAATTTTGAGCTGAGGTAAACGGTCAAATTGGCGTAGTGGGAAATTTCACAAGATATTTATGTGATTTGATTTGATGCAAAGGTCGATGGTTCGATTCCTGGCAAGGCAAGATATTTTTGTGTTATACAAACATAATAAACATAAACAATATAAAACGTTCATAATGTAAAATATAACCTTTACCTTGAAGGGTAGGTTAGGTAGGTGAAAAAAATTAAAATGATATCGCTTTATAATCTCAGGCTTTTTATAGGAACATTGAGGTTTCAATAAATTCGTAAGTAATTAATAAATTTGGTAAGAGTGCGTCTTGTTACAGTTTCAATAAACATTTGCGCACATTGTGAATACTTACGGCCAGTTTTAATATTCTATTTATCTACTCACACAATATAAATACAAAAACATTTCAATAGTTTATTTAGACTCGTCTACAATGGACAATCTATTTTCAAGTGCCGAAAACTTGTCTTTTTAACCAGTGATTAATATTAACCAATGAATACGTCATGACCTCACGTGAGAGGTCGGTTTATGTTTACCCTCACAAGGTCTCAAGTAAATGTTTGTTTACTGAGAGTAAGTAAAAAGACCGAAGAGAAAACATAAGCAGTTATGAGTATGAACGAAATCATAGGCTTAGCCAGTGAGTAGATAGTAGAGAACTGATATTTAAAGGGTTAAGCCCGTATATATTGTAATATGCCTTGCTATAAATAAATAAATATGCTATAATTTATATTACTATATTTTATAGCTACGTGTGTGACGGGCTTTACAGATGTGAATGATTCCGGGGCCCATAGCCAGTGATAAACGCTTCGTATCTATTATCTTTTAGTGCAAATTTTTGTATTGACACTTCTAACAACGTGACTTATACTATACATTTTTTTTGATGTTGTTATATATTGTTATATTATATTATGTGGTAGTTCAAGTACTCGTAAGTAATTGAAAACTAAGTCAGCTAGAGCCAAAAAAGCACTGCGTTTAGGCTAATATTGTTCATACTTACTCGATTCTGATCTATAGCTAAAAGGAAAGTCTACTCTGAGTATACTTATTAAGTCTCAGGTAATAAAACCTGTTTATGTAGAATATTATTTGCGGGCACTTTACTTTGTTGTGCAATGATTATGACAAATTTGTTTGTACTTTAACCTGAGATACTCAAACTTAAACGAATAAAAAAACCTTTTGCTGTACCTATTCTTAACCGACTTCAAAAAAGGAGGAGGTTTCTCAATTCGACTGTATACCTACATATTTTTTTGTGTGTTCTCGCGGAAAACTTCGTCGTGTATGAACAGATTTTGATGATTCTTTTTTGTTAGAAAGGAGATATTTCAAAGGTGGTCCCATAATAAAGTTTAGAGGATCTGATGAGGATCTTATATAATTTAGTTAAATATCAGTAGACAAATGTAAGCTACCCTTTTGGAAAGAAGGCGTAATATTTATTTGATCAATAAGTAAAATAAATATTATAGCAAATAAGTAAAACGAGTTGATGATCTTTACTATTTTTTTGTAACAAACAATCAATTGATGTACGCTCGGGATTTGAACTTACGACCTTCGGAACGAAAGTCAGATGTTTATTCCACTCAGTCAATTCGGACTATTCTTGAATTCGAATATTGTTAATAAATAAATAAATATCCTTGAACATTCCACGCAGCGTCATCTAGTCCCAAGCTAAGCAATTTAATGCTTGTGTTATGGTAACCAGATGGCTGATATACTACATAGATACAATTTTTTTTGTAAATACATACATATTATACATAATCTGACTTGGGACTTCTTAGGTCTTAAGTTGAGAACCTGTGGTCTAAGCTATTCGGCATTTAGGTCTCTCGTTAGTGTTATTTAAGCATCATTATAATGTTATTACTGCTTTATTTGTATTGACGTTGTTTTAACCTAAACACGAGTGTTCAGGTATATTTGAACGCATGAGCACTGATAATTATTATGCATCTACGATGATAGTATACTCGTAAATGTACCTAATACTAACCCTTAGGGCGTTTGTCCACCGCCGCCGTCACCGGGACGTCAACGAGAAAAAGGTGACGGCGCCGAAGTACTGATACATAGACTTAAGCTGGGGATACACATGCCAGTAAATCGGGAAAGTAGGTGGCATGAAAGTTACAGGCATGTACGAGTAACTGGCACGATGCGGATACATTTGCAAGTAATACTGGCATGCATACTGCGCCCTGGCATGCCAATATTACCCTTGCGTATACACAGGACAGTTCGTGAGAGTATTTCGTACCAATTCTTGCGACCAAGACTTTTGATTTTATTTTTAATTTTTTTTTCAGTCAGATTTAATTCTTCTTGTATTTTGCTGTAGGCATTGCTACGTGCTATTTTGTTTTTGTAAAGCGGGCTAGTCGGCTTCCAAAGACATTCGTATTCTCTGTACAAATGAATGAACTGTATAGTTTTCTCGTCGCCCTATCGTGCCATGTTGAATACAAAAACCAAAAATAGAGAGAAAAACCTGAAAAACTATAGCACAACAGCTACTGGCATGCCCGTAGCTGTCGCGTCTGTTCACACGTGCCAGGTTAGCAGCCCCCCGCGTCCCCTCCCCCAACGGGCATGCAAGAAAATCAAATGTTGTGCTAGCTACTTGCAACTAGCTAGCTTCCAGTTACAGGCATGCCAGTAAGTGAATACACATGACTGTAGCTGGCACTTGCATGGAGCTGGTATGCTAGTGTGCAAGCTACGGGCATGTGTATCCCCAGCTTAACTATTAGCCATCTTAAACTCGACCAGAAATAATCTCGTTCTCGTTGACGTCCCGGTGACGGCGGCGGTGAACAAACGCCCTCACACGGCCGGGATTCAAACTGAACTCCCTCAGATCAAAAATCGAGGCGCTAACCCACTTGGCCACCACAAACATGCCCTAAGTTTAAAAAGGTGAAGAGCGATCACTAGTTCCAAGGTCATTCAAATCGGTCAGTTTTCTCCAACCTTGAACAGTGTACAGTTTGTATGCGCAGGCGCATCGCTTCGAAGGCGAAGTGTTGTAATGATGATGATACTCTAACATGCAAATCGATTGAAAGGCGCCTAGCACTAGTTTGATTGCGAGTCTGTAAGTTGCGATATCTATTCTAAAAATGTTATCTAAGGATACTATCATTAGTGGTCTGGTCTTTTTAAACTTTCGCAATCAAAACTCATTACTTTTTAACCGACTTAAATAAAGGAGGAGGTTATCTACTGTAGGTATATGTTTTTAACGATGTTCTAAAGTAGATGATGTATTTCTGATTTTTATTAGCCATAAGCCATATTGGGTGTTAAAACAGTTTTAATGTCAGTTTCTTCCAACGCTTGTGACAGACAGTGGTTTGGATCAATTATACTACCATAGATCGTTTACGATAATTTTTAAATGGCTCAACTGAGGCCCTACTTGGAATAAACAAAAACGAAATTTCGTGTCAATTTTCGGATTCAGCAATTACACAATTAGACCTTTTCTATGACAAAATGAAAACCCCGACATAAAACTTTGTAATCTTAGATACATCTACTAGGAAATCTAGCGTGCTCACTCAACATGCTTGAATAGACGTGAAAATGACAAAACCATGATCTACATCTACATGTTAATTGGCAAGAACGTGACTTTTCCTCTTATAATTTATTTTAAATTCCAATGTCTACACAAACTAAACTGCTAAATATTAACATAACTTCACAAAATACAATTACTTAAAAACAATTTACTTAAACGACCTCTGTGGCGCAGTGGGCGAAAGCCCGCCTGAGACGCAGAGGTTGCGGGTTCGATCCCCGCTGCGGGACAAATGTTTGCATGATCTGCAAATATTTGTTTCGTGTCTGGGTGTTTTCTATGTATAATATGTATGTATTTACAAAAAAAAAAAAAATGTATCTATGTAGTTTATCAGTCATCTGGTTACCATAACACAAGCATTAAATTGCTTAGCTTGGGACTAGATGACGCCGTGTGAAATGTCCAAGGATATTTATTTATTATTTATTTATTATTATTTATTAATTCCATAGATTTCCGTTTATGTTAGTGAACTGTTACGAATTCAGTACCCACCAATATAAAATAGGCGGCGGCGCTAGTTTGACCCATATACCTTAATGCAATCTTATACTTATTATCGAACCGTTCAAGTTTTTGCAAAGTCAAGTTATGCGCAGACTACATATCTGTTGCCAAATATTTGCGCAGTAAAGGTTGCTTACATAACGCGGCACAGATACCCGATTGGTCGTTGAGGCTGTACCACACCATAGCGATTTAGACGTGAATAATAATTTACATTTATGTGGTAGTAGATAAATAAATAATAAATAAATATCCTTGGACATTCCACACAGCGTCATCTAGTCCCAAGCTAAGCAATTTAATGCTTGTGTTATGGTAACCAGACTGATAAACTACATAGATACATTTTTTTTGTAAATACATACTTATTATACATAGAAAACACCCAGACAACGAAACAAATATTTGCAGATCATGCAAACATTTGTCCCGCAGCGGGGATCGAACCCGCAACCTCTTTCATCACTTTTTGATTGGACTCGATTTTCGATAAGCATTGGGAGCGACGACAAAAACTAATAAACAAAATGAAAAAACAAAAAAACTTTAAAAGGGTGAAATGCAGTGTCGAACTTTTAAGTGAAACGTAACTCGGTTTGGATACTATAAAAACAAAATAGTTGGTCACATGTTTCAGGAATTAAAAAAAGACGTGTAGCACTCGGAGACTGCCGCGGTAAAGCTATTGCATGGTGATTGTTAGGTTATTTTCGTTACGAAATTTCTGGATTCGGTCTCCACGCTCAAGGCCCGCGATAGAAGCTATAGCTTAAAAAAAAACGCCATTAACTGGGTAAAAGTACTATTTTTAGGTTACGAAAAAGTTCACGTGAACGAAGTCGCGGGCGTCTGCTAGTCTTGAATATCTGAAGCTCCGAGAAAATACCTAGAAGATCATTGTCGTCCCTGTTAACGTTTTAAGTTCAAAAACAAAACTCCGTCAACTCAAATTCGTTTAAGCAAGTGGCCAACTCTGGTGACGGAGTTTTTAGAGTTTTAAGGCCGCCTTAAGAAAACCGTTATACATGTTTTAAGGTCCACTTAGTAAATAGCTATGAGGTATAAGTATTATTACGTATTTAACAGTGATATATGCGATTTACAAATAAAACTGGAGTTAAATTTTGTTCCAAAAACAGAGTAAATACTTACTTATTTTTAAATATTTTCCTCCTATTATGCCGAGCTCAAGAATGTTCTCGAACAAATGTACTTTCACTTGCTTATGTTAACTTAAACCGGATTAAGTTAATGTACTAATAATGGCATCGGGTATTCCCCGTACTACAAAAGCTCATTATCATAATTAAAGTTATTAAATACCTCATTATTTTTAATGTAAATATATTCAAATAACATGGCATAGTCTTTTTTAAGATTATGATTATGATTAAACATACATTTACGGGTATTTATCGCTATTTACCTTTATTTAATTTTAATTTAATCCCGACGTTTCAGTCTGCCCGCGACCACGGCTGGTGCAATCCAGTCGAAACGTCGGGATAAAATTAAAATTAAATAAAGGTAAATAGCGATAAATACCCGTAAATGTATGTTTAATAACATGTCATAACCAAAAACTTTGTTAAATATGAATATAATCACGACTGTGGTAGGAGCGGTAGATATTTCTTTTCTGACCTTTACGAAATCATGTTTAAATAATTTATTCTCAAAAATTGTCTTTTTTGGTGCAATCCGGTCGAAACGTCGGGTGAATATTAAAGGTAAAATTCGTGATAAATACCCGTTTGCATATGTTTTATAATGTTATTCTCAAAAAGACATTTGTCACTTACATGAGAAAAATAATCTATAAGTATCTATAAATTATAGATGCTTTGAACATCTTCACGAGTACGTCCTTCAGAAGGAAAGTCGAGGTACTGAGTCGCGTGTGGAATGTCCAAGGATATTTATTTTTATTTATTTATTGTATTGTATATACAGAATGTTTACAATTTGCATAGAGTTGGCATTCTATTATGTGAAAGATTGCATTATGGGTTTGCATACAAATTTTACAATTCCATTGTCTATTATGTGTTTTATTTTCTTATTCACAAATAAACAAAATAATGTTTTCTTTTAATTTGTAGCGCGTTTATGTCTTTTGTGGGACCATTAGGTACGTTAAAATGCACTATTTGTTACTAAATTAGATAAACATTTTGTAAGCACAAACGAATTTGACTATTCATATAAAAAGACGGATATTGTCGGTCCCGGCTTTTAAAGCCATGACGGAGGCCTTTAGGCGGCCTAAAAACTCCGTCATCAGAGTTGGCTACTTGCTCATACGAAAGAACGAACGAACGAGTCATAAATTATTGTGGGTAAGTTAAATGTGTTCCTACTCCTCTACTGATGTTGTCGATTTTGTATTTTTGTTAGTACTGACAAAGACAATTTTATTACCAAAATATTGGGAAGGTTTAAAGTTCTTAAGATTCTTTTGAACATTTTTGATTGAACATAACTATTATTTTATTCTATAATGGTATTACTAACATCAATTGATTTTCATTTATTAAAACTGATTTTGTAACTGGTGTTGTCTGGTTGTGTCGGAAATAAAATTATATTAAGGGTTTCTTAAATAAATTTTAGTATTATTAGCACTTATAACATTTGCACGCCTTAGATGAGGCAGAATGTAAATGGATACCCTGTAACTGAAACTATAATAATACCTACATTCCTAGGAATAAATGATTATCTATACTTCTATACTCTATATCTATACTTCTATACTAATATTATAAAGAGGTAATGTTGGTTTGTTTGTTTGTATGTTTGGGGTAATCTCCGAAACTACTCATCCGATTTCAAATATTCTTTCAACGATGTAGTATGGACTTTCCGAATGAACATAGGCTATATTTTATTAAGGTAGGTACCACGTGAGCGAAGCCACGGGCAAGTAAGCTAGTTATTATTATAATTATATTCGGGATTATAAATAATCCCGAATAAAAAGTTTCTGTAGTAAAACGTCTGCCGGGTCAGTATTATATTGCGCGGATATTAAAGGAAGTATAATTACGGTCTCGTGAAGCAAGAGTTTCGTCATTCATTATGTGACTGAGTGACTGAGTGTCTGAGTGACGCAACCAACCGGGTCAGGGCCGGGCCTCTTCCGCTCGACGTGACCCAATCACGAGGAAAGCATTAGGCTCGATTATTCGATACTCAATGATCGATATTTTAATCGATTATATTGACAGGATCGAGTAACCAGAGAAAGAATGAATGAATGAAAATTCTTTATTGTACCCTTAAATAAAATACAATACGAATTTGTACGTATTTTGACAATCAAACAACTTTAACATCTTACCCCCTTATGCATATTGGTTTAGTAAACCTACTTTAGCTAAAACGGATATTAAATATGTTGCTATCTCTTTTCATTGACATAAGAGTAACAAGAAAAAAACATTCTTTAGATCTACATTAAATTGACAAATCTTTATGAATAAGACCTATAGAACACAAAACATAATTTAATTTATAGTTCCATTATAAATGAAAAATCTTACTAAAAGTTAAAGGCTCCGGCAGGATTCGAACCTGCGTAGATACAAGCGATCGCTCTTAAGCCGAGCTTGCCTGACCACTAGGCTACGGACCCTCTTATAATGAAATATCCAATACCTAAGTGTGGTTTAACACTGTAAAATAATAAATTAATTAATTTATAGTGTCAAGAAAAACACTTTTGAATCCTCTAAATTGACAAGTAATTGGCGTTTCTGTTGTTATTTCTCAACAATCGATAGAACGCATCAATAATACTTGAACCTTACGTTACATAAGGGAGTATCGGTGCCGTGCGAACCTAGGAGCATTGTGCGGTGTGAACACATTGTTAAGGTAGGCAGCGGCAAGGCTTCCCACGGTAAGGGCCCGATTCTCATCTGCTGCATAACTATATAGGTGAAGGAAGCATTCAGCATTTACATGAATGAATGAATGAATAAACACTTTATTGTACACAGAAAAGAACCCATACAAATACAACTTATAAATAAATACTGTACAAGGGGCGGCCTTCTCGCTGAAAGCGATTTCTTCCAGGCAACCCAGAAAGAAGGAAACATTACATCTTTACTAGATGATTTATACAGCGTCAGGTGGCAAGCTTTGCCTACGCTTAACGGGACACTGTAGTGCCTGGGACATTGTTGAGATGGAATAGGCTTTCCCAGCACCTAAACCATCCTCATAACTTAGCCGGCCATATCCACAGGCTAATGTTGACTCCCTCAAAAACCTATTATAAAATGAAATGAAATGAAATATGATCACGACTGTATCCCGGGAGCGGTAAATATTTATTTCAGATCATTAGGCAATTTTTAGATCTTTTTGAAGATGTCTAAGGGTAGTCAGAGGTAAAAGCCTATTAAATCAGGAAAATTATTAAGAATTATTAATATGATCACAACTGTATTACCAAGATACGGTGGACATATTACTTCAGATCTCATATCACTATTTAGATTCTTTGAAGAAGTCTAATGGGGTGGTCAGAGGTAGGTATGTCCAAATACATATTTTGTAGGTACTTTAATCAGTTTAGAAATTTAAAAGACTTAATAGGGTTTAATATTGTATTGCACATTTAAATATTGACGATAATCTTGAGATGTAAAATAGTAATTGTTTATCAGTTTTCGATTAAAACACAAAATAAAAACAATTTAATGTAATGAGCGACTGCAAAAACTAACATCAATTATAACCTTTATCGTCTAGACAATAAAGTTTATAGCTACGTTTTGTAAACAATGATAATAACTGCTATTTCAGCTAAACGTGTCTGAATACATGACTAAGGAGTATTGTATGCAAAAATGTATGTCCATTGGCAAGACATCACGTATCTTGTGAACAAAGAAAGGTATCGAGGTTTTTCACCTATGATCAATTGAAATTTGTCATTGTCTGCGAGAATTCTTAGCTTTGATTAATATCTAAGGGTCTTTGTCCTTAGACCTTACTATAAATATGTAGGAACCATACGGAAATTACTCACGCAGAAGTTTTACTATTTCAACAGTATTGCTGCCAGTGTCTTTCGCTTCCGACTGGCAGTGGCTTGTACCAGTTGAGTATTTTTCAAAGTTATGTTAAAATGAGGAAGCTAATCCCTATTTTTCTCGTTATTATCGTAGCAGGAAATGGTTATCTTGAATACCTTGAGCTGCATATTATTATAATGTTAAATGAAGCCAGTTTTCGTCGCATAATTTAATTCATTACTCGTTGAAGGATAATGCCTTGACTTTCGATCCGAAGGTCGTGGGTTCGAATTCTGTTTCTGCATGTATTATCGATAAAAAATCGATGCAGATTATCTCTAACCGTTGAAGGAAAACATCGTAAAGAAACCAGTAAGCTTTCTAATAGCTTCGATGGGCTTGCAACCTGTCATGTATGGAATTTTAACTTCTGCAAAATGTAGGTATCTACAAACTCTACATAACTGTAATAGTAACATCTTCAAAAGATCTAAAAAATTACTAAAAAGATTTAAAAGTGTCTACCGCACTGTGGGAATAGAGTCGTGATCATATTTCAACGTAGACACACCATTGTATTTTACTACCTAGTATTCTTATATCTGTGATTTTACCTACTATAGTCTGTATAAGCCACAGATAAAAGAATACTTTTCTACTATACTTACCTAATTAAAGAGAAAAGGCTAGGTATTTGTATTGTATAGCATCACAAACTTACCTCCTTACTGTATTCTGTACCTACATGGAATGTAATAAGTACTTTTTAAGATTTTCAATAAAGTTTTTTATTTATTTAATTTTTCACTTTGCCAGACTAGTCGATAGGTGGGGGGGGGGGGGCAATGTGGATTAATTCGTATAAATCGTGATTATCTTTTTAGGGTTCCATACTCCAAAGGAAAAGAACAAAACACTTATTTCTTTACCTCGTTAAAGACAGCGACAGACGGTTGCGAAAGATCCGCAGGACAGGCAAATTGTTGGGTACGAGGTCGTAATGCTACAGTCAACGCTTCATTGACCATACATACATTATTCATCTGTCTCCTGCAACTGCATTGGAACACCCACTATACACGAGGTCTTTAGGTCATCTACAAGGCTTAGAACCTGTCTCAGTTTACCACTGCGATTTTGCTATACTTCCTATTATTACCAGTTTTAATTTTACTCGTGTTATGGGGCATAGCTTTATCTAATCACAACGAATATAATACAAATATCAAACATCTTTTGCATACGAAATATTAAAAAAAACAAAATCACATTACATAATTAATTCAACATTTTAGACTTCAAAGAAGTACTTATTTTCGTACCATTATCGATATTTCTGTAAACGACTTAAAAATATACATTTATTTATAGAAACTTTATACATTTTACATATCTTCAGAATTTCTGAGCTATATAAATTAGCAGAAGACATATTTTATGCTTATTTTAGAAGACATATTTAATTGACTCTGGCCTCTAGATTATCTTATAGATCATATTGTCTTTGTGTTCGGAACTTTCCAGATAATCTAGCTAGATTCTAGATTCTAGAAGAATGACTTAGATCGCCTAGAAACCTGATCCGTCGACAATGGATCTAGTAATTAGCGAATTAAGATTGGCTTGCGTGCTCGCCCGTCCTTGTTGTGATGACACTGTGGTTTTCCTCCACTCCGATAAATCTTATAAACAGTGAATAATACATATTATTTAAAAATATTAACGGGACTTAATCGCGTATTGAAATCAATATTATTCATTTACCTCGACGTTTTTTTAAATATGTTTTCAAGTCGCGATAGTTTAAAATTCTTTTCAACTTTTGCGATGTCTTCATATTTTTTTATAGTGCACATAAAAAAACTAAAAGATTTTTTGTCACTATTAATGCACATAAAAACATTTTTCATAAATATTTTTTGTATATGTCCTAGCGGTCGCGTCCTATACTGTGTTATAAGGAGGTCGCATCTAGACTCACGCCGAGAACCCCCGAGAACACCAAAGAAGCGTGAATGTGATAGGTTTCTTGCTGTCTCGTTCTCGTGTTCTCCGTTCGGTGTCGGTTTTCACGAGTGAGAAAATTGAGAAAATTCAAAATGTATTTATTCAGTACGATCGTTTATAGACCACTTTGACATGTCACGTTCTTAAAACTAGGTGTATTCTACTGCCTGTTCCAACGCGACTCCAAGAGTGTGAATATTGTTTGATCTTCGAGAGGTCTGCGAAACTTCTCGCCCAGCCTTCTCGCCGTGAGTCTAGAGGGGCTATGCCTACTACAACTCACGATAGTTTTGAAAGTGACACAATGTAACCAAATAACACGTAACTTTATTTATCTCTGTTGAATATTATTACTGAATATTTACTATACTAGTAGGCTATACATGTAATCTAATGTGTTGTAATGACAGTGGAAGTGTTGCGGAAGAAGCAGTCTTAACATAACGTGCGCCGAACACTTTCTCCGGCGAACATTCGTTTTGATGCTCTGAAAACTATCTGGTGCCTGACAATCCATTGAAGATAAAATATGGATGAAAAGATGAACTGGGAATTAAATCACTAAGCTGTAGGCGATTGAGCTAATGCCTCGGCTTTCAGTTTAAAGGTCGTCGGTTCGAATTCTGCATTTACAGTTTTAGTTTCGAAAAATGTATTACATCACATAGACGTCGACATAGACATACATTTACTTGTGTAGTGTAGAGGTGAAAGAAGTTCAAATCTTAATTCATTTAATACCTGCTTGAGGTAGAAGTTTTTTTGTAAAACCTACGTACATTTGTATTGTAAATATTATTTGTCTTTGATATTCCTTGATAAATGATGAGCCGAAATAAAACAAAACAGCAAGGGACTTGACCATAAATTACCTTATAAATTATACGTTTGAAGAATTATTAATATACCTACTCTGTTTTCGTGACTTGACTAAACCATGAGGTTTAGCATTATTTTTTATCCTTAAAAAACAAGAGGTTAATGCCTACATTTCTATATTCACCAAGTACTCTCTTAACTGTCTTAATTTCTGCACTCGCTAGAGTCATACAAACTGATTTTTAGCAAGTAAACTAACTATGGTCATATTATTTTAAGTTTCTCAAAGCTTACACATCAAAACTAAGTACCCGAATATAAAAAAAAAGAATCTACGGCTTACCATTCCTTAGATCTATTAAAAATAACAAGGCAAGCTGCAAATAATCGTTTTTTGTCGAAGAATTGCTAAAAGACTTCTATTTCTATTCAACTCTTCACTAAAGTAGGATCAAGATTCCATCCACGCGCCCATTTTGACATATCAATTCAATGTCACATGGCGAAATTAGCACTGTTACGATAAATTACGAGACTGTGCAATTAGAAGTATACCTGTCTCGCTTTAACACATCGCGACCTTCAAAGGTAAGGTGAGACGGAGTGTCTGTGTCGTTATCGGGGCTATTCTGAGGGCCGGTCCTATAGTTTCACATCGTAACTCGAATAAATTTATTACAAGTAATTTGTGGAATTCAACGATTTCCATGAGATTGGTATGCTTTGGTTAAGGGGCGATAAATCGAAGCTAGGTAAATTTTAGCAACATGTTTTATCCCTGCTTTCAGGCAATGAAAACCGAGCAAAGCACGTTCATCCAGGTACCTACCTACTGTAAATAATTTAATAAGAGAGATTGTCCAAATCACAAGCGTAACATTGAAATGGTAATGTTTTTTATAATTTTTAGATCGCCTTTCAAAATACGATTTTATGATAAAATAGCTTTGACTACATATAATACCTAAGCTATTATACTTTTAAGATGCATTTACTCGTATAACAGAGACTACCCGGTTTAAGTTGCATATCAATTACCTACTGTCTAACAGCCAGTCTCATAACCAATCTATCTTTGGTTTTACTATGGGTAGATATTTGATATTACTTCCATACAAAAAATGACAAATATACACCCGAAGTAAGCAAAACTTTGATTTGACGTATACCTAAGAATATCGACCTATAAGATATCTATCAAAGATAAAATAAATAAACAACCCGTGTGAATATCCTAGGTTATTTATTTATTTATTTTATCTTTGATAGATATCTTATTGAGACCGGCCGTAAGTAGGTATTCACCTTAATTCAAAGTGCCTTGAGACAAAAATATAGCAAAGTCTATGTATGGTCCATCTA
The DNA here is from genome assembly GCA_963582015.1 of Xanthorhoe designata. NCBI lineage: Eukaryota > Metazoa > Arthropoda > Insecta > Lepidoptera > Geometridae > Xanthorhoe > Xanthorhoe designata. The sequence continues at coordinate 7,717,995 of OY757052.1, forward strand.
ATGCGTAGAACTTCCAAATTTGGAAGATTTTTGACACGGATATTTGCTGAAGTTTTTTACGATAAGATTGAATATTTACAGAGTAAAATAAGTTAAGATGGCGATAATACAATCATCTACAAAAGTTAATAAAGCATAAAGCCTAGTCATAATAGTAATACATCAACAAAAACTATCTTAAATAAAAAGACTAAAAATGGGATATTTACAATGATTTGTGGATGTGTGTATAAGTTTTCTGATTTTCGGCATAGTTGCATGCGCCTTGATCATACGTTATTAAATATGAAAGTCAACCTCTTTTGACCAGAAATGTAAACCTACTTTGAAAACACTTTAATCGGGCTCGGTACGCAATAATCATGCATTAGAATCACCTAGCATGTAAAACGAAACTTAAGTGATCCTTGAGGTCCTACAAGACTAAATGATTTTTCTTTCTTTCTTTCATGGCAAATATCTCATTTAACAGGTTAAGTGCCTGTAATGTTATTTTAAGTTGAAAATAAATAATTGTCTCACTCATTTTGTTTAGTGTTTTTCATAACCATGACAGTTTCAAAAGTTTTTATGTAGTAAAAAAACTAAGAAAGGATGAAGTAGGTATAGTATCAGGAAAGTTTATGGGATTTTTAGGTTATAAATTGATTCGTCAAAATGGCTGACCATCAAAATGTCGTCGGCCATGACAGTCGCTCATTACCTTTTTGGGTCAAGGTACTGCGGTCGTCTTCTGGTCACCTGGTACTTATAGCCAATCTAGGCAACTGGATTGAGCTTGACAATACCAAGAAAGAGTCAAAGTAAACAACTGGTATTTTAACTTCAAAAACGTTTTTTTCAACACTTTTGGCTATAGACACTTACCTATTATTATAAGTATTTGTATTTTTTCTATAATAGTTTAATGTTGTTTTCAGACAAACAATTGCAGTTGTATATCTACAAAAAAATTGCTTCCTCGAACACTTTTTTGACCTTTTGAAATAGGTGCTTTGAAAAGACAAAAACTATATTATTTCGACATCTTGAAATTATACACACATTGAATAAAAACACGAAATGCAATGCTAAGAATAACGTCCGATTCATCATGTTGTTGCGTTTTGTAAAAAAATAATCTCTAGCCTAAAAATATAACATTCAATATTTGTCGCGTTTCCCTTCGTCCAATGGTCATAGGTCAAATGACAGTTCGTATTGTTGAACAAAGTACTAACTACCAGGAAAGCAGTGTTACAAGAAATATTTAATATCTCACTGTTCTTGGTACTTATGAGTACTTATATAATTTTTATTGTACACACGAGCAGACAAGTCAATTAACACATTTATTTTAAGAATTGTTTTATCATGATTTGTTGATTTAACTAAGACGTACAAATATAGTTGCTGGAAGTCAAATAAAAAATGACAAAAAACTGAGTGGGCCCACGTGGGGAAAGACGATGTAAGGCCCACTTTAGAGAATTATTTATAGCATGTTAGTCCTTAAAAAAAGAAAGAAGGAAAAATCATTTATTTTGGTAGGACCTCAAGGATCACTTCGACATCGGGTTACATGCTAGGTGATTCTATTGCCTGATATCAATAGAAAACTTTTAGAATTGTAAAGGGAAACTTGTGCCGCTAAAAATAATAAAAATAATAACAACAAAATATTGATTAAGGTGCCTTTAAGATATACTTACTTAAGAGAGCGCCATATGCAAATTAGTCGTCGAAATCCTTATTTATCTCAGTATATTTGAAAGCTACGTCCTTCATATTTAGGGAAATGATACTTTGAACTTTTATCTTGCGTTATGGTTTTTTAGAAACACGATTGGTAAAAGTTTTCTCGATCATATATTTTTTTGAAAAGTACATGTTTTTCACACAGTTTGCTATTTATCTCAGGAACAGAACGCTATTTTTGTTGGTTTTATGTTTTGACAAATAGCCTAGAAGTATATATTTAGTTCTAGTTTTTTAAGTTTTCGATTGCTTGTTTAATTAACTTGTAATTAAATAAAAACTGTTTTTTCGCTATAAATTATGATGCGTGTCTATCGTTCTGCGCTTCTCACTCACGAGTAAAAACATTATTCGCTCTCCCGCTCATTCCTCGGCGTTATGGCACACACTTAAATAAAATAGACGGCGGCGCTAGTTTGACGCATACAACCTTAAGTAATACAAATACGTATGTTAGTTCTTCTGCAATGTGCAATTATTGTTATAAAGCTATGATATTATTAAGATTCTGTTGTCAACTGTTTTTCATTTATCTAAGAAACAATTATATGTTTTTCCCATGTACGTGTAATATCTTGTAATTATGGAATAATTATAGTTAACATTTTCCTCAGGTTAAAAGTCACAAGTTAAAATTGTTATAGTGTCTCTGTACTCATTTGTATTTTTCCACGTGTTGAGCACAATCGAATTGGATGCGATACAACACCGAGTTCTAATCTCTCTACGAGCCTCTAACTTTTTGCACTCAATATTTTTTTATGTTAGTTTTATTATCAATATTTATGTTTTATTTTTTGTTACAGAGAGACATCGCCCCCGTCGCCGCTGGGCGACGAGAAGGATTCTAAGATGAGCCAGATTCAGTTCTCTACACCTTTCGATAATTCAGGCAGCACGGTGAGTTACACTTCTATAAATAATAAATAAGTAAATAATAATAAATATTATTGGACATTTTACACGGCGTCATCTAGTCCCAAGCTAAACAACTTGTATTATGGTAACCAGACGACTGATTTAATAATAAGATATTTTTTACAACTAATAGCACAGATATTATAATACATCTTTAAAGGGTCATAATATAATACCTACTAGATAATATATTACATCTATACCTAATACCTGCCTAAGAGAATGTCTATAGTGCCTTGGTCCTTTTTTTTAAATTTTGTCACTTGTAATTATCAAGGAAGATTTCGATGACTATGCTTATGAAACCAATGACGCAGAGTTCAGTAGAAAGTTTCGTCACAAGTTGAACTTTGGAATCATGTCTAGGATGAGTCATCGTTTGCGCAAACCGGGGTTAAACCACAATCGCTCGCTTAACTTTAAACGATACTTTAATGGAATATTCCAGTTAGCCTCTTACTTTTTGCTTGAACACCAATTCAAGTTAAATTACAATAACACGTTCTTGGTAAATCAAAATCAAAAAATCAAAATCAAAAATCATTTATTTGGAACAAAAGTACATGGGTAGTTCAAACAATAGGAAACGTTGACAGCCGCAAAAGTTAAAACTGTGTAGCAGAGTCAACGCCCGCCTCCTGGGCAGAGCAGGGACTGTGTTCCACGAAAGGAGAAAAAATTAGAAAAATTAAAACTAAATTGAATTTAAATAGTAGGTAAGTGAATGAATACTGTGAACTATGTCTAGTGTGTGTGTGTGTGTGTGTGTGTGTGTGAGAGAGGGTGTGTGTGTGTGTGTGTGGAGTATGTGTGTGTGTGGTGTATGTGTGTGTATGGTGTAAGTGAGTGTGTATGCATGAGTACGCGTGTACCGTCTGCATGTATGTTGGTAAATTAGTAGTATGAATGGAAAATACACATAATTAACAACTTTTTAAATTAAGTTGGGGTAATGAGTAAGTTTTCAGTTTCCTCGTAGGAGAGTGTCAGCAACCAGGAGGTGCATTTTAATTTCAGTTTATGGAGGGGAAGAGGATATATATCAATTTCCTTGTTTACTCTATTGTACAGCAAAGGACTGAGATAAAAGAAGTGTCTACTAGCAATGGCGGTTCTACGTGGCTCTATTTTGCAGACTCTGTCTGACCGTCGTTTATTAACAGTTAAGTTAGGATCAAATGGAAGGTCTGTGTGTTTGCGTAATAGAGTCGCTTGAATGAAAAGTTTTCGCACCGTTAGGACACCACAAATCGAGTAGAGATCGGAGGTGGGAAAGCGTCTTGGGTTTGAAGTCATAACCTTTAGAACAGCTCTTTGTGCTCTCTCAAGTCTGATGAAAGTACTTTTTGAGGAGCCTCCCCATGCAGTGATGCAATAAGATAGTACTGATTGTGTAATTGCGTAATACACCATTTTCAAGCACTGAAAATCAGCACTATTTCTTAGGATCTTAAACACATACATTAATTTCCTTACCCTAGAAATTGTGGATTCGATTTGGGAGGACCATGACATATGTCTATCAAGCCAGACACCCAGATACTTCACGGTTGGTGAACTCGTTAGCTCAATACACTGACACGGCTTTGTATTATCACGGCAGGAATGGATGTAAAGTGAGAAAGATGAAGGGGGCTGTGTTCTAGGTAATGAAGAAAAGGTTATGTATTTAGTTTTTGTAGTGTTTAAAGTAAGTAAATTTAGAGAGAGCCAGTTCTGAACATATTTCAAGGCAGTTTCAGCAAGCAAGTTTGCTTCCGTCCAACTTCGACCAGTGACCAGAAGAGCGGTGTCATCTGCATAAGAAAATATCTTACAGTTAGGAAGGGATATGTTACAAAGATCATTGATGTAGACGAGAAAGAGTGTTGGTCCTAGGACACTTCCCTGCGGCACACCGAAGCTGATCACCTCTTCCTGGCTGATAACATTGTCAATAACAACTTTTTGTCGGCGGTCCGACAGATAACTATTAAAGAGTTTGTTCACATGACCTCTGATGCCAATGTTTTCAAGTTTTTCCAATAGTAGAGAAGTCGACACAGTATCGAACGCTTTTGTTAGATCTAGAAAAATGCCTACTGTTTTAAGATTCTTATCAAAATTGTGCGCTAAAACCGTCGTAAGTTTTATAACAGCATCTTCAGTTGATATTGATCGACGAAAGCCGTATTGATTATCGGACAAGATGTTTTTATCGGTTAAGAATTGGACAAGGCGTTTATTTAAAAATTTTTCATATATTTTAGATATGACTGTAAGAACAGAGATCGGTCGGTAGTTAGTTATATTGCTTTTGTCACCTCCTTTATGTATAGGGTGTATCAGAGCTTTTTTAAAAACAATGGGGAAAGTACCTTCTGACATAGATAAATTAAAAAGATGACTTAAAATGGGGATTAAGGTTTGTCTGGAGTGTTTAATTACAGACGTTGGGATACCATCCCAACCGATAGCGCAATTGTTTTTAAGATTCAGTATAATGTTCTCAACTTCTTCATTATCAGTAGGTAATAATGCCATAGAGTCCAGAGGAAGAGAGTGGAGAACTTCGTTGAATTGAGATTGTGTCTGGGTATTATTATGACTAATTTTAGAGGCCAGATCTTTACCAATGCCGGCGAAGAAACTGTTAACCTTATTCAAAGATGTGATAGAGTTTGTAGTTAAATTTAATAGCTCATCTGCAGATGATTTCTTACGATTAAGATTCGCCATTTTCTTAATAACGTTCCAAGTTGCCTTAGCATTATTTCCGGCTTTCTTGAGCTCGCTGCTCTCATAATCTCGTTTTACTTTTTTTAACAAGTTGTTGCAGAAGTTGCGATAACGCGTAAATGTGAGTTTGAGTGTTTTGTTCTCCTTATCTTTGCTAAATTTACGGTAGAGGCGATCCCTATGTCGTATACACCTTAAAAGTCCAGGAGTAATCCATGGTTTTATGATGCGTTTTTTACTCGACATTTTTAAACTCTGAGTATGGTTTTGTATTATTTGAGAGAGCAGATCAACTAAAGTTTTGGCAGCTGCGTTAGTGTTATCTGCTAGTAAAACTAAAGAAAAATCTGTTGATTTTATTTCTGTATCAATGGCATAAATATCTAGTTTGGTAGTGTGAGTTTTAAGGGACCTTTGTGACACTTCCGTGCTAATAAAAAATAGAATAGGGGCGTGGTCAGTGATTAATGTGTCTAAAACCAGTGTAACGGCAGAGTACGGAGATTTCAAAATAATGTGATCAAGGCAACTTTCTAAACGAGTCGGAAGGACGTGTGTGGGAAGCATTGCATGAGATGAAACCAGACTTAGATATTCGTCAGAGTTTGGAGAGCCTGAGTTAGGGGCAATATTAATATTTATGTCGCCAACAATTATGATTGTTGGGAAGTCTTTCAATTGTGTTAAAGTACTGTCTAAACTGTTAAGGAAAACTTCCAGATTTTTGTAGGACGGGGAGCGATAGATAGCAATTACTGCGATTCCATTATTAAATTTAAGAAGTAGTGAGTTTGAGTCGGTGATCACAGAGGATTCAACTTTACATGTAAGGTTTTCTCTGACGAATGTAACTACACCTTCGTTTTGTGACTTGTAGTCGGAAGCAAAAACATTAAATCCAGAGATGGTTGGAAGGGAGGGACATTTGCTGAGCCAGCATTCTGAGAGAACTATAATGTCAAGTTCTATACTAATCCTACGTAATAAAACTAAGAGCTCATTGAAGTTACAGTTAATACTTCTTATATTAATATGTAAGAGTTTAAAGGTAGCACTGTTCGAGTTTATGTACTGAGAGGCAGCTTCGGGAGCGCAGACAAGAGAATCTGAGATAGAGATATTTTCGATGTCAGTGGTTATGGAAACAATATCATCCATTATTGTTGTTAAAGTTTAGCATTGGAACTAGAATCAGGTTAGCATATAAATTCAAAAATAAGGTTATGTGTATGTACAAGGCAAAGGCAAACGTTGTGAGTTGGTGTGTTTTGTAAAGAGTGTGTATAATGTGAGTAAAAGTGTGTGTGCGTGATTGAGTTTTCCCAGTATTCTTACAAAATAATCTAACATAAACAAAGATAATTACAAACATAATGGGCAACGTTAATAGTCACTTAGTGGATACAATTTTAAGATCAGATTCGTTAGAAATCCGAATCAGTGGACCACCTTCACGTTTACGTAAAAATATTTTTCCATTAGATACCCAGCAAAACTTAAAATCGTTCTCTTTAGCGTACTCTCGGGCCTGGAAAAATAGTTTTTTACCCTTAGTAGTAAGATTTTCCGAAATAAATATCGGTTTTGCTGGCCCCGGAATTTTGAGTTTTTCAGTAGTTAATCTACTATTTTCCTTGTTCGACTTTCTGTATTTTGAGATGAGCTTTTCTTTAAGAAGAACACTGGTGAACTCAACAATAACGGTTTTCTGGGCAGGAACTTTAGTGCGAATTCTAAACACATCTTTTATCTCATAAGGTTGAATTTGCATGTTGAGCACCTTGCTCACGTTGAGGACGGAGTCCATGAGAGATAACTTCGACTCATTTTCTGCCGCTGGAAGATTCCTTATCTCCAAACAGGTAGATCTGCTGTTTCGCTCCAGGCTCTCAAGCCTGGTCTCCAACGTCTCAATATACTCCAAGGAATCTTTTCTTTCCATATCGAGCCTATTTACTTGCTCTTGCAATGCTTCATTTTTGGAAAGTAGAAAATCAGCTGCTGAGCGAAAGTCTTCTACAACAGCAAGAAGCTTTTGGTACTTAGCATCTTGCTCTTTTTGAAATTCCGTGAACATTGACTTCATTTCGGACATGAAGGAAACTAAAGTTACGTCGTCACAGTCCAACCGTTTACGCTTTGAGCTTCTAGAGCACAGGACGGGCGTACTACCTCTAGGAGTCCCAAACTCGACAGCTAGTTCCGATACAAGGCTTGGCTCAGAAGAACTGTGTTGAAGTAAAGAGGCCGTTGGTGAAGTTGGAGCCAAAGTTGCTTCCTTGGGCGATTTCACTGGCTGGGCCGGTGGCGGTGTACGTTTCAGGGGCATTTCAAGGCACACGAAAATGCGCGGGCGGAAAAGCAGGAACGAGGGGTGGGGTAGCGTAGCAGTTGTAACAGCGCAAAGTTGTGATAAATGAAGCCGCAAACAGCGATGATTATTACGACTGCAGTTACTATGTACGTAGCTAGGCGAAGCAAATAAGAAAGCGGTCGCTATCGTAGCACTCAGCTTGTCTTCGTAGCACGCAGTTCGTAGCACACGTAGCGGTAGGTAGTTACCTTGCTGAAGCCAATCGGTAATTTCGAGCCGGCCGCTCAGTGGCTCGCTGGCGCGGTGGTTAGGACCTCGGACTTAAGCGCGGACACCTCGAGTTCGCAACCGGCTGACGGCAAGAATTTGTGCTCTCACCAAACTTCACCGCCGAGTCCCTGTGTGAAGACACGCTGCGTGGAACAAGTCAACTGGATGTCGTGGCGAAGGCCGAGGGCGAAGCCCCGCACAAATTAAATATTAATTAAAAAATTAGAAACACGTCCGCTCAGTTATGGCTCCGAGGAGGGAAGGGAATAGTCATTTAAATACAGTTAACAGGATCACGAGTGAACGTCGTCCAAATACACATTTTAAAGAATTTAGTATTCTATCAGCAGGGCTAAAGCCTAACTTGTCGTAAAATGAAATTCATCGCTATCACGAAAGAATTACTTACAGTAAATCGCGAAAACAAAATTTCTAACGAACCTAGTAGGAAAGTAGTTACAGTGTTGACAAACTTAGGGTTGTCAAAAGATTTAACAAAAAAGTTTTTTTTATGAAAAACTGAAAATTAGAATTCACAAGACCTACACAACTATTCATTTTCATGGTCACAAAATCTCCCTTCCGGGATAACATACCAATTATGAATCACGTTGTATACGAAGGTTTTGGTCGATGACCTTAGAATGAACCAATGACGAAACTACTAAACAATTATATGATGGACGTCAACACCTTACAATAGGTGATTTAGCCAGCAGATAATCATTAAATATAATTTAGTCAACAACAGTAGGTACTTTAAGTATACTATTCAGTCTTTTACGGAGGTTGTATGACGTTGGCCGGTTTATAGCCATTATTATGGCGCTATTAGACGTGAAAGCAAGAAAAAGACAGCGAGATTTACAAATATTAAAGTCAGAAAGAGACAGTTATAGACCTCACGTACATTTTTTTTTATTTTTCTGATTGATTTGAGTTTTGAAACAAAAAATTAAGTAATAGAACTTCTCTTGTAAGTAGGTATACTCTGAAAACTTATTTTGCGTTGCCATGTGGCACCAAACAGATACCCTACTTGAAATAAACGAAAACGAAGTTTCGTGTCAATTTTCGGGTTCAGCTTATGTTGGTCACTTGATACGAATTCTGTAACCACCAACATGGTGCCAACCAAGCTGAACCCGAGAGTCACGTTTTGATTATCATGCGGGCAGCGGGCACCACATATTGGCTACGAATAGAATGGCCAATGGCAATGCTCCGTTTGCGATCGATCTTTAGTTATTGGACACAAATGTCCAATAACCGTCCAAGATCGATCCCAAATGTCCAATAACCGTCTAAGATCGATCCTCACATTGGAGTTTTAGACGCAACAGTCTCGTTTGGTTCCAACATAGCCAATATGTGGTGCCTGCATTACAGGTAGAGCTGAGGCTTTAGTATGAAACAGAATACGGGAAATATACGCCAGTATATTCTTCGATTTATTTTACACGCTAAAAATACGCCCTTTTTGCCTAACCCTAGTAGCAACATAAGCTGAACCCGAAATTTGTCACGAAACTGTGTTTTTGATTATTACAAAAAAAGCTCCGTCACCAGAGTTGGCCACTTGCTCATACGAACGAACGAACAATTATTACAAGTAGGTGAAGCTTAGTTTAGCTAGCTTTAGTGTGAAACAGAATACATCTCTTTTAACGCGACTCACAGCTAAATAACCCCCGTTTTGCTTAACCCTGCATGTTATTCTTGCAGATATGGCAGAAGCGTCAGCAGGCGGTGTGCGTGCGACACGCCTTCAAGCACTACGGCTCCAACAAGCGCCCCAACCACGTGCTCAGCAACCTCAACATGACCGTCGCTAAGGGCACCATGTGAGTACTACCTTTCATCATCATCGTCATTGGCAGCTCAAATTATAGCCCACTGCTGGGTATAAGCCTCCTCCCTCAAACGCCACTCTAATCGGCCCTGTGCCGTTCGCATCCATGCCTTTCCCTCTATGGCCTCTATATCGTCCACCCACCGGGCTGATGGTCTGCCCTATGCCCTATGTATCTACCTACTACCTTTATATTTCTATATTCTCATACTCTCTAAATTTTAAAAATAGAATTAGGTCATCGGCGCTCATCTTACTGATAGTTTCGTCTTCGGCGTCTAAGGCTTCGTGGCCGAGTGGTAAGGCAGCCCGGCTGAAGGGTGATCGCTTGTATCTAGCGGGTTCGAATCCCGTTCCCCTAAAACTTTTAGTAAAATGTTTCATTTTTTCATTTATAAAAAGTTAGGTCATTCGCATTATTTTCGCACCCATTATTTTTTTAAGAACAAGAGCGTCATGGGCGCTGAACTCAACAGTAGGTATATACCTCTTTGCTGTTCTTCGAAGGTCTCGTGGTGTAGCTTCCTTAGGAGTGTGCCATAAGCAATTAGTCAATTTAGCTATTTTGGTAAACGAAAAGTTGAGATTTTGTACATTTGTCGAAAAAGATATTACCGCAGTACAAAGGTCACTGCAAGATTACAAAATAATGTTGACTGATGCACTTGAGGAAAAGACCTCTCATCCTTTTAAAGAAATCATTATATTAATTAGTATCTTTGCCAATAAATTGTATGAGCAATATAGGAAGGAAGTGCATCCAAGGATGTTGAGACAAAAGAGTGTCTGACTGTTTGTATGACAATACGCGATTGATTCTTTTATCTTCTGTTATATTTGTTTCCGCACACAACTTTGCAAGATTATATCACACTAAAATTATAAAGGTGAAAGCTTGTGTGTGTTTAAGTGTGTAAGTATGTACTTAAGTGTGTGTTTGTTTACGCTCAAACAGCTGGACAGATTTGAATGAAATTTGGTACCAGGATTGTAATCCCGGTAATCCCACGGGAACTGGAATGATTACCCCGGGTAACACCGCGGGGCGCAACTCTATTCGATTCTCATGCTTAATTTTGATCTAGTGGACCTAGATACCTACGTCATTGATATACCTACGCAAATCATAACTTAGAGGGTCATTGTCTTCCATTTAAGCATGTAAAGGACACCCTAGTTCTCACATCCATTAAATAACCATTTCTAACTCTTCATTCTTAGAGTCGAATTTCGATTGTCTTGAACATTAACATGCAGTTGCTCTAATAAATCTATTCTCGATCTTATTTCAACACATTAAAGTAGTCTTCTCTCTTGATGGGCTAACGGATTGTAAACGAAGGCTATTTATTTCAATAATGAGTGCTATTTCCTTGTAATAAAGAGGTAATTCAATTAATTGATCAGGAAGGTATGTTGACGTCAAAGAATACATACCTACTACAATTATAATAGTTGAATCTAAAATGGTCACTGTAGGTTGTGCTGCATACATACCTCCTTATTCATATTGGACTATAGTAGACCTACTTTAGCTACAACGACTATTAAATCTGTTGCTATCTCTTTTCAATGCCATTACTAAGAGTAGGTAACAAGAAAGTAACATTCTTTAAATTGACAAATCCTTATGAATAAAAGCTGTAAGCACTTACATCTTTACTAAATTATCTTTTGACCATTGTCTTTCCTGTGGATATGGCCGACAGCTGAGAGGATGGTTTAGGTGCTACAAGCCTATTGCATCTCATCAATGTCCCAGGCACTACAGTGTCCCGTTAAGTGTAGGCAAAGCTTGCCTCCTGACTGTATAAATCATTATAAATGAAAAAATCTTACCAAAAGTTTTACGGCTTACAAGCGATCACCCTTAAGCCGGGTTGCTTACCACTCGGCCACGAAGCCCTAGACGCCGAAGACGAAACTATCAGAAAGATGATTATTTCGGTTAAAGCACCGATGAGTAAATCTGTAAAGGCCACTTAGTTTAGTTATTAAAGAATTAATTCAATTAATTGATCAGGAAGGTTTTAGAAGGTATGTTTACGTAAAAGAATGCGACAATCATTGGTCACTGTAAGTTGTGCTTAGTAAGTGTGTAATTATTGTGATTATATAGTAAAAATATATATATATTGATAAGGTTTACTTAGCTGCTCGGTCTTTTCCTGTTATAGGTAAAAATACAGAAAAATCTGTAAATAGTTACCTACATTATTACCTAGTATTAAATAACTAAATAAAATAATGCATTACCTAACGCACTCAGAAAAAGAAAGGAACTATTAAATATTTTAATTTTAAACCATATTTCCGTAGTTTTAATTTTACATCGAAATTCGTAATTTCAGCGGGTTAAAATTAACTTGAATCGTAAAGATAAGATTATGATTTTGTTGCCCTATTTTATGGGGCTTATTCCCAGAGGTCCATGGTTCTATTGTCTTTCATCTCCCAACGGATCCATGAAAATTATTTTATAGAATTTGAAATATTCTCACATTAGTTCCCAACAGGTCCATGAGATTTAACTAATGTACGCGTGGTGTCGATAGTAACTAAGTAGTAGTCTCCTACTCGTGTGGTCTTCTTCTGGTAGTTTCGTTAACGAATCATTGTGACAATCATAATTTATGGTTAGCGACGATGACAGTAAATGTCAAAAATGACAGTAAACGTCATATATATTTATACCTATGTCAATGAAAAGAGATAGCAACATATTTAATATCCGTTTAGCTAAAGTACGTTTACTAGACCAATTTGCATAAAGGGGCTTGCTTATTGCCATAGGAGCGAACAGGTAAAAATATCGTACAAAACCCTGCTTAAATACAGCCGAGTAAGAATAATGGTGTAACTTTTAATGTTTTCACATAACATTATCGTAATCAACACCATTTACCCTCAATGATATAAATGAAGAAACCACCCGACCACACATCCGATGCCATTCAAAAACCAGCCTTAATCCTCCACAATAGTGCTCATAACCACTGGCATTTATAGAGAATGTGTAGAGTAGTGTCGAAATAGAGCGTCCTCGTATCGCAAGAGTTTGCCGGACCGTTGCGATCTCGATTTTAGTGAACTAGATACGTTTATTACTCTACACGCGAACGAAAACGTATAAGCCAGTTTCCTTATACTGAATCACCTGTTAATTAACATTGTAATGTATTTAAGTGGTTTGGAGGATTTTTGTTGTATTTTTATAAGCTTTTGTTTAACTTTACATTTGTACCTAATGAAAAAAACTAAAAAAACTTGTTGTCTTTTTGAAGTTAAGCAACATTCTGAGCGGTCACAATTTGGATAAGTGGCATTTTCAGCGCGTCCGTGCTTTCAGATTTATTTATTTATTTCTAGCCAATATTGTCCCACTGCAGGGCAAAGGCCTCCCTCCCTTCTTTCCAGATTTTTCTGTCCTTGGCCGCAGTTGACCAATCTGGAAGGTGCTTTCAGATGGCACGGTAAATTGTCGGTCCCTGCTTTTAAAGTCGCTCTGACGGAGGCCTTTAGGCGGCCTAAAAACTCCGACACCAAAATTTCCCACTTGCTTATATGAATATACTTACTTACTTACTGTGAATAAAAATAAAACTGGCAAGTAGACTCATTTGAATAAAGTCACGGCAACAATCTTTTAAAAGCTTGTTTTATAATAATATCACATATATTAGAATTTCGTATGAAGGACAAAAACTAAACAGGCTTAAACTTGGCGATTTAAAATTAATTTGGATATAATTTTTTCGTATCTAGGCTTTGGGAATCTCAAAGTACAATTGTTTACCCATTTAAATTGCAAATTAAATCGTTTTGCGTAAATCATAAAACTTAATTAAATTACCTTGAGGATTAGCGAATTTTAATCTGTGAACATAATTTGTTTATCGGCTAAACTTTGTTTTTTAATCACTTTGATTAGTTAATAAGTAATTTTACAGCTCCTAATTTACGGCTTTAGTTATCATATTATTGTTTAATAGACGACTTTGCATGAAAAAGTAAGTTTATATTTCGAAGCGCCTAAAATATCTGACACAAACTCTACCGCGCCTTAAGACTGTGTCCACAGTAGGCAAACTGTTAGCGGCCGACTGAGTGAGTTTGTGGCGAACTGAAATATGAGTTAGCTGCAAACTCAGATCAATTTTCGCCATATCAACCATATCGCTGCCGCCAACTGGAACCGGTTTTGCTGTCAGTCGGCGACTAACTGAGACAGTCGGCGCGCGTAACGCTGCAAACTACGTAAAGTGAGCGCAAACTAGCAAACTGTGGACACTCCATTTCAAATATATGGAAGGGCGTACAACCGATACGCCGCAAACTCAGTCGGCCGCTAACAGTTTGCCTACTGTGGACACAGCCTAAGGTTCTAGTCGGTATATTGTTTTTCGTAATTAATTAAACGTTTTATTTCAGATACGGCCTTCTTGGAGCGTCGGGGTGCGGTAAAACAACCCTATTGTCCTGCATAGTTGGGCGGCGGAAATTTAACAGTGGAGAGATATGGGTGCTGGGAGGCAAGCCGGGGACCAAAGGTTAGTACACACTATTATTATATACCGACCTCTGTGGCGCAGTGGGCGAAAGCCCACCTGAGATGCAGAAGTTGCGGGTTCGATCCCCGCCGCGGGACAAATGTTTGCATGATCTGCAAATATTTGACCTCTGTGGCGCAGTGGGCGAAAGTCCGCCTGGGACGCAGAGGTTGCGGGTTCGATCCCCGCTGCGGGACAAATGTTTGTATGATCTGCAAATATTTGTTTCGTGTCTGGGTGTTTTCTATGTATAATATGTGTGTATTAAAAAAAATATTTATCTATGTAGTATATCAGTCATCTGGTTACCATAACACAAGCATTAAATTGCTTAGCTTGGGACTAGATGACGCTGTGTGGAATGTCCAAGGATATTTATTTATTTATTATTATTTATACACTAGCTGCACCCCGCGGTGTTACCCGCAGTGAATAGTTCCTATTCCCGTGGGAATAGTGGGATCAAAAGTAGTTTTTAATCCAGGGTATAAGCAATCCTGGTACCAAATTTCATTCCAATTCATCTAGCTGTTTAAGCAACAAAAAAAATACTGTAACATCACTTTCTTTAATAAGCTCAATAAAGAGTTATTATTCAACTATTCGTCTTAACATTTTAAGGATTGATACTAATTTCATTTTTTTATTTTTTAGCACTTAAAAGTATGTACGTATGCAGTAAGCTTGTTTTACGTGTGACTTTCTTTCAACTGATCATAAACATTAATTATAATAAAATATCCTGACATTTTAAATGAATAATAGTGGCTATTCTGGATGTCTTCAAAACTTAACTAACCTAATTTGACAGCACTAAAATTGATGCCATCCTTTTTATTTCGATCGTTATGAAAGGGACGGCAACATTTTTAGTGCTGTCAAATTAGGTTAGTTAAGTTTTGGCGACATCCAGAATTGCCACTACTGTCCCTATTAATGTTCCTATTACCAAAGACGATTAATATCTAGAAGACAGACAAAGGCCATACACAAAATCGTAACCCTAAAAAATAGCCTGAAACTCTAAAACATCAATTTTATCCAAGAAATTTCAATTACTTTCTAGTTAAAAATGTTTAAATATTGAATATTGTTGCTACCTACTACTAAGTATTGAAATTTCTTGGATAAAATTGATGTTTTAAAGTTTTCAGGCTATCTGGTACTGCGGGATCGGGTTACGATTTTGTGTATGGCCTTTGTCTGTCTTCTAGATATTAATCGTCTTTGCTATTACTGAGGAAGTTATATAACTTTGAGAATACATACTAATATAGAAGCTAATCATTTTATACATTCAATACTTTTTTTAATTCTTTGCTTGTGTGTGTGTGATGGCCTTGAAACAGCTGAACCGGGGTGCTCTTTCCTAATCGATGGTTTATATTGAAAAGGCTTTCTTCAATTTCATTGTTATACTCTACTAGCTAGCTATTTTTGTTAGAGAAAATTGGCCTATCTCATAATTCTAGTATGTAACTCTTGTTCATGTAATCCACTGTTTGATCTCTTTTTCTTTTGATTTGTGCTAATTTTAATTTACCTATTTAGTAGGTAAGGTACAGACCGAATGAAACTTCACTTTTTTTACTTTTATAATTTTTCACATTTAGCTAAATAAGTATTCTCATGTCTTTTTCGAGAATATTTTCTTTATCAACCCGTCTCGTCCCACTGCTGGGCAAAGGTCTTTTTGAGAATAAATATCATTAAACCTATACCCTCAATACCCCAGGGTCTGCAGTCCCCGTATTTTTCAATTTCATTGTTATACTCGTAATTCCCAGGGTCTGGTGTCCCCGGTAAGAGAGTGGGCTACATGCCGCAAGAGATAGCTCTGTACGGGGAGTTCACCATCAAGGAGACAATGATGTACTTCGGCTGGATCTTCGGAATGGAGACGAGGGAGATCGTGGACCGTCTGCGCTTCCTCCTGGACTTCCTCGACCTGCCCAGCGAGAATAGAATGGTGAAGAACTTGAGGTGAGTCTTTATGAACTAAAGGATGCGCTTGCGCAGTGACCCGAATGAATCGCTCCGACATTAAGGCTTGTATTTGGACTTAAGGTCTACTCTACAAAACGAGCCAGCGAGCCAATAGTCGTAAGTCAGCTTATGTTGGTGGATACTGAATTCGGAAACATTAACCAACTTAAGCTGACCTGCGATGGTTGTCAGAATGCAACGTTTTTGGCTTATAGAGTAGAAGGGCTGAGTCCATACTCAAACTTGAATCGTATCAATGAAAAACTTACTAAAAATTAACAGCTCCGGCAGGATTCGAACCTGCGTAGAGGCTTTAACTTGAAGCTCGCACAAGTTATTTTCGATTGGTTTTATATAAATGTTTGTTTATGATATCATTTACTACACAAAATAGCGCTGAAAATAACCAAAATATAGACAACAAAATAGGACAGAGCCTAGGTATTGCAATCCAACGAGGTAACGTTGCCAGCCTTTTGGGCACTCTACCTGCGGTCGGTGACCTGAACTCTGTCTTCTATCTTAGGTTAGTCTATATTTTGGATAGAATACAGAGTTCCTTTTATTTATTTAGTTGTTTAGGTTAAGAAGTGTAGATATTTTATGTTCCTGTGTGTTTCTTTGTTCATAAATAAATAAATTTTACCAAAATTATAAACAAACAATTCAAAACAACTGTGTCAGACATTTGGACAACACATTCAAGTACAAGCTTAATGTGACATCTTTAATATGAAATGGTGTCGGACGGCATAATATGTTGTGTTTCTTATTTTTGTCAGTTAGGTATTGCAAATCCAAGCTAAAACACATTTAACACTTATATAACGTTCTGTCTTCGAAGAATCTTTATTCATAGTTATGTCTATAAACTTGTGTAAGGACTCGCCTATTACAGACAAAGCAAACTTTATGAGAAGTTGAGCAAACATGGTCTATTCATGGACATTTGCTAACTTATGCTCATCTGCGTCATTTTCTATGAAAAAATATCTATAGACAATATTCAAAGAACACTTTATAAGGCCTAGAAGAGGGTAGTGGTCATCTAGTTGTAGAAACGTATGGGCGTTTAAATTTAAGGCTGTGTCCACAGTAGGCAAACTGTTAGCGGCCGAGTGAGCTGCAAATTTGTGGCGAACTGAAATTTGAGATAGCTGCAAACTCAGATCAATTTTCGTGCGTCGCAAGCAAACTGTTATGAGTTAGCCGCTAACTGAGACAGTCGGCGCGCGTAACGCTGCAAACTGCGTAAAGTGAGCGAAAACTAGCAAATTTTTTTTGTTTTTATTCTCATTTTAGTGGATTTTTTTTCAATAAAGATATATTCATTCATTCAAATCACTCATTTAACTAATTAATTAGTCTAATGAAGTTGACAATGGTAAAACAAAACGTATTTCACGGCGCCAGCGTGTCAACATGGAACTAAGTTACGGAACGAATCGTTTGTTTTTGTTTGTTAATGTTTTGTGAGACATTTAAGAGACATAATAGTGTGAAAAATAAGTCATAGCTGTCCATAATTGTATTATCCTAAACGCATTAAGATTTACTCTTACAATATAAAATAAGTCATAGCTGTCCATAATTGTATTATCCTAAACGCATTAAGATTTACTCGTACAATATAAAATAAGTCATAGCTGTCCATAATTGTATTATCCTAAACGCATTAAGATTTACTCGAACAATATTCTTATACTATAGTATATATCTATAGTAGTATTATAGTTTGTTAGTCTTGAGTATTTTTTATGTCACTCTTGATGTCAATAAAAAATACTCCAACATTTAGCAGTAATATCAACTTTGAAGGTAGCAGTTGGCGCCGGAGACTGAGACAGGAGACGTGACAGGAGACCAAGACAGACGATCGAGACAAGAGACACCTTCATAAAGTAAACGGTCGCGCGTCTCCTGTTTCACCGGCGTAGAGGCCTTCTGCACTCGCCAAAGCCCGGTGAAGTTATAAAGGTCCGGAAGACCACTTAACATAAAAATCCGTCCGAAAAAAAAAAAAAAACTTTTGTTTCAGTCTCCTTATCTCGGTCTCCGGCGCCAACAGCAACCTTAAGAAGCCTGTAAGTCCATTATGCAGGGTTAATGTTACTTGTTCTCTAGTAGAGATCGATTTTAAGCGATAAGACCGACCATAGTAAAATTATACAGTTTATTCGATCATAGGTTACTTTAAGAAGTGTGCAATAAAGGTTCTCAATCCAATTATATTTATCTCGAGATCTCTGTATCATGTTTTTTTATAAATATAATTCTTATAAGAAATATAATAGTCACAATAATATGCCTTATAATAATGACTGTGGTTATATTTATTGAAGATAAATTTTTCGACATCTATGATAGACCTTCAAAGAGAAATCAAATGTATCACAAAAGAAACGTGAATATACCAATTTCATTCTTAATTTATATATTGTTAAAAAATTTGTTAGTGCAAGAGATAGTTCTCGTTAGTCCACTGTATTAGTAATAGAAAATCAACTTGTTTTAATAATAACCTTTTTTTATCATTTACTTATCTAAATTCTTGATTTTCACAATCAAATTAAAATAATTAGTTGATTACTAAGAAAGAAGTCGTACAACCAAGTTAATATAAAATACCAATTTATTACATAAAAATAATACTCCTGATGCTGAAAAATTCCTAGTCCTTAAAGAGTTACAAAAAGCTTTTATATTTGTATTTATCTATCGACTGTTACGCACGTCAATGTCGTCAACCTAGCATGTAAAACGATACTTAAGTGATCCTTGAGGTCCTACAAGAATAAATGATTTTTCTTTCTTTCTTTCTTTCTTTCAATATTTTGGTGTACTGCCGTATGTGCCGTGCCTACCAAACTGAAATAATTTAACAATTTAATATTTTTTTATCATGATAGATAGATAGATATAAAATTTATTTGGAAAACACAGAGCACAGACGAACATTACTTACAATATAAAAAAACAGGAAAGGAGACAGACATGATATTGTTTTAAATCTGAAGCTTAAAGTGTATTTAAGTTCACTAAAATAGTAAAATAATTTTCGAATCTTTTGTTCCTGAGATTACTTAAGTAAGTACTTGATAATTATCAATACAAACTAATAAATATTATATTTGTACATATATAATTATATGAATTACAGTAGGTGTCGGATTTATAAAATTTATTAATTTATTAGGGTCTATAACATTACTTGGCCAGGATAACTGGTTTTTAAAATTCTCTATAATATAGAGAATTCGGGAAAAAGATTTCGTGTGGAATTCAATCAAAACTGAACTCCACCACGGTCTCTCTGACTATAAATCAGAGAAAGTACTATGATATAAGAACGTATGATTTTATCTTTATTAGCTGTAGGTACGTAATGCCCAAATTATTGCAGGTAGCTGTGTAATTGCTCGTAATATACGAGATTACAAAGTGAAAAAACATATAAAAAAAACTATGTAGGTACTTTAATAGAAAACCGGTCGGCCTAGTTTAAACAATTGTATTAGCTTTGCCCGCGGTTGCGCTCGCGTTATTGACCCACAACAAAATGTTTTTCCATTTTTTTTTTGCTAACCTATCATGGCACTGTCTCCTTCAACTTCATCTCTATGCGCTCCAAGGCAACGGTTTGCCAGTTTGATTCGAATGCATTCAGGTCGTCTCGCCATCTTTTCCTGGGTCTGCCGCGTCGTCTCCGACTGTCTTCGGGCACCCACTGCGTGACGAATCTCGCCCAACGTTCTGGATGCATTCGAGTCACATCACACAGTCCGATTTTCGCGCAGTACTCGTACCTACATCCGCTATGCCCGTTTTAGATCGGATTTCAGTATTTAGGACCTGAAAAAGGAATAAAAATACATTTATTTACAGAAACTAAACTACTACATATTTACATAACTGTACAAAATACAATAAGGACCAGTTGAGCCACTTAAGGATTGTTGCAAATGATCCTTAGGTAGGTTAGGTTTAATGAAAGAATCGGTAGGTATATAGGGATATATAAAGAGTCAAAGTATCTTTATTGCAAGAAATACATTGTGTCTTCGAAATATTATTTTTTGCGTGTATAAATGTATTCTGCCTAATATAATATAAAGGCATGCAATTTCTGGTTTTACAAAATATCAAGATGAAATAGTCATAATAAAAAAACAAAGAAATAAAAAATACCTCTTATTAAAACCGAGCGTTACACCGCTACTGTGTGTGTTATCTAATACATTTTAGTACATTACAGTCTCGACGCTATCACGCCTCTGTAACGTCATACTAAAGTAATTTTAATTATAAAAGCATTTTTTTAGTAAACATTTGAATTCCCAAAAATAAAGTTTTTTTTTCACAAAGTTAAGCTGATGAAGGTAAACAAAATTGACGTCAATTGACGAAGAAACCAAAAAGTTTCTAAGTAGGTAACTTAAAAACTTTTTGGTTATATTATGTAGAAGGTATACCTATATTTTTGAGAGTTTTACCTTAGTAGGACCTTGTATATTCAATTTGTTGAGGGTAAAGGTCGTGGGTTGTAATCCTGCTGCTGTACGTTTAGTAATTTTTGGTTTCGGTAATAATTTGCGGATTCAAACGCAACATTTTATTTATCTAAGCTTCGAATTAAAAGGACATTGACCAAAAGTGTCTATGGTATAAGGTTCAGTGTCATTAACATATTTGTGTTGCACAACAATGAAATGTGTTGCTTAACTTAAAGCTTGACTCTTGACTTTTAAAGTTAGTTTTCAATTTTGTAAAAACATTCTTCAAGCTTCTACATAATATAAAGAACACAAGAAAAAAGTGTCTTCCCCTTAAATAGAGACAGTAAGAAACGTGCTATTGGGCACATTACTTTATAAAACTAAGTTTAAATCAAATTGATTAGCTAACTCATTAGCCTACTTGGCTAGATTGTAATTTTACTAGTGTATAAAAATAATTATTGTGCTCTAACATCGAAAAAAAACATTTTTTTAAAAACTGATCCGCGGAAACTTTGAGTCCGACTCGTACTTGACTGTTTTCTTCAACTACATCCTCTTACTTGGCAAAGACAAGGCCCTTTACTGCACTTCCCAACCTTGAGCTAAAATTAACTAGACCAGACCGTTGAGATCGTCCTGCCATGCCACACTATAAACTTGTTTTTATAAATATAATATGCCTTTACTTATACCAAAGACGATTAATATCTAGAAGACAGACAAAGGCCATACACAAAATCGTAACCCTAAAAAATAGCCTGAAAACTCTAAAACATCAATTTTATCCAAGAGATTTCAATTACTTTCTAGTTAAAAATGTTTAAATATTGAATATTGTTGCTACCTACTACTAAGTATTAAAATTTCTTGGATAAAATTGATGTTTTAAAGTTTTCAGGCTATCTGGTACTGCGGGATCGGGTTACGATTTTGTGTATGGCCTTTGTCTGTCTTCTAGATATTAATCGTCTTTGCTTATACTTAACTTGCGATATCCGCATTCTTACGATTTTGTTTACTTAAGTTTTCGGTTTCAAACAAATACCTTCTCTATAAATAATCTTACTAAAAGTTAACGGCTCCGACAGGATTCGAACCTGCGTAGATACAAGCGATCGCTCTTAAGCCGAGCTGCCTGACCACTAGGCTACCGGATTTAGTAGGATTTTTCATATAAAAAGAAAAACCTAAGTATGGTTTAACGCTATTAAATATAAAAAAAACTTATCCGATTGATATTAAATATAACAAAAGCGATACAAACACGCAGCGAACAGGCAGGCAAGCTGTGACCCATGCACACTGTCCCCGCGTTTGTGAAACGCGCTGCTAACTAGCAAATGACGTGCTACAAAATAACGCGCAATGTTTGCGAAAAACGTGGTGTGCATCTCTTATGCAGGCACCACACATTGGCTATGTTGGAACCAAACTAGACTACTAGTTGCGTCCAACATTCCAATGTGGGGATCGATCTTGTGTGACGGTTATTGGATACGGTACATTGCCACTGGCCATATTCGTAGCCAATGTTGATACCAAGTTGAAGCCAATGTGCTGTGCCCGCATAACTTAACAAAAACCTAACAACTTCATTCTCCAACAGTGGCGGTCAACAACGCCGAGTGTCTTTCGCCGTGGCCCTAATGCACGACCCTGAGTTGCTCATCCTGGACGAGCCGACCGTGGGCGTGGACCCACTGCTGCGCCAGTCCATCTGGACGCATCTGGTGCGCATCACCAGCTCCGGAGACAAGACCGTCATCATCACCACGCATTACATCGAGGAGGCGCGGCAAGCGCATTGCGTAAGTCTTACAATCTCTGTTTTTTATATTACTTTTTTGTGGTAGAATAAGGACATGTTCCTTAAGTTTAAATGTTCTGCAGATATGTATGTATTTACAAAAAAAATGTATCTATGTAGTATATCAGTCATCTGGTTACCATAAAACAAGCATTAAATTGCTTAGCTTGGGACTAGATGGCGCTGTGTGGAATGTCCAGGGATATTTATTTATTTATTTATTCTTCAAGTGTTAAGTTATTACAGCAAAAAATACCTATCTATGGTATGAAGAAAGAAAGAAAAATCGTTTATTCTGGTCGGACCTCAAGGATCACTTCAACTTCGTCTTACATGCTAGGTGATTCTAATGCCTGTTCCAACGCGACTCCCTACACCGAAAATCTTTATTATCGAGTCTTGGTCATGTCAGCAAGTGGTTTTTTTTTACTTTAAAATTTCGATTAGTCCATACACCTGTTGACTAAGTTTCCTGCAGATTTGAAGTAAAATACGACCTGAAAAGAAGCACCAACAAACTAATAAGTACCTAGATGCAAGCAAAATTCATGAACACTTCGCTCGCTCGGTCGAAGAAGCAGAGACGCTTTTCTCGCTTAGCTCGCTAGTCAGTAATTCATTAATTTGTAACAAATAATTGTAACAATTAATTTGTAACAAACTCTAAGGGCGCGTTTCTGCTAGAGATGTTCAAGGAAGTTGGGCGGTACGGAAAAATCCACTAAGTAATTAAGTTGCGCTAAACAAGACCAGTTCACGTGACTTTATTGGATTTTCCGAGCGCACAATAGCTTCCGTACATGTTGCTTGTGGACACACAACCTTGCAGTTGATGCAAAACCACAAGCGGGTATTTTATTTTATGTTTTTGTATAAATGTATACCTACAGGGGGGTTAACGCCAGTTTACCGTAGTATTGGATACTGTCCTCGATACCGAGTCAAGTATCACAAATGTATAAAAATCCAGTGCAGCGCCTCCCCCGGTAACTTGCATGGACTAAAAATTACTTGACACGTGAGCAAGGATAGATTACTATACTACAGAAAAACCGCTGGTAAAAATGGCCTGAACTAACTTGAAAGTCTTTCCGCTTTGACCTCCAAAGGCTACAACACCCACGCAATTACTTTATATTTTTATCTAGTATCTCGAGTTCTTGAAAATGGGTTTTTACTCCAATATTCCCAAGGCATGTCCAACCCGTTACCGTTCATTACCATACAGAATAGGACCTGTTGCGGTCGGACCGAGGTTATTTATTATGGCGATGTATTTTGAGATGTAAATGATTTGTTATAATGACGAAAATCTATAAAAAAGACAGATATATGTGGCCAGTTTTGTTCAATTTACGACTAATTAATGGCTATGAATTTTTGTAGGTGTTTAGAAAACAAATGCGACACTAGCTATTAAACATTTTTAAACGTTGAAAGATTACAATTTTCATTCTACAGCCAGTACAATCAGGGAGAAAAGTTGTAGTGTCCAATCACTAAACCCAAACTGTCCCAAAACTTTTTCCTCATTTCGTGAATCAATTCTCATTTTGTCATTTTTCATAATTTTTCTCATTTACCTCTATGCATGGTGTACCGCGCTGTTGTCGTCAGATATAGAATATATTCCATACTCGTAAATAATGTCAAAAGCTGTTATTCATAAATCAATTTCCACAGAGAAACGTAAAAAAATTGGATGCTTGAGCTTAGACTCAGGTCTGAGTGCAAACTCTACTCAAGCGATGATTCATCCATCAATTTAGTAGAGGAGTATAGTATTATATTATCTGTGGTAGAGGTTAAAAACTCAAGTCGAATGATATTTAGTGTTTCCTTTATCGCTGTTTGTACCACCAAAACCAGATTCGAAGGCAAACCAATACGTTTAAGGTTTGCGGATTCGACTCTTTGAAAGTTAAGAAATACATGACGACATTGAAATGAAGGTACTAGTTAAACTCATTGATTAAATACATTTTTCTATAAGTACATACTCGTAGGCTAATTTATAATGTTTGACGACCTCTGTGGCGCAGTGAAGGCCCGCCTGAGACAAAGGACCTTGCGGGTTCGATCCCCGCCGCGGGACAAATTTCTGCAAATATTTGCCTCTAAGTCAAATTGTCAGTCCTAGCTATAAAACTCTAACTAAGCCGTATACGAAGTTGGTCTAAAAGCATTGCCTATTTACACATTTTTATAGACATAGACATAGACATAGACATATCATTTATTTGCTACTAAGCACACAAAATACACAACACTGAATTACAACAAAAGGTATCATTTCTCTTAAACATTTTAACTGGACTGTACCTACTAAATTTATGATCATCATCATTTAAGCCCATTTTCTCCCACAGGTATGCCTCCTCTTTATTACCTACTTAAAATAATTCTATAAATCGAAATAAATTAAAAATACCATTGAATTATCCAATTTATTCATGTAGTGTAGATCAATGAAAAGTATAGGAAGAGCCTTCGGAATCCCACTTATTAAAGCCTAATCTAGGTGTGTGTTCTTGAAGCCATCTTTGATTTTTTTTAGCTTGCAAGGTTTTTAGCTGAAATAAGATGTTTTGGGGGCTAAAATGGCCGATTTATGACAAAAAATATTATAAGTTTTGAATAAGCTTATGACCACTTAGTTTTAGATCTCCTGAATGCACAGTAAAAAATACGTACTGTGGCACATAGAACCTCCTTTTTTAAGTCGGTTAAAAATGGAGGTACGTGTATTTTTTTAGTGTATTATAAAAAAAATATGAAAAGTTACAAGATAAAGATGAATGGAAAAGGACTTTTCTACATTATCATGTAGAATTGTAGATAATTCTTAAACCGGTTTTAAAGAATGTAGCTCGTCGTAAAAACGTTAAGGTTGTCATAGCCACTAAAGCACCAGCTTATAGCACCTACCTTGTTGATTCTCAAGTGCCTATGTATTTGCTACGTAGATGAAGCGTTCGTGTCGTACCTTGTTCTTAAGTTCTTGATAGATCGTTGAAGTTAAGAGACGTTCTGAGGGGTCTCAATTTGAACTCAAACTCAACATTTCTTTATTCATTTACGGCCAATCTCAATAACCTATCGATCTTTGGTTTTGCTAACTGTAGGTAGATATTTGACATAACTTCCATACAAAAAGTGTCAAATAACTATTGACAGTAAGCAAAACCAAAGATAAATAGGTTATTGAGACTAGCCGTTAGACCACTTTGAAACGTCAAGTCTTTACTAGGGGATTCTACTGCCTGTTCCAACGCGACACACCACCTAAAAAGAATAGTCTTTACTAGGGGATTCTTCTGCCTGTTCCAACGCGACACACCACCTAAAGAATAGTCTTTACTAGGGGATTCTTCTGCCTGTTCCAACGCGACACACCACCTAAAGAATAGTCTTTACTAGGGGATTCTTCTGCCTGTTCCAACGCGACACACCACCTAAAGAATAGTCTTTACTAGGGGATTCTTCTGCCTGTTCCAACGCGACACACCACCTAAAGAATAGTCTTTACTAGGGGATTCTACTGCCTGTTCCAACGCGACACACCACCTAAAGAATAGTCTTTACTAGGGGATTCTACTGCCTGTTCCAACGCGACACACCACCTAAAGAATCAGGCAACAGCACAATGGTGTGTGCCTAGCGTTTTTCCAGTGGTCCAATCTTAATAATATAAACTGAGTTGGAGCACGTTCAGTCCCAAGTGTTTGGATAGCGAGTGGTCACATTCGTCCTAATTGTTGACTCTAGAAAGACTCTCGATAGTGGTGGTTCTTGTACTTATTGACGACCTCTGTGGCACAGTGGGCGAATGCTCGCCTGAGACGCAGAGGCTGCGGGTTCGATTCCTGCCGCGGGAGAAATGTTTGCATGATCTGCTGATGAGAAATGTTTGAATATTTGTCTCGAGTCTGGGTGTTTTCTATGTATAATATGTATGTATTTACAAAAAAAACTGTATATAAGTAGTATATGAGTAATATCTGGTTACCATAATAACACAAGCATTGCTTAGCTTGGGACTAGATGACGCTGTGTGGAATGTCCAAGGATATTTATATAAATAAATCATCGATTCTTTTAGTATTGCCGTCGTAACCTCCTACTGTGTCGTACCTGTATTTCTGAATAAATGGATATCACTAGAATATTTCCCAGAATAGAGTCATAATCCTTTTTATTAGTTCTCAGTAAATGGATGAATAATCACCTGTCCAGGTGTTCCGTGGTGCCCTCAGTTTAGAATCATCATTTATCGCTATAATACTAAATACTCGTATATTATGCTTTAAACTTTGTTAAGTATTATAAGGAGTGACCACACTCATACCCAGATGAAGATTCTCCGGAAGAATCGAAACATTGTCGGTATCTAAATCGACGATAATTTTACGTGAGTAATTTCCCGTGTGCTATTATAATGTCTAATACAACTCACGATAATTTTGAAAGTGAAATTTGTTAAGTATGTTTGTGAGTTCGATAAAATTAGTTATAAATCATAATCATCATAATCGCCTTAACTTACTTACTTACTTACTTACTTACTTACTTAACAGACTTTATGATTAAAGACTGTTAAGTAAGTAAGTTCGTATGAGCAAGTGGCCAACTGTGGTGACGGACTTTTTAGGCCGCCTTAAGGCCACCATCATAGCTTAACTTAAAGACCGGGACCGACAATTGAATGTGCCCTCCGAAGCACGTGCTCAGCTGGTATGCCACTTGCGGTCACCCAACCACTTTCTGACTACTCAGAACGTCGCATCCAAAGATGTTGGCCGAAGGGGTTATTAAAGTGTGAAATAGGCTTATTTTATTTTATTAACGACTAGCTAACTTGCCCGTGGCTTCGCTCACGTGGTACCTTGATAAAATATAGCCTATGTTCATTCGGAAAGTCTAAGCTACAAATTGGTGAAAGAATTTTTGAAATCGGATGACTAGTTTCGAAGATTACCCCAAACATACAAACAAACAAACAAACCAACATTACCTCTTTATAATATTATATTAGTATAGAAGAATAGACTGAAACTGCACTCCGCTTCGCTGCTCTTCGCCGCTCTTTTGGTGTGAGTTGAGCCTTAAGCTTACATAGGGATATATGGACAGAGAAAGCCACTTTGTTTTAATTTATAGATTAGTATAGATTAGTATAGATGTCTTTATTCCTTTCAGATCGGTCTGATGAGGAGTGGCAGGCTGCTGGCCGAGGAGTCCCCTCAGGCGCTGCTCACCATGTACAGCTGCATCTCCCTCGAGGATGTCTTCCTCAAGCTGTCTCGCAGACAAGGTAAACCCTCATCATTCACACATACACGCTTTGCCTACACTTAACGGGACACTAGCGCCTGGGACATTGTTTAGATGGAATAGCCCATCAACTAAAACATCCTCTCAGCTTAGTCGGCCATATCCACAGGAAAGACAATGGTCAATACGTGTGGGGCTGACTAGCCGCGGGTTTTCTCACGAATTTTCCCTTCGCCGTTTAGAGCTCGTGTCAATGCGCATATAAATTATAAGAAACGCAAAATACATTGATGCACGGCTGGAATTCGAACCCACGACCTTCGGATCGAAAGTTGAGGTAACATACAATAAAATTTATGTTTGTCACTACAATATTGACACTTGAGTCTAGCTAGATATTAGTGGCAATTCGGAGTATCGCAAAAGCTAAACTTAACTAACCAAAAATGTTGCCGTCCCTTTCATAGCGATGGGAATAAAAAGGATGGCATTAATTTTAGTTAGTTTAGTTTAGCTTTTGCGACACTCCGAATTGCCACTATTGTACAAGTACCTATAATCGAGTTACCTACAATAATAACAAATCGGTTTGGACGTTTTATTTTCGTAGAATAACTTCGGACCAGCAAT
This sequence comes from Xanthorhoe designata, assembly GCA_963582015.1. Lineage (NCBI taxonomy): Eukaryota > Metazoa > Arthropoda > Insecta > Lepidoptera > Geometridae > Xanthorhoe > Xanthorhoe designata. The sequence goes on from OY757052.1 coordinate 7,746,550, forward strand.
TTATACTGCGATTGGCAATCAGTACCTTTTTAATGTGATTAATCTTTAAACCTGTTTTTTTCATTGACGTCAAGATTTTTTATTACACCATGACTTTGCATCGAAGATTAGCTGTTTCGGCTTGACCCAAAATTATATAGATTGGTAGGTAGTAAGATCAATAAAAAAAGTATACAAAACGCACTTGTTTGCATAAAAAAATCTCTTATTAACATTAAAAAATCCTATGGCTGTATTCCCAAGGCGCGGCAAACATAATTCTGTCACATCTTTCTTAGATATCCTTAGGTGTCTAATGCCCTATTCCTATATCCAACGTAAGGATGACCGTCGATCTATCTCTATAGAAACGTTGTTCATACATCACAAAATGTATGACACTCTTTGATAGACAACAACGTTGCTATGACGGTCTACGGTCATTCGTACGTTGGATATAGGAACCGGGCATAAGGGGGTAGTCAGATGTATAGCCAAATACGTATTTGGTACACGCCAACATTTTGCAGAAGTAACATTTTATACGCAACAGGTTACAAGCCGATCTAAGTACGATAAATTATAGCGGTACAGTAAAAAGTAAGTATGTGCAAGTGACCAGCTTTGGTGACGGAGTTTTTAGGCTGCCTATAGGTCGGCTTAACGACTTTAAAAGCCAAGACCGACAATTTAACGTGCCCTCCGAAGCACGGAAGCAGGCAGCTGATAATGCCACTTGCGGTCACCCATAATTTGTTACTTTTTAACACACACCAAAATAGCGGTACCGTTAACATTTACTAATTAAATATATAAGCATGAACCTTAATAATGTTTATTAAAGGCTAGCTGCGCTCCGCGGTGTTACCCGCGGTAGTTCCCGTTCCCGTGGGAATACCGTGATCAAAAGTAGCCTATGTGTTATTCCCGGTCATAAACTATGTATATTCCAAGTTTCAGCCAAATCCGTTCAGTAGTTTTCGCGTGAAAGAGTAACAAACATCCATACTTACAAACTTTCGCGTTTATAATATTAAGTAGGATTGTAGGTTCCTAGTTAAATAGTTATGAGTGATTAATTAACTTGATCCGCATTCATCAAAATAAGTAGGTGTTACTTAGTACGTCAGTAATTAACAAAAACCTGTTTTAAAACGAAGTAGTGTAAAAAAATAACTACCTATATAGTTATATATGACGGATTACGATAAGCAACGTAAGAAACAAAAAATAAGGAAGAGACCTATAGCAAGATTTTTCGTCATAATAGCAAAATATTATGTTGTGAACTTTAGTCACTTTGAATTTATAAATCATGGTTTTTTGGTCTATGCCAAGTACTAAAGTATTATTACTCACGTAAAATTATCGCCGATTTAGAATACCGACAATGTTTCGATTCTTCCGGAGAATCTTCATCTGGGTATGAGTGTGCTCACTCCTCGCGGTCGCGTCTCACACTGACATTAAAATGTCTAATAAAACTCACGATAATTATTATTTTGAAAGTGAAAGTACTAAAGTAATTTGTAAATTATACAGCGTAATTTTTTAAGTTCAAAAAATGTATTTGGCTGCTAAAAAATCTAAAATCGTAACGATAATCAAATCTCTATGGTTTTTGTTATTTGAGAATGTAAATCGTCGATTTCGGTATTCATAATACCACTTGTGAGCACATGTTAATTACTTTTGTGAATCTTTAGCACTGCTCAGTGCTGTAGATCATTTTAACTCATGTCATCATTTACAAAAAATATCTTACTAATATTATAAAGATGAAAGTTTGTGTGTATAAGTGTGTTTGTTACTCTTTCACGCTCAAACGGCTGGACGGATTTGAATGAAATTTGGTACCTGGTACCAAATTTCTTATACTCTTTGCTTATACTCTGGATAAAAAAATAGGCTTTTGATCCCGGTATTCCCACGGAAACGGGAAATTTATTTATTAATTATTCACTGCGGGCATCAACGCGGGGCGCAGCTAGTTAAAAATGACCCCCCCTAAAATACCTGCTTATAAATAAAATTATATGAAAAAAGAAAAACGTCCATTCTTGGGTCATGTTAAAGTTAACATCAAAGCCCAAGAAAAGACCAGTGCTGTAAATCTCAATAAAACAGTGTAGGCAATAGTAACCTTGCATTGTTTTCGCAAGACGCCTTGGCACGCGACTCATTATCATAGAATGGATCTTTTAGAGTTCCGTGGGATATCCGATGAACGCTTGAATGTCAAAGTGATTAGATGTGGTAGCTTTCGCGACATCCTGTCCTGTTGCATGTCATGTGGGTACCTACTGTTGATAGGTAGAGAACTTCAGATGGCTGCTAATGCTGGGTTCCAATAACCAACTAACGGATGTCCGTAGGTCGGTCGTCATAGCAACGTTGTTATCTGTCAAAAAGTCTCATACATTTTGTGTTGAATAAACAACGTTGCTATGACGACCTACGTACGGACATCCGTTAGTTGGATATAGGAACCCGGCATAAGTCTATTTCCATCTTTTTTAAAGTCCTTCGCCCACGGCGACTTTTTGTAAGTATACAGTTGCGATGCTGTCACGCGTTCACATCGGTCGCGATGCAAACGCGCGATTACGAAACGCGTTACAGCATATTATTTAAAAAACAGTGATAAAAGGATATTTCTAGATTTATAAAAGATAAAGCTACGATATAACCCATTAGTAGTGGCAATTCGGAGTATCGCAAAAGCTAAACTTAAGTAAGTAACCAAAAATGTTGCCGTCCCTTTCATAGCGATTGGATTAAAAAGGATGGCATTTATTTTAGTTAGTTTAGTTTAGCTTTGGTGACATCCTGAATAGTCACCACTACTCTACCTAATTTAAAAAAAGGAGTAAAATTATACAGGTGTTTGCTAATAAAAGTTATATTTGGCTGATGTTTATATTGTACAGAACCCTCGCTATAACCACAGTTGCTTACTTGTTTGACTCACAAGTGTCCAAATCAATTATTCTGTAAAACGCAATCAAATCGAAACAATCACAACAGAAGTGCAACTCCGATTTACGAGGTTCACTTGCCTCACTTAAGCGCCAACCTACTTTGAAAACCCTTGCCTCACTTATTAGCAACCTTCTTCGAAGACCTTTGCCTAGTAAATATTGTGTAAACAGAATTTATGTCATCATGTGTTTAGTCCGCAATCATGCAGAGATTGTGTCTCAAGCGATGACTCATTAATTTCACTACTCTAATGAATGAACAGAAAAGGTTACCAACGAGGAAGTATTGAACAGGGTTGAAGATAAAATATTAGTAATGAATACCATCAAAAACAGAAGAGGAAAAATTATTGGTCATCTTATACGACAGGACAGCTTTGTAAGGAATCATAGAAGGAAAAGTAGAAGGAAGACGAGGAAGGGGAAGACCGAGAATTAATTACATTAGTCAGATAAAAGAGAAGGTCGCTGTCATGTCGCATTAAGAAGTAAAAGAGATCGCTTTGGAAAGAAGTATATGGAGGAAATTGCATCATTACACCGACAAGAGCTGAGCTCCTAAGTTTTATGTAATGAATGAATGAATGAATAATAATACTTATACTCAATTTCCATATCTGTCCAAAACGATGCTCTAACTGATCAATGTTCTATTCTATTTAGGGCCGTGTTTCCTCTCTGTATTCTGTGGCCGTGTTGCCTTTAGTACCTCGACCCTCGATCGGGTGTGGGTTCGAATCCTGCTGAGCACAAAATAATTTTTGGTTTCGAAAAAATGATTTGTGCTTTAACACGCACTCGTTGAAGGAAAGAAATAAGTCTTATTTTTCATTTTTGGCTTTCTGCAAACAAAACCATCACAGCTGGACCCATGGGAGTTTTTGGGAATAGGTACAGTCGCGTTAAAAAAAAACTCGATTTAGGTCGTAATTTCTTGAGTTGTGAGTCGCACGCAGTTAAAAAAATTACGCTCGTTTGGCTCACCCTACCATGAAAATTTAAATAATTTTGTTTTTTGAATCAGTTTTTCCTGTCACGTGTGGCATATTAGTGGCAATTAGGAATATCGCAAAAGCTAAACTTAACTAACTGAAAATGTTGCCGTCCCTTTCATAGCGATGGGAATAAAGAGGATGGCATTAATTTTAGTTAGTTTACTATTGTTAGCTTTGCAAAATGTGAGAATGTGCCAAAAAGAAAAGGGCATCCCTCTTAGACATCTTCCAAGAATCTTAAAATGCAAAAATGAATTAATACATAATTGTCTATCGCACATGATTTTACCTTTTATCACTTACCTCTCCAGGGCAAGCGAACCAGGTGGTAGAACTGAACGTGTCCGGCAGCGGAGCCCTAGGGCTGAACAAGATGTGTAAGCGCGAGGAGGCGCCGTACGCGGCCGAGGACGCACAGGTGGTGGGGCTCAACTTCCACCAGAGCAAGGAGGTGCTTATTGTGGACAATGGAAATAGAGCTGTCGGCTCTAATGGTGATGTGAGTATAAACTAATGCCGGGTTCCTATATCCAACGAACGGATGTCCGTAGGTCGGTCGTCATAGCAACGTTGTTATCTGTTAAAAAGTCTCATACATTTTGTGTTGAATAAACAACGTTGCTATGACGACCGACCTACGGACATCCGTACGTTGGATATAGGAACCGGGGGTAACAAGATTTTATCGCGTAATTTACCTTTGAATATTATTTCCCGAAGTTAAACTTTGTGTGTACAAAGGCGGGTGTGAATGGGACATCTGAAAGGGGAAGACCTAGGCGAACATATTTGGACCAAATTGGTGACATTTTGGAGAAAGGCCAGGGCCGAAGTACCCTAAAGCAGAGAGCGTGTATGAAGAATGTAATGAGAGTTAATGAGGCGAAAGAGGTGTGTCAGGATCGTAGCAAGTGGAGATCCGTGGTCTCTGCCTACCCCCATGGGAAAGAGGCGTGATTTTATGTATGTATGTATGTAAACTTTTGTGATCAGAACTCCTCTTACTATTATTTATTCTGTGGTGTTACTGGCGGTTTTTGTGTGTATCTGTCCTCGCTCACGTGTCAAGTATTCTAAATGTGTGGAATTTTTAGTTCGTGCAAGTTACCGGGAAAGACGCTGCACTGGATTTTCATACATTTGTGATACTTGACTCGGTATGGAGGACAGTATCCAATACTACGGTAAATAATACTGTGATAAGATGTAGGTAGATTAGGTACAAGCAATTTAATGAGTTTGTGTATGATGACGAAAATCTAGTGTACAGAGTGGAGAATTGCGGGTATCATGAAAATTGTAGTAAGCTGTAGTAAATATGTTTTTTTTTTATTTGTAGTGTAATGTTGATTTAATTTCCAGATCCCTGGCAAGGTGGCTGAGACGGTGGCTGGCATAACTCCCGACTGTGGCGAGGAGTGCGGGGGGGGCTGCTTGAACGTAAGTATCTATTCAAGTATTTTTTTTTCTCCCCCCAACTGCTTCCATTCCTCTTGGTCCCCTGCCATGTCCCACCAACCCTCCTGAAGGTGTCAAGGTCATCTCGCCAGCGTCTCCTCGGCCTGCCCCGGCTTCGTCGCCCATCTGCAGGCACCCATGGCTTGACAATCCCCGCCCACCTATCACCATCCATACGACTTACATGGCCCGCCCAGTTCCATTTTAACTTGGCAGTTTTTAACATTTTTTTAACTTTCAACTATTCAACCTATCATGTCCCACTGCTGGGCAAAGGTCTCCCTTTCTCCCTCCACACATATTAAATATATTTATAATTATTTATTTGTTAATTTATTTATTTATGACTAAGAAACACACAGGGAACAAAAAATATCTACATCTAATAATTGTTTCAGTGGACAACCCGAGGCAAGATCCGCGCGCTCATCCAGAAGAACTTCCTCCGCATGTGGCGCAACATCGGCGTGATGCTCTTCATCTTCGTGCTGCCCGTCATGCAGGTCATCCTCTTCTGCCTCGCCATAGGGCGGGACCCCAGCGGACTCAAGCTGGTGAGTACACTGTACTCTAGTATACCTACTCAATTATCATACGCAGGCACGAACTCAAGCCGGTTTGTGCAGTACCCAAGTTTACTCAAGTATCGTAGGCAGACACGGACCCAAGCAGACTCAAGCTGGTGAGTACAGTACACAAGTGTACTCAACTATCGTAGGCAGGTTCCTCCGGACCCAAGCGGACTCAAGCCGATAAGTACCTACAGTACACAAGTGTAGCGAACTCAAGCTGGAGAGTACAGTAGGTACACAAGTGTACTCAAGTTTGGTTTGGACTCAAGTTTGGTTCAGACTCAATTTTGATTTGGACTATGATGTCAATTCAAATGTCGCAAATACTAAGCCTAAATTAATTTCACTTGATTGCCTCTAGTGGCGCATTTTATTGTAAAATCATTTTTATTAAGCTGTGGATAATGCTACATTATTATCTAATGCCGGGTTCCTATAGCCAACTAACGGATGTCCGTACGTAGGTCGTCATAGCAACGGTGTTTATTCAACACAAAATGTATGACACTTTTTGACAGATAACAACCTTGCTATGACGACCGACCTACGGACATCCGTTAGTTGGATATAGGAACCCGGCATAAGTTAACACAACGTTGTATATTGTAGCTGTTTGTTGTCCCTAATAAATAAAATAAAGACACCAGTGATAAAATAAAGACCGGAAAAGAATAGGCAACCCAACGTTTGCATATTCTATGGGCTTCAGACTTTCGATTGGTATAGAATTTGTCTAATAATTATACCGGTGAAATGTTAAAAAAATATTTTTTTTTAATTAAGCATATACTGGACTGAAATTTGTTAGCCAACCCATATGCAATATATTTATTTACATATTAAATTACATATAAAATACGTTTCATCAAATAAACATCTCGGTGAAGGTCGTTGTATGACGGGATCTTAGACTATATTGTTAGTTTTTCTTAAACTTTCGCGATCACAATTCATATTTATCACATGTACACGGGGTTTTATCGCGTTATTACCTGATTTCTTTACTTACCTTACTTGTTCTCAGGCCGTAGTAAACGACGACGTGCAAGTCCTGAACGGAGAATGCATGTTCAACTCCTCATGCAGCATGAAGAACCTGTCCTGCCGCTACCTGCACCAGCTCGAAGACCACACCATCAAGGTAATCGCCGCCGGACCATTTGTACCATGAGGCAGTACCATTGATGGTACCTATTGTCCCAATTGTACCATTTATGGTACCCATTGTCCCATTGATGGTACCCATTGTCCCAATTGTACCATTGATGGTACCCATTGTCCCATTGATGGTACCCATTGTCCCATTGATGGTACCCATTGTCCCAATTGTACCATTGATGGAACCCATTCTCCCAATTGTACCATTGATGGTACAACTGGCACCAAACTGTACCGACTTGTCCCACTTGTACCATCATCTCAAGTAGGAACTTTAGATAAGAACAAACCTCTTTTATAATGTTTGATGCTGTCCACTTTACGATAAAAAACTATTATGCGTCTTTGAAAATGTCAGATTTCAAACTAGATAAGTAGGTACCACGTGGTACCACTTAAGTCAGCCAAGTGCAGCGTGTGATGCCTGACAACTTTTTGCTGAGGTGGTTATTTTACAATTTACTTTGCTTTGACATGCCTTACTTATATTGACTGGCTTCCCACTGAAGCTTGACTATTTAGATTGTTAAGGGATCGCTTTTAAAGAAAGCTACGCTCACACCACCAGGTTCTTTTCTGATTCTCTCCCTGGTGTAGGGTCGCATTGGAACAGGCATTAGAATCACCTAGCATGTAAGACGATACTGATGCGATCCTTGAGCTCCTACCAGAATAAATGATTTTTCTTTCTTTTTTTCTTTCTTTCATTTTTCTTTCTTTCTTTCAAGGAGTACTATGCAGACCTGGAGTCTGCGCTGAACGCTGTGAGGAACGGGAAGGCCTGGGGCGCTCTCTACTTCAACGAGAACTATACGGACTCTTTGGTCGCTAGACTGGCTTTAGGTAAGATATCTAGAATTTGATTGTATTACACTTCGTTCGTGTGAGCAAGAAGCCAGCTCTGGTGACGGAGTTTTTAGGCCACCTACAGGCCTCCGTCATGGCTTAACGACTTTAAAAGCCGGGACCGACAATTTAACGTGCCCTCCGAAGCACGGAAGCGCTCAGCTGATAATGCCACTTGCGGTCACCCACCGCAAGTGCCATTAATTGTCGGTCCCAACTTTTACAGTCGTTAAGCCATAACGGAGGCCTTTAGGCGGCCTTAAAACTCCGTCACTAGAGTTGGCCCCTTGCTCATACGACCTTACTTTTACCAAGGACGATTGTATCTATATCGTCCTTACTTTTACTAATAAACTTAGTCCTTTACATCTTTACTAGATGATTTATACAGAGTCAGGAGGCAAGCTTTGCCTACACTTAGCGGGACACTGTAGTGCCTGGGACATTGTTGAGATGGAATAGGCTTGTAGCACCTAAACCATCCTCTCAGCTGTCGGCCATATCCACAGGAAAGACAATGGTCAATACATGTGGACTGACTAGCCGCGGGTTTCCTCACGATGTTTTCCTTAACTGTTTAAAGCTCGTGTTAAAGTGCATATAAATTTCTCGACACGAAAAGTCCATTGATGCGCGGCCGGATTCGAACTCACGACCTTCGGATCGAAAGTCGAAGTACTTGTCCACTTGGCCAACACGGCTACTACTTTTATTAACAAGAATGTGTCTGAACAGCGGACACAGCAGACAATGAAACCATCACCTCCTCGGAAGTGCAGGTGTGGCTCGACATGTCCAACCAGCAGATAGGGCTCATGCTCAACCGGGATATACAGTTCTCGTACCGGGACTTCGCCAAGGTTAGTTACCAGTTTATTAGAATAGAATAGAATAGAAAAAGTTTTTATTTTTCATCAACATAAACATGGGTAATATACAAATGAAAATACTTATTGACAATCGAGTGACAAGATAATAAGGCTACCCCTCAGCATATGCTCCAAGCAGCATCATGACTGTTGGAGCGCTGGTTTTCAGTGTATTATTAGTACTAAATACTAAATGTATCCGACATAATAATACAGACTGTACATTAAAGCAAATTAGGTATATGGTCCCAGTCGACCCATTCAAAAATGTAATCAGGTAACTGGGACCGCGGTCCTATGAGCCCAGTCGCCTGTATCCTCGTTTATGTAGAAATAGAAATCATTTATTTGCATGAAGTATGGTTGTACAAGTTCTTAAAATATAAAATAAAATATCACATAGGTACTTCGCGGTGCAAAGACCACGTGCAAAAATTTACATGCTATATAATTTAAATTTAAAATACAGTTAAACCTCATAAATTACCATTTCTTATATTGTAGTATTGAATACTATAGTTAACTTCTGCAAAAAGTGGGCCAAATAATGCATGTATTTGGACATACCTCTGACCCTTAGACATCTTCAAACGGATCTAAAAATTGCCTAATGATCTGAAAGAAAATTCTACCGCTCCCTGGGATACAGTCGTGATCATATTTCATTTTTTTTTTCATTTTCGAATATTTATTTTTATTTATTTATTTATTAAATTAATAAAAATAAATATAATATTGCAGTCTCTGCGTTTTAAATAAAAGAAAATCTATTTATTACACTCAAATCACATAAAAAAATAGCTGGTAAAATAGTTTTCCGGTGTAGGTACTTTTAAGCTGACTCTTTTTGAAAAAAAAAATAGCGGGTAAAATAGCTTTCCGGGTACATTTGAGCTGACCCTTTTAACATACTTTAAAATATTTAAACACTTTCCCAGGATCTGCTAGAGACATGCAACTATAATCCGAAACTCGGTGACATTCCGATTGACTTCATGGACCCCATTTACGGCAGTAAGAACCCATCCTTCACCGACTTCGTAGCTCCTGGGGTTATCCTCACGTAAGTATTATTAACAAACATTAAAAAACTCAGGCCTTTACTCATTTGTCACGATCTAATAGCTGACAACGCTCAAAAAATGTGCGTGCAAATTCAATGTTTTACAATGACATTTGACATTTGAATGTAGACGTTATGTCGTTTGTTTTAATGTTCAATGTCGCTTGTGCGCAAAAAAGAAAAACTCTTTTTAAATTTGGCGTTTACATTTTATTTGTCTGATTGTGGTTCTTTAATACATCTCAATGCCTTTACTAGATAATTTATACAGAGTCAGGAGGCTTTGCCTACACTTAACGGGACACTGTAGTGCCTGGGACATTGTTGAGATGGAATAGGCTTGTAGCACCTAAACCATCCTCTCAGCTGTCGGACATATTATCCACAGGAAAGACAATGGTCAATACGTGTGGGGCTGACTAGCCGCGGGTTTCCTCACGATGTTTTCCTTCACCGTTTAAAGCTCGTGTTAGTGCATATAAATTTTTCGACACGAAAAGTCCATGCACGGCCGGATTCGAACCCACGACCTTCGTTTCGAAAGTCGAAGTACTTATCCACTTGGCCAACACGGCAATTGACAACAATGTATATTCCAGGATCGTTTTCTTCCTGGCCGTGGCGCTGACCTCCTCGGCCCTCATAGTGGAGCGCATGGAGGGGCTCCTGGACCGGTCCTGGGTGGCGGGCGTGTCCCCCGGGGAGATCCTGTTCTCGCACGTCGTGACGCAGTTCGTGGTGATGTGCGGACAGACGGCGCTGGTTCTTATATTCATGATATCCGTGTTCGGGGTCAAGAACAACGGGAATATCATGTTTGTTATTATGCTGACGCTTTTGCAAGGTACGTATCACTGAACACTAACCCCGGGTTCCTATATCCACGGATGTCCGTAGGTCGGTCGTCATAGCAACGTTGTTTATTACACAGAATGTATGAGACTTTTTGACAGATAACAACGTTGCTATGACGACCGACCTACGGACATCCGTTCGTTGGGTATATACATATAGGAACCCGGCATAATATTATATCACAGTAATCAGTAATCACATTAAGGTGTTTGTATGCGTCAAATTAGCGCCGGCGCCGCCGCCTATTTTATTTTATTATTACGTTGAACGACGCTGGAGAGACGATCTCGACGCTTTTAAGAGAGATCGGTATGAGGTCTCAAAGGACAGAGATGGTTGGAGATAATTGGGGGAGACCTTTGCCCAGCAGTGGGACAATGTAGGTTAAAAAAAAAACAATTACGTTGAACAAAGGAATTTAAAAAACTGAATGCACAGTTTGTGAAACCTATCTTAAGCTTTTTTTAATACCTCTGTAATAGTTTCATTTTGTATAGTTTAGGAGGAATAACGAAGTTGCACTTAGTGGCCACAAAACTCTGTTTTCGTTTAAAATATATTGCCCATTGGGCAACTTGACAGCCAGCGCTCTTTTTACATGGCGCGGCCTATACCTCTTTATAATATTAGTATAGAATAGTAAATAAAAACATTTTCCTTGCAGGTCTCTGCGGCATGTGTTTCGGCTTCGTGATCTCCGCAGCATGCGAGTTGGAACGAAACGCGATCCAACTCGCCCTGGGATCATTTTACCCCACTTTACTGCTCAGTGGGGTAATCTGGCCCATCGAGGGAATGCCCTGGATTTTACGCTACGTGTCACTCTGTCTCCCTCTAACACTAGCGACCAACTCTTTACGATCTATTCTAACCCGAGGATGGCCGATTACTGATTCCGAGGTGTACATGGGTTTCGTTTCGTCCCTCGCGTGGATAGCGTTATTCTTGGTTGTGACTTTAACTATATTGAGGTTTAAGAGGAATTGATTTGCCATTTTAGATTATTTGGTGTGGTCCTTTCAGATTTTTGTAATTACGCTCGGGACATTTTTACGCGATAATGAGAATATTTCACGGGTATTTATCGCGTAATATTGTAATAAAAAGTATATTCAAATTTAATTTAGTAGGTCAGTAATTTCGTTTTTTTTTAATTGTTATCTTCAATTTTATGTTATGAGCGTTGAACTTTAGTAGCTAAAAAAAAATTGACTATTTTTGACACCGATGGCTTAGTTGGTCAAAGCACTGCATTTCGCAGAGGCGTGGGTTCGAGTCCCGCTCGGTGCTGTAATGATATTCCGTACGAAAATGGATCACACTTATTAGATTTAAAATTGAAAGTCTTTTTCGAACTCAATTTTTATTTATTTTTGTCACAATCAAGAACTTTTTGCTCAATCCGCTAAACTGATTTTTAGTTTATGTAGCTGAATGACAAGTCTTTGTAAATATTAGAATGTATTTATAAGTACACAAGTACTGCATAGGGTTATAGGGATGTTAGCAATAATGATTGGTCGAACGCTTTCTTATTTAAGATTTTTTATGTTTGTGTGCATTTGGGTCAATTTTAAGACTTATTTCCTTTTTATTCACAAAAAATAACAAGATATTTTACTACTATTCTTGTTTACTTTAAATACTATACCCACCTACTATTTTTTTCAATTCGATGCTTTAAAGTAACTTTTCTGAGGTATCATTTTACCCCCTAATCGGGGTAAGTCTATCCATTGATTTTTACAACTCAATTGCACACAAACCTTTTTAATCATCGGTAGTGGACATATTATAGAATAAATTTACAATCTTTTAGGAGATTACCTGAACCTACGAGTTACCATAGAGTAAGATGGTGCCATGTTTAAAACAACACCAAGTTTTTTGAACAAACATTTTCGACTTGGATAGATCCAAGTTTTTTTACTTGACTTTTACATTCAAAATCGATTCAGCTTACCCGTTGAATTTCAATTGTATAAAAAAAATATTTTTTAACTAAAACATCACTTTTTAAACACATTTAAAGTAGTGTATGATTTCTTCGATTCGCGCCATCTTTTAACATTTAAAAAAAAACTGTAATGACGATGGTCCATTAAAATAATTGTACAGTAAGCTAGGAATGTATGGATATACGTGGTAGATAATTAAGTTAATTTTAAGTATTGTGGCGTAGAATAGATTTTTATATATGGCAATGAATTTTATATATTTGACGCAAAAATGGTCTGAAGTTTGATGCAGTTGGCACGATGTAACGAATTCATTGGTTAATCTAGTTTTAGTGTAGTTTAAAGTGTCAGACTGTGATTATTTTTGCTAACATTGACATTTTTGTAATGACAATTATACAGTAATACTTGTACCAAATAGCACCTGACTTTTACTTTTTTACCCCTTTGTTCATATTTTTTAATTTAATAATTTTATTTTGTACAATTTCAGAATTAGTAAATTTAATATTGTCATTTCAGTTGTCTTTTTAAATCTATTCTTGTTTTTTTATAATATGTAAGACATTTGTAAGTTTATAATGTTAATTTTACCCCATAAATAGGGTAACCAAAACCTTACAGGAGTTTTATCGGGGTAGTAATATAAAAATTAGTTAAAATTAACATTTTTAATGATAATCATAAAATAACTTACACAAACCAATGACGGATCACTTCTTAGTCATAATCTCACTTATAGCCTTCTTCTTCTTTTGATTCTTGTCAAACTTTTGTTTCTGAAAATTAAAAATAAATATTAGAATCTCAATGATATATTGACTCATACCCAGATGAAGATTCTCCGGCTGAATCGAAACATTGTCGGTATCTAAATCCACGACATATTAAGGTGAGTAATTTCCCGTGTATTAAATCATATTAAAAATGTGAAAATTTGAATGCTTATTACTCTACAAGCAAAAACAAATTAATGAACTATGTATTTGGTGCAAACTTCAAATAAAAGTATATCATAGTCTGAAATAGCATAAATAGCTATTCAAAGTTGTTACTAGCTCATACCTCTTTAAAAAAAAATGTGTAAATAAATACACCTACAGTGGAATAAAACCTCCTATATTGAAAATGGTTAATAAGAACCTTTTAAATTAAAAAATTGAAGTTAATGAGCTAAGTGGCTTACTCTAGTGACAGAGATTTAATTGTGGCATTAATATCTGAGCGCTTCCGTGCTTCGGAGGGCACGTAAAATTGTCGGTCCCGGCTTTTAAAAGTCGTTAAGCCATGACGGAGGCCTTTAGGCGGCCTGAAAACTCCGTCAACAGAGTTGGCCACTTGCTCATACGAATTTACTTTAATGAAAGCTAACTTAATTAACTTTGATTTAGTTGACGCCGAGGCAGGCCCAAGACGCTGGCGTGACGACATAGATGCCTTCCAGGAGGAGTGGGAATCGGCCGGTGATCGCAAGAGACGGGGGAGACCTTTGCCCAGCAGTGGGACACACTATAGGTTATTAAAAAAAATTGCTTCTAGTGAGGGTATTTTACCTTTTTCTTCTCAGCAGTCATACCAACGAACTCTTTCCTCTGCTTCTTCTCTCGAGGCGGCTGGTTCAAGTGCTGTTTCTTGTGTGGAGGTCCGTCACCACTCTCCTGAGGATATTATTATATTTTATAGTAAACTAAACTTACGACTCCAATAAAAAAGTAAGTAAGTTCGTATGAGCAAATGGCCAACTCTGGTGACGGAGTTTTTAGGCCGCCTTAAGGCCTCCGTCATGACTTAACGACTTTAAAAGCCGGGACCGACAATTTTACGTGCCCTCCGAAGCAAGGAAGCGCTCAGATATAAATGCCACTTGCGGTCACCCATCCAAGTTGTGACCGCTCAGAACGTTGCTTAACTTCGACGATCTATCAAGAACGTCTTAGCAAGCTTCGCCACGAGCGCTTCCAATAGGATGGTGTAATATAGGAAGTATTCAATCGGATTATGCTTCTGGAGGACGCGTTGAGTGATAGAGCTTCATGTTGTTGAATAGGTGTTTATTGTGCGACGGCGTAATGAGTTGTGTCTCTAATACATGATTGTTACTATATCGAAAGCTATGACTAAATGCTGAGTGTGCACTCACACTACAATGGAAAGAAAGAAAAATCGTTTATTTCGGTAGGACCTCAAGAAAACCCGTCTGTCTGTTTGTCAGTTACGCTTTCACGCCTAATCTACTGCACAGATTTTGATAAAATTTGGCACAGTGATAGACTTGACTTTGGGAAAGGACATAGACAATTTATTCGGTGAGTCCCACGCGTGAGAAGCCGCAAGAAACCGTTAGTTAATAATGATAACATACCTGATGAGGTCTTTTGTTCATGATTCTCCTCGACGCTCCGCTCGCATCGTTCCCTTGATTTCCAAATCTGTTCTGATTGTCACCAAAGTTTCTGGGACCTTGATTATTGCCAAAATTCCTAGGACCTTGATTATTGCCAAAATTCCTAGGACCTTGATTATTGCCAAAATTTCTGGGACCTTGATCATTGCCAAAATTCCTGCTCTGACCTTGGTTGTCACCAAAACTCCTATTAGGCCCGTTTCTGTTCTGATTTCCAAAACTCCTGTTCTGATTATTTCCAAAATTCCTGTTCTGACCTTGATTGTTTCCGAAATCTTTTCTAGGCCCTGGTTTGACGGATTTGTTGTTTTTGAGACCTTTGCTGAGGGCCTGGGTGCATCGCTTCACGCGTATGATCCTGTTCTTGACTGTAAGATCTTCTTCGCTCAGGCTCAGGGCTAGCTCGACGCCATCTTTCGATGTGAAGTTTACATATCCGAATCCTAGAAAAGTAAACAAATTTGTTTAAAGAGACAAGTTTAAGTGTATAGGTCGCGCCACGTAAAAAGAGCGTTGAGGGGAAGTGGCGGGGGTATGTTTGCGCCTGTATTCACTCGCTGACGAACCAATAGCACTCGCTAAATCAATGGTATGAAGTGCGCCGCAACACCTCTCCACCAATCATCTATAATTATGTTGTATTTACGAAAAAAAAATGTATCTATGTAGTATATCAGTCATCTGGTTACCATAACACAAGCATTATAAGTTGCTTAGCTTGGGACTAGATGACGCCGTGTAAAGTGTCCAAGGATATTTATTTTACCTTTCCCAGCATTAGTCTTCTTGTCCCTCACGATCCTCACAGACTCGATGTCCCCGCACTTCTGGAACCTCTCCCTCAGCGTCTCGTCCTCGATGCCGAACGGCAGGTTCCCCAGGAACACGGCGCAGCGAGGGTCGTGCTCCACACCAGTCGAGGCCGACCGAGATACTCGGAGGTGATGCTTGTTTAGGACTCTATTGTTCTCAGCTAACGCCTGCAAATAAGTATTCAAAGTATTTAACTAATTATATACCTTCTGCTCGCGTGGAAATCCGGGATCAAAAGTAGTCTATGTGTTGATCCAGGATATAAGTTATCTTGGTACCAAATTTTATTCAAATCCGTCCAGCGGTTTGAGCGTGAAGGAGTAGCAAACTTTCACCTTTATGCGGGCACCACACATTGGCTTCAACTTGGTTCCAACATTGGCTCCAAATAATGGCCAATGGCAATGTCTGAAGCACTTACTCTTTCAACAGAATCTGGGTCGGCGAACTTGACATAAACATTGACAGTGGACCTGTCAGGGTGGATCTCGTTCTTGATGACAGCTAGCTTCGGCGTCACCCTGCCGTCCTTTACAGGGACTGTTCGGATCCTAAATTTAAAATACACATAGTTTAAATTTGAGGTTCATAGATAGTTTCCCATTAGAACTTGGCACCACACATGGGCTTCAACTTGGTTCCAACATTAGAACGGAGCATGTGTGGTGCCGGCATCACAGTGACAAGCCTAGATAGGGGGACATATATCCAAAAAAACTTTTTAGAAAAATACCATAGTGGAGTGGGCTAGGTATGGCATGGCATTGGTGCTTCAATTGAAATCATCTTACTGAAAATTTCAATTCTGACATTAGGGGTTTCGTGGCTGAGTGATAGGGCAATTCGTCATAAGAATGATCGCTTGTATCATGTCATTTATCGGGTTTCAATCCCGCCATAGTCGAAACTTTTCCTAAGATTTTTCATTTATAATGGGTTAAAAACATTAAAATTTAAAAGTAAGGTATCTTTACCTCACTGTTTCAATATCTCCATACTGTGCAAAGATCTTCTTAATCTCCTTCTTGCACTTACTGCTGAACGGCACGTTGCCCACAAACAGGGTCCTCTTAACTTCATCCTCTGTGTTCACCTCTTTTTCCAGAGTTGTGTCTTCTGTCTTGTCTTTTTGGACTTCTTTTTTATTTTTTTTGTTTATTAAAAATGGTACTGAACAGTGATGGAAATCTAAAAAAACAAATAAATCAATGGTTGTTTCAGAGCTGTTGAATTTGAGGATGCTTGTAAAATGATAAGTTACTTTGCATTAAGCTGCACTAACATTTAACACAATATGACTTTGTGAGTTAAAGATAATCAAAAATTACTAAGATTTTTTAGAGGAATGCAAAGTTTCTTGGGATTTGAATTTGTTATGGTTTTAGTAAATAAAAACTTTTTTCCTGATTTGAAAACTACCTTTCTTAGTCTTGGCTTCTGCTTCATCATCTGAACTCTCATCAGCATCATCATTCTTCAAAACTTCATTGTTCGCCTCCTCATTCTCGGATTCTATCTCATCATCAGACTCATGCTCTGAGTCTGTATCTTTCTCAGTAATTGCATTAGGATTGGCAATGTTTGATACCTTTTCATCAGAATCATCACTTTCTTCATCATTGTTCTGATCTGGGGTTTCATTACCCTGAATCTTTTCATCGTCAATTCCAGTATTATTGTCATTTTCTAGATCAGAATTGGCAGTTTCTTGTTCAACCTCTTTAGGTGTTTCTACTTCTACTTTAGATTTCTTATTCTTCTTACGGTTCTTCTTTTTCTTAGAACTTTTGGTTTCTGTTTTATTATCAGTGTTTTCAGTTATTTTATTTTCATTATCACCATTCTTATTCTCTGCTGTATGGGTTGCTGTGTTTGCTTTGTTCTTCTTGCGTTTCTTCTTCTTTTTACCTTCTTGGTTAACATTAGCTGTTAATTCAGGTTCTTTAGCTGCCTCTTCTTCTATTTCTTCAATTGGTTCTGGATCAACATCCACAACAGATTTGCGTCTTTCCTTCTTTTTTGTAGTTTTCTCTATAACTACTGCTTCTGCTTTGTCAATATCTATTTCGTCAACTTTAGAGGTATCAGCAACAGATTCGGATTTTCTTTTCTTCTTTTTAGGCGTGTTTTCATTGCTATTTTGAAGGTCATTGGTTTCGTGTTTGCTTGGAGACACTGGTTGTAAAGATTTATTTAGCTTATTGCTAGGGGATTTAGATTTGACCATTTCCTCGGCTTCCAAGTCTTCTTTTAAATGTTTTTTCACTTTGTCAGCGTTGGGGCTGGAACTTTCGTTATTTTCTGTATCCAAGTCAGGGTTTGCGAATATTCTTTTTGGAGACTTTTTGACTATGGCCTTCTTCTTCTGCAGTGATGGTGAAAGGAATATTGACCGGTCATCAACAAATTCGCTTTTTGGTGTAACGTTTGGTGATTGTTGGTGTTTGGTCGGAGTTAAAGCTCTCCGGATGAGTTTCGGACGGTTGGGTGTAACATTACCAGAAATCAAAGCTGCAATGCTTCCCACAACGTAATCCATTGCACTTTTGGCAACGATTCAACAAAGAAACTGGTTTTTTAATAAATTTATGCGGAGACGCACATGGTGCTTTTTTTGTTTGGTTACTTTTTGTTTTGACAATTTTGACATTTTCCTTTCCTGTAGTTTTTGGCAGGGCATGGTGGTGGCATTGGCAGTTGCATTGACATGACAGTGACAAAGACAACACAAACAAAATGACACTTACAATTCATTCGCTTATAGATTGCCAGTTATAAAAAATATTTTACCCGCTGAACAAAACATACTTGATTTTTATTTTATTGATCTAAAAGTTTTTAATCTAGCTAGAATAATTAAGTTCAACTTTTGTAACTTATTATAAACGTAATGATTTTATTATTTTGGCTTGTTGTAACAGTAATCTTTGATTGATCCCTGCGACATTTTTTTCTTATTTTAGAGGGTACTGGAAAGTGGGAGTCTGGGAAAGTTTTGTTGATTTCTGGCAACAAAACAATTATTCAATACAGTGTTACCAGGTACACGGTAATTACCATAGATGCACGGTATTTTTGGTTGAAACACGGTCTACGGTAATGTTTCACTACCGTGGTACCGTGTCATTTTCTACGGTATTTTTAATTATGGATTACCTTGACAGACATTATGTAAATAATTATGAAGGATTAATTTTATTTAAAAAATATTCGTAAAACGAAACGACATATACGAGCGAGAAGTTGTTAGTCTAGATGATTAAGACATTTTTAAATAAAAAATATTTAAAAATCATAGCATTTTCTCTTTACTTTGCACGGTAATTTACACGGTATTTTTTAAATCTATCCACGGTAATTTGAAGCTGAAACACCGTATTTTTAACCTGTCAACACGGTAGTGTATACATTTCATCTGGTAACACTGATTCAATATTGTTCCGAAAAAACGATGCGCCTGTAACGACGCTTGCGCTCCGATTTTTTTGATTATTTCGCCTGATTTGGTGTTATTTCTATTAAATTTGTGTTTGTGTTATTTCTATTGAGTGTGTGGATTACCTTTTCACCGAAAAAGTGAGTAAATTTCTGTTTTTCTCTTGTTTATTATAATTCTTGACTGCGCGCGCCATTGTGCCGCCCGCCCGCCATGGTTTCAACTTAGTTTTTTTTCTAAAACAATAAATAGTGCTAGTGTGGAAACTCCGCCAACTTGATTTAAATCTCGTAAATTCCCTTTGGCATTCAAATTTAGAGTCGTGCCAACTTAATCGATGTTTAGGTTAGGACGGAGCAGTCGCCGTGTTTGCCGCTTTGTAATTATTAGTAATAGAGTCGAAAAAACCACGCTTGTAAGCTGTAGTATCGAGTTACCTGCTCATATTACGCATTGTGTGAGACTGCCAGGGGCCAAGCAATTTTCAGGCGAACCAAACCTAACTCGAACTAGGAAGTAAGTGCGCGAATTTTGATTTTACTGACACCAGGCTCACTTGGAAGATGTTTTAGAACCTGAATTTAATTGAATAAAAGATACTTAAGTAAGTTAGTTTTACAATCATTTTTTTACTCTTAGAAGTTTTGTAAACCGTACCCAATTACTGGTGGAATAATAAAAAGTTTGTGCATATACTCGTAATCAGAACTTACAATAGTCTAATATTTCTCCGTAATTGATATAGTCAAATCCATAAGCCTAAAATATAATGATTTAGTAAAAGAACAATGGCAGTTCGGCATACATTGTTTTAGTTCACATAAAAATCTCGCGTCTAAGTGTAAAAAAAATATATACACAATCCACAGAAGTCGTTAAAACCATATCATAAAAAAAAAGTATTTATATACACCTACGTTACAAATAAATGAGTACTTTAAAAAGTAGTCTTGAAAGAATTAAGTTCGTAACATCGCCACAGAACATCCTAACATCTAGCCAAAATAGAACATGACATGACATGACACATGCTCTTTGACATGACATTGAAAACGTCGAATTGGTATTGCCATTTTTAAAATTATAACTTTTACTATAATGGTGCTTTACATAGAAGTATTTTCTGTAAATAATATTTTTATTTATATTAATTTTGAATTTCTTTTCATGATTTAACTATAATAATTATCTTACTACAAAATATCAAATCAAAATACCACAAATTGAAAAGGGCCATTTATTAGCAAAAACTTCTAATAGATCTAAGGGGCTTTTATTGGCAACACTACTATTGCAATGGAGAAGAAAAATCACATTTTCATAACTTTTTATTCTGTTTTTTTAATGTGGGTTTATTAGAATACATAAATATCGGTAAAAACCTTTTTAATAATTATAAATTTACTTGAAAATGAAGATTTTTTAAGACGCTCTTGAAAGTCGGCATAAACAACTGCCATGATTCTTTGAACACATAAAAAAGAGACTGGTCAATATTCCTCCTCACATATTTCCGAACCTTTACCTTCTAAATACTTTGTGTCTCCCTGCTGGGCAAAGTGTGTTAGTCTCCTTCATCTCACTCTACTTCACTGTCCACTCCCCGTCACTCTTCATGGATGTTATCTAGATATTTCTCACCAGTGTTTAGCAGGTCTAAAAGATACTGGTTTTACCAATAACTATATTAAAGTATGTTTTCAGGTCCCTGTAGTAATTACATGAATAAAAATCAGGTCAGATAGTCCATTATCTAATATACCTGCCTAGCCCTGCTATACACCAAGATATGGCCATAATCTTGTGTAAACATGCCCTCTGATAACACAACAGATTGCATTTGGGCTGTTTACTTGGAAACTGCAAGCTTTACTTTGTAGATGCAAATATTATTGACCTGAATACTCGATTCAAATAGAAAATTAATTTACATTGTAGTTGAACTGATTGTTTAAACTAGAATCCCTGATTTGGGTTAAAGTAGTTTAAATTAAATTGCACTAAATTGTGTAAAATTTAATTGTTAGGTCCTGGTACTATGAATTAAATCATGCGTGACAGTGTAAACCAGTGCTGCTAAGTTATGCCGGGTTCCTATATCCAACTAACGGATGTCCATAGGTCGGTCGTCATAGCAACATTATTATCTGACACAATATGTACGGCACTTTTTGACAGATACAATGTTGCTATGACAACCTACCTACGGACATCCATACATTCGATATAGGAACCGGGCATTAGTGCATGTCAGTTCAGAAAACCCATACACCTAGATGCCTTCACAGAAAACGTACAATATTATTTATTATTATGATATAATGATCTATGAACAGATAATGGCAAAGCCACCCAAATATCACTATTAAATGAAACAGAAATAGGATTGAGGTTCTATCCTCAAAGTGTGGAAGAAATTATCTCAGATCTCTTAGACTAGACCTTCCTTTGAAGATATCCAATGGGTTAGAAACAGATGTAAAAATGTTTTGCATAAGCTCATTTTACAGAAGCATTCCATAACTACTAAGATTTATGCCAGTTAATATTATGCAAAACTAAATTATGCTTGTCTTTCCACTGCAACACCTATGTGAGCCTGCTAAGAGGTATTTAAACAAAAGCTGCATTTATTAGCAAATACTTTGAAATGCTAATCTTAACACAGATCTTTTAGAAACCTAGATGTTCTAAAGATAAATTATGTAGAGAAATCTTAGGTCAACATTTTGAATTATGTATTTAACATTATGCCAAAGTAGGTTTACACCCATATTCTTAGTCGTAACTTTACCTTTAACTCCACTCGACCTTCACTCAAACTCATTCGAGGTCCCTCGAAAGTGCCTCAGAAACTACCTTATGTTTGGTATTTTTAGACGTTATTTTAGAGTCAAATCAATCTACCTCGAGTAAGGAGAAATCAGATCAGTCAAAGGTAAATTTGATCAAACTTTCTTCAAGCCTAAGGAAATGTGTAATCTGTGGTGATTAAAAACGTCAAAATTAGTCGAATTTCGTAAACACAAAATGTAAACAAAGAAAACTTTAGTAAATATTTTATAGTTTATCGTGCTAGGACCTTGAAATATAAGTTTACAAAGGATGAAGACTTGTGGTGATCCTTTGAACAACAAAAGCTTGGTTGCAACGCTATATTAGCAAAGGCGTTGACAAACAGCAGGCAAGAAACACATGGAGCTCTTTCCTACTAAAACACAATACAGGAAGATACATACAGGATGCATGATGATTGCATCAGAAGATTCTAACAAAAAAGGGAAAATAGAAAAAGAGGTTGCTGAGGAACTTTTGTACAACCCAGCTAAGCAGAAAGTAACAGAAATAGAGCTATCATGTAGTAGTTAGTTTAGTTTTTGTAAATAAATGGATACTGGTGTGTTCAATATAAACATAAGTCATTTTAGTTTTTTAATTAAACCATCCCTGTACCTACCTGATCCTTGCAAACTCAGCTATATTTATTGAATAATAATATTGATGCCAGAGTACAAGAAATGATTTTTATTATAGAAAAAGACAAAAAAATCTATTAAATTGTTTATTTTAAAAAGTCAGGTCACAATATAATAGGTTTAGGGCCATATAGCCACTACATACGAACGAATTATTATTAGCCACGAACAGTACAGGTAGGGTATCCTTGATAAGCCGATATTTGGAAAATTCGACCTCGTCAAATAGTTCCAATGGGTTTTCTGCATCCCAATATCCCGTGATGCGTTGTCGTCGTATAAAAATTTAGTAAATTCTTTTGCACATTCACGTTTTTACACTCAATTATTCACACTAATGTCCTAAGGAAAACTCAAGGTAGCTCGCGACCTACCTTACGTTGACAGCTATTTGACAAAACCTCGAGCGAGGATTTCCTTGAGGAATTCTCAAGTGAAGGATGAGTGGAGGTGAATTTTGATGTCTATAGATACCAATCACGATTTCAAGGCTGAGTCGAGTGGAGTTGGAGTTAAGGTTACGACTAAGAATATAGGGGTTAGTTTGTTTGTTGAAGCTAATGGCTCACATGTTTTAAGTATGAATTTACTTAAGTTTAGTTGAAAGTGTTTTGCCAATCCTTTTCTTATCAATTTAGAATTTGATATGAAGCTTAATGCAACATTAACCTAAACTCTACTAATGCCGGGTTCCTATAGCCAACTAACGGATGTCCGTAGGTTGGTCGTCATAGCAGCGTTGTTTATTCAACACAAAATGTATGAGACTTTTTGACAGATAACAACGTTGCTATGACGACCGACCTACGGACATCCGTTAGTTGGATATAGGAACCCGGCATAATTCGACACTGTCACGTGATTTGACCTTTGATTTGTAAATTTTTGAGATGATCTGCGTTCGAGAAACCGACTGAAAGATATAAAAACAATACCTTTAAAAAAATGATTGATACACAATCGCGTTCACTGCCCATGACGCACGTGGGCTAGTTACGAGCGGTCGGCCACAGTCCTCTCCTAAGGTCATGCATAGTCTATTCCAGTAATTAAGCAGTAAATTCAACCTTATTCCTTCGGCATTGTACACAAAACATTTCCATATTTTAGGATTAGTTACAGCCAAAATCATTCAAAGCTAAGCCCTACGTGGTACATAATAAGAGCCACAATCAATTACTCCCAAAACTCCCTTATCATGTTACCAGGTAACCGAAGACATTATGCCTCAGTGATTTTGCATGCATCAGTGGTTGAAGGGAAACATCCTGTGCCCTACCTTTAATAACTTTATTACAAAAGTAATATTAATGTTTATGGTTCTATTGATTGCTAATAGTGAACTGGTAATCATGAATTTGTAATTAAGGGGCCCCTTTTGACAACTATTTATAGGTGTGGCCTATAATAATAGCATAAAAAATATAATCAGAAAAAAACGTACCATATTTGTACTTTAGAGCTTGTTTGACCAACTCAAATTAAAGTTTTGATAAACTTCCCCATACACACAACCTATATATCACAAATAGGTTTAGTAGGTTGAAATAATTGATTTCTTTCATTGTCGATAGGCTTACAACATTATTGCTTAAGTTAAGGATGTCTATACAGACAAGGAACGTGTTAATACCGTATATAACACGTGGGCACTGAATACACTTGTGATTAAATACCAAAAAATAGAAAACGTAGATGTTTAAGAAAGAAAAAGAAACGTATTTTGGTAGGACCTCAAGGATCACTTCAGTTTCGTCTTACATGCTAGGTGATTCTAATGCCTGTTTCAACGCGACTTTTTCGACTTTACCTGATTGTGGTAGACTTGTTTACCCTTACCCTTATAATCATAAAGAACAGCTCTATTTTATCCAATTAATGTCATTACCTGATTGCAGTAGACTTGTTTTCCCTTATCCATAAAGAACCAACAGCTTTATTTATTCCAAATTAATGTCAAAAGACCGTCCCTTCCCAATGAATCGATGCATTGTATTGTATGTAACATACAAGCAGTACATTAATACCTATGCCTGTAAAGAGTACTTTCCAACACATTAGCTAGGTAGATAGTTCATATGAATGCAGTGCATTGTTATATTTGTTATGCTATACGCTCACTCAATGGCTTTGTATCCTGTCTTTACATTTGTTTAGCGAGTTCAAAGCCGTATTGGGTAGGTGAATGCTAATTTATATTTCGCGTTGTGGAATGCGTTCGAATTTAACGTAGTGTGGAGTTGATTTTATCACTGATTTTTTAGATCTGTGGATTTTATTGATAGAAAACATAATTATGTTGATGGTATTTTTCGGGATAAAAACTATCGAATGATTGATAATGCCATAGCATAGTATTATCGTAATCGTATTAGCCGTTACAACGTGATTGTTTGAGTTTAGTCCTTAAAATTGAATCATACACATGGTTAAATAACTTAGATACCTACAAATATTGATAATGCCTGCAAATATATTTGCGAATATTATTCTCAATGATGAATTCATTCTAATAAATTCCATGACTTTTATTCAAAGTACATTATTATCTTAGATTCTTGTGGATCTAAGCGGAAGTCTATCGTGTCCGCGATACATGACTCTACTTTTTGACTTGCCTTTTCTTTCATGCATCAATCTCGAGTTAGAGGGAGATGCAGCTATGATTGGATAACAATAGCCTAGTTATCAACATCAACCCGTCATTAACGTAGTACCATCATCGTAATGATCTCGAGTGCAACGACCTCTGGCAGCCGCCCAAAATGTCCACCTCTCGCATACTTCTGTTGTCCTGGTACATTATTTCTTGATCTATATTCTATACTAATATTATAAAGAGGTAAAGTAGGTTTGTTTGTATGTTTGGGGTAATCTCCGAAACTACTCATCCGATTTCAAAAATTCTTTCACCGATGTGTAGCATGGACCCTATTACTAAGACTCCGCTTTCTGTCTGTCTGTTAACAAGCTGTATTTCAAGAACCGTGATAGCTAGACAGTTGAAATTTTCTAAAAACAGAAAAAACATATGTTAGTGGGGCATAATGGAGTTAATTATTAATCGGAGGAGTTTAGAGGAGACTTTTGCCCAGCAGTGGGACGAAAGAGATTAAAAAAAGATGTAATCTTATCTAGCCACTACAGAGTCTCGCCTACGCTACACGACTAAATCAAGATCTACATTCGACCGTTGTGGGCCGGTCCCCTATCCTACGCAATTGCCATAATTAACTGCCCGGCCATTGAGATGTATTTTAAAGCCACAACAACACTCTGCGCACACTACGTAGTGCGCAGAGTTTTTCTTTTTTGCGTACAAGCGACATTGAACATTAAAACAAACGGCATAACGTCTACATTTAAATGTCATTGTAGAACATTGAATTTGCATGCACATTTTTTGAGTGTTGTCAGCTATTAGATTGTGACTCTTTAATACATCTCAATGTGCCCGGCGTCTTATTGCAATCTTGATTTCTTTGACTGATATATTTTGTACATCATCCATCATCAAGTATGTTTCATGTGTGTAGAACAGACAATTAAGCTCTCCGAAGCACGGAAGCACTTGCGGTAACTGTGCTCAGAACTTGAAACAGTCTGTTAACTTCAACGATCTATTAGGGATGTCTACATTCTACAAGCTTCGCCACGAACGCTTCATTGAATTTTAGTCATTCCAGATAACAAAGAATATAGCATATCTTTAGGCATTCAAGATCACTGATGGTTATTTATTAATTGTGATTTTCACAATGAAGTTGAACCTCATTACAATTCATTAGATTTCCCATTAATCTGAAGACTTCTTCCACAGCATCAAGGCATCGTCCCATTTACCAAAATATTTTTATGGCGTATGTGGGTGCTACAAATTCCTATTACATTATAATCGCTCACAATCTCTAGGCGAATATTTTTTGTCGCTCTTCTATCGTACGAGTAGATCCCAAGGTCGTGCGTGCCTCTATTTGTAAAGATAATCTAGCTAAACGGCTTGTCCACTACCTAGTAGCATACCATGACCATTATAGCAGCCTCTACAAGTCGATATATCGGACGATTATCGCGGCTCCGCTTGTATTGTTTGTTGCTGAACTCAGAATGCTTCGTCAACTTAAAAATACAAAGATTGCCTGGTACCTATTAAGAAAGAAAGAAAGAAAAATCATTTATTTTGGTAGGACCTCAAGGAGTTCCTTAGTTTCGTCTTACATGCTAGGGGATTCTAATGCCTGTTCTCTATAGTCGACAAAGACCTTAAACTTACAGGAAACCTTAGGTTCATAACGTTGATTGGGCGGTTATCATAACCTGATTTTTGACTGAAGTTTTTGTGCCATTTTAACTTTGTTTTTTGATACCGCCACAGCGATTACTGTTTAGATTATTATGGCAGTATTATTTTAATGAGAAGGATAACGTACAATAGCTTTTAATGCAAGTAATTATTTAAATTATATTTTACCACGCCTCTCATGAAGATGAAAGATTATTTGCTATAGCATCGTAACACAATATTTTGCATCATTTACTCTCGTGTTAAAAGCTTTTAAAAGCTCGTCAATGTAATGCTTTCTGATCTGAAATCAGCAAAGCAAAATGTCTCATGAATTCTAAACCAAGGTAGAACATTATTGTTATCATATAGAAAAGCCCAAAACATGCTGTTATCCATCACTCAACGCTTGAAAGGATTTGGTATTTATCCGCATGTTTATTTCTGTTTCTTCATCCGTCATCGAGTGTTTTACTTCGTCACAGATGTTTTGCGGACAACATGGTCTCATTTTATCTATTTCTTATTTAGCTAGACCATTTACTGGGTATGGTTGGTGGCTTGTTTCATCCCTGGCATTTAGTAAAGGTTGCCTCCTTGGTGTAAATCATTTAGAATAGATGTTGAGAATTTTACAATATCAAAGAAATGAGAAAAATTCTCAAACCTCACCAGGTAGAATAGGATTTAGGTAGGTTTCGAAATATGTATTATTTGGACATCATTATATTTTTATCGGGAAATCACTCGTAAGATTTTTGAGCGCGAATAGATTTCAGCGTATGAATTTTTTTGCGTCATAAAAAACTATTTAAAAAAGTTTTAGGACACAGTTCTTCGTAAGTAGTTTCATATAATTAGGCCCAAACTACTACAAATTCTTGTGATACACATACAACTGTTTACATACTCCAAATCCAATATTTGTCGAGCAAACTAACTTATCGTACTAGACGCTCCCGCCAAACGAACTATAAAAACACTTCCCGAAGTCCATTAATCTTTAAACTTGAACTATTGACGGACGGTGAGTGGTGGCTGTTGGCATAGCGATGGTTAGACATGTGCTCATAACGCTAATAAATGAGAGCCCTTGGAGCTAATGCTTCTCGTCGATGTGTGAGTAAAGGTTCAAGGCATAGAAGGAAGCGAGCTTGCAATTATTCAGTAAAAAAGTATAAGCGATGCGTACTTTACAAGTTGTATTAAGACTTGAACTTGACTGAAAGCAATGAGGTCGCTCACGCATTTGATATTTTTTTCTCTAATATACCACATGTGGTGACCCAATCAGTAAATTCATGAATCCAGTGTTGCTGAGGGTGATATGATAATGAAATCAGATATAGTTATGTTAACGCAGACAATATTGTAAAATATTTAAAACGCTTAATATTAAAAACACTGAGGACTTTTAGGGGATATTAGTGGCAATTCTGAGTGTCGCAAAAGCTTAACTAAGCTAACTAAAATTGTTGCCGTCCCTTTCATAGCGATGGGAATAAAAAGGATGACAATAATTATAGTTAGTTTAGTTTAGCTTTTGCGACACTCCGAATTGCCCCCAGTATATGACTAAAATTATAAATTTATTGTCAAACAAATGAAATGAATGGAAGTCATTTGGTCAAACATTATGTTACTCATTTGATTACCTAACTATAGTTGTGCACAGATAATTTTATAATAAAAACATAAAACGTTCGTACATTATTAAAGTTACATAAGAATTTGTACATTAAAACATGTATGTACTGCCAATCTCTACGATTCAATAAATAATGTAATTTGAGTTAAAATTGAACTACCCTGCAAATTTGTACAACACAATACAAAAAAATATCACTCGTAACTTGTACCACACTCAAACCTTTACTCATTGAAGTGTGTGTGAGTTCATTCACCCCTGTCTGCTGACTGCTGTTGTTATAACCTAGCTAGAAACAGGTATCACTAGGAAATGCAGGTGGAAAGTGGGCCTTAGAAACCGGTATTATAATTTAGATATTTCATATTTTGTTCGTGTGTCTGATTAAGGCTGTGTCCACAGTAGGCAAACTGTTAGCGGCCGACTAAGTTTGCAGCGTATCGGTTTAGTACGCCCTTCCATATAGGTATTTGAAATGGAGTGTCCACAGTTTGCTAGTTTGCGATCACTTTACGCAGTTTGCAGCGTTACGCGCGCCGACTCTCTCAGTCGGCGGCGGCGATATGGTTGATATGGCGAACATTGATCTGAGTTTGTAGCTAACTCAAATTTCAGTTTGCCACTAAATTTGCGGCTCACTCATTCGGCCGCTAAAAGTTTGCCTATTGTGGACACAGCCTTATTGTCTTTTTAAACTTTCGCGATCAGAACACATTATAAAACATATGTAAACGGGTATTTATCACGAAAATTCGTGATAAATACCCGTTTACATTATGTTTTATACAGCCTTATTGATAAATGATTGATCAGTCAGGCAGGCAGGTCTTCTTTGTTTGTTGAAGCGATAGTGAAAAATGATGCGGTCTTTCTGTAAAGCTTCGATAAAATAGGCATTTTTTTTGTTTGTCTCACTCAAGTACCTAAATGAATTAAGATGTTACAAATTTTTACTTAACAAAACCTTTCCAATATTTATACTTCTAAAACGAAAGATATCGTGTTCTCCATCCCACAACCTTTATTGTCATCCTTTATTTATATATATACGTTTTTTATTTCAGGTAAAACATGAGTAACAAAGGCGGGAGAAAGTCGCATACAGCGGCTGTCACTGAGGAGAAGGAAAAGGTAAGAAATACATAACAAGTATAATAAGCACTGCCCCCTGATTGTGTAACTTGTCTCGATAGTTTCACAGTTGTATCAAAGCAAAAATCACAGTAAATCGCGAAAACAACTGTGTGATTATACCGAGAGCAATCAAAAAATGAAACATATCGGTAAAAGGAAGAATAAACGAGTAGCCTGTTCACCTATTAATACTTTTATCTAGATTGGAGCTATGTAAATTATAGTTACATAACAGGATAATTGTTTTTCCTGCATTACTAAATGACAACGAACGAGGACTTACATCGTTATTTTAATTAATTCATGAACTGAATGAAAATAATAAAAGTTTTAGCTTTACGGAAAATACACGTTACGTGTAACTTATAATCGCGTATAGTGATAAGGCCGCTCATTGTACTTTCTGGTTCAGTTTTTGATTTCTTCTAGTGTTTTTTTTTAGTTAGTAGGTATTAAGTGTTATTATCTATCTTACGTTTTAGTAAAATAACAGGGAAAAATGTTTAATTCACAGAGAACGGACAGTCCTGTAAAAGAAATGAAGAAGAAAATAGCTGCAAATGCTGAGAAAGAAAAACAAACTACAGATAAGACGGAAAAAATTGTCACCTCGCCCGAAAAATCCGACAAAACCTCTGAGAAAGTAACAAAATGCGACAAAAACTCTGAGAAAGTAACTGAAAAACCTCAAAATGAGAAAGCCGTAAAAAAGCAAGAAGACAATAAAAAAGCGCACACCAATGAAAAAGTAGACAAAAGTGCATCCACGCCAGAGAAGAATGCGCAGAAACAAGACAAAAGCACTGAGAAAACGGATTATAAAAGTTCTGAGAAAGACAAGCCTGCTGAGAAATCCGATAAGAAGACAGAGAAAGTAGCAGATAAGGTAGATAAGAAAGAGAAACCAGCTGAGAAGAAAAGTGAACCTGAGAAAAAGGAAGATACAAATGGGGATGGAAAGGTAAGGTTTTTACTACTACCTTTATTTGTTGTAAATAGTTCCTATTAAATTGATGTAGGTAGCACTTTGCCGTTGTCATTTCACTTTTTGGTTTGGCTTTAATTCTTAATAGACACAAAGGACCAGTAGACAGATGCTCTGGTAAGTTAAATATCACTGAGTAAGTAGGTGGCCTTTAAATATCACTGTTATAACCATGCTCACATTTGACTGACAACTGACTCCATTGTCCTTAATATGACTCCATCAAAGTGGGGTGGGTTTCCACAATCAATTAACAAAGCTCACAACAGAACAGCTTCAGGTGACAACCTATCCCGATGATTTAAAGAACGCCTGTAGTGCTTTGGCCTTAACACAGGCTACATTGAAAAATGCCTAGGATAATATCAAAATAGAGCTGACTTTATTGCATCCAATCAGGAGCCTGCCTGTGAGGATGTTTTCATAGGCTTTCCCAACACTAAATCCCCTCTTCAGCTGGTCTCACAGAATACAGTAGAGGCCATGGTGGTTGGCTGGCACAACGTTTTAAAGTGATTGATTATAATTTTTGTTTCAATACCAATACAAACTCATTGTTAAGGGAATAGGAAGCGTAAACAAAACAGTAATATTCCAATAAAACAATGGGACCTCTTTAAAACTCGACGTAATGGGAACAATTATTCCCAAATAGTTTATATATTTTTATTATAGTGTTAAACCACACTTAGGTATTTCATTGTAAATTAAAAATCTTGCTAAAAATTTTACGGCTTCGACGGGATTCAAACCCGCGAGATACAAGCGATCACCCTTAAGCCGGGCTGCCTTACCACTCGGCCACGAAACCTTTGACGCCGAAGACGAAACTATCAGTGAGATGATATAGAAATTCTTCCCAACACCTAACTCACAGTTACGCCGGCTTCATCCACAGGATACAATAGCAACATTCTTTCCAGGATAAACCAGAGAAGCCGAAACAGAACGGCGCGGCGAACGGCGACGCGAACGGTGTTGACACGGTGAGTGAGCGGGATTCCTCCGAGGAAGAACTGGTCATTGACGAGCAGGACGAGATGTTCCCCGAGCTGACGTATGACGACACCTCGGACGGGGAGGAGGACGCGCCCTCACGCAGCCTCACGAGGAGATCGCAGGTACCTACCCGGTACCTCCTGTTCTGTGATGTCAAGGGATCTCATTGGGGTCAATGTTGGTGGTATGCTAGGGCTTTTGAGTGTCACTTTGGGGTAAGGTGTTTTTTACGTCAGGTGGTAAGAGAGTATTACATCAAGAGGCTTCCATGTTTTAAAATGGCGCCGTAGCAACTTGGTCCTGTCAAGGTGGTAGGGATCCTAGTGTGTTTTCTATGTGGTCTTACATCAAGTGACCCGTGTTTTAAAATGGCAGACAATGGGCGGGGTACCAACTTGGTGCTGTCAGGGTGGTACTGTTGTGTGTGATCTATGTGGGCAATTTTGTGTGTAGGTGGTAAGGGTTACAGTATCTGATGGAGGTGGTAGAAGTGACGTGTGCTTTTTTAGGTTGCAAAAGTGTCATAAATTGGAGGTGGCAGATCTTCTTAAAATAAGAGAAGCAGAATCTGAATAAAAGTGTAATATTTTAAGCGTCTTGAAATCAGTTTTATTTTCGTTAAATTGGGGTAGTTACATCGAGGGTATCATAGAAGAGTGATGTTGAGGTGATAGGGCGCTTCTAGGGTCGTCAAAGCATGCCTTGAACTTTGTAGATATCCGTTTAGGGCAGTTCTTTTACAAGTACATCTCAAAACTAAGCCTAAAATAAGAACTTCGAATTGTCCGGTCAGTTCATAGTTGAACCCATATATATATAAAGTCACGGCTCTTTCCCATGGGGGTAGGCAGAAGCCACGGGTCTCCAGTTGTATCGTTCGTTCGTATGAGCAAGTGTCCTATACTCTGGTGAAGGTAGTTTTTAGGCCGACCAAATGCCTCCGTCATGGCTTAACGACTTTAAAAGCCGGGACTGACAATTTAATGTGCCTCCCGAAGCACGGAAGCGCTCGATAATGCCACTTGCGCTCACCCATCCAAGTTGTGACCGCTCAGAACGTTGCTTAACTTCAACTATCTATCAAGAAAGCTAGCTTCGCCGCCAGCTATGATCCTGACACATTTATTAGTCTTTTTTTATTTCGCCTCATTTATTAGTAGTTGCATTGTTGAGTGTATAAAGTGGTTCCAGAGATATTGCAGTAATTTGGTTGATTGCTCAATACACAATGATTGGGGCTGATTCGTGATTGGGTGTCGTGTCGAATCGATTTAAACATGTTTATTTTCGTAATTGATCAGTCTAGGCATCTTTTAAGTTAAATTTGGGGATTGTCTGACAAAAACCGTCATGGTTTTTAAAGGTTATTGTTTATTAAAAGTTTCTAATCATTTTGGTGATAGGAATGCATGTTTTCATGGTGTAGGACGATTGATGGTGTTTTTGTGTTCGGTTAACGGCTAGTCTCAATAACCTATCTATCTTTGGTTTTGCTTACTGCGGGTAGATATTTGACATTTCTTTCGTATAAAAAACGTCAAATAGCTACTGACAGTAAGCAAAACCAAAGATAGGTAGGTTATTGAGACTAGCTGTAAGTCGATTGCTATTTGCACTAAATTAGACAAAACTAATTCATCAACAAGGTGATTTTAGATTTTGATACTTTAGTGCATTTAGACAAATGCAAAATTCAGGGGATTGGGAAGATTAATTAAGCATGAGATCAAACTTATCATACTTTCAGTTTCAATATTCTATCTATCCCTGATTTAGCTTACTGTGGTTAGAGAAGTGCCATTACTTCCATACTAAAATGACATAATCACTTCAAGAAAAATCACAGATAAATAGAATATTGGAACTGGCCGTTAGACATGTCACTTTAGATTAGCGTTTTGTATAAAATTTGTTTGGTTTTCACGTTTTCATCCTATTCCGGTTTTTATTGTTCTCACACAGATCGATTTTGTAATGACACGAACGCGATTCAATAAAAATATCTATAATATCGAACTGTGTGAACCCGAAAGGCAATTTAATGGCATGGTTTTTCACAATGTATATCTAATTAAATAAATACAGAAATTAAGTTTCGTACGACTCACGAATGTTTTGAAAGTGATCAACGCTTTGACTTAGGCTGTGTCCACAGTAGGCAAACTGTTAGCGGCCGACTGAGTGAGCCGCAAATTTGTGGCAAACTGAAATTTGAGACAAACTCGCATCAATTCTCGCCATATCAACCATATCGCCGACTGAGACGCGCGCGTAACGCTGCAAACTGCGTAAAGTGAGCGCAAACTAGCAAACTGTGGACACTCCATTTCAAGTATATGGAAGGTCCTACTAAACCGATACGCCGAAAACTCAGTCGGCCGCTAACAGTTTGCCTACTGGGGACACAGCCTTAAGTGACTTCTCTTCTTTTTTAACTCAAAATGTAGCACAAATCACAAAATTAGAATGTAAAAATGTTACAGTATTTTCATCGAGGTAGTATTGTAGAGCCACAATCAGACAAATAAAATGTAAACGCCAAAACTCGGCGCACGCTACGTAGTGCGCAGAGTTTTTCTGTTTTGCGTACAAGCGACACTGAACATTAAAAAAAACGACATAACGTCTACATTCAAATGTCATTGTTGAACATTGAATTTTTTGCACGCACAATTTTTGAGTGTTGTCAGCTATTAGATTGTGACTCTTAATAACTACCTCGATGAGTATTTTGGAATTCAATGCCATTAATTCGTTTTATCTAAATCCATCTCATACAAACCTAACAAGTCTAACCCCTCGAAGGTAAAATCTACGAAAACGCCCGAGACCCCACGTCCCGCCTCCTACAAAGAAGACGATGTAAGTGTCACGTCTAATGCTGTGTACACACCAGTAACCGTCGCAAAACCCATGAAAACCGTCAGCAAAAACCCATTCAAAACCGTCAGCAAAACCTATTCACTTCACTTCTTTTATTTTGGCTTTCGCACGGCTTGTGCCACGCATTTAGCCACTACCATGTTATATAACTTCAAGTCAGTTTAGTCAAGTCTTGTCAAAGTCGAGTCAGAGTCAGTAAAGATGTGGGACTTCACTGAAGCATTACACGGACTTTTTGTGAGAACTCGAAAAGCGATGACATCCAGTTTTGTTTCATTTGCCTACACGTACGTTCACGAACACTCAACAGTTAATAATCCACCATTATTACACATTAACATTCGCTAAAACACAAGTTTCGGAAAATAAAACAAAAAGACAACATGACTTCTCAAAATCCCGTCAAAAAACCAAACCTATTCAAAACTGTCCGCAAAATGAATGGGTTTCGTTGACGGTTTGTGCTACTAGAAATACCGACAACGGTTTTTTTTAAACAGAACTTAACCTTTTCATTTAAGAATTCATTAAATTTTACGTTTTCAGTAGTTCAAAGATAGCACATGCAGCCGTTCTGTAGGCCTAACATGTGCAACGCGTCGAGACGACAAATTCAATATCTCGATAATGTCAAACTGCTCTAACGTACTATTTTAGAGAAGGAGAGAATATTTTGTCGACGACGAGATGATTTCTCGTGTTGCACATGCTAGGTCCACTGGTGTGTACACAGAATAAAATAAACGCATTGCACGACAAAATTGCATGTGATGTCTATTATAGTAGCTTTTTCACATCATAATGATCGATGTGTCATCATTTAGCCTAGTAGATTTTCTTTCTAGGACAAGTTAATACACTTATGGTCTTATTTATAAAGACTTGTCAATATAGATTTAAAGAATGCTTTTTTCTTGTTACTTTTATGTCAATGAAAAGAGATAGCAACAGATTTAATATCCGTTTTAGCTAAAGTAGGTTTACTAAATCAAAATACATAAAGGGATTAGTCTATCTACTATCTATACTTAATATTATAAAGAGGTAAAGTTGGATTGTTTGTATGTTAGGATTGTTAGGGGTAATCTCTGAAACAACTCTTCCGATTTTAAAATTAATGTATGTGTAGTATGGACTTTCCGAATGAACATAGGCTATATTTTATCAAGGTAGGTACCACGCGAGCGAAACCGTGGGCGAGTAAGCTAGTTATTATATTAGTTTATTGTCTAACAATTAATTTATTAGCATACCGTACATGAAAGGTGTTGAATCCATAACTTTAATTTATTTTAAGTAGGTAGATTTAAAATATTCTTGTTTATTTGAGAATATACTTTATTCGCGTCGTAATACATATCTATAAATAACTTGAAAGTGCATTTAAAGTTGCTATTGACCTTTTCATATTAGAATGTCCGATCTACTGATATCAAATCAAGTCTCAGCTTAAAACTGTATTTAAATATTTTAGATGTGTCTTCAGAAGGATGTCCAAATACATATTTGGTGCATTTCAACATTTTGTAGAAGTTAACATTCCATACGTGACAGGTCGCAAGCCCATCGACGCTACAAGAAAATATATTTACTATAATATATAACACAAATACGGCTTTTTCATCTAAGGCTCAACACACACCAAAAAAGCATCGAAGAGCGCAGTTTCAGTGTC
Source organism: Xanthorhoe designata (assembly GCA_963582015.1). NCBI lineage: Eukaryota > Metazoa > Arthropoda > Insecta > Lepidoptera > Geometridae > Xanthorhoe > Xanthorhoe designata. The sequence continues at coordinate 7,783,019 of OY757052.1, forward strand.
ATACGAATTTCAACTTTATTTTCATTACTATAATACTTATTATCGCATGAGAAAGTCAAACGACTCGCGAGGATGCCCGCGGCGCCGCTGGAATTCCGGCGCATTCGAATACGCGGCCTTCTCTGCGATAATAGGTATTAAAGTAATGAAAATAAGTCGAAATTCGTATGACACTGAAACTGCGCTCCGCTTCGCTGCTCCTCGATGCTCTTTTGGTGTGAGTCGAGCCTTATACTGTGTTTCTGTTTACTCAACTAATACTTGCACTTTAACATATTGCTTTGTGGTACTTGGTGGTGATATAGAAAAATAAGTCTTCAATACAAAGTAGTACTTATTCGTCCAATATTTTCCAACAAAGTCACGTCACTTTTATTGAAATTTTTATGTAAATAATTGCCTTGTATAAAGCAGCAATTTTAGAAAACTTTGTCTTAAACCTTACTTAAATTTGATTAAGCCTAATGGTCTTACTCATAAAGATTTGTCAATTTAATGTAGATTTAAAGAATGTTTTTTTCCTGTTACCCTGTTATCAATGAAAAGAGATAGCAACAGATTTAATATCCGTTTTAGCTAAAGTAGGGCCAATATGAATAACGGGGTCATTTTATTTCACAATGATTCAATTTTCCAGTCAAAAGAAAAAGTTCTTAAAATGAACGATTCGCTCGCGACGGATAGGAAACTTCGTTCAGCCGATTCGCCTAAACGGGAGCCAAAGAAGACAGAATCTAAGAAGGTTCAGGACTCTCCCAAGAAGGATAAGACTATAGATCTGACCGAAGATGAAGAACTGAAGAGTGGAGAGAAGGAGAAGAGTTCGGGGAAGAATCAGCTGGAAATGGACGTAGTGATTGAAGTGGAGAGTATAGAAGGTAAGCTATTTTGTTTTTGTAGGGTCACTTTTAATAGTAAATATTTGGCGAAAATGGTCTCAAAAGAACTGAAAGGTTTGGGTACAACTTCGAAGTTTTTTCTTGGATTTGTGACTTGTATTATTTTACTTTACCCAACGATCTACTACTATAAAATATGTGTGATTATTTGGTAATCTTCAAAGCGAACTGCTGCCCATGTTTTTTTTAACATTTTCAAAACGTAGTTATTCTAATCTAGGTTGACATAAACTTTATATCTATTCTATTCGTCATGACGGAGGTCTTTAGGCGGCCCTTAAATACCGTCACCAGAGTTGGTCACTTCCTCTACACACCGTTGAATACAATCCATTGGGTTTGTCGCTGTAAAGATAAAGATAAAGATCATTTATTTGCATAAACATGTGTAAATATGATGATAAAACTGGGTATAGCCGCAACATGTTTTACCGATTTCGGTGTGCAAAGCGAGAGAAATGGCATGTTTTTAGTATACCTACACAATTTAAATATTACAATAATGTCAAATTAAATACAATAAAACAAGAGAATTAATTACTTACAACATTAAAATTATGAAGAGAATGTCAAACAATTAAAATATTACAAATGCATTAAAATTTAAAATTTGTCATTCAAGAAATCATTAATATTGTAGTAGCTTTTATCAATTAACAGTTTTTTTAATTTATTTTTAAATTCGTTATAGGTAAGTTCTTGGTAGCTTTTTGGTATTTTATTGTAAATTATTGGCGCCATACATACTATGCTATTACGTAATAGGGTAGTTTTCGATCTAAATAGACAAAGCCTATCTTGACGTCTGTTTCGCGGCGCAATTTCTGACATGCGTGAAAACAGGTGGAGGTTATTTCTAACAAATATAGCAATATAGCTGTAAAATTAAATTTTAATAAAAGTAAGTTCGTATGACCAAGTGGCCAACTCTGATGACGGAGTTTTTTAGGCCGCCTAAAGACCTCCGTCATGGCTTAACGACTTTAAAAGCCGGGACCGACAATTTAACGTGCCCTCCGAAGCACGAACACGGCCACTCTACCAACAGTTGAATACAATCCATTGGGTTTTTCGCTGTAAAATTTAATGTAAGTAGTATAGAAATAAAGGCCATTTTTCCTCTTGCAGAAACATCAGAATCCCGCGGTCGCACGCGCGCCCGTGTATCTCCGTACACAAGACCAAGACACGACCAGACCACCAGCTCTATGATGGCCAACTATACTGGTGAGAATCACACTAATATTGTAAAGGTGAAAGTTGTGTGTAAGTGTGAATATGTACTCCAACACGGCTGGATGGATTTGAATGAAATTTGGTACCAGAATTGCTTAAAAACTTAGTCCTTTACATCTTTAAACGAGTCTATAAACGAGTGTACCTACTGTATAAATATATTTTGATTTTCTCAGGCAACAACACAACGATGGAGATGGATATAACGGAGAGCTCCATCCTGGAAGATAACCTGGACGACAGCGCGTACCTGCGTGGCTTGCGCAGCATCCGCGGCCGCGCCTCCTACAAGCCGCTGAAGGAGTTGTCGCTCAAACACACGCTCAACAGGAGCGCCAGGAGTGCCGGTAGTGCTAACACTTCATGTGAGTGTTTTTTAAACTTTCGCGATCAGAACACCATGATAAAACATATGCATTTACGGGTATTTATCGCTATTTATAGGTCGCGCCACGTAATAAGAGCGCGGTCGGGGAAGTAGCGGGGGTATGTTTGCGCCTGTGTTCACTCGCTGACGAACCAATAGCACTCGCTAAATCAATGGTATGAAGTGCGCCGCAACACCTCTCCACCAATCATCGACCACGGAGCAGTTTGACAGCCACCGCTCTTTTTACATGGCGCGACCTATACCTTTATTTAATTTTAATTTCACCCCGTCGTTTCCACTGGATTGCACCAGCTGGATTGCGTCTGTCTGCCCGCGACCACGGGATACAATCAAAATTAAATAAAAGTAAATAGCGATAAATACCACACTCAAAACAGGAGTGCTAATAGTGCTCATACTTCACGAAATGGACAGAAGAGAATGAAAGAAAAATCATATATTTCGGCAGGACCTCGAGGATAATTTCGAATCGTCTTATGCCCGATTCCTATATCCAACGTACGGATGACCGAAGGTCGATCGTATTATGCCGGGTTTCTGTATCCAACGAACGGATGTCCGTAGGCCGGTCGTCATAGCAACGTTGTTATCTGTCAAAGAGTGTCATACATTTTGTGATGTATAAACAACGTTTCTATAGAGATAGATCGACGGTCATACGGACGTTGGATATAGAAATCGGGCATAAGTAAGTCTAATCTATCTCTGTACCAAATGTCATCAAATTCGGAGCGGTGGTTTAGACGTGAAAGCGTACAGACAGACAGAGTTACTTTAGTATATTCATTGAGATTTATTATTGTTTTTCGTTCCCAGTACTAGATACGTCTCGTCCGACCGGCACCGTGGTGGGTCGCAAGCGCAAGCCCGACGCCGACTATATAGAGCTGGCTATCGAGGCCAGCGAGCTCAGCGAGCCCGCCGAGCGCAGCGAGACTGCGGAGCTAAGCGATATGGCGGAGACGCTTCACGCAAGGAACAAACGGATGCGACTGTTTGAAAGCATCGCCAGACCCTTCAGAGGATTCAATACGAGGGCTGCTGAGGTATTATTATTATTATTAGCCCGCTGTGTCCCACTGCTGGGCAAAGGCCTCCCCTTGGTCTCTCCACTCATCACGTGATGACCCCTTGGTCTGTCCTGTGCCCTTTGGACCCACGCTGTGTTAAAGGCATCAAGTTCGTCGCGCCACCTCTGAGGTGGCTGAGGTAAATATAAATAATAAAAAGCCGTGTTGGCCAAGTGGATAAGTACTTTGACTTTCGATTCGGGGTCGTAGGATCGAAGCCGGCCGTGCATCAATGGACTTTTCGCGTCGAAAAATGTATAAAATTTATATGCACTTTAACACGAGCTTTAAAACACGTAGTCAGCCCCACACGTATTGACGCTGTAGTGCCTGGGACATTGTTGAGATGGAATAGGCTTGCCCAGCACCTAAACCATCCTCTCAGCTTAAGTAAGAAAGAAAGAAAGAAAAATCATTTATTCTTGTAGGACCTCAAGGATCACTTAAGTTTCGTTTTACATGCTAGGTGATTCTAATGCCTGTTCCAACGCGACTCCCTACACCCCTTAGTGTACTTATTACTCCCTTAGTCGGACATATCCACAGGAAAGACAATGGTCAATACGTGTGGGGCTGACTAGCCGCGGGTTTCCTCACGATGTTTACCTTCACCGATTAGATCTCATACTAAGTGCATATAGTTTTATTTATTTACAAGCTGATCACTTGGTACCACTTGTTTTTTTTTAATGCACGAACCATCTACCTACGATCTATTAGAAAACATAAAAAAAAGAATTATTCAAATCGGTCCAGCCATTCTCGAGCTATAGAGTGACAACGAAATAGGATTCATTATATTTATATTATTTTATACATTTTTATATTTTATAGATAACACAAATTGCTGACTGCTAAACTTTTTCGTTTTTTTTAATGCTCAAACCTTTGTTTCAGATCGTAGGTATCAACACGGACTTGCCTCTGACTGCCCCCGTGGCGTCCCCGCCCGTCTTCGACCCGGAGTCCCTGAAGACGTCCTCAGAGCCCATCGCCGTGCCTCTGCCTACCCCTACACACGACGCGGACGCCAAACGCTGCGTTATTATGTAAGCTGTATCTACATCAGATATTACAAAAATAGCGTTAATTTAATCTTATTTGTTTATGTTAAAAGTAAAACCGGAAGGACACTTTCGGCTAGTCTCAATAACCAATCTATCTTGGTTTTGCTTACTGCGGCTAGATATTTGACATTTCTTCCATACAAAATATGACAAACAGCTACTGATAGTAAGCAAAGCCAAAGATGGATAGGTTATTGAGATTGGCTGTTTGAAAACACTCAAGAAATTATTATTCCGGTGAAAGATTATTTCTCAAATACTAGGTATTTAAATCAATAAAAAACTTAAATTCATGCATTTGTGTTCCAAATATTTTTATAATTCACAACTCAAAATTAGTTCAGCATAATAACTAATTCGTTATCAAGTTCAATAGATTCTTTTAAGAACCAACTAAATTGAAGGATTATAACAAACAATCTACAGATCGCTCAAATGATCTAAATACTGTATAGGTATATTTTGCCTTTTAGAATATATTTTCTACTAATTGTTTGAAAAAATGTGATTTATAATTTCAATTTCACAACCCACCTGATCCTACGAATTACTCAAATCTTAGAAATTCAATCAACAAAATCATTTTTTACACATTCGAATATCATGATTTGTACAGAATTCATTGAATTTAGTTGTAGAAGATTAAATATAGTTTAATGTGTAAAATAGATTATAAAGTTCTAGTTTAAAAACGAATATTGTCCTAAAAGACATGTATAGTGTAGTGGCTATGTTTATACTATCAAGCTAATATGAGAAATACAAGGGCAATACTTTAATGTGATTAATTACATTGTTTCTCATAGTGGTTGTATGAAAGTAACTTTGTATTTACTTTTATCATTCTACCACTTTTTCTCTTCATTCGTTCGTATGAGCAAGTGGCCAACTCTGGTGACGAGAGTTTTTAGGCCGCCTAAAGGCCTCCGTCATGGCTTAATGACTTTAAAAGCCGGGACCGACAATTTAACGTGCCCGAAGCACGGAAGCGCTCAGCTGATAACGCCACTTGCGGTCACCCATCCAAGTAGTGACCGCTCAGAACGTTGCTTGACTTCGACGATCTATCAAGAACGTCTTAGCAAGCTTCGCCACGAGCATGTCAATTCAAATTAAATCAAATTATAATGAAAGATGCCACCGTTTTATTATTTTCTGTTGGGTAACAATAAATACTTACAGAAGATGATAAAAGTAAAGACTATTATAATAGTATAGACTATAGACGTAGCCATTTTTTGTAAATATAATGTAATTTGTACTCAGTTGCTTCTGTCTCATACATTTCTAAAATGTATGGTTCACCGATAAAATTTAGTATCTTTGTTATATTCCATACAAATATTTTTCATGTATTTCTGTGTATGAATTTGTATGGAAACTCATACATTTTTGTATGAAACGGCCTGCAACTGAAGTGTACCGTATTGTATGGTATACACGATTTTAACCCTTCGACAGATAGTTAAGAGATTTTAATTTGTGACCTAAAGGATGTGTTACTGACTAAATAGAAGTTTATTATAATGTCACTTTTAACATTTTTAAAGAACCAAGTAATGGTGTCGATTCAGATGTCGCCAAAACTAAACTAAATTAATTTGACAGCACTAAAAATGTAGCCGTCCCTTTCATAACGATCGAAATAAAAAGGATGGCATCAATTTTAGTGCTGTCAAATTAGTTTAGTTTAGTTTTGGCGACATCTCGAATAGCCAATTCGTAATATTTGGTTCTATAAATGTTAAATGTATACCTAGTTATGTTCTTTTAAGACATTAAAAAGAGTAGTTGCATAACTTTTATATAATATATTTTTACTAAATACATTTTCAACTGATTATTTTTAATAGATACTAGTGGCAATTCGGAGTGCCGCAAAAGCTAAACTTAACTAACCAAAAATGTTGCCGTCCCTTTCATAGCGATGTGAATAAAAAGGATGGCATTAATTATAGTTTCAGATTAAATTTATTTACAGAAACTAAACTACTACATATTTACACAACTGTACAAAATACAATTAGAACCAGTTGAGCCACCTAAGGATCGTTACAAACGATCTATAGGTAGCTCAACTGATCCAAACCACTGCAATATTATAGTATATAATTATAGTTAGTTTAGTTTAGCTTTTCCGACACTCCGAATTGCCACTAATATAATTGTCTTTGTACTAAGAATGTATAATGGTTTTCATAGAAAAACATACATATTTTACCATACCACTATAAATATTGCGTAATTCGGTGATCAACGCCTCCTAAAAGGTGTGGGTGAATTTATTTCATAATTTATTTACTTCGTAACACGTCCAAGAGTATTTCGATTTACGTAAGTTGGCATAGATTTATTTAGATTAAGTTATGTTCCAAACTTTGGAGAACAAAGTATCTCAGATAAAAACATCTATCCAAAGATCGCTGCTGCAATCATGTGAAGCATTTTTGTGCATTTTTATAAAATAAACGGAAAACAATACTTGTGAGTTTCAATTTAATTTTGCACTACTAATGGTGTCAATTTAGTTATCGCAAAAACTTAACTAAACTAATTTGACAGCACTAAAATTGATGCCATCCTTTTTATTTTGATCGTTATGAAAGGGACGGCAACATTTTTAGTTCTGTCAAATTAGTTTAGTTTTGGCGACATCTGAATCGACACCAATACTTAACTAACATGACAAAATAAGACCACCGATTTATGGCCATTTAAATTTACAATAATAGAAAAAGGTTGAAATAGCGGTTGTTGCTATTTTGTATGGCAGAATTATATATGTATATACAGGGTGGGACAAAACTTTGAGTCCTTAAGAAACCATTACCATCCAAAAACTTAGTTTGATTTAGTAAGTTTGGGAAAAGTGCTCCTAGTGGGAAAAAGAGTTGATTAAGATCAACTTGTATTTTTTTTTAATGTAATTTTTGTACTAACCGTTAATAAAATAACTACTGTCTAACAAAAAAAATCTAACTACAAATGAAAAGCTACCCACTCAAAACCCTTGCCCCTCTGTATTGAATATCCATTATGATGAAAAATCTTATACTTACAACGCATGTATCTCTGATTCTGATGTAAAAATAAATTATAGAAGTCAAGTAAATCAGGGCTTAAAATATACATAATATATTAAACCTTAGTTATAGGTATATCGTCCTTGGTTGTAGCACAGATAAAATAATACTATACTAGCATTGAGATGTACTAGAGAAACACAATCTAATAGCTGACAACACTCAAAAAATGTGCGTGCAAATTCAATGTTCTACAATGATATTTGAATGTAGACGTTATGTCGTTCGTTTTAATGTTCAATGTCGCTTGTACGCAAAAAAGAAAAACTCTGCGCACTACGTAGTGTGCGCCGAGTTTTGGCGTTTACATTTTATTGGTTTGATTGTGGCTCTATAATACATCTTAATGTGTACTAGTATAAGATTTCAAAATGAGGCTGAAATTTACATGCATTTTTATAATCAACGAAAAATTGCGTGTAAACATGCAATATTTTGGTAAAATTGTATCAAAATCAAAAGTTATTTGTAATGAAGTATTATTTGGTTTCGTCCCAGAATTAAGTTAGGTTCAATGGAAATTAGAGTAGGTAGTTGGCAAATGTTAAAGAAATGATATTTTTTGTGATTAAATCATTTGAATACAATTGTGATGTTTCAATGATTTTGATAATAAATGTTTCTTCTTGATATTGGCTTTGTTTAAAACATGTTTTATAATGACTTTAGAGGAATTTCTTCAGACTTTTGTCCAAAATTACATTAAATTCATTATATCCTTGGATTAGATTTTTGGGGTAATCTTCGAAACTGCTCATTCGATTTCAAAAATTCTTTCACCGATGTGTAGCATGGACTTTCCGATTGAACATAGGCTATATTTCATCAAGGTAGGTACCACGCGAGCGAAGTCGTGGGCGAGTAAGCCAGTATATAACAAAGTGATGATCTATAGATTAAAGTAGTTTAATTTTATAGAAGAAACATAGGTCTAGTTAGTACTTCCCCGTGAGACTAGTTATGTCATAACTCGTTACTGTATAATACCGTCGTAATGAAAGCGGTTCAACCAGTAATGTAAGTACGTTCACATCATTCTGTATTTATAGCTGTTACATATGAAATTCAGATTATGTACATCTTGATATTTTGCTTTAATTTTAATTTTAAGTGGAGATGGGCGGGACACTTGGCCAGAAGGGACGACGACCGATGGACCAAGGCAGTAACCGAATGGTGGCCAAGAGATTTGCGGCGGCCTCGAGGCAGACCACCGGCCCGATGGTCAGGCCCCAAGTAAAACGCGCTGCGAACTAGCAGGTGACGCTACACAAAACCGCTCAGTGACTGCTCGATCGAAAAACGTAGTGTGCGTGCATGCTCTAACTAAACAGATTTATTTTTATTTCGAAAAAAATATGATCAAATTTCGGTCCTTCCCCGTAGTAAAACTATTAAGTCCAACTGGTTTGATATTTTCAGTTATACAAATAGTACTTAGAGGATTATACATAGGCCTAGGATACATAGAGGGAGGATACATAGGCCGTACTCGGGATCAACGAAAACGAAGTTTCGTTACAATTTTCGGGGTCCGCTTATGGTGGTGGATACTGAATTCGTATTTGTTCACCAACATAATTGGAACCCGAAAATTGTCAGGAAACTTCGTTTTCGTTGATCCGGCCTGAACTTACTCCGGAGGGCGCCTCTGTTTGATACCGAGGAATTATGTTTTCTCGTGGTCAAACTGGTACTGGGCAGGGCACGTCTGCCGCATGCCGGATGAACTGTGGGCCAAAATGACCACTGACTGGAGCCCTGAGACAGTGAGACGGCGCGGTAGACCACGCAAGCGATGGCGCGACGAGCTGGACATCTATAGCGATGATCAGTGGCAGGAAATGGCGTTAGACCGAAAACACTGGAAAACTCGAGGGGAGGCCTTTGCCCAGTAGTGGGACAGTACAGGCTAAAAACAACAACAACAACAACGTGGTCAAACTAGTCCAATGATACTCTCTTGGTGAGGGTAGTTGTGAAAATTGTCTCCGTTTCTTGACGGTAGGTACTTTAAGTATTGTTTTGTTTCAGTTCGACCACGGTCATCGGCATGTCGGAGAGTAATAAAAGCATTTGGACAAATTATCGAAACAACCAAGTGACAACAACAATAGAAGAAAAATGTGTGTTGTAGATCTTAACCACAGATAAAAGAATACTAAGTCTTAACGAATATCAAGAAATGGCAACAATTGGGATCTTTATCGAAGTAAGTAAACTATACCTTTAATAATATATTTTAATTCAGGCAACTTATGAATAGGCCTATAGAAATTAATACTTTAAACTTAAAAATACATAAGTAATAGTGATGAGTTTCGCAAAAGCTAAACTAAGCTAACTAAAATTGTTGCCGTCGTATAGAAATAAAAAGGATGGCAGTTAGTTTAGTTTAGCTTTTGCGACACTCCGAATTGCCCCCAATAGGTAAGTACCTAACAAATAAAAATATACATATATAAATATAGGTAGGTACCTACCTATGGACAAATCGTGCAAATGTTTATATGAGAGCTGAACCTATATCTCTTTATTTAGTTGGCTGAAGGATCAATATAAAATTACCTAGAATTTAATAATAAGTACCTGCGGAACCAAACCTCGAATTTGAACCTATGGATTAAAAGATAAGACTTACCTACTCCCCACTAGGCCAACAGGGCAATTTATAGGTAGTTAGTTTAATTACTATCTAGGTCGGTATTTACACATCTTTTTAAAAACACACCAAAATTCGCACATGTTGAAACAAATTGATTTCCACGCAAAATATTTACCTCATCTCTGGCCTTTGAGCATATTGGAGGCAAAAAGCGCACTTTCAAATGTCCAGTCATGGCCACTTAGGCCACAGACACCCGCGGAGATAGGCCGCGGCCCAGCACGAGCGGAGCGACAAGCGATTCATTTCTTACAGCATGCAAGCACTTTACCGTTGTTTTATTTTTATTCAGACTAGGTCGTGAGCAGGCCCGGATCTAGGGGGAAGGGGGCAAACAGGGGCACATGTTCAATGGCGTCCAAGGTACAAGGGGGCGAACAGTCTTTTAAAACCAGGGCCCTTACTCTGGAACAGAGACGATTTTAGCAGAACCAGTGCGGGCCAACCCCAGCGGAATTTAATTTCCGCGGTGCCTCCTGGAATGTTGTCGTAGATCCAAAACTGAATCTTAAGAATTGTTTGTTGTTAACAAGGAACGGGCCCTTGTCTGTTAAAATTACTCTCAATGTTATTCATTAGCAGTTTCGCTCAAAATCGCTTCCCGCTCCGCTTATGAAGTTCAAGCAGCCTTGGCCACAGAATACCGCAGTCAGTACGACACAGTTGTGTGACAGTTAGTAACGTCGCCTATTTGGAAGGCGCCTTACGTGCTTTAGAGAAACCGATGAATTGGAGACATTTACACGATAAGACTTTTGTAATAGTCTTTTTTAAACTTTCGCGATCAGAACACATGATTAAACATATATTTATTTTATAACGTCGGGATAAAATTAAAATTAAATAAAGGTAAATAGCGATAAATACCCGTAAATATATGTTTAATCAAGACTTTTGTAGCTAATCTAGTGTACCTAACGGCACGGCTAACGCTCAGACTAGACGTTTCACATTTTTTTTCGATTGAGACCGTACAGGAGCTTTATGGGTCAACAATTTCTTAAATTGTAATTAGATTGATGCTTTATTCCAACTAATTATTGCAATTTATTGTATAGGAAAGGTAAATCTAGATAAACTAATCTTTTTCTATAATAATTTGCATTTTATAGTATAGAATAGGTACAACTTATTGTATAAGAAACCTCAAATCAAAGTTTTATTGCATTCAAATAACGTCTGTTAACTTTAAGACATTTTTGATAATTTAATTGCCAATTTTAACAACAAAAGCTGTATCACACACAACAAGATGGGGTGAGAAGCTTTATGACGACATCTCGATATCAGTATCAAAATTATATCAAAGCTCAGTCGTGATTAAATATCGTGTCGTATCGTATATCCTAAAGCCTTCCAATCACAGCTTGTGTTACATAAACCGATGTTCACCAGTTGCTGGCCGACCGGCGAAGGCGCCACACGTGAGTACCCAGTCTACTAATGATCATTTAATTACGTTTATCGATCTATTTGCTAGGCACTCGAAAAGGGTTGTAAAAGCACGAAAGTTGTTGGTTTGTTTATTTATCTGTTTGTATGCGAAAGTTTTACTATTTGTGTGAAAAACGTTAATATTTTATAACTTAGGTTTGTGCCTGGACTCATATAAGTAACCTAGGTCCTATTTATATTTATTAATGATTGATTGATTGACCTATTTATTAATGATTGATTGATATATTATTAGTAGGTACCAGTCACCTATATTGGGGCGTTTTAGCATCAGCAGTGGAACCACAGAATGTGGAACAAAAAAGGTTTATCGTAATAGAAGTAAACAAATTAATATCAAGCAATTGGGGTAAAAGCTGCTCATTTTAAAACTTTTAATACTTAAGTACCTACTTACCTTCTTATATAAGTTTTCATAAATAGTACCTACCTAAGTAACTTTTATCCGATATAATCTGTGGGGTTTTCTTTAATTGTAAATTTTCGTATATTACAAAGTACTTCTACTACGCTGTGATTGTACCTAAATATTGTTGTTTCCCTCATGCAAATTGTTTGAGCGAAATATTTGGTAGGCGACTTTTTGGTAGAAAACTGGATTAAGCATTTTTTATTAATAGCACAGAAAAAATAATAAGTTCTAGTTATTAGTAAGTACATAAGTAATGTACTTAATGGTTATTTAAAAAAAAATAATTAAATTGTTACTTATTATGTTTCTTTTTAAATTAACGAAATTCAGTTAGGACCACGTCCAACAACCCCAAGATGCAACCCCAATAATCAAAAATTCAGGCATTCAAAATCCTCTTTAGGTACTTAAGTTTTTTTTTTTTCTTTTTTTAGATGGGTAGGTACCTAGTGAGAAACGTACATGTACATTTTTGTCATAAATGTCTAGGTGGTGCCTTTTCTATAAGTACGATACACAAAATACAAAAATCCTTTCGTTCGTTACAAGGATATCTGACCGACCGAAGGTTTATTTCTTTTGCAATCCGTAATTAACCAACGCGTGTAATTTACTGTGTAATTTACCTACTGTGAACAATTTGAATGGTTTCGTTTTGACTTAACTTTAATTATAACTTTATAATTTTACAATTTTTACTTTAACTAACAGAAAAAAGAACAGAAATGAAAGAGTAGGTAATTTATTATAAGTACGATTCGTACTTATAAATTAGCTACTCTTTCATTTTTAAGCTCAATTAATCTAGCTACTGAATCCTCAGGCATTCAGAAAAAGTTATTTATTCATTTCATATAGGTACTGAACAACATACCTTTTCTCAACAGACTTCAAAAAAAGAAGGAGGTTAGACTGTATTTTTTTTATATTTGTTCAGAACTTTCGACTGGGTGAACCGATTTTGATGATTCTTTTTTTATTCGATAGCTTGTGCTAACCAAATGGTCCCATATAAAAAATTTGAGGATCTAATGAGGATCTTCTGAGTTATGAACAAAAATGCACCTCAAGAGTGCAGAAAATTGCTCTCCCTACGAAATTGAAGTCAGTTTAATATTTTTTTTAATTTAACACTTTGTTTCTTACGCAATCGATACCTACCTTCTGTAGTAACTGTAGGTACCTATACTATACCTAATTCTACACAATGGTGTTACTTATTTTATTACCTTTTAGATAAGTACCGACCCTGTCCGTTATAATAATCACCACATATTTTAAAACAAAGTCCATTTCTCTGTCGCTATGTATGCTTAAATCTTTAAAACTACGCAACGGATTTTGATGCGGTTTTTTTTAATAGAGTGATTGAAGAGGAAGGTTTATATGTATAATAATGCTACTTTTAACTACCGCGGGTAACACCGCGGGGCGCAGCTAGTATGGTCTATAAGTTGAACTATAAAAAACGTTTTAAGTACTTATGAATATTGCAGTTTGTAACCTTTAATTTTTTGTAGAATTACAGACCGCAAGTACACGCTCGAATAGACTTTCTAAATGCCTAGCTCAGTGCTTGTGTAGGTCTAAATGCAACTAAGTACCTACTTATCTTATTACAGACAAACACTTAACCAAATCCGTTCAGTAGTTTTCGCGCGACAGCAGAACACGAAAGAAAACATAAACAAAACATTAAAGCCCATCACACACCTAGCTATAATATATATTACTATAAATAAATTATAGCAAGGCATATACTGGGTGGAAAAAGACTACTACCGAAAACTAATGGGTTGCAATCAGACACCATAGTACTGAACATAATTAGCAAAAAAAAAGTTTGTTTTTTTAATTATTTTTTTTAAATTGATTTATAGCAAGACTGTCCCGCCATATTAGTAGCTACGCTGCTGTTGGTTATTAGACACTTACGAACTTACTTTCGTGTATGACGTGCACACCTTGCTGTCATTTAAATTAATAAAAATCTTTCAACGTTGTTTTCTCAGGCTATAATTTTTTTTTCAGACAACTGTTTCTTCTTTAGAAGGCTTTCCCATTTCGTTTTCGGTAGACGTCTTTTTACACCCTGTATAGGTTATAATATATATTATAGCTGCTTGTGTGGTCACTTGAATATTTGTATAGAAAATATATCGTAATATGCCTTGCTATAATTCATATTAAATATAATTCATATTAATTATTATTAATATTATATTAGAGCTACGTCTGTGACGGGCTTTATGTGTATCCTCAAGGTGCGGTATGGGTACCTAGGTACATGTTCTCGGATCTTTTGAGTATTTGATACTTTGAAGATATTTTGACACTGATACCATGTTACCCATTGACATCTTGACTTCGAGACGTTTATTACCCCACGCCATCTAAGGGGGTTGTCAGAGGATGTCCAAATACAATTTGGCACTGCCCACATTTTGCAGAAGTTCGCATTACATCGTAGCTAGAGTTTTCTCACGATATTTTCCTTCACCTTATAAAGCTCGTATTATACCTAATATAATACCTATATGATTTTTTGTTACGAAAATCTATTGAGCTTCTCGTTTTCGAATTTCGAACACAACTTTTGGATCTTAAGTTGAGGCACAATACCACTCAGCCATTGCCACTACTAAGCCATGACGGAGGCCTAAAACTCCGACACCAGAGTTGGCCACTTGCTCATACGAACGAACGAACGAACTCAGCCGTAAGAGACATGGATGAACTTAAAAATTCCATAGTCCAACTAAGCTAGGAATTGTAGAAATTGTAATTTAGCTAGGTACGTTAGCATTGGCTAAAGCCACCATGTATATTAATATTCGATATTGAGATGGGCCCGGCACGGCGGCACATGACCTAATCGAATCGACACGCGATCTGATGTCATATTCTACGAGTAGATTGGCACATAACACATATAATAATTGCAATATCTTGGTGTTTATTTTTGGCGAGACGATGTCTTCTAGGCAGGAAGCGTAGAAAGATAAAGATGTATGGAGCAGAGTAGCCTGCCTAGCAGGCTAGACCCCTATTATAGGTACCTATACCTATCATTTAGTTCACTGCCCATGACGCACGTCGTCTAGTTTCAAACGGTGCATGGGCCACGGTCCTCCATCAGAGACAACAAACGAAAGAATAAATTGGTTTGTAGTTAAATGTACTTGCTTTGCCTATTTTGACACGAGTTCGGCCATGAGGATATGTTAGTCCTCGTAGCCAAATCAGTTAGGCAAGTTAGGCGAAATAGTTTGGCCACGAGGAACATCCCCAAAAAATCTGCAAGACAATTTTAATGTCCAAAATCAATATCGTATGTGGACATGACACCTGTCTGTCTGTTCGCTTATAGTAGAGTAGGTAGAGTGATAAACAAAATACCAGTGAGAGCCTCTTAAAACATAGCGTGAGTTATATACCTACACACAGATGATCCGATAATGCATGCAAATGTATTCCCATAAAGATATTGGACTCCCAAATCTGGTTTCAAAGTTCAATGACTGCTCAAGTTTCTTATTTTGCACGGGTTGTATATTTCCTGTAGGTACAGCAATATCTCATTACTTTGTGTAACCAGAATTTATTGGGCCACCTGGAATGGCGACCACTGACTGAGAAACCATATTTAAATACCAATACAGGGTGGGCCAAGAATGGTGACTTTAATTGGGCTAGTTATCAACAACAACAAATCGGATGTTATTGTTGTACTCAGAATCGCATTAAAGTCCATGCATACCATTCGAATTCGAAAGCTTGCGACAAATGTAGGTACCTACTTACTTACCTAATTTTTTTTTATTTCTGAAAAAAAAATGCAAATAGGGTTTTTGTCGAAATAAAACAACAAGTTCCTAAGAACACAGCTTTCTAACTACAAAAGAAATTGTAGCTACACATTTTGCCCCACCCTGTTACACTCGTGTGTTATAAATACAATACATACAATGTCAAGTGCATCTAGCGTGTGTAGAATTCGTAATACAGTTTTGAGGTCGACTTGTAGCTTACTTAGGTAGGTCATGATCATGAGTGAGGACGCGGTGGGTGTTGCCCTTTGAGGTTTACATTTGTTATGAATTTTACGAGCCTATATTATTTATGTTTTTATTTCAAGAGCCGAATGTTTCCCTTTTAAAATCTGATATGGGTTTATCGTCGCTTTGCCGAAGTTCTTTAGAAGTAGCTTGCTTGATATCTTTTATCCTTGTCTTTGCCATTTTCCTGTAGAAATGTAATTCAATTAAATATCTTTATTGCTGTTACTTTGTAGGTTCCATAAATATTTATAACGTGTAACATGAACAGGAAAGAAATCACAACAAAAGTATCAAGTACATAGTCATTGAAATGAACGTCCAATCTGAAACTTGATTCAATACAAACCATTTTCTTCTGATGTTTTCTGCTCTTTCTTTTATCATTACTATTAACTAGTATAGATAATCTGAGAAGTGGAAATTCGGAGTGTCGCAAAAGCTAAACTAAACCAGAGATGACTAAACTAACTAAAATTAATGCCATCCTTTTTATTCCCATGCTATGAATGGGACGGCAACATTTTTAGTTAGGCTTTTGCGATACTCCGAATGGTTAACTTCTTATAATGAAGTTATTGGAAGTTATAGACGTTTCCTTTCTCTATGGTCTAATTTTGACACTATTTGACAGTTATCATTCGAACTATTGAGCGGTTGACAATTTGAAATATTTACATTTTCCTTATTTACGGCGGAATTATACTGAGACACAATGTATGAATATCATATACCGGTTTAGTTTACAAAATAATCAACAAGACAAGGTAAACTTTTTACATAGGTAAGTTAATGCCTACGGATTTTAATGTCTTATTTTCTGGCTTGGAATTGAACTTTTACGGTAAGTAGGTATTAGATTTTAGTTTCGAATTTTTTACCTGTTTTGCTCAAGGGTTACCTAAGAACTCAATGTCTCTAATAGGTAATGTTTCAAGTAGGTAAGTTATCTGTTAGTTAAAGCAAGGAGTAGGTACTTAGGTATCATACTCGCAGCTCATTTTGTAGGAGTTGTTGGTAGGTAATTTTTATCTGATGAATACATTACTCCAGGAAGTACTTACCTAACTTATCAATATCACTTCACATGTTAATCGTGAAACTAGCTCTTACTTTTATCTGTGCTCTTACTTAGTATTTGTTATATAAAATAAAGTTGTATTGAATGGTTTCATTAGCATAGTAAGTAAGTATTTCCAAGCTGATCGATTAAACCACGTGCTCATACAATAAACATCTAGAAATATGTGGATAGATCGGTTTGCTTATAATATTCAAATTTACTTAACTCCTTGTTAGCCAATGACCATGTAGGTATGTACCTACCTATAAGGATAAAACAAACAAAACAACACACTGTGGCGCAGTGGGCGAAGGCTCGGCCCCGGCCGTGCAATGAATTTTTCGTTTTGAAAAATTTATATGCGCGTAATAACACGAGCTCTAAACGGTGAAGTGTCGTGTCGTGCGTGAGGAAACCCGCGGCTAGTCAGCCCCACACGTATTGACTATTGTCTTTCCTGTGGATATGGCCGGCTAAGCTGAGAGGATGGTTTAGGTGCTACAAGCCTATTCCATCTCAACATGTCCCAGGCACTACAGTGTCCCGTTATGTGTAGGCAAAGCCTCCTGACTCTGTATAAATCATCTAGTAAAGATGTAAAGGCCTGAGATAGATATACAATTTGACTTTTATCTTAAATGGTCAATATCATTTTAAACAGGCAATGGTGGCTGGACTGGTTGTACAAGTTTAAGTTAAAGAATTTTCTAGATGTTTCATATTTTTTTGTTATTTACTCCATTTCAAAAATCTTGGGTATTCTGTGAATTCTGTTACACCTTGAATAAATTACCTACATACATCTAAAAGTAGGTATTAAAAGGTATTATCCTTGTATCGAATTGCATTGAATCCGCAAAATTATGTAGGTACCTATTTTATCTCTTATTGTCATTTCCATAACATGCAGGGATGTCGTAGATACATAACTTATATGAGTAGGTACCTACTTTAACTCGGCCACGGCTTTGACTAGGTAAAAAAATCAGCCAAGTGCGAGTCGGGCTCGCGCACGAAGGGTTCCGTACCATTATCTAAACAACATTATCCAGGGTTCCCACAGTCATGCCACATGGAGGGAAAGTACCTTAAATATTGTAGATAGAAAATTTAACTGGAAGAAGACTTCATTTTAATTTAAAAAAACAATTTAAACTGCATTCAAAGACATATTTTTTTCTTTTTTTTTATAATGTAAGGTACCTATGTATATAATCCGTACGGTAATTTATCACACAAACTTTTATAATATTAGTTGAATCATTACCTAGCACGAACGTGTCAATTACACGAATTAATTGAACTTTGTTTTAATTCTACAAAATAAGATATTACAAATAACAAAATAAGAGAAAAATATTTATTTAATAATTTCTTTCCAGTGACAATGGGTTGGACGCTCGCGATAACTGCGCTATGTGCGCTGCACCTGACTCTGGCTTCGTACCTGCTACCCGGTGACGTCACACCCAGCCAGTATGACGTCAGGCTGCTGTACGACATCGACCCAGCCACCAACTACAGCTCCTACGGCGTCGTTGATATCATGGTAAGTGTTCTCCGCTGGACTCCTGCTGATTGGCTAATTTGTCGCGAGACCGAAGCTCCTCGCGTTTATGACAAATCTGACAGTTCTGGTCGCGATCAAAGAGCATGTAATTAGTCGCGATTGCAGCATACGATCTCGCGACAAGATATGCATTCAAACCCTTGGAGTTTACGCCATATCCCTTTGTTTATCTCTTTTTTATGTGACAGATTTAAAAATGGAGAGAGAAAGTTATTGAAAAACTACGATCAAGTATTTACTAGAAATACCTAAATATTTATACTTAGAATAATAAAAATAAACCCTAGGTACCTACATCGCATATTGCGTTGCATATGAGGAAAACACCTTCTAAAAAACAGATTTTCGATTCCTCATTTTGCTGTGAACCGGTTTATATAGAGCAATATATTTTAGATAATGTAAGTACCCAAGTACCTACCTAAGTATTAATATTTGTCATACATGACAGAGGTTTTTTTATTCGTATGGATTATGGATTTACAAAATAGTGCGGCCGCGCGGCAACCTTGAAGGCGCTCTTATGTAAAAGAAGTTGAAAAAATTGCCTCGTAAATTCGAGAAAAAGCTTTTTATATAATATATTTTTGTATGAACTCAAAGTTTGGACAAGACAGGCAAGATGTACAGGGGATTACTATTTACCACGGTTTCAGACTTTCCCTGAGTGACCCTGAAAAAAACTCGACCTTTGTAATAAACAATTGGTAGGTAAATATGATTCTATATATAGGTTTTATTACCTACTAAACCAATGATAAAATTTCGGTCATCCCATACCTATTGTTATTCACCCAGATCAAAAATCAATATCATTTTGACCTCTAGGTCACCTCTATGTGCCATTGACCTCGTGTTAATTGTTCGCTGTAAATAATACAATTGTGTGACAAGCAAGACAGCATTGCTAACAGTTTTTGTGTGAATATGTCCTGTTTTTAGCAATTCAGCTCTATTGATGCAGATTTACCCACTTAGTCACGCATTTGTCTTCATACTAATACCTAACTACCTACCTACTAAAAAATTATAAAGTTTTTGATAATTAGGTACTTACTTAATTCTTTTTTATTTGAAAGCTGATGCTTCCCGTGTGGTCCCATAAAAAATTTGAGGATCCGATGAGAGTCTGGTTTATTAAAAAAAATATATGCCACTGTGTGCCACACACACAAGGTCTAACACTTTCCAAATTTTCCAATCTTATTTCATATTAAGTTATTGCTTCAAATTGGTAGGTACATTTATTTTAAATCTTGATTTCCTGCTAACTTTTATAAAAACAAACACATTTTAAAGGAGGAACTTACCTACTTACACTTTTATATATCCAACATGGTCACAGGATACTTGAGTTGAATACTTAGTACCTAAGTACTTATTAGTCAAGGTTTTCCTTCGCATGTGTCATCTACGGCTACCCAACGGATGGAAAATGATTGTTTTTAAAAGGACAATTATTTTTAATTGCAACTTAATGCTACGTCTTGCTCTTTCGACATCGATTTGCTATAACTTTTGCCGCTATTGACATTTACCTATTATGATGAATAATGATTGTTAGGTAGCTGCGATTAGCTTGTATTAACTTGTCATAGGTAGAGTCCACAAAACCTCTCTGTGGACTTTCTTGGATGGGTGACCGCAAGTGGCATTTTCATCTGAGCGCTTCCGTGCTTCGGAGGACACGTTAAAGTGTCGGTCCCGGCTTTTAAAGTCGTTAAGCCATGACGGAGGCCTTTAGGCGGCCTAAAAAACTCCGTCACCAGAGTTGGCCACTTGCTCATACGAACGAACGAACGAACAAGTGTGGACATTACAAGTTACAAGAGTCATTATCTTTTAGAGCGAAATTGCCATAACTTTTCTCAAATAGTAGGTGTACCACTTACCATACAGTGACGCATCGGAATACCTACTTTAGTGTAACTTTCCTAGTAAATCACACTAATATTATAAAGATGAAAGTTTGTGTGTGTGGGTGAGTAAGGTGTAAGAATTGCTTATACTCTGGATTTAAAAATAGGCTACTTTGATCCCGGTATTCCCACGGGACCGGAAACTATTCACAGCGGGCAACACCGCGGGGTGCAGCTAGTAAAATATATTTCAATACTCTTATTTGTAGGTATTCGCATCGCAGAAATAACTGGAACCAATATGAAAGTTTTAACAATAGGTTTGTTGTATTGTACATCGATTGGTGACATGACATACTATTCAATTGAAGGCTGTTACTGGGTACAGTGGCATACACAATCAAAACACTTTTTTTTTTAAACATAACAACATTCCGATTTCAACCTTTTTATATTTTTAAAAATTATATAGGTATAGGTACCTACCTTGTACACTTTTGTTGTATTGTACTATTCTCAAGTAGGTAGTGACTGTCTTTTTGAGAAGAAATGTTTTTGAACCAAAATCGTTTTTCAGTATAAGTGAAGCTTTTTTAGACATGTACTACCAACTATTCGTTCTAAATTATATGAAATTGCGTAACTGAAATGTCTAAAGACTCACGCTCTCTTTTCCTGTCGCTTTACCTTCAGTAACTTTCGTTTAATATGTTATACCACAGATAAAAGAATACTAGGTAGCTATACCTAAGCTTTCTCACCCAAAGCCTTCTTTTAGAAATTTGGTATGAATTTGGCATATTTCTCGTTATTGTGAGCTAAATTATAAAGAAGCGCTTGTGGGGAAACTTGCTAAGACGTTCTTGATAGGTCGTTCAAGTTAAGCAACGTTCTGAGCGGTCACTACCTGGATGGGTGACCGCAAGTGGCATTATCAGCTGAGCGCTTCCGTGCTTCGGAGGGCACGTTAAATTGTCGGTCCCGGCTTTTAAAAGTCGTTAAGCCATGACGGAGGCCTTTAGGCGGCCTGAAAACTCCGTCGCCAGAGTTGGCCACTTGCTCATACGAACGAACGACTCAAAAAAATAAATAAATAAATAAACTCTGTACGCGACTGTCTTGTCTACAATCGACAAATTGACCGATAAATATTATAATGCTTTGTTATCAAAGTTTCACTGTACAAGGCTGTACAGTGTACATTGTGTGGTTTTAAGCAATTCTGGCGCAATCTAATGGATAGGTGACCGCAGGTTGCAGTTTTTCCTTTCTGCAAGGTCACCCTGACCTTATTCACATCAATGATTATCGGATACTTTATGGATTCCTCTGTTGCGTTGTGGTGGCTTGATTGAGGCGCATGCAATGCGAGTTCGATTCTCGTCTTTGTAAATGTTTGCATGATTTCCAGATTGCCGTACGACTGGGTATTTTGCTACTGCACTTGTAGGTACATGGGTATCTTTAAGGATACCTACTATAGTTTGGAAGCAGGACCACCTAAGCAAATATTTGATGGTTGTTATTTTATCTTTAAAATACTTACCTACCTGTGACTTATGCCGCGGGTTCCTATATCCAACTAACGGATGTCCGTATGTAGGTCGTCATAGCAACGTTGTTTATTCAACACAAAATGTATGAGACTTTTTGACAGATAACAACGTTGCTATGACGACCGACCTACGGACATCCGTTAGTTGAATATAGGAACCCGGCATTAGACATCTTTAAAATATCGAAAAGCCTTAAGATCTGCAATAATGTCTACCGCACCTTGGAAATACAGTCGTGATCTAGCCATTTAAAGATGTCTAAGGAGGTAGTCAGAAGTGTGTTTTATTATTTGTTACATATCCACCCACATCTCCCAGAAACCTTTCAAAATTCTCATATTCCTTCAATTTTATTCATAGCTCACAGCTCTAAAACCAACTTCGAAGATCGTACTCCACATGCAAGACCTGACCCTGGACGAAGCGAAGATCTCTCTCGCCGGAGACAACCCTCCCTCCGTCTCTTCTGTAAAACTGAATGACACCTACAACCTTCTAACCCTGGAGCTGGATGGGAAGCTGCTGGCAGACCAAAACTACACCCTGACTCTCCCCTTCTATACTAACTTGAAGCCAGGACTGGATGGTGTATATATCAGCACTTATGTTGATTCGAAGACGCAGAGTAAAGAGTAAGTAGTAGCTAATGACCAAAAATAAAAATCGCTATTTCCCTTAGCCATGAAGTCTTTACTATTCATATTTGCAGAGCATACAAACATTTGTCCCGCAACGGGAATCAAACCCGCAACCTCTGCGTCTCAGGCGGGCTTCCACCACTGCGCCACAGAAGTCGCCGATGAAACTGATGTTCACATTTCTATCATTATTATTTGTCTCTGACGCCACTGCGGATAATAGTAGCTTTGGTTATCATCGCCATTGATAGTGGTGATCCTGTGACTTTTTTATCATATCCTGTCTAGTATCAGTACATACCTACCTACTTAAAAATACATAATTTATGTTATTCAAATTTTCGCAGATACCTAGTGGCCACCCAATTCGAAGCCATCTCAGCCCGCAAAGGGTTTCCGTGTTTCGATGAGCCACTCTACAAGGCTCGCTTCCGACTAACCATCGGCCATCATCGCGGGTACTCGGCCGTCTCCAATATGCCGCTGGAGACGTCTTTGAGCGACAAGTGAGTGACATCCTCATCATTATCATTGGTAGCTCAAATAACAGCCCACTACTGAGTATAAGTTCCTCCCTCACTTCAATAGAATTAATAGTAATTCGCTTCACTCTTGTTTTGCAACATTTTCATCACTTTGAGATTTTTTTAGATCAAGCCCCCTGATTGTGTAACTTGTCTCTATTGTATCAAAGCAAAAATCACAGTAAATAGAATCGAATCACGGTCTTTTTTCTCTTCGAAGTCCGTTATAAAGTGTAGGTACTAAGTAAACTGTAGAATTGTAGAATAGAATAGAATTGTCATTTATTGTAAAACATAGGTACAGATTAAGATGAAATACATTATTTAAGTTGGTGTTCCACTATGTTACCATTTGTGTTGGTATACAATAATTAGAGTTTAATATAATTAAAAAAGTGATAAAATTACTTGTCAAAAAATTCATTTAAATTATAGAAACATTTCTCCTGCAGCCACAATTTTAACATAAGCCTAAATTTGTTGAGCGGGAGTACCTTAATTGAGCTGGGCACGGCATTATAAATTTTGCCACACATTGCACCGCGAGTGTTTTTGCCTGTAGGTAATATTCAGAACGACCTTTGTTATTGTCAGGTATAGGACGCGCCACGTAAAAAGAGCGCTGGCTGTCAAACTGCTCCGTGGTCTATGATTAGTGGAGAGGTGTTGCAGCGCACTTCATACCATTGATTTAGTTAGCGAGTGCTATTGGTTCGTCAGCGAGTGAACACAGGCGCAAACAAACCCCCTTTACTTCCTCTCAGCGCTCTTTTTACCTATACGCTGCGGGACAAATGTTTGCATGATCTGCAAATATTTGTTTCGTGTCTGGGTGTTTTCTATGTATAATATGTATGTATTTACAAAAAAAAATGTATCTATGTAGTTTATCAGTCATCTGGTTACCATAACACAAGCATTAAATTGCTTAGCTTGGGACTAGATGACGCCGTGTGAAATGTCCAAGGATATTTATTTATTTATTTATTATTTATTTATACACATAATTTTTTATTCCAGTGCTCTTAACGACTTCTGGGCATGGTCCGACATCACGACCAAGTTCAAGAAGCCCCAGTCTGACTTCGTGTTTGATCGGTTCGAGAACTCAGTGCCGATGTCCACATACCTGGTCGCCTTTGTGGTCTCCAAGTTCGCGTATGTGGAGAGTCCGCCTGATCTATCCAAGACTCTGTTCAAGATCTGGGCTAGGAAAGACGCTATTGACCAGGTGAGTTTTTTATTACTTACTTGCTGCGACCCGCGGTAGTTCCCGTCCCCGTGGGAATACCGGGATCAAAAGTAGCCTATTTTTTATTAGGTTATTAGGGTCTATTTTTTTAATCCATAAGCAATCCTGGTACTTACCAAATTTCATTCAAATCCGTCCAGCCGTTTGAGTGTGAAAGAGCAACAAACACAAACTTTCCCCTCACTCCTTTGCGTGAGGGATTAATCCTTTTCCTCCTCCATGATGCTGCTGGAGCAACTGCTGAGGGGTAGCGTTATTGTCTTGTCACTCGATTGTCAATATTTCTCATTTCTGTTACCCATGTTGATGGAAAATAAAAATAAAATCGATTTCTAGTCTTTCGCGATCACATTCATGAACTCGCGAACTCTCCCGTTCGCCCGTGACCACGGTTGTTGCAACACAGCCGAAACGTCGGGAAATAATATTAAACGATAATTTCGCGATAAAATCCTGTGAGTTCAATTTAAAAGTAAAAACCAATTCTATTCTACTCCAGACGGCGTACGCCGCGACCATCGGCCCCAAAGTCCTGACTTACTTCGAGGAGTGGTTCAACGTGACCTTCCCGCTCCCGAAGCAGGACATGATGGCCATCCCCGACTTCGCGGCCGGCGCCATGGAGAACTGGGGGCTGGTCACGTACCGGGAGACGGCGCTCCTTTATGATAAGAAGCACTCCTCTTTCATTAACAAGGAACGAGTGGCTGAGGTGAGTCTTCGAAGGCTTTACAGATAGTTTCTTTCTTATCTTCGACCCCAAGACATGATGGCCATCCCTGACTTCGCGACCGGCGCCATGGAGAACAAAAGCCTTACTCGGGATCAACGAAAACGAAGTTTTGTGGCAATTTTCGGGGTCAACTTATGTTGGTGGATACTGAATTCGTAATAGTTCACGGGTAGTAATTAAACGAGCTTCTTTTTAATAGCATTATTCGCCTCAGAAAATATAACTTACCTTCTAAATTACTAAGTCGGCCACAACCAACGCGCGTCTGAATAATAGTATTTTAGCCACTAGTTATCTTCTATGTAAGCCACTGTAAATATAACTCAGCATGGTGGTTATTTTTTAGCATCTAAATTTGTGGCATGCATTCAAATAGCAAACTTCTAAAATATTAATATATGACACCAAAATAGTAACTCTTTTAGCTTCTAATTTTATAATTTAGCATGTTTAAAATGTAAGTCATCCTACATTTATCGATCGATAAATTTACCTAAAATTGTCATCAAATAGTATATTAAAGCCACTACTCATAACTTTATTTTCATAATAGTTTATGAGAATCATGTTAGTATTCATAAATTTTTTAAACACTTCATTTTGAATAAGAGCATTGTGTCTTCTCAAGCACTGTAATGTAACTGATTTCGATCTTGGTGGCTGATTACTTTTATTCCACATTTTATTGGCGCTTCGGCGGCCGCTATCGCGGCACGCTCGCTACGCTCGCTCGCCTCGCGAGTTGGTAGTCACTGTTCAAACCTAACCTAACCAACTGATTTCGATCTTGGTGGCCGATTACTTTTATTCCACATTTTACTGGCGCTTCGGCGGCCGCTGCCGCGGCACGCTCGCTACGCTCGCTCGCCTCGCGCGTTAGTGGTCACTGTTCAAACCTAACCTAACCAACTGATTTCGATCTTGGTGGCCGATTACTTTTATTCCACATTTTATTGGCGCTTCGGCGGCCGCTGCCGCGGCACGCTCGCTACGCTCGCTCGCCTCGCGCATTAGTGGTCACTGTTCAAACCTAACCTAACCAACTGATTTCGATCTGGGTGGATACAACCTAAGTAATTTCCTACTATTATTACATATGAACTATTGAGGACAGACATAATAAAACACGTTATTTATAAACATAAATTTGTGTATTGAAATACAATCATTTATATCTCTCTGATTGGTGCAAATGGCCGGTTGCTGTCATGTCGCGCACTCGCGCCAAATCGTACAGAGGCTATTTTCACGATAAAAGAATTATGAAGTATTATTTTACATGTTAAGTTATAATTATTGATGTTGTCTATTGAAGCTTGAATATTTAATTTTTGAGGAGCTTGTATTGAAGCTGTAAAACGTAAAATGGTGATGAGTTGCAAATTCCGTGGCCGACTTAGTAAATTAGTAGGCAATGTATAAATCAGAAGGACAAGTAAAATTAATTGTTGATATTGACTTGACGCTTTCTTTAACATTTTTAGTTGGCGTTGTAAAGAAGATAAATTAGTTAATTAGAGGCTATGTCAAATTCTCGATGCTTAGTTATTAAATGAGAAGTTTGGCCACGTGGCCAAAAAAAAATTCTGTGGCCGGTTTTATTATTTCTCATAGTTCACCAACATAATTGGAACCCGAAAATTGTCACGAAACTTCGTTTTCGTTGGTCCAGAGTGAGGCCCCTGGGGGCTGGTCACGTACCGGGAGACGGCGCTCCTGTATGATAAGAAGCACTCTTCGTTTATAAACAAGGAACAAGTGGCTGAAGTGAGTCTTCGAAGGCTTTACGAATAGTTTCTTTCTTATCTTCGACCCCAAGACTGATGGCCATTCCTGACTTCGCGGCCGGCGCTATGGAGAACCCCTCACCACTATGATACGCCTCGGAAGCGTATCATCAGTTCTCGAGTGGTAGTAAGTCTACCGCTCCCTGGAATACAGTCGTGAACATTTATTTTTTTTCATTTCCTTTCAAATTAGTTTAAACTCTAAATGTATTTATTCTGTACCTACGATCGTTTATACTCACAACAAGTACACTTTGACATGTCCTTAAAACTAGGTGATTCTGCTGCCTGTTCCAACGCGTTTTTTGCGACATCTGAATTGACACCATTAACGGATCATTATAGATAGATCATTTTATTGTAAACTGTTGAAATTTTTACAAAGGTGGTATAGGTTTGTGTTTAATATAAAGTGCAAACAGTTTGCTCTTTACGGACGTAGGTACAACATATAAAAACTTAATAACTAAGGTACTTAGTAAACTAGTACCTACTTATAGTATTAAATTTGTGGCAATTCGGAGTATCGCAAAAGCTAAACCTAACTAACCAAAAATGTTGCCGTCCCTTTCACAGCGATGGAAATAAAAAGGATGACATTAATTTTAGTTACCTAGTTTAGTTTAGCTTTTGCGACACTCCGAATTGCCACTATTATCTGTGGTAAAGCTCACAATACCTTCAATCACTGAAAATGTATTTTAATTCATGTTGTAGGTGATAGCCCACGAGCTGGCCCACCAGTGGTTCGGTAACCTGGTCACCATGAGGTGGTGGTCGGACCTCTGGCTGAACGAGGGCTTCGCCACGTTCGCGGCCTCCGTCGGGGTCGCCGCGGTGGAGCCCGGCTGGCAGGCGCACACCAGCTATGCCGTAGATAACATGCTGAGTGTGCTGAGTCTAGACGCACTGGAGTCTAGCCATCCTGTAAGTAGACTTAGGCCTTTACATCTTACTCATTGAGGTACTACGAGTATACTAAAGAGTCACAATCTAATAGCTGACAACACTCAAATGTCCGAGCAACGTTCTACATACCTATATTACCTATACAATGACATTTGTTCGAATGTAGACGTTATGACGTTTGTTTTAATGTTCAATGTCGCTTGTACGCAAAAACTAAAACTCGGCGCACTACGTAGCGTGCGCCGAGTGCGAGTGTCGCGCCACGTAAAAAGAGCGCTGGCTGTCAAACTGCTCCGTGGTCGATGATTGGTGGAGAGGTAACGCGACGCACTTCATACCATTGATCTAGCGATTGCTATTGGTTCGTCAGCGAGTGAACACAGGCGCAAACATTATACCAAAGTCTGACGTGAACACAATAGACACTATAGTGACTCGGAGCGCGTCTCGGACGAGACTGATTGTTTCTGAGTTTACGCACACTAAAACTGTGGACATGATGTCCACAGTTTTAGTGTGCGTAAGCTCAGGACATGCCACTGACATTTAAAGCCAAACGGACTTCATGAAATCGTTCGTTCGTATGAGCAAGTGGCCAACTCTGGTGACGGAGTTTTTAGGCCGCCTAAAGGCCTCCGTCATGGCTTAACGACTTTAAAAGCCGGGACCGACAATTTAACGTGCCCTCCGAAGCACGGAAGCGCTCAGATGAAAATGCCACTTGAGGTACCATCCAAGTAGTGACCGCTCAGAACGTTGCTTAACTTCGACGATCAATCAAGAACGTCTTAGCAAGCTTCGCCACGAGCACTTCATGAAATGGAATATACTAACGAAGCTGCTGTACCCACAGGTGTCAGCTCCGATCGACGACCCGAAGCGCATCTCCGAGATCTTCGACGAGATCTCGTACCGCAAGGGATCCACACTCATCCGTATGATGACCATGTTCCTGGGAGACGTGGTCTTCAAGGAGGCTATCCACAAGTAAGTCTAACCACAGATAACAATACAGACAGATAATACAATATAATAATAACAAACAGATAATAATACTAAAGACGATGAATACCAAGAAGACAGACTTTTTTCTATTTTATTCCAACTACTTATCAGCTGTATCTTTAAAGATTGTCTGAGATCTGAGTGGATAAGTGTTATGTCGAATGCTAATTGGCGGGACACTTTGAAAAGAGAACCAACGTGTTATCTTATGCCGGCACCACACATGGCCTTCAACTTGGGGCCAACAGTAAAATAGCCAATGGCAATGCTCCGTTTGTGTCTAATAACCGTAAACGGAGCATTGCCCATGACGTGTGGTGCAGGCATTATTGACTCCATATAATTGACTGCCACAAGTTTGGCGGGACGCAGCCTCGCTCATTAGCACAGATAATAAATATAAGGGTGTCCACACACAACAATAAGCACGGTGCAAACCATGCTTTAGTTCCTCCTCAGAACCTCTGAAGATAGAGGTTATCTTCAATCACATTCATCAATGATTTATATCAGTCATCTGGTTACCATAACACAAGCAAATAAATTGCTTAGCTTGGGACTAGATGACACCGTGTGGAATGTCCAGGAATGTTTATTTATTATTATTTATTTATTTATGAAACAGACAATCAACAATCATGTAGGTTATACTACAAGTAAATAACCATGGATGCTAGTAAATAACTAATGGAAAATAAGGGGTGTACTTGTATTCTGTGACAAAGTGTTGTGTTTGAAATCTGACAGAATTGGAAAATTAACACTTTTCTAGTCGATACCTATAGGTTTTTAGGAGGCTTTTCATTATATTTTTAATAAATTGTTCTCTCATCTCTGAAAAATTATGGCTTTAAATGTAGTTTTGTTTATCCCCAGCTACCTAGTAAAGTTTTCCTACAATAACGCCGCCCAAGACGACCTCTGGGCGGAACTGACAGCCGTCTCTCAGAAGTACAATGCTTTGACAAGAAACGTCACTGTCAAAACTATAATGGACACGTGGACAACCCAGACTGGCTACCCCCTGCTGACTGTGGAGAGGGATTATGGATCTAAATCTCTTACTGTTACTCAGGTATTGGTGGCAATTCTGAGTGTCGCAAAAGCTAAACTAAGCTAACTAAAATTGTTGCCGTCCCTTTCATAGCGATGGGAAATAAAAAGGATGGCAATAGTTTTAGTTAGGTTAGTTTAGCTTTTGCGACACTCCGAATTGCCCCTTAATAACACATTATATAATGCACTTGTCAATTCTCATCAATAACAGTCATTCCACTCAGGCAAGACAGCGCCCATTAAATTTTGGGCCCATAACCTGTAATAAAACAACCATTGCGAGAGCACGAGAACAACACTCTTTTTTTCACTCTGACACTTCACTGACATAATCTGATATAACAATCAATCAATCAATACAGTAAAATAAATATAAAAACAGGAAAATAAAAAAAAAGACGTGTAACGTGGCACTCGGAGACTGCCGCGGTAAAGCTATTGTGATGTTAGGGGGGATGTGTTTTTGTTGTACCCATTTTCGCAATAAATGAATTATGAATTATGAATATTATGAATTATGAATTATTAGTTAGGTTATTTTCGTCACGGAATTTCTGGATTCGGTCTCCACGCTCAAGGCCCGCGATAGAAGCTATGCAATAGCTTAAAAATAAATGCAGTTAAAAATAATCCAAAAATAGGTATGGTTACTTATTACAAAGAAACAATTCAACAAAGCTGTCTATTCTAGAAACGCTATCTAGCCCTCGGCACCAAAGCCTCCACGTCCTCCTCCTGGTGGGTCCCCCTCCGCGTGCTCTGCGAGGACGAGGCGGCGCCCTACCGAGGGGCTCCGCTGCAGTGGCTGGCTGCGGACGAGGGTCTGGAGACCAGGCAGCAGTTCCAACACGCCGCCAGCACTGATGAGTGGGTTCTCTTCAACTCTGACATGATCGGTAAATAAATATCCTTGGACATTCCACACAGCGTCATCTAATTCCTCTCTCTCTCTCTCCCAATCCAAGCTGTGTCCCACATGGTTCTCTCCCTCTCTCTCTCTCACTTTCTCTCTCTCATGGTGGTGGGGTCAGCTTTCCTGACAGTTTTTCTTTTTCGCTCTGTCCTCGACGTCGTTTTCGGAAACTTTACACTCTCATATCACAACCTCATCTAGTCCCAAGCTAAGCAATCTAATGCTTGTGTTATGTTATGGTAACCAGATGAATGATACATGGAATAGAAGCGAGATAGAAGAGAGTGTTTAGACCAGATTCACTGGTTTTAGGCGACAGACCGCATATAGGTCGCGCCACGTAAAAAGAGCGCTGAGGGGAAGTAGCGGGGGTATGTATGCGCCTGTGTTCACTCGCTGACGGACCAATAGCACTCGCTAAATCAATGGTATGAAGTGCGCCGCAACACCTCTCCGCCAATCATCGACCACTGCGCGGTTTGACAGCCAGCGCTCTTTTTACGTGGCGCAACCTATACCATTTAGTGCAAAATGGACTTAAAAAATATTCTCCCTACAGCATTATACCGCGTGAACTACGACGAGCGTAACTGGAGGTTACTAACCAACACTTTAACCAGCGGTCAGCTATCCAGCGTGCCAGTACTGGGCCGAGTGCAGCTACTGTCTGACGCGTTCGAACTCGCCTGGACAAA
The DNA here is from genome assembly GCA_963582015.1 of Xanthorhoe designata. Taxonomy (NCBI): domain Eukaryota; kingdom Metazoa; phylum Arthropoda; class Insecta; order Lepidoptera; family Geometridae; genus Xanthorhoe; species Xanthorhoe designata. The sequence goes on from OY757052.1 coordinate 7,814,915, forward strand.
CCGACTGAACTACACTATTGCTTTAGAGTGAGTATTGACACAGAATTAGAACAATTATACCTGGCCTACCTTTCGCAAAAAGATTTATTTAAATAGCGACTCTTTCTACGACGCAATAAAGTGCAACTCAGCTTGCGTACCATTTCATTCTTACATATCACACTAATATTATAAAGGTGAAAGTTTGTGTAAGTGTGTGCGAATGTTTGTTACTCTTTCTCGCTCAAACGGCTATACGGATTTGAATGAAATTTGGTACCACTGATACCCTCGATTAAAAAATAGGCTATTTTTGGCGGTTTTTTGGGCGGGTAGGTGCAAAAAAGAAACACCTCTCTAAAGAAAGTTCCTAGTTTAATTTATTTTAAAAATATTAAAACGCTTTTAAACCTGACTATTAATGTATAATTATATAGTTTGAAGAGTCATACCTGCCTCATTGTGTTATCTCCATTAACTTTACACACATACTTCATATTTCGGAAATATTCACATTACTACACTACACTGCACATTCAAGATGGAAGATATTCAGGGTTCTGTGGCGGCTCTTATCTCCACTTTCACGCAGCAGATGGCAGCCTTTGAAGGTAAGCTGCAGAAACAGAGTGACACTGCAGTTACTACATCAAGTCTTGCCACAGAGTTCTCTGCTTTCAAAAATTTTGTCATGCTTGCGTTGAGAGCACTGCAGGGCCAAATACAATTGACTGCACAGGCTGTGGATCAGTTGGAGATGAGGAATCGTCGCAAGATCTTGCTCTTCCATGGTGTTGCTGAGGAGAGCAAGGAGGTCACTGCTGCGGTGGTCGCTAAGGTTGTGGTTGGCCAGCTACAGCTACCAGAGTTCACCGACAAGGACATCAACCGCTGTCATAGAATGGGGCGCTCATCAGGTGATAGACCGCGTCCAATCCTAGTGAAGCTACGGGATGTGTCACTTCGTGACAAGCTGTGGTTTTCTAAAACTAATCTCAGAGATTCCGGCGTAACGCTATCAGAGTTCTTAACGAAAGCGCGACACGAAGTGTTCATGCAGGCGAGGCAGCGGTTCGGCGTTTCCAAATGTTGGACTCGTGAAGGTTATGTGTTCGTAGCTGGGCCAGACAATGCGAGAATTCGTGTCAGCAGTATCGGCGATTTGGACAAGATTTCGGGCCAGCAGAATTCAGCGGGTTTGTCTCCCCATGTACATTCATCGCCAGTGCCTACAGCGTCGGCGCCGGTGACCGTGGCAGCTAAGGAGACTACAGCTCTCAGGCCAAAGCGCGTGCCAACTTCAAGAAAGTAGCCCATCTTTTGTACCATTCTGAAGATACTTTTCTACACGTCATACCGTAAATTTAACATTTACTTTGACGGTATACTTGATTTGAGAGGCTCAAAGATATTTAGTGCAAAGTTATCTTTTATTTTATTTTCTTGCCGGTGCCAATACATTTTCTTGTTTGTTTTGTTTGACGTTTCGTAACAGTGACAGTTGATTTGATTTGATTGATTAGTTTACAATGATTTTTTTTTTATTTTTTTAACCTTTGATATGCGCAAGCTCTGATCAGTGCGCCCTAGGTTGTCTGCGCAAGAACTGATAAGTGCTCATTGCACCTACACCACTTATACTCGATTTTGACAATAAACTACTGAAAATAAGGTCTTAATTTCTTTATTTTCCTATACCGAACAAATCGAACGAAGAGATAGAGACATTCACTCGTAAATAAAACCTTTAGAAACTGAATGACGACCACTTTGAATTTCGGCGCCGGTGGACTCACAGTGCTCCGTAAATTTTGCGTTTTTTTGTGAAATAACCAGTAAAACCTTAAGTTATTATACATTTTATTATTCTGTACGCAATACCAAGCTGTTTTATGTATACTATGACTATTACTACCTCACCAGATTTGAATTATCTATCACTAAAAGTTTTGTCGTACGTAACGGTTTTTTTGAATATACTATTTTGGTGGTTTTTTACCTATTTCATAATGTCAGCAGGTGTTCATTATAACAACAATTTATCTGAGAATATAGAATTACAGTAGTTATAAGTGAAAAGTAGTAAATTATTACAAAAAAACGTAATATTTTGAACAACGAGCCTAATCGCACACACACATACACAAGCCAACATGGCGTCTTTCCACGTAGGTGTTCAGAACATTTACAGGATGTTGTTGTTTTATTTTCATTGGTTGTCTGCGGAAGCACTTATCAGTTCTGCATAGTAATTTTAACTTAGTTTGTGTTTGACCGCTGGTGACATCGACGCCTTTACTGACTAACCTTTTTCTGCTACTTGTTATAATTGTGATATTACGGAAGAATTGCTACGCAAACTATTTGGACATGGAATATTAAATTTATTATGACGTTTTTTTTTCTTTAAAATTGTAGAAACAATTGCACTGAGAGGTCCGATTGAAGAGGCCAACCGATGAAAGCGTGATTATAATATTAGTAGGATGTACTAAATCTAAAATTATGTAGAACTAGAAATAGTAAGAACAGAAAATAAAACGTCCTGTACCTATAGAGATCCTGATCAGTGCTTACGCAGTTGAAGTGACATTAAGAGAGCATTGATAAGTGCTTCCGCAGATGACACTTGACCGTTCACACACACACATACATGCCTTAGTGAACGATGTGTGAAATTTTATCTTTGTTTTCTTTTACATTTTACTAAATTATTTACTATAGGGTGGTACCACCGTCTGTCCTCCAATCGAAAGCCTGTTTTTTATATTTCATCACACAGTTCTTTCCATAGAGTAAAGATCGTTTAGCATCTTGAATTTTGTAATAGAAAACTAGCCTAGCAAACTACTTGTTGTTTTGGTTTTTGGCTGAAATTTAGGGATAATTTTACTAATTATGTAAAAATATCAGTTTTCAAGTCGAAATAAATATATGTTCAACTAAAAACACACTTGTTCAAACAAAATATTACTTCCATAGTTGTTGAAAAGTGAAATGAAAGTTGGTTGAAATGAAGTTACACAGCTGATTTGTTTGAAGTGATATGTGATTTTCGGAATAGTTTATCAGAGTGATGTATTACTAGAATTTGATTGATTTTGATGGATAAATAGAACCTGAATATTAAATTTATAGTGAGTAAAAGATAAATACAGATTATGTCTCAGAATTTTGAATAATATTGATTTTTTCCATGACTGGTACAGGAATCGCCTTGGGTAACATTTGCCCGTAAATAAATTAAATTTAGGAATGAATTGATAATAAAATTGAACGTAAATAGATGTATTGGTTATCTAACTACCAAATTATACCAATATTATGATTACTACCAAACATTTTATTTAAAATATTCAATAAAATGCGAGTACTATACATTGCCGTTCAAAAACGCGCCATCTTTGCCGCAAACGACGGATACAGATGTGCGACCCCTTGCCGCATACCAAAGGTTAAACTGTCAACATAGTGGCATGAATAATTGATTTTTGGCCTTCATTATTTTATATATTTTTTCTTTTATTGTTTTGGTTTGTGTTGAATAGTGTGTACCTAAACTTATTATATCTCTATAATCTAGCACAAAATGGCAGGTAAATGTTTTTTGTTTGTATTTTAATTTTAGGTAGGTAATTTATGTCTTTTAGTGATGACGAAATTGATAATGACCTCTTTTTGTCCTTTTCTGATGGAGATTCAAGTTGTGACGATAGTTTCAGCAGTATTCCGAGTCTTCCTCAGTCTCTGGAAGCCCATTTTAACGATGTTACCAAAAATTTTAATGTTGTACACATAAATGCTCAGAGTATTCCGGCCCATTTTACTGACATGCTGACGTCATTCGATAGTAAAAATATTCATGCTGTTTTAGTCTCCGAGTCTTGGCTTAAACCTTGCTTAACTTCAATGTCTTACTCCATTCCTGGTTTTAAACTTATACGCAATGACCGTACTAATACTAGAGGTGGAGGCGTGGCTATTTATTTACGTTCTCATCTTCCTTACTCGATAGTCAACGTGTCCTCTCAGCCGCCGCCGTCAAATGCGGGCGAGCACCTATTTATTGAAGTTATTCTTTCTCATACCAAAGTCTTACTCGGAGTCTATTACATGAATTCTTCCCATATTAACTTTTTTCCGTCATTTGAGAAACTTCTTGATGACATTACTCCCTCTTATAATCACTCCATTATTATGGGTGATTTCAACACCTGTCTCCTTAAAGGTGATTTTCGTTCTCGCGCTTTCCAATCTCTTTCTAAGGCTAGCAATTTTTCAATTCTCCCTCTTAACGCTACTCACCATTTTCCTAACTGTATTCCTTCTCTCCTTGATTTAATGCTTGTCTCTTCACCAAATAATGTCGCTAAGCATGGCCAATGTTCAGCGACAGCATTCTCCTATCATGATCTTATATTTTTGTCTTATAAAATCCGTCCTCCTAAAGCTAAGCCTCTTATCATTCAGCAACGCAACTTTGGTGGTATGAATCTTGAACGTCTTAGTCAAGATGCACTGGAAATCGACTGGTCTGGAGTCTTTAATGCTACGAATATGGATGCTAAACTTGTAAATTTTAATTTGTCCCTAATAAATCTTTATGATGTGCATGCACCTCTGCGTGACATTAAAATTAAACACCTTCCGGCACCTTGGCTGACCGAAGACATTAGATTGCTTATCAATAAGAAAAATGTAGCAAAATATAAATATAAATGTAAACCCACTAAGGAGAACAAAGTTAAATACTTTAATAATCGCAATAAATGCAACAGGGCGTGTAGGGATGCTCAACGGCGGCACATTCATAGTTCTGTTGAAAATGAAGATCCATCAAAAGTTTGGAAATTCCTTAGGTCCTTGGGGATTGGTAAATCACAAAAATCAAATGTTCCAAATAATCTTAATATAAATTCATTAAATAGTCATTTTACATCGTCATCTAATCTTCTAGCTAGTGATAGAGCTAAAACATTACAACATCTTTCTTCATTACCTCCCCTGGACTTTCCTCATTTCAACTTCTATCAATTTTCCGATTGTGATGTTAAGAAGAGCGTAAAATCCATAACTTCCAATGCAGTTGGTAGCGATAAAATAAGTCGTAATATGATCTTGCCTATATTGGATGAAATTCTACCTATAATCACCTATCTCCTTAATTTCTCCATTTCTAGTTCCACTTTTCCCGATTCTTGGAAGGATGCACTAGTCACTCCTCTTCCTAAAAAGTCCAACCCTTCATCCTTCTCGGAGTATCGCCCTATATCTATCCTTCCCTTTCTTTCCAAAGTCCTTGAGCGTTTAGTGCATCACCAGCTAAGCATTTTCCTCAATAGACATTCCCTTATGAATCCCCTTCAATCTGGTTTTAGGTCTGGACATAGCACGTCTTCTGCACTAGTCAAAATTACAGATGATATCCGATTGGGAATGGATAATGGTCTACTGACTATACTAACCCTGCTAGACTTTAGCAGTGCATTTAATAATGTCGATTTTGACATTCTTACTGGAATCTTGCGCTCAATTAACATATCTCCAACGGCTATTGATTGGTTTCGTAGTTACCTGTATGGTCGCCGGCAACGTATTCGTGTTGAGGACACATATTCGACTTGGTGTGATCTTACTGCCGGCGTGCCTCAGGGCGGAGTTTTATCTCCACTTCTATTTGCTATCTTTATAAACTCCATTTCTAATAATTTATCTTCTTCCTACCACCTGTATGCTGATGACTTGCAAATATACACACATGCTTCAGCTGATAACTTGAATCAAGCCATTGGTACCATTAACAGTGACCTACACTCTATTCACAAGTGGAGCAAGTCTTTTGGACTTGGGGTTAATCCTGCTAAAACACAAGTAATACTGATCGGTAGCTCCAGGATGCTTTCTAAGGTTGACTGGTCTTGTCTTGATTCCATTACTTTTGATGGTAAAATTATCCCATTTTGCAAGACAGTAAAAAATCTAGGCTTAATTATAGACAGTGAACTGTCATGGGGTTCACATCTTACTGAGATGAGCAGGAAGATGTTTGCGTCGGCTGCCTCAATGAGGAGACTTCGCAATTTTCTGCCTACTGCCACTAAAGTTGCGCTTGCTCAGTCTCTCTTACTTCCTATCTTAGACTACGCTGACGTCAGTTTTCCAGATCTTACAGAAGAGCAACTTAATAAGCTTGAGCGCCTTCAAAATGTTTGCATTCGTTTTATATTTGGTCTACGCAAATTTGATCACATTTCCGAATTTCGTGCTAAACTCAAGTGGTTGCCTATCCGCCTCCGCCGGGATGCTCACATTTTATCACTTTTATACAATATTTTATTTACCCCTTCTGCCCCTTCTTATCTTAAACAATGCTTTGAATTTCTTTGTCTTGCCAATCCTCGTAACTTGCGTTCTTCCTCTACTCTTCAGTTAAGTACTCCAGTTCATAATTCCCGCTTTTTTGGTAATTCGTTTACGGTGCAAGCTGTCCAATTGTGGAATAATTTGCCTGTTTCCATCAGAAAAGCTAAATCCTTGTCAATTTTCAAAAACGAGGTCTTTAAACATTTTCTGTCAACTACCTTGAATTAATTGTCAACTGTTCATTTTAATTAAATTTTAACGTACCTACAGACCTGTTGTAGGTATTGCAATGTTGTTTTTCTATTCTTAGTCTTGTATTTACTTAATATTTATTTCATCATTATGTTTCTATTGTAACACCACCTCCTCTCACGTTCTTTCAGTCCAGTCCATCCAAAGGTTGCCTGGAAGAAATCGCTTTGAGCGATAAGGCCGCCCATTGTGTCACCTTGTATTAGTTCTTAAGTTTTAGTGCATAACTTGGTGTAACAATAAAGAGTTTTCTATCTTCTATCTATCTATCTATCTATTTTCCAATTATCTATGCTTCGAGTGCCTAAAAGATCTGAGATTATGACTATTACTCCTTAGCCCTCTTATTAATGAACAAAGATTAACGAAGTGTTAATTTTAAGTTGTACCTACCTATTTGTATTTTATTCTGTGTGAGTACATTAGTGTTAATTCGTTCATTCAATGACATCCTTCGTTTATTAATACGAGGGGAGGTATACAGCCGTGATCATGTTTCATTTTCAGTTATTGTTTCCTGTGCTGATCTTTAACACTCATTATTTGAAACATCCTTTAATCCGTGTTGGTCAAGTGGATTAGTACCTCGACTTTCGATCCGAAGGTCGTGGGTTCGAATCCGGCCGTGCATCAATGAACGTTTCGCATCGTAAAATTTATATGCGCTTTAACACGAGCTTATAACGGTGAAGGAAAACATCGCGAGGAAACGTTAGCTCTCTAATAGCGTCGATGGGCTTGCAACCTGTCACGTATGGAAAGTTAACTTCTGCAAAAAGTGGGCATGTACCAAATATGTATTTGGACACACCTCTGACTACCCCCTTAGACATCTTCGGAAAGATCTAAAAATTGCCAAATGATCTGAAAGAAATGTCTACCGCTCCCGGGATACAGTCGTGCGTGATCATATTTCATTTTTCATTTTCATTTCATTTTATCCCTTAATCCTCAGACTAGCTAGCTACCTCAGACGTGAAGAAGAGTACCTTCCTCTAGAGACCGGTCTCAGCGCCCTCGCCAAGATCGAGAATGTACTAAAACGTGCGCCCGAGTACGGAGCCTTCCAGAAGTACGTGAGGCGTCTCGTCGGAGACGCCTACATGAGGGCAGGTGGTCTGGCAACCAAGGAGGTCATCAATGGACAGGACCTCAATAGTGTTAAGATGCAGGTATGAACTGGCCTTTACATCTTTACTAGATGACTAGCCTTACTCGCGGCTTCGCTCGCGTGGTACCTACCTAAAATATAGCCTATGTTCATTCGGAAAGTCCATGCTACACATCGGTGAAAGAATTTTTGAAATCGGATGAGTAGTTTCGGAGATTACCCCAAACATACAAACAAACCAACAAAGATATAGATTTATACAGCGTCAGGAGGCAATTTGAAGCGCTCTTTGATAGATTGTGACCCGGTTACAACTTGGATGGGTGACCGCAAGTGGCATTATCAGCTGAGCGCTTTCGTGCTTCGGAGGGCACGTTAAATTGTCGGTCCCGACTTTTAAAGTTTTTAAGCCATGACGGAGGCCTTTAGGCGGCCTAAAAACTCCGTCAGCAGAGTTGGCCAGTTGCTCATACGAACTGACTTAATCGATTATTCTGCAGGTGCTGACGAGCCGCTGGGCGTGTCGCGTGAAGGTGCCAGGGTGTGAGGAGAACGCCATGGAGCTGTTCCAGCGATGGATGGATGAAGAAGACCCTGATGAGAACAACCCGTCAGTATAACCATGTACATAGATATAGTAGAAATTTATTTTCGTCCATGGTATAAGCTTCTTTCTAAATCCATCATTATTAACCACTGAAGTTCCATTCAGTACAAATGACCAGAGATGTCGCTATAGCTGGAAAAGTGTGATTTCTATTCTCATTTTATTTTATTTTTACAGTCATAAGGAAACTAACAGCTAGGTTATAAAATTGATAACACAATAGTGGCAATTCTGAGTATCGCAAAAGCTAAACTTAGCTAACTAAAAATGTTGCCGTCCCTTTCATAGCGATGGAAATGAAAAGGATGGCATTAATTTTAGTTAGTTTAGTTTAGCTTTTGCGACACTCCGAATTGCAACTAATATGAAAAATGTAGCCTGAGGGCCTAGCCAACCGGCATTCGCTATGAAGCGATTCGATTTCTATCATCGCTACCCCTTTGATTTGACATCTCTGATCGCTCGAGTTTTCGTCATCGAATGTCAATTCCTATACATTTTTTTTAGTTTCTAATCGAAAGCGATCGTCGAAATGTAACATGGCTAGGGCCTCTGGACTACATAAAACGCGAAGGCTAATTACTAGTTCCCACATGTACCTAGTATTGTTTGTCTCAGTCTTGATGTATTGTTTGTCCTCTATTAGAATTTATAACCATTTACATCAACACTTAAAATCTCTTTGTGTAGATTCTTTTAGCAGTAGACTTAAGAACTGGCTTATTTCCAAAGTGTATTACGATCTGCAAGAATTTTTCAGTGATTGAAGGTATTGTTAGCATTGTGATTTTGATTGCATTTGTGAGCTTAAATAGGTAGTTACTAAGTTTTTTATTTATGTTGTACGTCCGAAAAGGGCAAACTGTTTGCACTTATATTTAAACACAAACCTACCACCTTTGTAAAATTTCAATAGTTTACAATAAAATGATCTTATCTTATCTTGTCCCAGTATCCCGATCGACCTCCGCGGCACCGTGTACTGCGTGGCCGTGTCCCGCGGCTCCGTGCGCGCCTGGCGCTTCCTGCTGGCGCGCCGGCAGCGGGCCAACGTGGCCGCCGCACGGGACTCGCTCCTCGCCGCGCTCGCCTGCTCCCGGGAGGTCTGGATACTCAACCAGTGAGTGTTACCTACCTGATGCTACCGTATCGATTTCAACTTTATATTCATTGCTTTAAGAGCGGCCAACCCGGCTTACTTCCCATACAAACGCTCGTACGAGATTGGTGTGAGTTGAGCCTTAAGCTTACATAGGGATATATGGACAGAGAAAGCCACTTTGTTTTATACTATGACTAGCTTACTTGCCCGTGGCTTTGCTCACGTGGTACCTACCTTGATAAAATATAGCCTATGTTCATTCGAAAAGTCCATGCTACACATCAGTGAAAGAATTTTTGAAATCGGATGAGTAGTTTCGGAGATTACCCCAAACATACAAACAAACAAACCAACATTACCTCTTTATAATATTAGTATAAGAAGAATAGACTGAAACTGCACTCCGCTTCGCTGCTCTTCGCCGCTCTTTTGGTGTGAGTTGAGCTTTAGTATAGAATCTATACTAAGGCTCAACTCACATATATCTATCTATACTATAGATAGATATATGACAATGATCGTGACATCACAGATACCTGGAGTGGTCGATCACGGAGGGCTCGGAGGTGCGGCGCCAGGACGCGACCACCGTGCTGGTGGGAGTGCTGCGCTCGGAGGTCGGCTACTACGTCGCCAAGGAGTTTGTCTACACCAGGATAAAGGATATATACGCTGCGTAAGTATATTGTATTGTATTGTATTGTAGTATTGTATTGTAGTATTGTATTGTAGTATTGTATTGTAGTATTGTATTGTATATGGACTCCCTTTTCCGCTTTTTTGTTCCTAATGGTAATGACACTTACTTCACTATTAGTTTCATGGCTATAATATTAGGTATAAGTGACGGTTTTCCTCACATTATTATAATTGTCCATTTAACTATTCAGCTTCAACAACCAAGGCCGGAGGTTGGGTTACATCATCAAGACTCTACTCAACCAATTCACCAAGCAGGAGGAACTAGACGAGGTCAGTTTTAATAAAACTTTTAGAAATAACTGGTACTTAAGGGAGTGAGATAGCAAAGTTTTGGCTATGTAAGGAAGTAAGACTCCATTTTTAATTGTCAAATTAAAGTGTTTCAGGAATAATTAATCGACTTGCAATAATTCCCTCATTATGGAATTTTTTTTTTGTATGGAGACTTCACCGCTATAAATTATTTTGCGCTCTGCACTCCTTACTCACGAAAAAATATTATTTGCTACCCCGCTCGTTCTTCGGCGAAGAACACTCTTACGGGCGAAATTAATATTCAATCCGACGAACAATCGCAGATAAAGCTACATATACATAGCAACTTTGTTATACAACACAATGTGTGTGGCACTATTTGACAGATACCTAACAGCGTTGCTATGGCAATAGTTTTACGATCGTTCGTCGGATCGAATATTTCGGCCGTTAACAAACCAATTGATTCAACATGAATATCTTCCTCAGTACCTAGCATGGCAGGCCAAGAACGAGAAATATCTCTCCGAGGCGACACTAGCGCTCTCCCAGGCCGCGGAGCGCGCAAGAGTCAACATCGCGTGGATACAACGCAACAAGCTGAGCGTCGTGCAACAGTTGCGCGAACACTCCGCGTAAGCGACAAGTCGTGCAACATGTCGTGCGACATCTAGTGCGACATGTCGTGCGACATCTAGTGCGACATGTCGTGCGACATCTAGTGCGACATGTCGTGCGATATCTAGTGCGACATGTCGTGCGACATCTAGTGCGACATGTGTGCGACATCTAGTGCGACATGTCGTGCGACATCTAGTGCGACATGTCGTGCGACATCGAGTGCGACATGTCGTGCGATATCTAGTGCGACATGTCGTGCGACATCTAGTGCGACATGTCGTGCGACATCTAGTGCGACATGTCGTGCGACGTCTAGTGCAACATGTCGTGCGACTCGCTGACAAACACCATCTAGATATTCACCTACACAACAGTAGGGTTGCCGGCGGTTTTTGTGTAGTATAGTAAGCTATCCTCGCTCACGTATCAAGTATTCTAAATGTACTGTATGACACATCCAAGCGTAGCAAGCGATAGCCCACATCTAATCGCTTTGCAGAAAATAATTTCAATGGGACCAAAATTGTAATGATTTTAACTGCCAAAAGTCAAGATCCGTTACAATTTAAAAAACCTGTTTTTTTTTAGTCAATCGTTCAGTTTTAAGCTTAAATATCAAAAATATTGTGCACCATTTATTATGGTTTGAAAAGTCTATTTTCTTGTAACGAATCGTGACTTAAAACTAAGCTTTGTAGCTGAGCTAGTAACTAATAATGTCGACAGTGTACTTAAAGCTTGTATTATAAACCAGTGTAAGTAGATTGTTTCATTAGCTAGCCAAGAATTATTGTAACTAAAAAAAATTACCCCGGTTCCATACATTCTTACTAATGCGAAAGGAATTAAGTGTACCTACATATGAATAGGTAAGGTACGCAAAGTGTTTTCTGTTCTTACTTTTTATCTATGAATAAAATTAAAAACAGGTAAAAAAAATAACCTGAAGCTACCTACACAATAAAAAAATATTAAGTTTTGAATTACGTTGCTGTATAATGTTTTGTATGGATGTATGGGACCGGGGCGGCATAATAATTCTTTAAGTATTTAGGTACCTAAAGAAATAAGTAAAAAATACATTTTAATGAGTGTAGTCACAATCATACGTGTTTACTACATCGATATAGTATTTAATATTAACTCGATGGTTTACTATCAAGAAATTGTGTCTCAAATTATTTTAATAACGTCAAATTATTTAAACGAAGCTAAAATAGTAAAATAGTGTTCAAAATGTAAACAATAAAATACTTAGAAAAGATTTCCGCATGATCATATTTTTTTTAATACAATAGTAAATTATGACTACACTAGGTACCGAAATAAGGCTAACTTAGTCATATTTTTCAATTTCTTGATAGTATTCACATAAATTAGTAATAATACTACGTATTACTTTAAAAAACGTAACTTAGCTTTCTGTCTCTACTCCTATTTATTTATTTTTGTTTTCTTTGCAATAGGGTCAAGCCCGCTGCGTGGAAAGAACAGACAAAATTTATGTACTCTATTTTCGCTATACATAACATTTCAAGTGTGAGATTGAGTCCTTTTGAGGATCAAGTAGGAAATTATGGAACACATGAGGAGATAATGATTGTGATGGAGTTATAGAAACATTTTTTTTTAATTTATAAAATGGACATTTTTCTAGGCAGTGTAAAATGCATTATAATAGCACACGGGAAATTACTCACGTAAAACTCTCCGTGTGCTATTATAATGTCTAATACAACTCACGATAGTTTTGAAAGTGTTAAATGCGTTTGAAAAACATTAAATAATTATTTTAACAATCATTCGATACTATGTGAACATTTTTTTTCTTTTGTTAAATTATGTACTAAATTTTACAGTAAATTGCTATTTGTTACAATTATTTACAAATATTTAATAATTTTTATGTTGTTATTATTTTAAGATGAGATCAATAATTCCGTCCATAAGTAAGTTAAGTATTTAATGCACTTGTTACTGACACTGATTAAATGTATTAAAATTATTATTTTTGTTTTTTTTAGATTGTATCAGGCCTACCTGAAGCTTGAATCAAGCTACTACATTGTGCTTGAGACGAGCTTAACAAGAGAAAGTTTGTCACAAGGAGATAATTATTATCAAAAAAACTCATGACACTCGATCTCTCACGACACTCACGACACTTGACTACGACAGTCATGACACTCGGTCTCGACTCTCGCGACACTCTCGACACTCGGTCAAGACACTTATGATACTCGATCAAGACACTCATGACACTCGATCTCGATTCTCATGACACTCGGTCACTCACGACATTGTCGTGTGACTGTCGTGAGTCGATAGACAAAGAAAAGAACTAAAATGTATAGGAATTGACGAGTAATTTTTAATCTATTAATTTCTATATTTTCTAAAGCACTTGTAGAAATGTCATCTGGCTAGAGGGGCTGGATATAATCTACATACCTACTTCATTCATAATAATTTGATTACAGAGATTACACAGATGAAGAAAAGCTCCTCAGTGGCCGCAGTGTAACAACTAGGATATTTATTACTAAAATCAACTGTATAATATATTTATTTCTGAAAATTATATGAAGTTTTACAAATACTGTCATTACTTTAATAAGCCAACATCATTTTGACTAATTATTTTAAGAGTTCATTAGTGACAATTCGGAGTGTCGCAAAAGCTAAACTAAACTAACTAAAATTAATGCCATCCTTTTTATTCCAATCGCTAAGAAAGGGACGGCAACATTTTTAGTTAGTTAAGTTTAGCTTTTGCGATACTCCGAATTGCCACTATTATTTATTTATAATTATTAAAATTTGTATTTTTTGCTGTCATGAGGTTAGTACTTGCATTGAGTGCAATCGCAAGTACCTAGCTGTCATAGCGGGCCGCTTGCTTAAAACTAGCAATAAGTTTTTAAAAATGGAGGGTAGATCGTTTTCTTGAACAACGGAGTCGGCGCGCTCTGGCAGTCTGGCTTCGCTTTTGAAACTAAGAGGACGTCTTCAAAATAAAAAGTTTTTTCCTTGAGGATGTGAGAACTGTGATTTTGAGATTTATAAACATTACGAGTGAAAGTGTACGCAATAACGTGAATATAATTATCCTATACAAGTGAGTAACCTACTATTATTTTATATTATTCGCCTAAACCTTAGGCTATCTATAATAAGCGCCATTGAAGCGCTTGTGGCGAAGCTTGCTAAGACGTTCTTGATAGATCGTCGAAGTTAAGCAACGTTCTGAGCGGTCACTATATGATATAGCACTACACTATATAGCGGTTCTAGCGGGATGGGTGACTGCAAGTGGCATTATCATCTGAGCGCTTTCGTGCTTCGGAGGGCACGTTAAATTGTCGGTCCCGGCTTTTAAAGTCGTTAAGGCATGACGGAGGCCTTTAGGCGGCCTATAAACTCCGTCACCAGAATTGGCCACTTGCTCATACGAACGAACGAACGCCATCTGCGCATAAGATGTCGCTTACACAATAAACACAAATTTAATTGAAATATAAGATTTATTTTGTAACTTTCTTATAATTAACTAATAATACTTTACAGTAAAATGCGTCAACACCTCGATTTTGACACAATGGCACCGTTCGGTAACTTTCTTCATAACGGATGGGTGACCGCTATTGGCGTTAAGAATTAGACCAAGCTAGATGGTCAGTAGAGTTGGGCAATTATTCACGCGATTTTTTTTAAATAACTACGGCTTATAATTAATATTGTACCAATTAAAAAACTTTGTATCATATAAATAATTTAACATTTTAATGAAAAGCACCTCAAAATTTCTTTATGATATGTTTTTCCAAACTGATATTTGTACAATTTGTTTTCTGTTAAGTTCTTCTATTTAAAAAAAATACCACTAAGAGTATTCAGATCGACCTTATTCAAGTCTCTTAAAATATTTTATACAAAAATATTTAAAAAGATTCCACATAATTATCTATCTAGCATCTGTATTCTTACAATTAAACTAATATTATATTTCAAAATAATTGGCAATTTCAAAATGGCATTAAACAACCATTTATTTACAATTCCAACTCTCATAAGGCTCATCTCGCACCAAAAGAGTGGATCATACAAATTCGAACTTTATTTTCATTACTATAATACTTATTATCGCAGAGAAGGCGCGCGTATTCGAATGCGCCGGAATTCCCGCGGCGCCGCGGGCATCCGCGCGACTCGTTCGAGTTTCTCATGCGATAATAAGTATTATAGTAATGAAAATAAAGTTGAAATTCATATGACACTAAAACTGCGCTCCGCTTCGCTGCTCTTCGCCGCTCTTTTGGTGTGAGTTGAGCCTAAGAATATAGTTTATATGCAAGCAACATTGAAGATTATTGTACGATTTATCACTCTTATTTGTTATTCTATCTAAAACTTATAATATATTTTGTCATAGGAAGACTGAAATATCTAGATTTTTATTTTTAGGTCACACACAAGTCTGTTTTTTGTCAACATCAGATTAATAAAATGCGTTGAATCACAGAAACGTTTAAATGCGATAAGTCCAAAAGTCAACTCATTTTTCATTTTATTTTTGAAAATATTTCTTCTATAAATTACCTATCGATCGGTATTATTTTAAACAATACGTTTGACACTGTAAGTGAGAATATTTGAGTAAAAATCAGTATATTCAATCGAAAATTTAGATGTCTCGTCTAAAAGATAATTGTTATCAGCCAGTCTGATACTTTTTAATATCTAAAAGTCAATATCGTCTAAAAGTCAATATATCTCGTATAAAGTTACTATTTATCGGTAAAAAGTCATTATGTATCTCAATAGTCAGTATATCTCGTCAAAAAGTCCCTATACCTCGCCTAAAAGTCATTATGTATCTCAATAGTCAGTATATCTCGTCAAAAAGTCATTATGTATCTCAATAGTCAGTATATCTCGTCAAAAAGTCCCTATACCTCGCCTAAAAGTCATTATGTATCTCAATAGTCAGTATATCTCGTCAAAAAGTCACCATACCTCGTCAAAAGTCACTATATTTCGTCTAAAAGTCACCATAACTCGTCAAAAGTCACTATATCTCGTCTAAAAGTCACCATAACTCGTCAAAAGTCACTATAATTATCTCGTAAGTCCCTATATCTCGTCAAAAAGTCCCTATATCTCGTCTAAAAGTCAGTATAATCGCAGACGGGTCGGTTGGGTCGTCGCTTCCTCAGCGTGCCGAGGATGGCCAGCATCTCCTTGACGGCCTCGGGCGGCTCCTCGCGAGGCTTCTTCTCCAGGAATGTCTCGCGAGACTTCAGCTGGAACTTGCCGCCTTTTATCTGGTCTACTATGGCGTCTATGGCGCCACCTGCTGGGAGAGGAATTAAAATTGAAACGCGATTTATATATATATACAAAAAAAATTGTACGTAATTTTAACTGGAAAGTAATTTTAATTTCTTGAATAACATTTATGTTTTAAAGTTTCCAGGCTATGCTGGTGCTGCCACCTACTTTAAACTCCCGTTTTAGGCCATTTTCAGAGTTACGATTTTGTGTATGGCCTTTGTCTGTCTTCTTGATATTAATGGTCTTTGGTAATATGTACTATTTAGACAGTTCTTACCTCCGTTGTCATTCAGTTTGCTGCGTCTCAGCGTGCCTTGCTTGTTCGACAACATGCTCGCCATATCCTCCCCGCCCCCCACGAACACGGGCGGTGGGGGCGGGGGCGGGGGAGGGGGAGGGGGCGGGGGCGCGCAGGGGGGCGGGGGCGGGGCGGGGGGCGCGCAGGGGGGCGGGGGAGGGGGCGGGGGGGTAGAAGCTGGTGGTACTGGTTCAGGTGTGGGGGGAGATTCGATCGGTGTTGGTACGCGCTCGGACGGTGCTGGAATTAAACAAGTTATTGTTATTAGAAATAATTTTATGACCTACTTTTGACTTTCCATGACATTAACGGATCTGAGATAATTTCTACCGCGCCTTGGTAATAAAATCATGATCCTTTTGGGTTGATTTTGTTTTTGGGATGTTAAAATATTTATCATATTTAATGAGAGATAATAGTGAACAGGCAGTAGAATCCTCTAGATATAAGGACTTGACGTTTCACAACACTCAGGCCTTTACATCTTTACTAGATGATTAATACAGAGTCAGGAGGTAAGCTTTGCCTACACTTAACGGGACACTGTAGTGCCTGGGACATTGTTGAGATGGAGACTTGTCCAGCACCTAAACCATCCTCTCAGCTGCCGGACATATCCACAGGAAAGACAATGGTCAATACGTGTGGGGCTGACTAGCCGCGGGTTTCCTCACAATGTTTTCCTTCATCGTTTCAAGTTCGTGTTAAAATCATATAATTTTTTCGACACGAAAAGTCCATTGCTGTCCGGCCGGATTCAAAACCACGACCTTCGGATCGAAAGTCGAAGTACTTATCCACTTGGCCAACACGGCCCAAAGTGACGTTTCAAAGTGGTCTATAAGATCTTATTGTATAAAGAAATTTTAAGTTGAGTTTGAAGGTTAGACCTTATAAGTTAAAAAAAAATACATACCAGTTACTAGTTCAGCCCTGACCTCCTCCTCAACGCCCTCCCTGCCCGCGGCCCCCGCGGCCCCCGCGGCCCCCGCGGCCCCCGCGGCCCCCGCGGCCCCCGCGGCCCCCCCGGCCCCCGCGGCCCCCGCGGCCCCCGCGGCCCCTCCCTCGAAGTAGCTGATGCGGGACGAGAGCTTGCCTCGCCGGGGCCGCGCGTCTGTCAGTTTGTTCTGCGTCACTGTCAGCTTGCTCGTCGTGTCTGTCAGTTTGACCTCCGTCGCTGTCAGTTTGGAAGAGATCTCGGATAGTTTGCGCTCTGGAAGATTGATATTGTTTCACTTTCAAAACTATCGTGAGTTGTATTAGACATTATAATAGCACACGGGAAACATTGTCGGTATCTAAATCGACGATAATTTTACGTGAGTAATTTCCCGTGTGCTATTATAATGATTGATATTGTATTTAAAGATAGGGATTTTTTTAGATAGATAGACAGATCATTTTACTGTAAACTGTTGAAATTTTTACATAGGTGGTAGGTTTGTGTACCTTCTATTCGTTTATGGTCTTATAAATATTTGTCAATTTAATATAGATTTAAAGAATGTTTTTTTCTTTTTACTCATGTCAATAAAAAGAGAGCAACAGATTTAATGTCCGTTTCAGCTTAAGTAGGTTTACTAAACCAAAATGCATAAAGCCCGTCACACACGCAGCTATAATATATATTAAATATATATTACAGCTGCGTGTGCGGTCACTTGAATATTTGTATAGAAAATATATCTTAATATGCCTTGCTATAATTTATAGTAATATATATTATAGCTAAGTGTGTGACGGGCTTAAGAGGGTAAGTATTTTACCTGCATCAGTCAGTTTAGCGGCAACATCGTTCAATCTCCGCTCGCTATCTGTCAGTAGCCGCTCCGATCTCTCGGCGCGATCTGTCGCCTTGCGCGCGTCCTCCTCTGCTAACTGGATCTTCTCTTCCCAGAGCAGGATGTCCGTCTCTTCGTGCTTCTCCGCTAGTTTTAGCTGAAAAATATATCTCGTTCAATAATATTTATACTACTATTTATGTGAGTGAAAGTTGAAAGGGGAGACCTTTGCCCAGCAGTGGGACATACGTTAGCAAAAAACAAAAAAATAAATAAACAGAAGAGTTTTTTTGAACGCGCATCTCTGGAACTAACTACACCATTAGTGAACTCAAGGCTGGATAATTTGTGCACAAACGGGTAGTATAAGGGCTGTATAGCCCGCTATGCAGCCATTATGAAGCTTGAAGAACAAAATGTGTACCTACGATTTGTGAACCGCCCCCAATACTACTTGGGTACTGAACCGATTTTGATGAAATTTAGTACAGAGATAGATAAGACCTTGGGAAAGGCTACATTTAATTCAGGTCCCACGCGTGGGAAGGTAAACCGTTATAGAACTCCCAATGCTACTTGAACACGGAACCGATTTTAATGAAGGTACAGACATAGACAAGACCTTGCGAAAAGACACAGGCTACATTTCAACTCCCACGCGTGGGAAGCCGCGGGCAGCTAGTTTAATTGATATAAACATATATAATATATTTTATTCATATTATAACAATTAATATATACAGGGTGTTACCAGACCACTACCGAAAACTTAAGGGGATGAAAGTACCCATCAATATGAACAACTTTTTCTAAGAAACCAACACTGTGAACGCGAAAAAAAAAACAGCTGTTCCATACATAAGTTCAATACCTACTTGGCTAAAGTGTATGAAACAGCTGTTTTTTTTTTCGCGTTCACAGTGTTGGTGTCTTAGAAAAAGTTGTTCATATTGATGGGTACTTTCACCCCCTAAAGTTTTCGGTAGTGGTCTGGTAACACCCTGTATGTATTTATATGAATATAGGCACTAGTTACTAACCTGTAGCTGATGCAGTTGATCTCTATGGGTCATCTCGAGCTGGTCCCGCGCAGCCCGGAGCTCGTCCATCTCCCTCAGCAAGAGAGAGAGTCTCTCCTCCGCGTCCATCTCCACGGAGAGGAGAGCCGACTGGTGAGTGAGGACCTTGACGCGCTTCTGAGCTGCGTGCGCTTCGGTTTTGTAGCTGGAAATATATATTTATTTATAGGTTTTTAATTTATTTTTAAGTTGTTTCAGTCGGGAGGCTTTTTGGCGGCCTAAAAACAGTCGTTAAGCCATGACGGAGGCCTTTAGGCGGCCTAAAGACTCCGAAAATTTATACCAGAATTGCTTGGGGAAAAAATGGGCCGTAGTTTTAAGTATTTTACATCTTTTACTTGTAAAAAACTATTGTGTTGCGTGAAATTAAATTTATTATTTTAATGTAAGATTTTTTTAATGAAAATACATTTAGTCTTTCTCATACAATTTGTAGAGCATCATTTTCATTCTAAAACACATTGCAATCAACAAAACAATATCAAGATGGATGCCTATCTCTATCTCTCTCTTACTCACGTCTCACACATCTCCCTATCCTTGTCAGCGTTATCCTTCAAATTGGTGAGTTCCTCCACGAGGAGCTTGGAGACGCGGTTGTGCCTCTCGAGCTGGCTCCTCAACTCCTGGACCTCTGTCTCCCGGGAGGAGCATCTGGCTTGACACGCTTCTAGCTCCTGGAGAAATTGTTGAGGTCAAGCCAAGGACGATAATTATAGATAAAAGGACTGCTTATTCAATACTTCAAAATAAGATTCTAAAATTACTTAGTGAGCCATACGAAAACAGAGTTTGGTGGCCACCAAGTGCAACTTCGCTTCTCCTAAATATATACAAAATAAAGTGATTACAGAGGTATTATAAAAGTGCCAGAGAAATCGGCACCTACAAAAATTATAGGAAATTTAAATCCCAGCTTAATTTAGGTAGTAACTAGGTAGGTACTAAGTACGGTTGTATATTCAATAATAAAGCCTGCATTGCCTCGTGGACAGCCTTTCCTTCAAAACGCTTCGATAGCGCGATCTAGGATCGGAACTAGTGGCGCCATCTATACGCCAGCCATATTAAACTTGCAATATTTGCAAACATAAATCAGCTGATTACTAGGGATGTCGTGCCCTTTAATTACGGGAGCACTAGTTTTTTTTTAATTTGGCCAATGAATATGACGCATGTACAGTCTAACCCTGTGTTGGGTGTCCATAAAAAAATAAATAAATATCCTTGGACACTTTGACACGGCGTCATCTAGTATTTTTTTTTTAATACATACATATTATAGTAGAAAAACATCCAGACCCAGAACAAATATCTGCAGAACATACAAACATTTGTCCCGTGGCGGGATTCGAACCAGCAACCTCCGCGTCTCAGGCGAGCCTTCGCCCACCACTGCGCCACAGAGGTCGTCAATAAATAAACTGTAGTTACCTGAGCTAGGGCCACGTTTGCCTCGTGTGCCTCGAACTCCTGCAGCCGAGCTTGGTTGAGGTCGGTCTGCAAGGCCGCGCTCTGACGACTGAGCTCCGACACTGTCTGCTTGAGGAACTGTAGTCACCTGAGCTAGGGCCACGTTTGCCTCGTGTGCCTCGAACTCCTGCAGCCGAGCTTGGTTGAGGTCGGTCTGCAAGGCCGCGCTCTGACGACTGAGCTCCGACACTGTCTGCTTGAGGAACTGTAGTCACCTGAGCTAGGGCCACGTTTGCCTCGTGTGCCTCGAACTCCTGCAGCCGAGCTTGGTTGAGGTCGGTCTGCAAGGCCGCGCTCTGACGACTGAGCTCCGACACTGTCTGCTTGAGGAACTGTAGTTACCTGAGCTAGGGCCACGTTTGCCTCGTGTGCCTCGAACTCCTGCAGCCGAGCTTGGTTGAGGTCGGTCTGCAAGGCCGCGCTCTGACGACTGAGCTCCGACACTGTCTGCTTGAGGAACTGTAGTCACCTGAGCTAGGGCCACGTTTGCCTCGTGTGCCTCGAACTCCTGCAGCCGAGCTTGGTTGAGGTCGGTCTGCAAGGCCGCGCTCTGACGACTGAGCTCCGACACTGTCTGCTTGAGGAACTGTAGTTACCTGAGCTAGGGCCACGTTTGCCTCGTGTGCCTCGAACTCCTGCAGCCGAGCTTGGTTGAGGTCGGTCTGCAAGGCCGCGCTCTGACGACTGAGCTCCGACACTGTCTGCTTGAGGAACTGTAGTTACCTGAGCTAGGGCCACGTTTGCCTCGTGTGCCTCGAACTCCTGCAGCCGAGCTTGGTTGAGGTCGGTCTGCAAGGCCGCGCTCTGACGACTGAGCTCCGACACTGTCTGCTTGAGGAACTGTAGTTACCTGAGCTAGGGCCACGTTTGCCTCGTGTGCCTCGAACTCCTGCAGCCGAGCTTGGTTGAGGTCGGTCTGCAAGGCCGCGCTCTGACGACTGAGCTCCGACACTGTCTGCTTGAGGAACTCCACCTCTTCGTTACTGCTTGAGTCTGATGCTGAAAGTTTAATAAGATATTGAAGACTTGATTGACTTTGAAGATATTTGATATTTGAAAAACTCTTTGATGATTCATAATCCATGAGAGAAATATTGATAAAGGAAATATAAGAAAATAGCGGCACCGACAGACAAATAAATATTTTTTATATTAGATGACAAATAAATATTTTACATAGGTCTTTTCAAGGAAATGGATCACAACGCCATCTATCTCAAAAAAATATTTATTTAAATACAATATAACATTAAACCACAGATAAAATAATACAAACCTATACATTTACGGCCTTATTCATAAAGATTTGTCAATTTAATATTGATTTAAAGCATGTTTTTTTCTTGTTACTCTTGAAAAACAAAAACAGTACCGGAAAGAATAGCAAAGAGCAAAAGGACTTTACCCGTGGGAGAAATCTGGTTGTGGGTGATGATAAAATAAATAATAAATATCCTTGGTAATTTTTACACGGCGTCATCTAGTCCCAAGCTAAGCAACTTATTAGTGGCAATTCGGAGTATCGCAAAAGCTAAACTTAACTAACTAAAAATGTTGCCGTCCCTTTCATAGCGATGGGAATAAAAAGGATGGCATTAATTTTAGTTAGTTTAGTTTAGCTTTTGCGACACTCCGAATTGCCACTAATGTCTGTGTATAGTAACCGGATGACTGATATAATATTTAGATACATTTTTTTGCAATACATTATTATAGAAAGAAAAACATCCTGAATTTCCAACTCACCAGCGTCAGTAGAATCAGTAAAGTCTATGTCGACTCCCTTAGCGGGCAACGCTTGCATCAGCACCGTGCTGCGTCTCTTCAGTTGCTTGTTCTGTTTGTACCACTCGCCCGCTTGTGCCATCACTCTGAAGGAAGACAACACTACATAAATGCGAGTGAAGCCGCGGGCGAAGACTAGGACTTGCCTAATAAATCCTACTAATATTCTATTCTACTAATATTATAAAGGTGAAAGTTTGTGTGTGTGTAAGTGTGTTTGTTACTCTTTCACGCTCATACTACTGAACGGATTTGGCTGAAACTTGGAATATACATAGTTGATGAGACATAGGCTACTTTTGATTCCGGTATTCCCACGGGAACGGGAACTAGCGCGGGTAACACCGCGAGGCGCAGCAAGTATAATAATAATAATAAAATGAAAAAAAAAAAATGAAAATGATCACAACTGTATCCCGGGAGCGGTAGACATTTCTTTCAGATCATTAGGCAATTTTTAGGTCTTTTTGGGGGTAATAATAATAATAAATAGTTAAACATCAAAACTGTCAAAAGGGCCTCTGTGTGTTGGCTTCGGCCCCATGCATGCCTACCAAAGGTCCGGGACTCCATAGTCCCGTGACGGTAAACCTTGACATACATAATAATAATAATAAATATCCTTGGACATTTTACACTACAAAAATAGATAAGTACAAGCAATCGCTCTTAAGCCGAGCTGCCTGACCACTAGGCTACGGAACCTTTACGCCGAGAGCTGTAACTGTAAAATATATCTAGTATTATAAATGCGAAAGTTTGTAGGCATGTATGTTTGTTACTCTTTCACGCAAAAAGTACTACCTAAACGGATTTGGCGGAAACTTGGATCATACATAATTTATGAACTAGAATAACACATAGGCTACTTTTTATCCAGGTAGGTAAAATGTCCAAGGACAAGTTATTTATAGTCTTCTCAATATTACCAATTGATTATTATTAGTTTTCATAGTTAAATGTTTTCTGTATAATTCATTTAGTAGTGATGTGGTAGTTTAAATTGTATTATTATAACGATTTGCTACTTTCCTTCAAAATTAAATGCTAAATTTACTGATACTCTTGGCCTTTACAAACGTTTAAGCAGTTAAGAGCATTGGCCTCAATATTTCGGCTACCTATGGGTCAAAATCATTATACACTCATTAACATAATTACATAGCAAGTGTTAACATTTTCCTGATAATAAACAACACATACCATCAGCATAAATATGATTTTAGTACCTACCTATGATAATTTGTAATCAAAGACTATTATATCATGTTTAAGAGCAATCAGTACAATTTTGTACAATACCAGCTGCGTCCCGCGGTGTTACCCGCGGTAGTTAAAAGTAGCCTTATTATACCTACATATAAACCTTACTCTTCAATCATTATATCTATTATAAAAACCGCATCAAAATCCGTTGCGTAGTTTTAAAGATATAAGCATACATAGGGATATAGGGACAGAGAAAAAGACTTTGTTTTAAACTATGTAGTGATAGAGATAGTGATAGTGAAGTGATGATGTTGATGTATCATAGATAATAATATGACTTAGTTAGCTTCCTCCCAAAACTTTGCTTGTATGGTACAAACATTTAGCCTTAAATAATTAGATTAATGTGAAATACTTCAGTCAAATTAGATTAATTAATTTTTAATTTTATTAACAATCTATAAAATATATATTATTATGATAATTTAATGTTTAATCTACTGGTTAAGCCAAATTTGAAACAAAAACATCAAAACATGCTCACACTCCGTTTATAATAATAATATAATGATTAACAGGCTCCTTTCAGGTGGGTTTATGGGAAATAACACTGATTTTGAAACTGTAGACCGGACATTATAAGATCTAATAAGGTCCATGTAAATGAAAAAAACTTAACTTAGTCAAAACTTAACTTTCGACTAAAATATACACTCACTTATGCATAACTCCAGAGTCGACCTCATGCTGGTTCTTCAGCTGCTGGTACTCATTGAACAGCTTCTCGGAGACACTCTTCAGTTTGCTCAGCTCCCGCTCCCTCTCCAGGAGCTCTCCATCCAGGTGGTTCCTTTCCTCCTGGAGGATGTTGTAGCGGCGGGAGAGGTCATCATACTCTCTCTTGGCTGGAAAAAGGTTGTTTAGTTTTTTTTTTGATCTGTGAAAATGGCTAGGTACGGTCAAGAGAGTGGTCTATCATTTGTATATTTTTACAGTGTAAAACCACACTTTGGTATTAGATATTTCATTATAAATGAAAATGGCTTAAGAGTGATCGCTTGTATCTACGCAGGTTCGAATCCTGCCGGAGCTGTTAACTTTTAGTAAGATTTTTCATTTTTAATTAAATACCCAATACCTAAGTGTGGTTTAACACTGTAAAATAATAAATAAACTATAAAAATAATAAATATTGTAGGTACTTATAGACAAAATAAAAATGTAGGGAGCGTTGGATATTCTTTTTATTTTTCTTAAGGCATTTTTAGAACCTATGGAATAGGAAACAGGTTCTATTATTTGGTAGGTACTTGCCTTTAGTTCAATATTTCTTGAATGTGTTTTTAAAGTACGATGTGATTGTTTTTTTTTAATATGATGGATTTTTTATATTTTTTGTGCATAGTCAAATCTCACAAACTCCAATTAAACGGTTTACCTACAGTTTAGTAAATTTAAAACAAAGTATGTAGGTACCTACTTATTAGGTGCTGACTAATGTGAGTAGGTAGGTGTTTGTTAATATTCTTGGAAACGTACCGTAGTACCTACAGGAATATTAGTTTTATAACTGAACAATTTGAATATCAATTGTTAAATAGACCGTAGGCATTTGACTTGGATCAAGACCAGAATTCTTCTCTTCTTTATTAGCCCTTAATTTAAATTTACCGTGCAATTGATTTGTTATCCAATTTACTTACATAAGTACCTAAATAAACTCGGAACATCTTTTTATGTTAAGATTAGGTAATCGCAAGAGTTGAAAACAAGAAAACTTTCATTATTTTTAAGTTTTCGATTTGTTGTTGTTGCATTGTTTTGTTTTGTTTACAAAAGTTTGACTGACAGCTCTACTTTTTGACATTACCTACTGCTTACTTACGCAAAATGGAAAAATAGTGTTGCGAAACCAAAAATCGATAATCGATACAAGATGATCAAACAAGCAAATTAGATTCCTTCAAAACAGCATACAAAAACAAAGCCTTTCTGATAGTTACCACTTTGTTCGTATTTAGTAATAATAGTGCGCAGTGAATGCAACAACACTGAGTCAGTGACGTCAGGTCAGAATCAGAAACAGGTAAAATGTGTATCGAGCTCGTATGTCAACCCAAGTTGAATCGTAGTATGTATTATTTTATTTATCTACTAGTGAAAAACCACACACATCTGGCATTGGAGGATTTCTAGAATAATAATGTGGTGAGCAACAGGTTAGCATTTATAATCGGCAAATACGAGAAAGCCTTTTAATCTTGGTGTTATCATTTGCATACTCGGAACGAAACATCCGAGCATGCGCAGTTGAAATCACAAAAACATTCGCCTTCGCAAAAAAGCGGCAAAATTGAACAGTACCTTTCTCCGCCTTGAGGAGGTAGGCTTTGTGCTTCCTCTCGGCGTCTTCATATTTGTTTTTCCACTTTTCAACGTAAGTAGAGAGCGCGATGTTCGCCTCCTTGGTGTGTGGATGTGCGTCGGGCGGCGTCATCCTGAGCGCGGCGGGCGAGGACGGCGGCGCGGCAACAGTGGCGCGCGGTATCCTTGTGCCCGCTGCTCCGCCGCCGCCGGGACAGACAGAGACGGCGCCCCGCGCGCCGCCGCCGCACTGATTGCTCGACGCGATCGCAAATACATTATCACCGTTCCTTTTGATCATTTTTGCATTCAATTTTTACAAAACGCGCGCGTCGACCGCTGACATCTTCCCGTGCTCACGTATGCGATCCGCGACACGTGCCCGATCAACAGGCTGGTGCGTCTGATAGAAATCGCAGATACAGATTTCTTTGTTCTCGCGATTGAGGAAAATACGGGCGAATTTGATCCGCGATAACTATGTCACCCGCGCTCACTCAATAACGTAGCCTTGGATCCCCGGAGGCTGGAACGGAAAAATGTACAATTGAGAAATACGCGAGATGTAGTCGTATCTTCTGTTTGGTTGTCGAATCACGACTAAGGTCACTAACGTAAGCGTGTGACTGTGATATGATAATGAGAACTTCGTCATTGTGAGTCACTGGGCTGGGTGTTTACGCTTATTGTTTACAATCTGTAGTCATAGCTCGAAGTATTTCGATAGTTCATAGAAGGTTGTTAGAATTTATCCGTAAACGTTATGCATGGATGTTAAAGATAAGCTATCGTCGATGTGCTTGGTCGTAAACCGCAGTCTTTGTTACTTGATATCGGGCTCTTCGTGGAATGTTATTACTTGTCATTGATTTGCTCATTTCTAACGATGTTTCATAACTTCATTTGTTATCGTTAGCCATTGCTTTGTGTAAAATATTAAAGCGCGCAATTATAATAGAATAGTTAGCTGACATTTCATAATTTTATTAAATTAAGCCTCAGATAGAAGACCTACAGCTACTCACTTCATATTGCCTACATTAAATTAGATGCCTACTCACATAGGTATACTTACATTATCTAGAATGTGTTAGGTTAGGTCAATGTTAAGGCAGACCTGTCTGAACATTGGCCTAACCTCTTCTTCCTCTTCTTGCCCTTACCTATCCCACATTACGTGGGGTCAACACAACATGGTAGGTATTATTCTTCCATTTCCCTCTATCAGCCGTCAACTCAACAAACATTGGCTTTAAACTTAAACTAACATTTATAATAGAACCTATATAATCAGCCCAGCCCACGTCCGATCCTATACCTACCGATCGAATGCTTTCCCATCGTCTTTACTAGAATATCAGATTTTTTTTCCTATCTATCTTTAGATTTAAACACAGTTCAATTAAGACTTGTCACAAATACAATCTTTAAGTTTAAAATGTAGGTCCTTCTCCCAAAGCTCGTCAATCAAGATAACAATCTCTTTAAAGATAGAAATTCAACAATTACCTACCATAATCTGCCGAAAAAGAATTCCACTGAAAACTGTTTAGATTGGAAAACGAACAAAAACTTACTCTACAACTCCAAGATATAAATTACTCGTTGTGTCGTCGCGAAATTGAGAAAAAAACACAATTCACACAGCAACCACACATGTCAAAGTCCAATGAGAAAACGCACCGAACTCATTTTGTCCAAGTAGGGACGGACGGAAATTCTAAATTTATCTTGTTTCCAGCGAAACGGCTGTACAGCGTCTTGTCTTGTCTATAATGCACAAGACAGCGATCAGCGATCGGTGTGGGCCGACGGACTCCAATTGCGAGACTTGTAAAGTGATTTAATTGTCAAGAACGACGGGGCTAGCATTAATCTTTGTGAGCTAATATACATAGACGAATATGAACAGATATACGAAGCGAGCATTGGACTTATTAAGAAAACAAACGTTTACAACTTCAATTAGACTCCTACTGGATTGCCTTAATTTAACGCCGACGATAATATAAATCTAGCGTGAAAGGAGAACACTGAATAAATACAATAATGATGTAGGTTTTAAGGTGTAATAAATTACTTTTATGTCAAGGTAATTTTGCTTTTGCCTTTGCTGGATAAGAATAACTACAAAAATATAAAGGAAACAATGCTTAAAAATAAAAGATGTTAAAGACGAACAAATTTGAAAATCAAAAAAGACAGGCAATGCAATAAAATAACTGGCTAAATACATACTCGTACAACGTTGCCCGAAGACCGGATGGCCTTAAAAACATTTCCATATTTAGTAAAGCGGGTCACTTTGTGGACCTTTGTAGCAGTCCAGACAAGGAGAGCTGATTGCGATAGCCAAGTCTTACAATTGTATCCATTAGTATCTACTTACTTGAATGGGACGACACTCGCGTAGTAAAAAATCGTGGTCATTCGTAGTAGTTAAACTCGGTGAATAGTCAACTTGATGGATTTAACTAAGGAAGTCGTAAATTGGCACTTCGGATAAATGGAACACTTTCACTTTAGGTTCTTGCTAAACGAATGAGGAAAAGGTTTACGCTGACACTAAAATATGATTATTTTAACGTTGATGCTTTAATTTGATTCAGCTTCATATCGAATGCAGCTCAATTGCAGCAGATTTTAATCTTAATGGTAGCAGATGCTCAAAGCATTCCGAGCAAATGAACACAAAAAAGTGTGAATCCACCACGTGCTCTGAATTCGTTTCCTGCATCTGACTCACAAATTAAATTTCGTGAAATAATATTTTTATGAGCGAATATTCTGATCCGAGCGTTCACCTCTAGCTTTAACCTATTTCTGTGTCACTTTGTTATCCTCTCTGGGATCGTAAAACCCTGCGAGCGGCTTTACGGCCTCAGGATTATGTTATGTGGACCACGTAAAAATATTCCCTTTCCTATCTGTCGAGATTACATGATATTATTACAGTTTTATGTTGCTTCTACTCGTCCCTGGTTAGTTAAGCTGAGTCGTGTACATGACATTTTTTCTCAAAGCTTTATGTTCCCGCAGGGCGTTACATTTGTGGCTCTATTGGGAGTTGCAGTGTTAACAAACTGGGTTTTATTGCATGAGTGTAGTTTGTTTCTCAACATGGCCTTTTGATATTACTATGTACCTATAGATATTTATGTTAAACATGTGAACGGATGAAAGGCTTGCTATGCTATGTTTATAGGTAGCTAATTATTGGATTATGACATAGATACGAACTCTACGAGAACACCAATCTGAAACGCCTTTTTATTAGCAGTAGGTAATAACTGTACCTCAGCCATAACGAAGCTAGTTAAGGTCACCCCTTGACCTTTTCAACGGCAATTTCACCAAAACACCAAGTCAATTAATGTCAACTAACAATAATTAAACAATTTAAACTCTGAAATTTGCCAATTGGAGCAGTTATTTCGCCAAGCCATAGTCTCTCCCACATGAAATGTTGTTTGATCGACAATGGGTGGGGAGGGTAGAATAGTTTAATTCAAAACGTTTTTATTTACTGTTCTAGTTTTAGGCTTCAACTAACGAAGAGCAGGATAAATGAATTTGAGGAAAAACACAAAATATTTTTGCTATAAACAATGAAACACTTTAGTCACTTTCAACGTAACTGACTAATAGCACCTAATCGCAACATATTCATTGTTGTTATGATGCATGTTCTCATGTTAATTCTGTCATTAAAATATACTTAATGCATGCGATCGAATTGACTCTAAAAATAAATACCTCCCTAGTTTTATTTGCATAACGTAGCAACCAACGTGCAAAAAAAACTTTCTGCATAAAAACAACATTTGAGAGACGTGGGTTTATTTTTGTGTGCAATTTCTTACAAAAATGGAGAAACCAAAATAATTTTATTGATGTTTTACATAGTTACCAAAATTGCTTTGAATTGTCCAACTCTTAAGACTTTTGCTTGTCCTGTTTGATTAAGCTTATTATGTAGTCTAAAACATGTCCTGAGTCCTACCACACCCCAATAGTTAGGGAGAAAATGAAAGCATTTTTTAATTAGGTACCTACCTACCTACATAAGTACCTAATCATAATAAATCAAAATGTATAAAGTCTACTCAAACCATACACAATATAATGTTTCTGTTGACTCTGGGTATTTTTTTAGCCACCGCCTTTGCTTTCACATAGATACATACCTAATAGATTAGTGAAACTGTGAAACGACTGTGTCATGATAAATATTTGCTTTAACATTATGAGAAGAAACCGCTTCTAAATAACAGTTATTATTATTATTCTAAACCGGTATAATAATAATAAATCAATAGACACGAAAGAACGTGAGAGATAGGATACCAAGAAATATTTCGATGGTAGATAAGAGCTAATGACACTGTTTATCTACTCCTAAGTGAAATTTAAATGCTTTCTTAGATAGTTTTTGTTTTCTCTTTGCTATTTTAGTTTGCTGATTTCTTATGAGATTAAAAGAATCTGTAATAATTTTATTTAATTCTATACCTCTCGAGATATTAAAAAAATGCTAATACGAGCTGATACCTAGTTTTTAATAAAAAATTAGGAACATTAAAATACTTGGTATAGATAGATGGATTAAGTTCACTACTCAGATGGATTAAGTTCACACATTATAAAACAGGGGCTAACCCAAGATTAATTATTTTTTATTTAGTGTAGGTAAGTAGGTATATAGTTTAGAAAATTAAATGCAAATAATTTGTATCTAGCACTGTAACTGCATTAGGTCTTACTCTACCAAATCAACATGAATAAATCTTTGTAGGTATTGTGTTTAAATTATTTTACACATTTCAATTGACGCGGTACTTCTGTTGTTCTGAGGTTTTTGTATATTTTATCAAAACTTCTTTGTTAAAAATACCTACCATTGTTAGCATTTATGCAAAGTTTTTCAACTTCGGACTTTACCTCTAATCTTGGGCTTCTTTAAAATTTAAGGGCATAATCAAAAGGCATACAAAAAAACTCATTTTTTGTGTAGGTAGGTACTAGTGGCAATTCTGGATGTCACCAAAACTTAACTAACCTTATTTGACAGCATTAAAAATGTTGCCGTCCCTTTCATAACGATCGAAATAAAGAGGATGGCATCATTTTTGGTGCTGTCAAATTAGTTTAGTTAAGTTTTAGCGATATCCAAAATTGCCACTAATATTTACTTACCTGCGTTAAGATTGAAATGATTATAATGATTGAATGAAACTCAGGACTTGCATGACCCGATACATAATAAACCCTCCCAAACAGTATTTGTAATGTTCGAGACTGTCTAATAATAGTAATGAGCAAACAATTCCTTTGAAAACGATCTGTTGAATGATCCAATACCAGTCTGATGCATTTATGTAGGCACTTATTGCAAACGTTCGTAAATTATCTTATGGCCAGTTTCTATATGCATCTATCTGTGATTTAGCTTTCTATCTAGCTTGAAATTTTAGCTCTATAAAATTAAAAAATGACGAAAATCTTACTACATTAGGTAGGTACATAAGTAAAATCACAGATAGATTGAATATTGAAACTGGCCGTTAGAAAAACGTATATTTTTTTATAAAGCTTTTAAAAATAAAAAAACGTGTTCAATGGTAACATATAGAGTCAAGTCAAGCCTAAATAAACAAGTGGCATTCATATTAACATTAAAAAAAGCTTAAAAAAAAGACAAGGGTCTACTAACAAAGACAAAATGTAACTACCTATCTCAAAATACCTAACAGTTTTAAAACAAAACCGGTAGGACTTGGTACGAAATAATGAATGTAGGTATTCATTAGTTTTAACATAAACCATTACAGTCTAAATAATAAAAAATAATTGCTTATTGCCAAAGCCTTTAACAGTAATCAGAATTGAGTCAATAAATCAAGTGTACCTATACCTACCTACCTATCTACTATCTAAGATCTTGCTTGATGGATGTACCTCCTAGCTAGCTGAATTTGTTTTTGGCATGTGAATTTAAAGATTCGCGTCAATTAAACTTATGAAAGATTAGATTAAACATTTTTTCATCTCACCCAATATTTTGATTCTTAAGCACTATTTATGTAAGCACTGCAATATGCATTCAATTTATACTTAATAAAAGTTATGAGGAGTAAGGGTTCCTTTGTTTTAAAACCTATCTAACTCATAAAATATATTTAATATTGCAATATTCACCATTTACTTATACACTGTTTAGGTACCTACATAGGTTCCGAACAAAGCCTACACGTCATAGGATGAGTCACACAGACACACACTAGCTAGCAGACGTGACCCGCGACGCTATACCTACCTACCTACCGATAAAATCGCCTGTTTCGTAATTTATTCGTGTCTCACTCAATATTTAATTAAAATTAATATTAATACGTTTATGTATCGTTTAAAGTAGGTTATAATAATAATAATTTGAATTGTTAATGAATTAAAAATCTAACAAATGAAATATTTTCATAAGTACCTACGTAGGTAAGTACTTATCAAAATAACGTAGGTACCTACCTACCTAATGAAATGATCATTTCAAATTACTGTAAGTATCACTAGGATATCAGCTTTAGATTTCATCGATAAAGGTTAATCGATTTAGGGTAGGTAGGTAGGTACATCACTAATTTTGACCTACTTTGTCAGCAAAGCAGACGTAGGGACGTAGGTATATTTTTTTCTAGAAGCAATTTCATTTATGTAATAAATTTATTTATTTTTTCAAATAAATAGCAATGTAGCGACTATTTAGCACTCTACTACTATTTAGTTAGACTATTTAGTTTAGATACAAATCCTTTTAACTTTTGAGCGTGCACTGCCATCTAACGAAAACGCGACAAAACTAATTGAAACAAATCAAGCGAAACGAATAGATTGGGTTCACCGGTTGTTGTCGCTTCACTTTATTAGGTTTTATCTCCATTCGATAGATGGCACTAGTTGTTGAAAAAATATTTACAAGTTTAGTATATTTTTTTTATTTTTGTTGTTTGTAAATTACAAATACGTAAGAAAAT
Organism: Xanthorhoe designata; assembly: GCA_963582015.1. Classification (NCBI taxonomy): domain Eukaryota; kingdom Metazoa; phylum Arthropoda; class Insecta; order Lepidoptera; family Geometridae; genus Xanthorhoe; species Xanthorhoe designata. The sequence goes on from OY757052.1 coordinate 7,848,261, forward strand.
ATATAGATATAGATAGTGCGTAGAGTCCCTACTTTACGCACATCTTCAGCTTCATCTTTATCGCAGCTCCATAACTGAGATGACGATTGATAAAAGAAAATGGAAAAAATATACCTACCTAATAGGTTAGTATTGTGCCGACCTCACTCTGGAATTTAGACAAGATTCATATTGCACCATATCACTAGGTTGGTAGGTAGGTACCTATTCAATTCCAGTTAGCGTCAGGTTGGCAGGTTGTCTGAAGCGTATGGAACTAAGAGTATATCCAAGAATTGCTACCAAATTGCTACTATTTGCTACTTTATTCAAAAAATTGCTACCTGTTACAGATTTTGAGATATTCAATAATTTTTTTGACCAGCCATTCAGACATCAGGTTCTCAGGTGGCCTCTCTGTTCGGCAATAAGGACACCGACTTTCTGAAAGTGGGATGAACAAAAAATTGCTACCTAATTGCTACTTCCCTGATTTGAAGTTTAAATAGCGTAACATACATTGATTTTGAAAATATAAGCATTTTAAATATTTGTATGAAGGAAATCGCCTGATAAATTGACATAGCAATCATTGTCTATGAGATTTCATACCTACTTTGTGCAGGTGTTCATTTTCATAGAAAAGTAACAATTGTTTAGAGATAATTAACAATTCCTTTATTTGCAATACTAAAAGGTTGATACAATTATGTAGGAATATTCTAATAAAGAATGGCTTACACAGCCGAAACGTCGGGAAATAATGAAAGGTAAATTACCTACGCGATAAAATTCTGTAAATTTCAATTTAAAAGCATGAATTGTGATCGCGAAAGTTTAAGAAAGATTATCATACCTAGGTAGATAAATGATTTTCAAGATTTTATTTAGGTAAGTAGGTAGGTGCATACTACTTAGATACTTTCCGTTAGTAAGTAGGTACTTATATTTGAAATGAAAAGCAGTGTTTATAATGGATCAAAGACCTTTTAAATATTATGTAAGTAAGTAGGTACTTAAGTACCTACCTACCTACTCTAACTTTTGGCTAATCATACCTAACTACCAGGTACTTTTAGGTAGGTATTAAGTACCTAGCACATCATATAATACTGTTCTGATTTAGTAGGTAGGTATACCTACTATAGTCTTTCCAATCGTTTATTTAACTTTTGACAGATCACGCACATAAAGTTTTGTAATAATTTTTGATACAATGTACTACAGGGAATACTGTACTTCATGGACGGGTCCCGCCCACTTAGAGATGTTTAATTCGTAATTAATGACCACCGACTATAAACTGTTTTGAAATAAATCGATTATCGATTATATTAATAACACATAATTAGGTACAATAAAATTATTGTGATAATTTTTATATCAAATCACGTAAAAACCTTTATTATTTTAAAATGCCTTAGATGTCTCTGTTTTAATGCATAAATAATTTGCGTAATGAAAACAGTTCCATAGTACTCGTACCTAGTAATGGGATCGAATTTCTTCGCTGAAAATTAATGAATCTAAAATAATCGTTTAGACTTACTGTAGTTGGTTCAAATAAAAAACATGTGAATGAACTGCGGTACCTACTTGTAATGAACAGGTGCAAAATGTTGAAATTCATAGTAAATAATGAGTGTGTTAAATCGATTAAAACTTCTTCATGAATAAAATCGACCGATAAAATAAATCGAATCGGTAACGGGTCAGGGCATCACTATTTGAGTCAGTATTACAGCTGTCAAAAGTTAAATAAACGGTTGGAAAGGGTATAGGTATTAGGTAGGTAACTTTTTAACTTTGTATTGCTATATCTACTAGGTAGGTACCTATAAAACCACTACAGATTTTTAAGAAACTTAAATATATAATATACCTATATTAAGTATACTTACCTACTATAAATACTTAGATGTATAGTATAGGTATACTTAAGTACTTACATGTCACACATTACTTACTCATAATACTTATTACGAAATCCTCGTTGTTTAAATTTGACGCCTGCACATGTAGTGTACGTACGGTCTGCCTACTATACCTACTGTTCATAGGTTCAGACCTTTGGAAGCCCAACCGAGTACAGAAAAAGCTCAAACTTCAGTGATATATCATATAGGTAGGTAACTAAACTAACAGTTCTGAAACACAGTTGCGTTGCGCAGCACTTAATTAGCTCGCTCGCACGCTCAAGTAGGTAGATACTTACTCGGCCGCGCGCGCTACCTACTTAACGCAGTGACAAGCGCATGATTTTTTTTCATTTGCGACCTCTGTGGCGCAGTGGGTGAAAACCCATCTGAGACGCATAGGTTGCGGGTCCGATCACCGCCGCAAGACAAATGTTTGTATGCTTTGCAAATACCTACCTATTTGTTATTGTTTTACGATTCTTACCGACTCGACTCATACAAGTCGGTAATTACTTAATGAGCACGGGCCTAAGCCAAGTGCACATCATGTGCTACAACTGAGGTTGATTGCTATGGGGTTTGATGGCTGCACATCGCTGACGAGGTCGCTTTGTAAAAATTTACGCACAATCCTACACAGGTGTTTAAAATTACTGCTTTTTGGAGTAGGTAATGCAAAAGTAGGTATGCTTCGGTAAATCGAGCGCCTCTCAACTCAAGTGACTGGAAGAGTTGGGTAGTAAGTATAAGTAGTACTTAACAGTATAGAGATAACGCCGGTAGAAGATAATGCTATGGGTAAGTACCTACTATGCAGACTTTTTCTAGATTCTAGGTATTTATAGTACGGGGTTGGTCTTTGTAGGTGGTGTTTCTATTAGGTTGTATTTTGCCGCTAGTCGTTGGTGTAGGTATAATGTTGGCTACCTGATCATGCCTAAATTTTGAGTAAGTACCTACGTTTGAGCGATCGATTTACAAGCCCCTGTTATTATGAAATCAGAATTTAGAAATCAGATGCTGGATAGTTTTGGAAGAACTATTGCAATTATTAATAGATTATGTAATCAAAGACATTAAACAAACGATAACCTAAAGATAAATAATCTTTTATTTTAGTGTTACAATCTAAAGAACATTTACTTAACACAAAACAATATGAAGGTTTGAAAATCCGTTTATATTAGGTAGGTACTTTTATTATGACGACCTCTGTGGCACAGTGGGCGAAAGCCCGCCTGAGACGCGGAGGTTGCGGGTTCGATCCCCGCCGCGAGACAAATGTTTGCATGTTCTGCAGATATTTGTTCCGGGTCTGGTTGTTTTCTATGTATTATATTTATGTATTTACAAAAAAAAATTATCTATATGTAGTATATCAGTCATCTGGTAACCATAACACAAGCATTAAATTGCTTAGCTTGGGACTAGATGACGTGTGGAATGTCCAGGGATATTTATTATTTATTTATTATTTATTATGCTCTATTATCATAGATGTTTACATCTAGATAGGCGCGGCAAGTGGGTAAGTATCTTCTGGTAAGTATGTCTATAATTTTACACTTTACCAGCCATTCTTTATTAGAATGGCTGGTAAAGTGGACTCCTACATAATTGTATCAACCTTTTAGTATTGCAAATAAAGGAATTGTTAATTATCTCTAAACAATTGTTACTTTTCTATGAAAATGAACACCTGCACAAAGTAGGTATGAAATCTCATAGACAATGATTGCTATGTCAATTTATCAGGCGATTTCCTTCATACAAATATTTAAAATGCTTATATTTTCAAAATCAATGTATGTTACGCTATTTAAACTTCAAATCAGGGAAGTAGCAATTAGGTAGCAATTTTTTGTTCATCCCACTTTCAGAAAGTCGGTGTCCTTATTGCCGAACAGAGAGGCCACCTGAGAACCTGATGTCTGAATGGCTGGTCAAAAAAATTATTGAATATCTCAAAATCTGTAACAGGTAGCAATTTTTTGAATAAAGTAGCAAATAGTAGCAATTTGGTAGCAATTCTTGGATATACTCTTAGTTCCATACGCTTCAGACAACCTGCCAACCTGACGCTAACCAATTCCATAGGTAGGTATCCAATAAGGGAAGCTTAAAATCTATAGAAACTAGCGTCAATGGGCTTGCATTGCAACCTGTCACGTACGTATGGTATGTTAACTATATATTTGGACATGTTAAGACTACCCCTTAAGAAGACATCTTCAAAGGATCTAAATTTACTAAAAAAAGATTTGAAAGAATTTGTCTACCGCCTTGGAAATTTGTGAGTCGTGATCATTTGATTTTTAAATCTATAGGCTCCATATTAAAAGGCTTCTTATGCGACTCTACGATAACGATTAGTCTTTTAAAAATTAAAAGTATAGTAAAAATGCACCAAATCAATCTTTACAGAAACATACATTTGCACCCTCCAGCATTTCAAGTTGGAGCCGTCTCAATCGCACCCGGGGTCGACGCACTCAAGGGTCCTCGATAATCGAAGTTTTCTCTTGGTCTGTCGCATGGTAGTTCAAACGCTGTGGTATGCTGCAGACGAAACTGAAGTGATCCTTGAGGTCCTACCAAAATAAATGATTTTTTTCTTTCGCATTTCTTTTTAACGGACTTCAAAAAGGAGGAGGTTCTATGTTCCACTGTTTTTGAATGTTCACCCATTTCTCCGTTTTATTTTAAAAAAATACTTTTAATAAGATTTGATCTTTTTCGGAGGGAAGAAATAAAAATTTCTATCGAGATGGTCCCATAATATTTGGTGAGTATCTGACGAGGACCATCGGAATTATGAACAGAAATGCAGCTCCAGAGTACATCATATTGCTTACTAACATTGAAGTCTGTTTCTCTAAAAAAATATGTTTGCCAGTCCGTAGCAATTTGCTACGAAAATGCTACAACCCTCTACGGTGTTGCATCCCGCAATCGTGTGCAAGCCCCAAACCACTACATAGGTACCTACTAGGTGACATTCCATGCATTACTTAGCTAGGTATTGGTACCTCCTACTTAATAAAATAGGTAAGTACCGAAGTTGCGAAATCAAAATCTAAATCAAAATGTATTTATTTAGTACCTACGATTGTTTATAGACCACTTTGACACGTCACGTTCTTAAAACTAGGTGATTCTACTCGTACCTAAGTAGCTAATACCAACGTCTTTCCTGTGTGGATTGTAAATATTGGAACATTCTTTGCAATCCACTACAATACAGCAATACTTACTACTTAAATACCTACCTTCTACGGCGGCATGCCGGTCATCTTCGTGTGAAAGCTCCCAAGCACCGCTAGCCATAATCTCTGAGATACCGCGCATTACCTACTTATGTTATTTGCGAAAATCAATTCTCCCGTGGGACGATTGAAATGTTTCGGGTTTATGTCCCCTCCTGGCTCTAAGCCAAGGCAGCTTATAATAATATTTATTCTATGCAGGAATATTTAATTTTTTTGTTTGCGTTTCCAATGGTAGGAATTGAGTGAATCTGGAATAGGTAGGTGTAGCAAATAGATATATTAAACGTAGTGAGCCTTAAAACCTTAGATTATTATTTATTTAGTTCATTATTATTAATGATTATTAAATAGTGCTGTGCATGCCTGTAATGGGTAGGTAATATATTCATAGTATTTTTATATGAATGTTTTTTACAATGTGTAATTATGTGTAGGTACTGTTGGCGTTGCCTTAATAAATAAATAAATAAATTATGATTCTTCAATGAATGAATGCATGAATGAAAATTCTTTACTGTACACTTTACAGAAACATAAGACCTAAATAACCTATTAGTCTAATGTACAATGGGCGGTCTGATCGCTGAGAAGCGATCTCTTCCAGACATGTTGTGTTTCCATCACATCTCAAATTCTCCAGACATGTTGTGTTTCCATCTCAAATGCTAGAGCTGATTGAATAAAATTCGTAAAAGCTGTAGATGGTAGTTTGGAAAAGCATGAATTAGTTTATTAAATAATTTATCTAGTTAGATTCTCAATTGCCTCTTCAATAAGCCTTTACGTTTTTAGTACGTTACTTTATAGTACTTTATAGTAAAACGAAACGTGTATTCATAAAGATTTGTCAATTGAATATAGATTTAAATAATGTTTTTTTCTTGTTACTCTTATGTCAATGATAAGAGATAGCAACAGATTTAATATCCGTTTTAGCTAAAGTAAGTTAACTAAACCAATATCCATGACTTTCGCGAAGTAACGTATCAATGCATTTATCTAGAGATTTAAAGAATCTATCTTTTAAATGTGCTATTTATATTTACAATAAATCAGTTCGTCTTCGTATGTGTTTTAGACCAATTCTGGTGATATGGAGTTTTTAGGCTGCTGAAAAACTTCGTCAAGCACGATTTCATAGCTAGGACCATTGAGATGTATTAAAGAGTAACAATCTAATAGCTGACAACACTCAAAAAATGTGCGTGCAAATTCAATGTTCTACAATAACATTTGACATTTGAATGTAGACGTTATGTCGTTTGTTTTAATGTTCAATGTCGCTTGTACGCAAAAAAAAACTCTGCGCACTACGTAGCGTGCGCAGAGTTTTGGCGTTTACATTTTATTTGTCTGATTGTGGCTCTATAATACATCTCAATGGCTAGGACCGATAATTTAAAGTAAAGAAATTAGATAATTCTGTTCAAAAATAATATACCTACTGTTCCCTTTACCTTAGTTCAGAATAATAACACTTAATTTGTTATTTCCTAAAAACCATCCGCATTTGCTACGAAATTATGACATAATAAAATCGTAATATTCATAAACGTTCCCGAAAACACCCCTGTCAATCTAATATGCATTAAAATAATCGTCAAAGCCACCCTTCAACCCCCATGACAATGAATATAATATCCTCGTCATAGGGGTACTATGGGGTGCCACCCCATAGTTTTCTCTTTGGGAAATAGGGGAAATGCTAGACGATTTCACGTGATTTGTAATGCTAAACTTTGGGATTGATAATTTTAAGCGTAGGGTTCTTGGTTCCGCATTGACTTGGTTTTAAAGCTATGACGGTGATTTTACCAAGGACGATATAGATAAAAGGACTGCTCATCCAATACTTAAAAATATGATTCTAAAATTTGATATTAAAAATGGTTTCGCTCTGAGTAACCATAGGATATAGGAGTAGGGTTTCATTCGCCGTTTATAGCTCGTATTAGAGTGCACATAAGTACATTTTTCTAAACGGAAAATCCATTGATGCACGGATTTGAACCCACGACCTTCTGAATGAAAGTTGAGATTACCACACGGCCAATACGGCTCTCACACACACGTCACACATACGCACATTTATCACGGCATTTTTGGTAATTCATCAAGCGGTTAACTGGTAGGTACCTACACGTAAACAAACAGCCTCATAGGTAATCGTTGTTACTCTAGATGTCTACGGAGTAAGTTAAATGTATGGTTAGGGCGGTTGTATGCGTCAAACTATTTTGTATTAAATTACTTATCTTGGGACTAGATGACGCTGTGTGGAATGACCAAGGATATTTTTTATTTAGGTATACCTTGAATTTTTTTTTTATGAAGAGTATAGTTATCTAGAATCCTAATATGAAATAAAATATCATCAAATATATCTAAAATACTACTGTACAAATTCAGGAATGATAAACATTCAAATAAGAACTTTTTTGTTCTGAATAAACAGTCCAAAAGTATTCTGTGATAAAGCTGAAACCGCATCGAAATACCCGAAAAACAAGCAAAACTCCAGCAAAGTCGGGAACACCCAAATAATTACGGGGACCGAGTAACTTTGAGTCGCTACCATAATTATTATAAAAACGTATAGATAACGTAGGTATGTGTAGCATCAGCGTAGCCGTAGCGGGCGGGGTCTACGTCTGCTACGCAGGGCGGCGTAGCGGTGTTGCCAGATAAGGATGGCACATTTTCCTGAAAATTAGGACTTCGAATTCACTTTTGTATAAAAATGTTGTCTCTATTGTTTTAGAAATACAAAATATATATGCAGTTTGAAACTTATCTTCGCTTTTCAATATCATTACTAAGAAATAAGTGCCACTAATATTATAAACGCGAAATGTAGGTATGGATGTATGGATGGATGTTTGTTACTCTTTCACGCGAAAACTATTGAGCAGATCTGGCTGAAACTTGAAATATACATACCTAGTTTATGACCTGAAATAACACTTAGGCTACTTTTAATCCAGGTACCACGCGGCTTCGCACGGCACGAATAAGCTGGTAGATAATATACAAAAAGAAAACGTTTACTATAATTATAAATAATATATACAAGTACCTAGATAATAGTGACAATTCTGGATGTCGCCTAAATTAATTTGACAGCACTAAAAAGGTTGCCGTTAAAGGTTTCTTAGCGATCGAAATAAAAAGGATGGCATCAATTTTAGTGCTGTCAAATTAGTTTAGTTAAGTTTAGGCGTCATCCAGAATTGCCACTACTATCCTTTTCAAAATTGCTATAATTAGATCTGAAAACTGTAATGTAGGTAACTATAGGTAAGCCACATAAAGTAGTATCGTAATCAATATATATAAAACAATAAGCATTTTTCTGGAATCAACGCACAGACCAAACCGCTGAAGCTATGAAGCTGAAATTTGGAAGGTAGCTTCCTTTCAAAACAAAACTGCGCACTAAGAAGGGATTTTTCGAAATTCCACCCCTAAAGGGTTGAAAAGGGGTGAAAACCGTTGTATGCAACTTTTTAATGCGTGAAGCGATTTTCTTCAAACTCGGTATAAATATTGTAAACAATAAATAAATTTACACGTTTTTCAGAAATTTTCAAAAAACCCCTGAAAAGGGGTAAAATGTGGTGTCAAAGTTTGTATGGGAACTTTTTAATGGGTAGTTCGATTTGCTTGAAACTTGGTTGTAATACTAACAATGCAAAATAAATATATACGTGTTTAAGGGTTTTTCAAAATAAACCCTTTAAAAGGGTTAAATGCAGTGTCGAAGTTTATGTAGAAAACGCGAGCGAAGCCGCGCGGGGTCTGCTAGTAAATAAATAAAACTTGCAGAGTTTCTTATGAAGTTTTTCTAAGCATCAAGGCTAGTGAACTGTGAATACGCTCAAGCACTGCTTGAATGAAGTTTCTCGGAATAAAGTAACAATGTATTAATTGATTCGTTATTTTATTTCCAGCTACACTTCTGTAACGAGTTCAGGGAAAAAGCAATTTCTGTGTAACTTGACCTTTGAAAGAGAACGCTTTTCTAGTAATGCCCTATTAGGATTTCATTTAGTTCAATCAAAAGTTCTATAATTATTGAAAAAAAAATAGATTTTTCAATGAGCTGTGAATTAAGCAACTAACTTTACCTAATTGAATCAATAAGTACCTATACACCTATGTATGTTAACTACCTGTTTTGGTGGCGAAGCTTGCTAAGACGTTCTTGATAGATCGTTAAAGTTAAGCAACGTTCTGAGCGGTCACTACTTGGATGGGTGACCGCAAGTGGCATTATCAGCTGAGCGCTTCCGTGCTTCAGAGGGCACGTTAAATTGTCGGTCCCGGCTTTTCAAGTCGTTAAGCCATGACGAAGGCCTTTAGGCGGCGAATGATTAAAACGATAATATAAAATACTAAACATATCCCTCAACATTATGAGACATAAGTAATGAAATCCACAAAAAATCCAAGATTAGGTATTCGTAAAAATGTCAAAGGTTTCAGAAGCCCCTTTGACATTTTCCCTTCAATCTTCATAGAGACACGATTACAGTTCCATTGTTGGTTCACATAATGATCTTCCATTTCCCTCTATCAGACGTCATCTCAGCACTCAATCCTTTCTTACTCATGTCATCCCTCACACAGTCCATCCATCTTTTCTTTGGACTTCCTCTACACCTATATCCATCCAAATTTGTCCATTTTTTTATTTTTTTGTTGTTCAACGTAATAATGAGATAAGATAGGTGGTGAGTGACGCTATTTGACGCATACAAAGAATAGAAGAAGTTGGTGCATCTACCACCCTCTTTTAGAAAATTTCCACAGAATCCGGGAAATTTCTCCCGCCATCCCTCCCCTTTCAAAATCGCTTAGTACTCCTTCAGCCGCGGCGCGGCCAGCGCGTATCGCGCTCCACTCGCAAAATACTCACTAAAATGTAATTTTACACATTAAAAACTGATTATATCACTATAAATAACAATTAAGATACATTCATAATAGTCTGGTGCTGTCAGAAATGTAACATTTTAAGTGCAGAGTGCAGGAAAACGCGTTTGAATTCGATGGATTTACGATGAGAAAAAATTGATTTTTCCTTTTTGTGTATGACCTATTGTGGTTTTAGGGATTACTCGTACTCGCTCGCTCGAAGTTCAGTAAGAAGGGTTGAATCGGTTTTGTATTTCTTTTTGTTTCGATTTGTTTCACTCGATTAATGAGCCTTAAAATACTGCTTTTGATATTTATGTAAAGGTTTTTGGTTGGAGTGGCAAAAATGTTGCATTGTTACCGTGGATTAATTCAAGATTTGTGTCTAATGAAGATGAATTAGGTTATTTAGTAGGTACTTAATCCTCGTTTAAAAAACCTATATAATTTAGCATTTTTATTTTGAACGTTATTAGTTACCCACATGGTATTAAAAGGTTATAAAGGTTTATTTTCGCTGAAGTTGCAAAAATCCGTCTGCGGCTTTCTTGCGTCACTGACGGCATTTGCCCATTATGCTACATAGTCAATAAGCTAAATTACGAATCTGTTTTTACATTCCTAGAGCTTTAAAAAATAATTTTTAAGCTATTGCATAGCTTCTATCGGGGGCCTTGAGCGTGGAGACCGAATCCAGAAATTCCGTAACGAAAATAACCTAACACCCCCCATGCAATAGCTTTACCGCGGCAGTCTCCGAGTGCCACACGTCTTTTTATTTCAATCGTGGGTGCATCACATGATCACGTTGGTGTAGAATCATGTAGGTACTTACTTAACTTCTAAATAGTTTGAAATGTGGTCAAATTAGAAATTTTAAGCATTTCAATATCCTAGGCTAGGAGTACCTAGGTACCTACTTATAAAATATCCGGTAAAGCTACATCGACCATGACTGTGGGTCATACCTACCTACTTGCAATAAACAATTGGCAAATGTTGAATAAAACTACTCATTCCTAATCGAGACCATCATATCATCAACTTAAGTATAAAGTGAGGTTGGCAAAATTTGTCTATTTTCTCTATTCCCTTCTGTTCTATCACTCATTAGAGGCAATCCATCGTATTCTTGCCTCTACTATCGCTTTTGTGTTAGTTTGCTTAGTTGCGTCGTGTTGTGATTGTGACCTCTTTGTCAAACGTATCAAACTAGAGGCCATGTGACAAAACGCTTCGATATAGATATAGATTCAACAACGATACTGGAGGCTTAAAAAGGCCGTTTTAGCAAGTATTTTCCTTATGTCATATTAAGAATAAGGTGCTAAATTATTGCTAAAATTTAAAAAATGACTTCTATTAGCAGAATTGCTTGAAACTGCCATTTTAGCCCCCTTATCTGACATTATATTGCAAAAACAATTGCCCTAAGTTCGTTCACATCGCCTTGACCGGACGGAATGCATCAAGACGATCAGTGAAGGGGCGCCGAGGTTGTTGCTGTAATTGAACACATTGTTTAGCTTTTAATTGTTTTGTCTAAATACGTACCTCCCTAAAATCTTTAGTAATTAATGAGGTCAAGTGCATGTTGCTCGGGCGTTTAAGGGTTCTGCGAAGGTATTTGTATAAATAATTTTCAAGCCTCTTAGTAATTTTCATTTTCATTTCAAGTCAGGTGAAATAATTTATCAAATTAAGTAATTATAAATGAAAAGTGTAGATACCATTGAGATGTATTAAAGAGTCACAATCTAATGGCAACACTCAAAAAATGTGCGTGCAAATTCAATGTTCTACAATGACATTTGACATTTGAATGTAGACGTTATGTCGTTTATTTTAATATTCAATGTCGCTTGTACGCAAAAAAGAAAAACTCTGCTGTCTGATTGTGGCTCCATAATACATCTCAATTGTAGATACCTAATAAATACTACTGCAATGTACCTTCCAAAAATACTTAGTAGGTACTGGCTGGCTATCGTACCATAGGTGCTATTAAAAAAAATAGTTTTTTACCCTTTTACACGCTCTCAACTTTTTAGGCCACAATAACGGGTTTTAGTCATGCGTCTTTTTCTAACGTATCGATACATATGACTGCACTCGTCGCACAGTACCGGAAACCAAATCAGGTTATAGGGAATTAAGGCAATTTTATAAAACCAATTGATTACTCTTATCTGAAATGTTATAAGTAATTGGCACTTTAAACGGGTTAGGAAATCACTAGACATGCGAAATAAAATCAAAAGGTTTTTGTTCAAAGAAGATCAAATTTTTTGACCAAATGCTCCTCTGTAAGCTTCATAGTTCTGTCTGTTTTCCCAAATAAGACAGTAGTGGCTATTCGGGATGTCGCCTAAACTAAACTAAACTAATCTGACAGTATTAAAATGTTGCCGTCCCTTTCATAGCGATCGAAATAAAAAGGATGGCATCAATTTTAGTGCTGTCAAATTAGTTTAGTTTAGCTTTGGCGACATCCCGAATAGCCACCAGTGTAGAATTATAACTAGAGTAGGTACCTACCTACCTACCTATTATGATTGATTGATGTGATAATGCATCATTCAATTTTTTTTTTTTAATTTTTATTTAAAAAAAAAAAAAAAAAAAAATGTTTGTAGCTTTATTTGATCATTTGCTACTAGTCAAAGCACATTCGTGCTGCAAAGTGTATCATGTGATTTTGTATTGCTCCAATGGATGTTGCTGCTTTGTAGCAAGTGCACGATAGATTATGTCATGATGTTGTATTTTTTCGTACGAATTCGTTCTTATATTTAAGCATGCTTCGAGGTTTCATCGAGACACCTTTTAAAGCCTTTGTGACTTATGTTATGTATGACTTACATAGGTTGTAACTTTTTGTTCAATTTAAAAAATTGACGCACCAGACTGTTGGTAATATTCCAGATTTTCCAATATTAATTTAGAAAAATCTGGAAAGTTATCTAAAAATCGATTTGGTTAGAACCAAAGAGGTTTTTAATTATATCTTTTGTTTCAGATAAAAAGCACAATAACCTAAAGTAAATGTAAAAATAAACTAAGACTGGTCTGTAATGGCGACAATAATTAATTATAAGCTAGATTCTATATTTATAAACAAAATTATTTAAGCACTGAATAATCGTGTTTTTGTGAAAGTGTACAAATGTGACGCAAGCTATACAAGTGAAAGTTCAGTGTGCGCCGAACGTTAGCCGACCGCGAACGCGGATTAAAAAAAAACAAATGCGCGCGTAAAAAAACCGCCAAGAAGAATAAACCGGTGAATTTTCGGAAAGTGACGTGAGGTTTTTAGGAAGGCTGTATATTATATCGGCAAACCGCCCCCGTGGCTCGTCCAATGACGCTAAGGGTGCCGCCCCCGCGTGTCCCGCTGCTGCGTCTCGCCTGTCTGTTGTTGCTTTTCGGTAAGTCTTGTCTCCGGACCCCCAAGATGTTTTGCTCAATTGTCACGTACCTATTAGATTCGTGACTGTGTGTCTTTTGTTTCTTAACCGTGTTGCAATTTGGCGTATGTGTTATCTCGAGTTTTACAGATCCAAAAATTAAAAAATATGTGCTAAGTTATAACTTCTTCTTCTTCTTTTTCTTCTTCTTCGTGTCAATGATACAAATATATTTATGGTTAATACATATATTTTAAACAGTGTGCTCCCAGAATTTAACTACGAGCATTTAATAGTGGCAATTCGGAGTATCGCAAAAGCTAAACTTAACTAATTAAAAATGTTGCCGTCCCTTTCATAGCGATGGGAATAAAAAGGATGGCATTAATTTTAGTTAGTTTAGTTTAGCTTTTGCGACACTCAGAATTGCCACTAATGTGTTATGTTGTGAGTTTTTTGCTTAAACGTAGTATTTTTCATACTTACGGTACAATTTAGCTCTACTTAATTAAACGTCGTCTAAGAGTTTATATACCAGTGTCACAAAACCCTTGGGTATTTTGGCATTGGTCTTAACCATCTCGTAACGTGATGATGCTACAATGATAGAATAGATTAATCCATCATCGGGATGACGGAATAATAACAACCGGTATAAAGCATCGATGCGATTGAATATGTAAACAAAAACTAGTTCCAAAATCTACAATGCTACTGGCGGAGATTCTGATGTAGGTACACTGACTTATTAAATTATCACTAAAACTAAATTATTGAAATAATAAAAGCTTTCGTTTATTTCGTCCACGCACAGGTCCACGCTAAAAACCAAAACTGAATGTCATTAAAAGTGACATTTCTAAAAGTCTCTTGTTTTGTGTCCAGAGGCCCTGCCCTAGCCATGTTACATTTCGACAATCGCTTTCGATTAGAAACTAAAAAAAATGTATAGGAATTGACATTCGATGACGAAAACTCGAGCGATCGGAAATGTCAAACCAAAGGTGTAGCGATGATAGAAATCGAATCGCTTCATAGCGAATGCCGGTTGGCTAGGCCCTCAGAGTAGTTTTAATCAGAAAACAAATTAGCAGTCACTAATTCTGCCCACAAACACTACAGCTTTACTTATATTTAGTAATTTGAGAAATGGCACTCAAGCTGTCTGTTTAAGACTTAAACTTTAAGTGATAATCTTAGTACCTACTAGTCAGTGGACAACAGAATTACCGCCATTATAACCTTAGCCACAGATAATATAATACTATACCTACTAGCTAAACCTTAGCTTGAAGCGCTCATGGCGAAGCTTGCTATATTCTTGATAAAGAAACTGAGCGTTCACTATTTGGATGACAACAAGTGGTATTAACAGCTGAGCGCTTTCGGGCACATTAAATTGTCGGTCCCGGCTTTTAAAGTCGTTAAGCCATGACGGCAGCCTAAAGGTGACCTAAAAATTTCGTCACCAGAGTTGGCCACTTGCTCTTATGCCGGCCGGCACCACACATTGCCTTCAACTTGGTTCCAACATTAGAATGCCCAATGGCAATGCTCCGTTTACGGTTATTCGACACAAACGGAGCATTGCCATTGACCATTCTAATGTTGGAACCAAATTGAAGCCAATGTGTGGTGCCGGCATTATGAGAACTTTACTTTTTTTTTTTTTTTTATCTACCTGTCTCGTCCCACTGCTGGGCAAAGGTCTCCCCCAAACTCTTCCAACCGTCTCTATCCTTTGCCGAGTCCCACCATCCTTCGTCAAAGGTGACGAGATCGTCCCGCCAGCGCTTAACGAACTTTACTTTAAGAACTTTTTTTTACCAAAGACGATTAATATAATCGTCTTTGTTTTTACTTAAGTACCTACCCTACCACCTACCTTAGCTTATTTTTGAAGCTCCTTTACTAGTATGGTTTACTCTAGGAAGAAAGACACATAGTACAGTTTAATAGGCATATTTTATCATTGTGACAGCCTAGACCTTTTTGAACCAGTTTATCAAGGCACAAGAACTTGTGTTCATGGTTTATTAATTCTAGGTGCAGTCAATAATTAAATTAAACAACCTAGGTATGTCTCAATATAGTTTCATAGTAAAACCAAATGCTTTGCGCGATATGAATTGTGGTAAAATTATGTGTAGGTGTACAAATGGTGCTAATTATTTTGTACCTGCTTTCATGCTAAGGCCAATAATTCTTATAGCATAGCAATGAAAATAACATTTCAAGAACAAGGTACCTACTTTTAACCTTGTTTTTCATTTTTGTATTCTGTGCGGGTAGTTTTACGGCCGAAATTAATATTCAATCCAACGATCGATCGCAGATCTATCTCCATTGCAACTTTGTTATACAACACAATTTGTATGCACTTTTTGACAGATAACATCGTTGCTATGGCAACAGATCTGCGATAGCCGGTCGGATCGAATATTAATTTCGGCCGTTAGTCAGAAACAAAAATGGTCTTGATCCATTTTACCCACACTACATACGTTGTCACTCAGGCTGTTATTTTGTTTTGAACTTTAACGTGAACGAAATAAGAGCTTTCAGATTTAGCAATAATTTAACTTGTCAGTGTTGCAACAGAATCAGTGGAAATGAATGAATAGCTTCGTTTTAATTTAAATAAAATAGGGGACCTGTTCCCATCTGTAACTTTAAGGTTTTACAAGAAACCTGTACGGTTCACGTACAGACAATTGATTTGCTTGCGCGGCAACCTACTTTTAACAATAATACTACATTTTATTTTATTTATACCTTCTTCAGTTGATCTTACGCTACCTCAGCGAACTACCGCGGATTAGCATCCTACTAACTACTGTATAAGTACTTCTAACTAATAAACTTTGGATCGTAATATCTGTGGTTTTGGTCAACTCACAACATTACTGACCACCTTTCAATAAAAAATGAGTTTTTCCGCAACTTAAGAAGCTGACTGTACCTACAACTAGTATATTAATGTGTTCATGATTTAATATCTAGCTCTAGGTCCAAGTTAAGGCCAAGGCTACCAAGTAGGTCATGTTGATAAGAAGTGCCACAGAATAATAAGCATCTGCCTTCAAGGAATAAAAAGATTACGAAACCCGTGGGAAGATGAAGACCTATCCCACTATATCAAGGCCCCAGAAATAGAACCGCTTATTATTCTCAGAATGAATTTTTTTATCAACAACACACTACTGTCTAGGTACCTATTTTTTATTAAGTTGAGGTTGATCGAAATCATAGAAAACATCGTGAGGAAACCCGTAGCTCCACATCATATTGAAGAGTTATTTATTGTACATTAACGAATTAAATGGCATATCTAAATCAGTTCTAAGCTTATTATTTAGTTCAAACTAAAGATCAAAAGAATCGGCAGTCTCAGTAACACTTCTGAAATTACTAGGTAATAAAATAGCCTCATCTCAAATACAAATAATCAGTCAAAGGAGAAACCAAGCTGTGATTTTAGCACTCACCAAATTGAGATCCTCTATCTATGATTAAACATACATTTACGGGTATTTATCGCTATTTACCTTTATTTAATTTTAATTTTATCCCACGACCACGGCTGGTGCAATCCAGTCGAAACGTCGGGATAAAATTAAAATTAAATTAAGGTAAATAGCGATAAATACCCGTAAATGTATGTTTAATCATGTGTTCTGATCGCGGAAGTTTAAAAAAGACTATCCTTTATCTATCTCGGTAAAAAATACCAACGTACGTTGAATAATCACAGGTAGGTACGGTCGGGACAACTCAAACAGAGCGATTCAACAAAACATTAAAACAAAAAGTGGTCGGCCGGATCTACCACGACCTAGATACAAGGTCAGAGCTGAGCTAGTTTTTGGACGTTTTTGTATGAGGTATAAGCATTGAACAACCTTTTAATCGATGTATACATTTGATATAACTAACAGTGACAAATCCTAACTTCATAGCAGGATCCCCCTGATTGAGTACACTTGTCTCGGATTGTATGAAATCAAAAATCTCAGTAAATCGCGAAAACCATTGTCAAGACATTAGTGGCAATTCTGAGTGTCGCAAAAGCTAAACTAAGCTAACTAAAATTGTTGCCGTCCCTTTCATAGCGATGGGAATAAAAAGGATGGCAATAATTTTAGTTAGCTTAGTTTAGCTTTTGCGACACTCAGAATCGCCCCCAGTAACTAAGTAAGTCACTAACTAATTTACATTAGCGTTAAATCTGACAGTTGTTTTCGCGGATTACTGTGATTTTTGCTTTGATACAAAAGTAGGCTACACAATCAGAGGGCTGTGTTATGGTGGATGACCTGTAAAAAAATAACTACCTACTCAATTATAATAAGTTTTATGTAAAACATTGTGGATTGAGGAACATTCCTTGCTTCGGAGGGCACGTTAAATTGTCTGCCCCGGCTTTTAAAGTCGTTAAGCTATGACGGAGGAATTTAGGCGGCTTTAAAACTCCGTCACCAGAGTTGGCCACTTGCTCATACGAACGAACGAACCAATAGTAAAACCCAAAAATTAAAAAACACCGATACGACTTGATTGCATAAAATTCTAGCCACATCTTGCATTCAATAAAAGAAAATTCCTATTATTATCCCACTCTATCAAATCAACACTTGGGTCCCCTAAATATGCACCCCGGGCCCCGGCGCACCATCGATCTTGACACAACGAGCGAGCGGTTCTGTAGTGAAGTAAATGAATTGATTTAGTTTGGAGTCGGTATATCGTAAGTTGTACTTTGCTTAAACTTGGCTGGACTAGCTACAGCGGGTCTAGATGTCGTATGGAGCCGGCCTTCTTAGGGATCCGAAGTCAATAAAAAAATAAACTCAGGACTCAGGCCTTTACATCTTTACTAGATGATTTATAAAGAGTCAGGAGGCAAGCTTTGCCTACACCTAACTGGACACTGTAGTGCCTGGGACATTGTTGAGATGGAATAGGCCCAGCACCTAAACCATCTCAGCTTAGCCGGCCATATTCACAGGAAAGACAATGGTCATACGTGTGGGGCTGACTAGCCGTGGGTTTCCTCACGATGTTTTTTTTCACCGAAGTCAATAAACCCTTATAAATTCGCTATGTCCGTCCGTCCGTCTGTCCGCGGCTTTGCTCAAAGATTATTGATAATTTTTTAAGAGATCATTGATTATTTTTTTTGACGAAGACAGTTGCTGGACAAGATCGTCCTTTTTTTCTAAGATACTGGCCTAAATACTACTTCCGTACAAATGATTCCCTTGCTTGAGTAAGGCATTCGACTAAAAGCGAACATTTCTGTGATATCACAATAAAATGCGGATCTTTCAAATCGAATAACAACTTTGTCGAATTGATAATCAAAATTCTACAAACTAATCGTTTCAATGTTTTGTTCTAAACTTATTTTCTTTCTTTCTTTCTACCTACCTATTTGAAAACGTTATTGATCGGAATAATTTTATACGCTTGAATCTACCGAACAATCTAGCTAGACTATCTAAAAAGTTTACAATCTCTCATCACCCTGTCATTCAAGTTTCTCTATTAAATTTTAATGAAGACAGTGAAGACAAGTTTTTCTAACGAACACGGTGTTGCCAAGGCATCGCCCCCTAGTGACAAAATAATAAGATGAAAGATAATTTTAGAAATAAGCGCATGAAAATGTAAGTATTAGTATAGTACTTATTATTTTATCTGGGATAAAGGGTAAATCTCATCTCTCATAATTAGGTTAGGTAAGGTAGAGAGGTACCTACTCCCAAAACCGAAAACGATATATCGTGCCAATAATCGTAGCTCAGCTTCTATGTTGGTTGAAACTCAATAGCTGAACTGCAATTATCGTCGCGATGTATCTCGTGGGGTCCAGAGTACATTTATTTGAGATGGTGGTTGGTAGCTACTCATACGAACTAAGTTTGTCCAATAGTAGAACAACGCCGCACCCGCGCCGTAGGTACAATACACTTAAGGATATGGGTTTTGACGAAATATAGATGAAGCATAGCACAGTGGGTAGTTATAAACAGTAGGTAAACTCTACATAACGAAAAAGATGCATCGTGCGTGACAATAACCGCAGGTCAGCAGATGTTGGTAGAAACTGAATTTGGAAAATTAACTAACATTAGCTGACCTGCGATGATTGTGAGGATGCATCGGTTTTGGCTTATAGAGTAGAGGGGCAGGCCCCTCTTTCCCACTGGGAACTCTGGGCACTTGCCTAGGGCCCCGAGAGGGCCCCATAGGTCACTCGAAACCTACCCTGGCCTATAAACCCTGGTTATGAAGGATTTATTCATATCCGCTATAACATGAACACGATCATTATTACACCTCAAGATCGTTACAAAATATCTACTAAGTTCCCCATAAATACAGAACTCCGGAACCCTCGTGTTAATCTGCTAATCTCAGTAACACAGCTCGTAGCAGATTTATTGCTATGGACTGGTTTTAGTCGAGTTTCCGTAGATGCAACGATGCTTGCGAACCGTCATGTTATCACAGTAACGACTTATTTACAAAAAACAGCGACAACTGGGTACCTACCTATTGCTTTAAATAAAAACTAGCAATACTGTAGGTAGGATTGAAGGATTACTCTTGCGATGATAATAAGTAGCTATACCTACCTACTTATTATCATCGCAAAAACATTATATAAGTCCCGCCAGTAGTTTTAAATTTCATGTGTACCTACTTACCTCCTCCTTTTTTGAAGTCGGTATAAACCAGCGGCTACGAGATTACACCACAGGTTACCAACGACAATGTTATCCTTGGAATTCAAGGAAACCGATGTTAATATACCTTACATTGTGATTTTACGAGCAATGGCGTAAAATTTTATGTAGGGAGGTAATTAGCATTTACACATTACTTGGAGTGCTCCTATTGGAGTAATAGATACCTGAGTAGGTAGGTACCTACCTCAAAGTAAGAGTCGTGTTGGCAGAGTAAGAGATCTAAAGGTTGTGAGTTCGAGTCCCAGTCGTTCATTATTCAAGTATTTTGTAGAAAAATTATGTAATACTTACTTATGCATAATCTAAAATTTCTAAAGGTTTATGCATAATGAATAATCTAAAAAACGGTTAAAGAAAACATCGTAGATCTCGAATAGGCAGCAAACTATCGAGTAGGTACGATATAAAATCTTCTGCAAAAGTTAAGTACCTACCTACTTACCTACCATAATTCTAAATATGCCTATGACTAAGTACATCTTTAGACATCTTCAAAGATAAAATGCCTAAAGAATGTCTACGGCGCCTTGAGGATAAAACAGTCGTGATTTTATTTCGTCGATTGACACAAACTAGTTTTCGACCAATTTTTATTACACTTTGTATCTCTCTTAAAAACTCGTTGGTTTAGCGAACTCTCTTTTAGCCAAGCTCACGTTCTAATATCACCAAATTGTATTTAAGTACGTTCTCTAAAATCACTTATTTTCTAAGCCATGACGGAGGCCTTTAGGCGGCCTGAAAAACATCGTCAACAGAGTTATTTTCGAACGAACGAACTTATTTTCTGTCATAGCCGTATCTCTTTAATGACTTTTGTTCATACTCTCTACATTCTCCACCCGCCATTATCAATGCTCTTCTTTTCATTCACTCTACCACACTCTTTTCTCTTTCATCAGTTGCTTCACACTTACTTGCGTTGCGTCTCAGTTCTACAGCATTCACCCTGAGGATCTGATCTAATGTTTCTGCCACACTCAACTTTCACTACATTACATTAGGTATTCATTAGGTACATTATTACGTCAATATCAAGAGAAGGTTAAGTATGTAACCCATATAATTTGCATACCCACCATACCTTAGGCGCAAATTAACACAAACGGCGTAAGGTGAAGGCATCTTGCCGCTTCAAAACGTTTCAATACAAAATGTGGGTAGGCGACACGTAGTGAATTATACTCAAGTGACGTGGCGCAGGCACATCATTCGTCGCCATTCAATACATTTTGTATCGAAACGTTTTGAAGCGACAAGATGCTTGCGCCGGCCTTTTAAGCCGTTTCTGTATAATTTGCGCTTTAGGTACCTACATAGCATCTACGAATCTTTTTTTCAACTGTATGTTGTATTTGTAATGATGAGGTAAGGGGAAGGTAAGGAGCCAACTCTTCTGACGGAGTTAGTTTTTAAGCCGTTGAACCCGACTGAAAACCCGAGACCGACATTTAGCGTGCCCTCCGAAGCACGGAAGCGCATAGCTATGGCTTGCAATGCAACCCACCCAAATCATTGCCCCTCAGAACGCCGCTTAACTTCAATGATCTATCAATAACGGCTAAGCCAGATACGCCAGGAGTTTCTCAACTACATATCGACATGACACAAACGAGTATCAAAATGCTTAGACAAAACTGTATTAGTCAGACGCGAGGGCGCATCCCCCATCCCCTCGAGACCGAGACGTTTAGGGTTGTCTGTCACAGGCCTTAAATATTTTTGTTGTAAAATACCACCGACTATACTTTGGTACTTCTGCTACTAGTGTGTTGTGCAGGGCAAAATACTGCATACAATTTTTTCTAGTCTAGTTCTAATAATGTTAATATACCTACCCGTAAATAACAATAATGTTTTATCATCAGTTCTAATAACTTTCTATAGTTTCTGAATATGTCTTGTGTGGTCTGACACGGCTTTTTTGCTACCAAAAAGTAAGTAAGTAAGTAACTTACTTTTTGCTACCTATACATTTGAATTCGTAAAGCAAGCTAGTGGCCAACTTGGTTTACAAAGTCTTTAGACCGCCTCTTAAAGACTAAAAAAGCCGGGACGGGACCGTCAATTTTGCGTCACTTGCAGTCACAAATCCAAATTGTTACCGCTCAGAACGTCGCGTCGCTTAACTTCAACTAAAGATTATTTACTTTTTGGTGTAGAATGATAAAAAATAGACCCTATGCTTTACCTTGATTCTGTCAAGGTAGAGCTGGAGAGATAATTCATAAACCGAATTTAATTCAATGTCCGTAACAGTTAAAGAACCACCCCAAAAATCACAACCCTATTCGCCCCTCGGGGGTGTCAATCAAAACATCCCCTAATGGCGCAGGTTCCGCTTAGGATATTAGATAAATACGCGTGGATAATGATGGAGGCCTGATGAGTTTTCACAATCTTTTGGGAATACGTGGAATTCTGCAAAATTATAAGATCACGAGACGAATAACATTGAACTGGTCCATTTAGAAAGAGATCGATTTAACTCCCTCCCTATGCTTCGACCACGTTAAGTGTCGATAGATATTTCAAAAGATAAAGAATAATCCTATTTTCTCGTCTACTCCGTAGAGTAAGGTCGTTCGATACATCTTTTTAAAATATTAGGGTTTGTCTAAGAATTTTTCAATGTAATTAAGCATTTGTGCAATATTTCGATCAATTTTCGTTTATCAGTGTCCATTAGTCGTATTTGGATCTTTTAAAAGTTATAGTTAATAAAATTAGCATCGATGGTTCTATTTGTTTTGATTGTGAAAGTTACCTAAAGATATTTTAAAATCTAAGCAAAACACGGCTTCTGTTTATACTTTAAGTTTTAATATCATTTTCCAACGTTCCAGGCGCAACAGAATGCCGCCGCCAAGAGCCCTACTACGGCCGTCTGATCGGTCGTCTAACACAATACGCTCACGGCATTCGAGGCACGGTGTACGCGGTGGACGAGAACACGGTGTACGTGCGCGGGTTCGCGTATGATGGCACGGGCCCCGACGCTTACTTCTGGGTGGGGGACACCCCTCAGCCCTCGCCGGAGGGTACGCTCGTGCCGTATCCTGAGGACTATGTGACTAGGTAAGTGTAGTCTGCGCGCGACCACGGCTGGTGCAATCCAGTCGAAACGTCGGGATAAAATTAAAATTAAATAAAGGTAAATAGCGATAAATACCCGTATTATGTATGTTTAATGATAGGTAAGTGTATTCAAAACGAAATAGAATAACAAATATATCTGCAATACATGGTAGATACTAGACGTTCTCAATTAATATTTATAACGATCAAGTGAGGGTAGAAAAATAATATTCGCTTTGCTGTGGTGTACCTCCAACACTTCAGTCTGCCCGCAACCACGGCTGGTGCAATCCAGTCGAAACGTCGGGATAAAGTTAAATAAAGGTATCTAAATAGCGATAAATATCTACCTGTAAATTTATGTTTTATCATTAGACGTTCTCACTCAGATCTCATAGGGTGGAGACACTTTCCAGGACGGGGAAATAGTCGCATGCTGCAGACTATGTGACTAGGTTTGGAACAGTTTGATTCTTTCGTGATTACAACTCATATTTAGAACACGTGGCACGGTGTACCTACGCAGTGGACGGTGAGGAGAGCACGGTGAACTCGTACGTGCAGCGGGTTCGCATATGACGGCACGGGCCCCGACACTTACTTCTGGACCAGCCCCTGTACTCTACCTAAGCAAAAAACGATGCATCGTGAATTCGTGACAATCATCGCATGTCAGCTTATGTTGGTGGAAACTGAATTTGGAAGATTAACCAACATAAAATAAACTGCGATTTTTTGTTTGTATCGTTTTTGGTTTGTAGAGTAGCTAGAGAGCTGATAATAATGGTCACACTATCGGTAATAGATGTCTAGGCTAGGCGTTACTCGTATCACCTTTTATTATACCTATCGTCCAAGATCAATAATAGCATGACAAGCAATCATTTCCTTTCAGCCCACGCCATTTTGTTACCGTAATTACGAATAGTCGGAATCACTTTATTGAAAATGTTTTGATGCATGCATGGATTTCAGTCAATTACAAAGTCATTATTTACAATGGATATCAGTAGTTAACCAATATTTTTTTAATTTTAATTTTCGGTTTGTAGAGTAGGATCGAGTGATCGCGAGTGTTGGAAGGAATTGGGGGAGGCCTTTGCCCAGCAGTGGGATGATATAGGCTAATTAAAAAAAAAAAAGAGTAGGAGGCAATTCTCAACATAAAATTCGTGTGTTGTAGGTACGTGTACCTGCGCAAACAAAACTCTTACTCAACAAATAAATAATAAATACCTACATATATATCCTTTGAAATACTACACAGCGTCATCTAGTCCCAAGCTAAGCAGTTGACTAATTTTCAGATAAATTTGTTTTAGTAAATACTTTTAGCCCCTCTAATAATCGAACCTGCAACCTCTGCGTCTCAGGCGGGCTTTTATCCATTGCGCCACAGAGGTCGTCATCTATAGACCTTAAAGATTATTTGATTTGTAGGTACGAATACTCGGAAAAGAGCTATCGGCCCGATTAGACGTTACAAATATTGTGTTGCCAGGAAAAATATTACTTAACGCACCTACTTTTGCTCCAGGAAAACATTTATAAATTCCCCGATGTAAAACAGCTATTAGAACCTTACATTTTTCCACTTCTCGCTTCCCCCAAAACGCTGACTTCACAACACATCCGTCAGCCCTCGCAATTTATACGAATCGTCACTGCTCTGCATACTAAATCCGGTGGAAGGGAGTTATTTCCATGATCCGGCTAAGTACCTACATTAGCCGGATCCAGAAAACCGGTTATTTCAAAACTATTGTTTATTAAATAAGTAGGTACCTGTACCTACTTACTTGGTTTAAAATCAGAATTCTGCAATTCTGCAATTCTGCAATTCTGATTTTAAACCAAGTAAGTATCTGTCATACGAAAGAGATTTTGTTGTATTGATGATGTGATGGCCTTTACTGACAATACTATTTAGGTACCTATCTCGTGTGTAACAGCATTGTGTTGTGATCATTCTTTTTTGGTCATCCATCGTTGTCAATGAAATAAATAGACTGGTTGGATAACACTGTTAAGATAATTTGTAAGTATGACTGTTATCATAACTGTTATGATCTTATTATTATTTTAATGTAGAACTGTTAGGTATAGTATAGGTCTGACAGATTGATTTCTAAGAGAATTATCTAAATCTAAAAGAAAGCTCAAAGCTGTTTCGCCTTGGTCTCGGTGGTTAGGACGAAAATCATCTAAACTAGCCGCTCTGTCAAAATTCATGGTTACGATCAAAATAGCCGGACTATGTAAAAAGCCGCACAATCACCTCATTGTACGGTACCTACTTAACTAATTTATTGCTACGTGCCCAGCTTCCCTAACTTAAAATGAAATAATTCCATTTGGAATCGAGGCTAATCCTGTAGGTACTAACAAACCAATGTACTTTGCAATAAAATAAATGGATATTGAGGTAAAGAATAGAACTACGAACTACGAAGTTATAGGTATTAGTGTAAGATTTGGTGTAGAGTACCTAGGTACTTACTTAGTTATAAGTTAATTGGTACGAATATGATCAGATGACCATAGCTGGGCACCGTTAATCAAATGGTTAACTTCGTTAATCGATAATCCGTTACAAAAAAAGTTAGCTTCGTTAAACGTTAAAGCGTTACATTTCAGAAGAATTAACGCAAGTTAACGTTAATCGTTAATCCGTTAATATGTGTAAAATTGCATCTTTATATCGTTGCGTTAAGTGTTAGAAACTGACCGGTTAGTGATATTTCGTGAAAAAATAATAAGTATTTTTCTCGAATAACTGGCACACAAAATTCGGAAAACAAACAAATTTTGATAGAAAGAAAATGACAAATGAAAAATCTTACTAAAAGTTTTAAGGTTTCGACGGGATTCGAAACCGCGAGATACAAGCGATCATCCTTAAGCTGGGCTGCCTTACCACTCGGACACGAAGCCCTTGACGTTGAAGACGAAACTATCAGTAAGATGATATTTCGGTTAAAGCACCGAAACATAAGTGTGGTTTAACACTATAATTATACTCGTTCCAACCGTTTATTTAACTTTTGACAGCTGTAATACTGACTCAAATAGTGATACCCTGACCCGTTACCGATTCGATTTATTTTATCGATCGATTTTATTCATGAAGAAGTTTTAATCGATTTAACACACTCATTATTTACTATGAATATCAACATTTTGCACCTTTTCATTACAAGTAGGTACCGCAGTTCATTCACATGTTTTTTATTTGAACCAACTACAGTAAGTCTAAACGATTATTTTACATTCATTAATTTTCAGCGAATAAATTCGATCCCATGGAACTGTTTTCATTACGCAAATTATTTATGCATTACAACAGAGACATTTAGGGCATTTTAATGCAAAATAATAAAGGTTTTTACGTGATTTGATATAAAAATAATCACAATACTTTTATTGTATGTTTTAATATAATCGATAATCGATTTATTTCAAAACCAGTTGTCATTAATTACGAATGAAACATCTCTAAGTGGGCGGATCCCGTCCATGACAGTACAGTATTCCCTGTAGTACATTGTATCAAAAATTATTATAAAACTTTATGTGCATGATCTGTCAAAAGTTAAATAAACGATTGGAAAGACTATAATTATATAAACTATAGAACGAAAATGTCGGTTTGACTTTGAATTGAAACTATCAATCAAATTAGCATCTCTACATTCTTCACCAATCAAAGCAGCCGGGAAAACCGGAAGGAAATAGATGAAAAAACAAGTACAGATTAAAAAAAAAAAAAAAAAAACGAAAACGATAAGGCTGCGCCGGGCACGTCGGCGCGTACCCGACTCGAGGCTAATGCCCTGTTTAGAAAATAGTTGAATACAATTTTTAGTTTCATCTGTCTGGTCTCTTCGCAGTTTTCTTTCTCACTCGCACGCGCCGGCAAAATATTTCTAGTTTAGTTTTTGTTTCACTCGCTGCCACGCGCCGCCCGGCACTTGTCGGTACCGTGCGGTAACTATTAGGCATTGGATTAACGATTAACGGACTTCTCGCATATTAACGGAAGTTAACGTGTCCGTTAACATTTTTGCAGGTTAACTTAAAAGTTAATCCGTTAATCAAAATGTTAACTTCGCTAATTAACGATTAACGGATTAACGAGTTAATGCCCAGCTATGCAGATGACATTAATAAGCTTTAAATAAGAAATTATAAAAATGATATAATGATATGATCACGGCTGTATTCTCAAGTCGCGGTAGACGTATTTTTTAGATCATTTGAAGATGTCTAAGGGGTAAGTCAGAGGAATGTCCAAATACATATTTGGTACCTACTTACCTACATGACTACATTATGCAGAAGTTAAGATTCCATTCCATTAAGATCCACGTGATTTTAAAGATTTCAACATAACAACGAAGATTTCAACATTTTTCCTGCCCCAACCATTTTCAAAACATCCCCTAAAATCTTCTGAAACATTCACCCCTCAAGAACGCCATTATGGTCCATCCCTTGATTATGTTTATTTAATTAGCAAGCAATTTGTTTATTATTTATTCTCTTGTTAATGGCCAGGATTTATGAGTGTCCCCTCCATTTTGATGTCTTCATAAATGATGCAATTATATTTAATGTCTTCATATAAAAGGGAACATTAAAAAATGTAAGAGCTTATCCCTCACTTTGTTGACAAACAATATTAATTCAGGTTTTTAATTAGACGAAAAGGAATTATTCTAAGAGTAATGTTTCCAACAGAAGTCAAACAGGCTTGTCACTAGCACACTAGGTACTAATCAAGTCCCCTTACTTCTTATCTAGAAAATGTAAACAGCGTCAGGAGGCAACTTACGCCTAACTTGCTGCAGTGCCTGACATTGCTGGGATTTGTTGATAATACTTTTAATCGTTTAGTTAGACTTTAGAGCTTACGCTCACAACATTTTTCGAACGCTCAGTCACTGCGTTTGGTATCGCGTTTTAACCCCGAATTCAAAATCAAAGTTTTGAATTCGGGGTATTACAACCTTCATGCAATATTATATTGCTAGCTACAGTAAAACCGATCGACTTTGAAAAATGGTTGTAATTCGAAAATAATGCAGGCTTTAGACGTTCTTACTGGTCAGATTAAGCACCAATTACCAAAAGTAGCGATTCAATATCTGTGTTAGAATTTTACATAGTTCCAGTCTACAAATAACTACCTACGCAATTGAACCCATGAACTTTCAACTTTGATATCATCAAGACTCTAGAGCTATTTGTAAGAAGTATTTCATGAAGCAAGTAAGAGCAGCGTGGGACGTTCAGTATCGTGGTAGTACACATCGTTAGGACTCGTGGGTTGAAAACACTTGGTTAGCTCGTGCGTGTCTTGAAGATGGGCGGGAAAGAAAGAAAAATCATTTATTCTTGTAGGACCTCAAGGATCACTTAAGTTTCGTTTTACATGCTAGGTGATTCTAATGCCTGTTCCAACGCGACTCCTAGCTTTTTTGTGTGGACCTAGCTTTTTTGGTGTGGACCTAGCTTTTTTAAAAGCGATCCCTTAACAATCTAAAATAATCTAAATAGTCAAGCTTCAGCGGGAAGCCAGTCGAACAAAGTAAGGCATGTCAAAGAAAGTAAAGTAATAAAAGTAAATCCCACTAATCCCACTATCCCACTATCCCACTAATCCCACTAATCCCACTAATATTATAAAGGTGAAAGTTTATGTGTGTGTAAGTGTGTTTGTTACTCTTTCACGCTCAAACGGCTGGACGGATTTGAATGAAATTTGGTACCAGAATTGCTTATACCCTGGATTAACAAATAGGCTACTTTAAATTTCTGAAAAGTGCAGTGTTCCCGTGGGATTCGTGAAAAATGTAGCTGTCAGACAAAATAACTTTATAGATGGCAGCACAGGCAAAAATATTACTCCTTCAAGCTCAAACAGCTGGACGGATTTGAATGAAATTTGGTAGCAAGATTGTTTATACCCTTGATTAAATAATAAGCTACTTTAAATTCCTGAAAAGTGCAGTGTTCCCGTGAGATTATAAACCAAATTATTCATCAAAATAGTTTCGGTAGTTTGGCCGTGCAAAAGGTAGCTGTCAGGCAAAATAACTTCATAGATGGCAGCACAGGCAAAAATACAACTCCTTCACGCTCAAACGGCTGGATGGATTTGAATGAAAATTGGTAGCATGATTGATTATACCCTGAACTAAAAAATACGCTACTTAAAATTCCTGACAAGTGCATTGATTCCGTGGGATTATTAATCAAATTCATTAATAGTTTATACAAAATAGTTTGGCCGTGAAAAAGTAACAAAATAATTTCAATAGATGGCAGCACAGGCAAAGTTACTATTCCTAAACGCCCGGAATTTGAATTAAATTTAATAGCAGGATTGTTTATTCCCTGGATTAACAAATAGGCTACCTTAAATTCCTGAAAAAAGCAATGGTTCCGTAAGATTATAAACGAAATTATTCATCAAAATAGTTTTGCCGTGAAAACGTAACTTTTAGCCAAAATAATGTTAATAGATGGCAGCACAAGCAAAGTTATAACTCCTTC
Source organism: Xanthorhoe designata (assembly GCA_963582015.1). Lineage (NCBI taxonomy): Eukaryota > Metazoa > Arthropoda > Insecta > Lepidoptera > Geometridae > Xanthorhoe > Xanthorhoe designata. The sequence continues at coordinate 7,878,143 of OY757052.1, forward strand.
ACGCTGAAACGGCTGGACGGATTTGAAAGAAATTTGATACCAGGACAGTTGATATCCTGGATAAACACATCTCATAGGCTTCTTTAAATCCCTTAAAAGCGTACCCCTGTGCCTGCGCCGGCGCCTCTACCAGCGCCCGCCGCCGGCTCCGCTCGTCCCGCTCAGCCGCGTAACTATGCTGCCGTCGCCGCGACTCAAATCGAGTCGAAGCGACAAAAAGGGAACAAACGGCGTGAACTGAATCCAGGTCCCTCGAAGGCAGGCACCGACAAGGACGGATATGTACTAGTGGAACGGAAGAAAAGGAAGTCTACTAGTACCAAGAATCAATGCGGCACTGCATCGACCTCACTAGGGCAGCTGTGCCTGCTGCGTCCAGAGATACCTACCACACAACTCTATTTGTCTCGCGTCCATCACGCCGTGACGGCTAATAATGTGGTGGAGTATTTAAAACAGAAGACTGGCCTCTCCATGAGAGTTGAAAAGTTAGAATCTCGCCGTAATGTGAATTTTAATTCTTTTATGGTGAGAGTACCTACTGATCGGCTCTCTACTTACATGGAAGGTGCTTTTTGGCCGAAGGGTGTCGTGTTCAGGAAGTTCTTCGGCAGACTGACACGGGACACCCCGTTTTCGTCATTGAAGACGTCTTAGAAATAAGTTTTTTTTTTATTATATTTCTTGTATAAATAAAATATATATATCTGCAATAGTCCAAATTTATATTATACATAGTATCTAGTTATATTATAAATCTCACTTTGACTTCCGCGATACAGGCTTGACCTAGTGCGAAATAATTGTGAAATATTTGCCCTACTTACTAAATTACTTGTTCTTTGTATTTGTGTGTACCTACTTTGTGTATTTGTGTATGTTCCCGTGAGATTATCAAAATACTTAAATTATGCTTCTTTAAACTCAAACGGCTTAACGGATTTCAAATATTGTTTATTTTGACCCGATAATCTCACGGAATTGGTACTTATGTACGCAGATAAATCTCCGATAAAAAGATTTCTGGCTCAACATAAACCATTAGAACAAAGTTTAAATTTGTGTCTTCAATTAACATAGGTACCAGGACCTCATTCATCATCGCTATTTTATTAAATTTCCCACAATTTCGGATCGCTGCAATTCTAAATCCTCGCTGCGCTCGCTTTGCTCGGAACCGACAGCAGCCTTATCTTTGAGCACCATAAGCAAACATAAGTGTCAGTCAAGACGAATTTGAAAAAAAAATTCGAGTCTAAGAAACTCGATGCGCTTGCTTAGTTCGATGCTCGCTTCGCTCGCACGGTAGCTTCTTGAATATTTTGCTAGCAAATTCAACTATGTCAGGCCATAGAATAAGAACAGACCAGCAATTAGCCTTTTCTATGAGCACTATAAACAAAATCAAGTGTCACATGATGCATTTTTTTTTTAATTTCGGTTTAAAAGGTTCGCTATGCTCGCTTAGTTCGAAGCTTGCTACGCTCGCTTGGTTCAAAGCTCGCTTCGCTCGCACGGTAGCTTCTTGAATATTTTGCTAGCAAATTGAACTATGTCAGACTATAGAATAGGAACCGACCAACAGTCAGCCTTTTCTATGAGCTCCATAAGCAAAATCAAGTGTCACGTCAGGACGCATTTGTTTTTAAAAATTTCAGCTCGCTTCGCGAGATTAAGACTCTTACTGTGCTCGCTTAGTTTGAAGCTCGCTTCGCTCGCACGGTAGCTTCTTCAATATTTTGCAGGCAAATTGATCTATGTCAGACCAAAAAATAGGGACCGACCAACAGTCAGCCTTTTCTATGAGCACCTTAAGCAAAATCAAGTGTCACATGACGAATTTGTCTTAACAACTTCGGCTCGCTGCGCTCGCTTGGTTCGAAGCTCGCTTCGCTCGCATGGTTGCTTCTTGAATATTTTGCAAGCAAGATAAACTATGTAAATACTATGTACCATATACCATTATATCCGAACAGCAGTCATCCTTTTCTATGAGCACCAAAATCAAGTGACAAATGACGAATTGGTCTTAAACAAGGAGCAAAATTTTAAAAAATATTAAAACTTTTCCAATTACGTAAGAAGAGAGTAATTTTCTGCACTGTCGAGGTGCATTTTTATTCATATCTCTGACGATCCTCATCAGATCAAAAAAAGAATAAAAAAAATCGGTTTACCCAGTCCACGAATTGAGAACCTCCTCCTTTTTTGAAGTCGTTAAAAGAATGTATTACTTAACTTATTCACCGCGGGTAACACCGCGGGGCACAGCTAGTATAAACATAAGAGTATAAGGTCAGGCAGGATGTATGTTGGTGAAAGTGCATTAGGAAAATTACCAACATGCTGAACGGCGATTAATTATTGGCGCGATGGTTTTGGGGGTAGGGGCAATATGTTAAACAAATATTGGATTGCGTTTTTCGGCGTTTTATTTCGATTTTGCATGACTTGCATTTCATTTTATACAAGAACAAGAGTAGGTAGACGCGTTTATAAACGCTGCCTAAGACTGTTGCTAAGTGATCGTATTGAGCTCGTGTATTACATTCAAAACGACTTTCAAAGGGTACCTACCTAGGTAATCTGAAATCGACCCAAGTTAAAATGAGGCTTTAAAAAATGTCATCGTCAGAATTGACCAATAGGTCGTCCGTTACGAACTTATAACGATGACGATGATGGTTTGGTTAAATTCTTCATTCTCCTGCCTTTTTCCTTAAATTGAGTTTCTTAAATTCTTTATTCTATTTACACAAAACAGAAAAACAAACAAAATCAGATATTTAAAGGCTATGCACAAAGGCCCTGACAGCAAAACTTACAGCAAACCTTGTGCTATACTTACTTGTATTGTAGGTCAAGAGGTAAAATAGCTATGGATTTAAATGTGTAGGTACATACATGAGATAAATAAATAGAGAATAGATACTGAAAATTAAGCTACAAATAAAGACAATAAGAATTTTAAGTAGGTAAGTACTTAAAACTTGATTTTCTTACAGAGACCCACCAATCCTCTCAGCGCACCAGAACTCGGACATCCTGCTGCGGCTCCCGGCGGGGAAGCGATTGAAGGATATCAAATGGCTCAGTGTATGGTGCAGGCGGTTTACTGTAAGTACCTACCTAACTTAAGAGATACCCTTATATTTAGTAGGCTAAGCTCCTGATACGTGAAATGCCGTATTTAAAGGTTGATTCCATTTTAAAACTGTGCCTTTCCAGAATGTATTAACAATGTTAATAAATTACCAATTGTTCTTTATGTATTTTTTTCGGTAGTAGGTACCGGATAATGAAGTCTGAATCCCTCGTTAAAGTTTCCGGATTTTATTAAAATTTTAACTTACCTACTCTTCATCGTGTAGAAAGATCAGGCAAAAACAACACGGTAATGGAAGACTCACCAAGAGAATAGGAAAAAAAATTGGTTACTACCTACCTTTATCAAAATGACTTCAAAAAAATTTTGGAAGTGAATTCATTAATCTTTTATGTGTGAAAACTATCAAACTAAAAAATCTTATGAATCTAGGTCCTACCTAATAATTATGCAGATAACGTAAATTATACAATTATACCATTGTTTAACAAAAGTTCTTAATTTAAGGTAGGTATTTATTTAAGGTACTTAACCGATAACAAATCATTTAAGAACTTTAATTTAAAAAGAAAAAATCGAATAGGTACCTACCAATACCTACCTACATAATATCATATTTAAGTACCATGACTTCAAAAATTAATATAAGTAATGCTTCTATGCCACCAAACAACTAACATGAATGGTAATCCCCGCATACGAAGGATATTTTAATACAGTGACCAAAACCGCCGAAACTTTTATCGATTACTCCCACGCGCATGCCCGCGCTTTCCCGCCAAAACGCTACGCTCGTCGCCATTTTGACGCTAACCTCCATTCACCGGGCGGCTGAATGCGACCATGTGATGCTAATTTGACAAGAAAGAGACAGTCCGAATCTCATTATGTGCAGTTCCAGAGACCTGGTGAAAGGTTGATTGAAATTGGTATTCATGAATGAAATTGGAATTATATTCTTTCTGACTTCATGGGTTAAATTACGACGGGTATTAAATATTCAAGTAGGTACCTACTTACGAATTCATAAATTATAATTAGGAACATTTAGAATTAAGGAACATAGTTAAGGGACAGATAATCTAACTACTGCTTGGTTGTCAAATGTTAAATAGTGAGCTTACGTTAGACTACAGACAATTATTATTAGAATATTTTAAATCTTCATAGAGGTCAATTTATTTAATAAGACCACTACATTATCTAGGGTGTCTTTGTATTCACTTTGTTTACATTTATTTGTGTGCATCATTTAATTCTAGACCAATTCTTTCACAACCTTAGCATTATTATCATTATTTTAAGAATTAGGGCAACATCTCTACAAATCTTAAATTATTATAAATAATATATTTCGATTGATAACACTCCCGAATAGGTACCTTACCTACATTACTTACAATTTTAGTCCTTAGTTTAATTCTTAATTTCCAGGTGAATTTCGGAGACGTATTCATCCCCGCTCGAATGGACCCCCCTCGTCCTCGTGTCCTACCTGAGTTCAAACGACTCGCCCACGGTCTAAGATCAGGCAACATCAGTGTACTAGACGCGAAGACTTTCTACATCCCCAACCTGCATTATGATGGAGCAGGCCCTGATGCTTACTTCTGGGTTGGTAATGGCTCCGATCCAAGTCCTTTTGGGACTAAGGTAAGTTTATTTTATCAGCCCTACATGTGTGTATGTATGAAACGATATCTTTGAACGTGACTTTGACCTATTTCAAAACCTTATTCAGTAGACGTAACAAACATTATTAAAAATAATTACCTAGCTAAATAGATCCAGCTGTTTTTAAAGTTTTGCGCTTAGCTGTTAGTTTTCATTATATAGATGTTAAAAAAATTAAAAACTAATTGTCCAGGTGCCAAACGAGCAAGGTTCTCTCCATCCTCTCCGTGGGTATCAAGGCGAGGACATAGAGATCCAGCTGCCAGGTCGTCTCACCGCCTACGACATCGACTGGCTCGCCGTCTGGTGTGTGGAGTACAGACATAACTTCGGACATGTCTACATACCTAAGGATTTGGATGTGCCGCCTGCGTTGGGGCAGACGAAGATCACTGTAAGAATTCCCACGATCGTTTTACTAACTTAAATGAGCGAGGGAAGGTATTGAATAATAATAATAAAAGGGATCTAAGGTTTATTTACATAAAAGCGTAAGAGTCAGTAAAACTCATTGTTTTCCAAACTGTACTAACTTGAAACGAGCACTTCGCAACCCAAAAGGCATAAGCACGAATTAAGATAACCTTAACTGTAATCTTTCCTTTTTTGTAAGCAGCTAATCAGGATATTTGTGTTAATTATTATTTTGCAGGATTATCTGAATACCATTTAACTAACTATTGACTAACAAATTTTCATCCTCACCTTTACAGGAAAAAAGGAAAAGGCCGCTACGTGTTAAACCACAAACATTAACTATCCCATCGTCAACTTATCATCAATCTTCTTGGTTTTCATCATGGTTTTAAATTTATAAATTATGACTTGATACATTTAATTTAAAACTGTTGGAATGCTAAACATTTAATCTAATTTGGCCCTTATTTGTCTATGGGCACATTATGTTTGTCTCTGGCTAGGCTAGTCTATGGTCTACTCTTAAATGTCATATTCATATTCCTTTTACTCAATACAACCGTTACATTGAACTTTACTATCTTTGCGTATTTTATTTCCAATTCCACAGGTTATGGGCCCAGCCTTGTGCTTAAATAGTTTAAAAAGTTTAAAAGTTGTATAAAAGTATCGATACAAAGTATTTTCGTGAGTATTTGCACCGAAAATCGTTCCGGCAAGAATGGCTACCGCAAACCTTCAAATAGAGAAGTTAGCCGGCCGGGAGAATTATTCGACATGGAAGTTCGCAGTAAAATCGTATCTAGAACACGAAGATTTGTGGGAATGTGTCGATCCCGGCACCGAAGTTGACTGCAAGAAAGATATAAAGGCTAAGTCTAAAATCATTTTGTTGGTTCAACCGATCAACTACGTCCATATTGAAAATGCAAAGTCATCTCGTGAAGTATGGACGAATCTTCAAAATGCTTTCGAGGACTCCGGGCTATCTAGAAAAGTCGGCTTATTGCGGGATTTAATTAACACATCGCTAGATAACTGCGCCAGTATCGAAGATTATGTGAATAAGATCATGAGTACTGCATATAAACTAAGGAATATCGGTTTTGAAGTTGGAGATGAATGGCTCGGGACACTCATGTTAGCAGGTTTACCAGACAATTATAAACCAATGATCATGGGTCTGGAGAGTTCCGGCATAAGAATTTCATCAGATTTCATCAAGACAAAACTTTTACAGGAAGTTAAAGTTTCCGAGTCTTCTGCATTTTTTACAAAGCACAAACATACCTCTAACAATAATACAAAGGCAAAAGGAAAAGGCCCACGATGCTACAACTGCAACAAATATGGTCATTTTAAAAATCAGTGTACAGCGAAGAAATCTGTCCAACAAAATAGTTTTGCCGCCGTTTTTTCAGCTTACAGCGCAATGAATGAAGATGATTGGTATATTGACTCTGGTGCCACAATGCACATGACAAGACGTTCAGACTGGATGTATGATTTGCAAGCACCTCCGATCCAAAAGATAATGGTGGCTAACAATGATGCTATCTCCGTACAAAAGATGGGTAAAGTAAATATTCAAACCAATTTATGTAAAGATGAGCGTCCAATCCAGGTGAGAAATGTTTTATTTATTCCTGAACTGAGTGCAAACCTATTATCTGTTAGTCAATTAACAAAAAATGGCTGTAAAGTTGAATTCACTGATCAAGGCTGTAATATATATAACGCTGACAAGATTCTTATAGCGACTGCCAGTTTAATCAATAATATGTACAAACTGAATACTGTCACTGGAAATGTTTATGCTGTTTCATGTGAAAATAAGACAGATATTGTTACATGGCATAAAAGATTGGGACATTTAAATATAGCTGATGTTAAAAAGTTAGAGTTATGTGCTGAAGGTATAACTATTACCAACAAAGATATTGATACGGTTTGTATACCTTGTTGTGAAGCCAAACAAACACGATTACCGTTTCCACATTCTGGTTCCAGAGCAAGTGCATTGCTAGAAATAGTACATACAGATCTGTGTGGTCCGATGGAGACACCATCTGCTGGTGGTGCAAAGTACTTCATAACTTTCATAGATGATTTTTCCCGTAAAGTATATGTATATTTCTTAAAGAACAAATTGGATATTAAGTCGGTGTTTCAAACATTTAAAGAAAATGTAGAAAATGAGCTAGACAAGAAAATAAAAGTGTTAAGAAGTGATAATGGGAAAGAATATTGCAATAAAACACTTTCTGATTTTCTAGCAGCTTCCGGCATCAAACATCAGACCAGCGCTCCTTACACTCCAGAACAGAACGGGCTAGCTGAGCGGATGAACAGGACGTTGGTGGAACGTGCAAAGTGCATGTTATTTGAAGCAAAGCTACATAAGCAATATTGGGCAGAGGCAGTCACCACTGCAGCCTACATCATCAACAGATCACCATCACGAGGATTGGGTGAGGTAACTCCACATGAAAAGTGGACTGGTAAGAAACCAAACATTTCACATTTAAAGATTTTTGGTTGTAAAGCTATGGTACATATTCCAAAACAAAAACGTTTGAAGTGGGATCGTAAATCAAGAGAGTTGTTTTTTGTAGGATACTGCGATAACACAAAAGGCTATAGATTGTTCGATCCAGCAACTAAAAGGATTGTTATCAGTAGGGATGTGATATTTATTGAACAAACAAATAATGATGTCATCCCACCCAAGCAAACTGAAAATATACCACAGCTTATTACCCTCCCTCTCGTTAGTAATGATGTACAGAATTTAACTCAGGAAGATAGTGAAATATCTGTTGATGATAGCTCACAGAATGTGACGCATGATATAACTTTGTCACCCTCAAGTGCAGACGCATCTTTTGACAGTTGTGAGATAAATAGAACCTATGATGAAACATATTATCCCAGCACAGATGGTGAAAGTAGCAATGATAGTTTTAGCAGAAATGTCACCTTAAGATCTCATAGAAGGCAGAATGTGCAGGGAAATAATTTCATGTGTGTTAAACAGTTTACAGATCCACTCACTCTCAAAGAAGCTATGTCTGGCACTGATGCTGAACATTGGAAAACAGCGATGGATGAAGAGTATCAGTCCTTATTGGAAAATAATACATGGGAAATTACCACTCTTCCAATCAACAAACGTCCAATACCATGCAAATGGGTTTACAAGACAAAAACTAATGAAAATGGAGAAATAGTAAGATATAAAGCACGGCTTGTGATTAAGGGTTGTTCCCAAAGACCTGGAATAGACTTCAACGAAGTATATTCACCTGTTGTAAGATATGCTTCTCTGAGATATCTATTTGCTTTGGCAGTTAGATATGACCTGGATATTTGTCAAATGGATGCTATATCAGCTTTTCTACAAGGCGACATAGAGGAGGAGATTTATATGATGCAGCCACCCCTATATGAAAGTGGGGATCAAGTATGTCGACTGAGAAAATCTTTATATGGATTAAAACAGGCAAGCAGGCAATGGAACAAAAAGCTAAGCTTTAAGTTAAAAGAAATGGGTCTAATACAGAACAAGTTAGATCCATGTGTTTATTATAGAATTGTAAACAAGAATGATATGGTTTTTGTAGTAACCTATGTTGATGATATAATTTTATTTACAAATAATGTTGATTCACAAAATTATATTAAAAAGGAACTTCAAAAGCAATTCAAGATAAGGGACTTGGGAGATATTAATTACTGTATTGGTATACATGTGAAGAGAGATAGAAAGAATGGAGTTATATATTTAGATCAAAGAAAGTATGTACAAGAAGTACTACATAAATATGGCATGTCTGATTGCAAAAGTGTTAAAACTCCAATAGATCCTAACACAAAGTTACAAGAAGTAGCAGATAAAACAGAAATTCTACAAAACATCCCTTATCAAGAGATAATTGGTTGCCTGTTGTATGTCTCACAAATTACTCGCCCAGACATAAGTTTTGCTATAAACTTCTTGAGTAAATACAATAACAAACCAGAGATGTCACATTTGGTCGCTTTGAAGCGAGTTCTGCGCTATTTGAAAGGCACTGAAGACTGTAAAATGAGCTTCAAGCAGAATACTGAAGAGGATATGACTCATGGCTACTGTGACGCAGACTGGGCAAGCTCAGATAATGATCGACGTTCCTGCACCGGTTACACTTTTTTGTTTCAGGGAGGAACAATTAGCTGGAACTCTAGACGTCAGCCTACAGTTGCTCTGTCTACAACAGAAGCTGAATACATGTCTCTATCATCATGTGTACAAGAAGCTATGTGGCTTAAACAGTTTCAAGAATGTTTTTGGCCGCAATTAAAGAATGAAGCTATGATCATTTATAGCGATAATCAAAGTTCTATAAAACTTTCAGGTATCGATGGTTATCATTCCAGGACCAAACATATTGATGTGAGGCATCACTTTGTGCGAGATAAAGTTGCTGGAGGAGCCATTGATGTGAAGTATATACAAACGGATATGATGGTAGCCGATGCACTTACGAAGGCGACGCCGTACTCAAAACTGGCTTACTGCTCTACCAAGATGGGATTGATTTATGTTTAAGGGAGGATGTTGGAATGCTAAACATTTAATCTAATTTGGCCCTTATTTGTCTATGGGCACATTATGTTTGTCTCTGGCTAGGCTAGTCTATGGTCTACTCTTAAATGTCATATTCATATTCCTTTTACTCAATACAACCGTTACATTGAACTTTACTATCTTTGCGTATTTTATTTCCAATTCCACAAAAACTATTCCAAGAAAACCTACACCGAAGTCTTAATTTATAAATTATTTTATTCAAAGACTGTATTGTTTTATTTAATAATTTTAACGTAGTAGTACCTATTTTGTTGTTACATTTAATAAACTGTTGTTTACTAACCGATGAACTATGTTTTCCTCTGCCTTCTCTTGGATATGGATTTATATTTTTGCAGCCTGCATGGTGGTATAACCCTGTGAGTATTGCTTTTATTAACTTTAATAATAATCATTATGCATTTTTATGTATAGGTACCTACTATACTATCTAATTAATTTTAATAGTTTGTTATTATTTATTTCACACTGATCAAATCTTTTTATCTTCTTTATCTGTGATCTCAGCTATATTGTTAGCATACAATGTCTTATTTTAAGTTACTAATTTACGATCACGTTTCAGACAAGTTCCACGACCTCACAAACTCCCTATAGCGCCTCTAACAATTGCAAGGAGATTTTAGACAAAAGGTTGCAAATACGATGGGAACTACAGGTAATTCTAATTTCAAACATTATAACATTATAAGTAAATTATGTAGATCCGATAAAAGGACGTTTCAAAAACAGCCATCGAAACCACTAATATTGCTTCTTTACTACTTTGCACTCATTATCTTTTAAGTACCTACTTATTTTTGTATTGTAGTCATTTTGAGTTGTATGTTTGTTAATGAAATAATAAAACTCTTGATTTTTATTTCCATTCAAGCGAATAAAGAGAATCATGTGAAGGTAAAAATGTCGTTCTCAAATGTTTATTACCCTAATATTGTAAAACCCTATCTCATTACATTAATGACCTTGACTCAAAAGAAGTCATAATAAAAAGACATCTAATTCTAATCTTTGGAGAGAATCGACATCATCTATCCCTTTAATTGTTAAGATATCTGTCTGTGATTCCCTTGATATTCTTGTATCAATAAATAATCAATTTATATCGCATGTTTTAGGGAGACCACATTCAAATAACGCTGGCAGCCAGACTTCGAAGTGAGCAGTACATGACATTTGGTATCTCCGGGGCTGAAGGTAGACCCGCCATGTTGGATGCAGACGTCGTGGTCGCCTACTGGGATAACAGGTAAACTGTAGGCTTTATAAATTACCTTTACATCTTTGACTTTTAATATCACTCATGCCATGCCAAATAACAACGTAAACTTTTTATAAGTTTTTTTTTTAGTTTACTGAGTTATTTTATGTATTTCAATTCGTTTTATTGTTATTTAGCATTTAATCGGTAGCTGGATCATTAAAGGTAAGTTCCATGGATATTCAAGATAATCGTAGCTAATAACTTTAACAATTAAACGATACAAACTAGGTGTACACTTTTCCGGTATGCCCCAAGGTACTCATTTTCACCGATCTCCTTTACTGTCTTGTCTGTAACATCCATTAAAACGAAAAATCGACTACTTTCAGAGTGAACCAGCCACGTGTAGCAGATTACAGCATAACTCATCTTGCGCAATGTGACGGAGAGAGGGGAGTCTGCCCCGACCAGAGGGTTGGAGGAAGTAACGATGTTGTACTAGGTAAGGAAATTAATTTTAAGGCGATAGACTTGCATTGCAACCTGTCATTTAAATATGTAGTAAGTTCGTATGAGCAAGTGGCCAACTCTGGTGACGGAGTAAATAAATAAATACCCTTGATCATTTTACAGGGCATCATTTAGTTTCAAGCTTAGCAACTTAATGCATGTGTTATGGTAACCAGGTAACTGATAATTCATTATCATCTCCCCCTGCCCTTATCCCACTAAGTGTGGTCGGCACAACATGTCTCTCTCCTCCATTTTCCTCTTGCCATGACTAGTCAGTAGTTTAGGCATTTACAAAAAAGCTATTTTGTTTAACAAACTAGGCAGAAATGTATAACATATTGGCTATGTGTTATACATTTTAGAATAGATAAATTTTAGTGCTTATCAAAAAAATATGACATCACTTCATCAAACATTCTTAGTCCGGAAATGAAATCCAAAACTGTTTGATGCTTCAGTGTCCGGCAGCCAAAAAGATGGTGTCACAACCATCACCTACCGCCGTCCTCTCGCCGCCATTGAGACATCTCGCGACAAGGAGGTCCTAACCTCAAGGTCTCAGTCAGTTATCGCGGCTTTCGGACCTCTGAACTCAAGATACGAAGCCAACGCCCACTCCTTTATGGATACCACCAGGAATGATGTGCAGTTGGACTTCGGAGCTATGGTGAGATCACTAGATTTTTGTTTTGGTCATGACTTCTAAATTCTTGCTCTCTTTATCAGTAGCTTCCTTTTTCATCCATTTTCATCTATAATTGATTAAGGGATTCATCTTTTCCCAGTAACATTTGAATGCTTGTACAATATAATAACTTCTGTCCTGACCGCAGCGGCGGTGGAGAGACGAACTTGACTTTTACTGTCCACAATGAACCACACTAGCTTACAAATCACAATAGAGATGAGAGGAGAAAAGGAGGACAGGCCTTTGCCCTGCAGTGGGTGGGAGCATATAGGCTCATAAAGAAGGTGAAGGTGTAGGAAGTCGCATTGGAACAGGCATTAGAATCACCTAGCATAGCATGTAAGACGAAACTGAAGTGATCCTTGAAGTCCTAACAAATTAACGATTTTTCTTTCTTTCTAAAAATAATCATAATTAATAATGCGTGTAATTGACCCTAGAACGAGAACACATGCATCGGTCTGGCTACGCTCGACGCAGACAGTCCGCAGCCGTGGCCGCCGCGCGTGCTGTACGGCGTCTCCAACTTCACCGTCAGGATCGGGCCCGCCGCCGGCGTCCGGGGATACACTCCTATCACAGGTTACTATAATCCCTTCACCCATCTCATGGCTAACAGCCGGTTTCTCGAACGCAGATCATCTCTAAAATTCGTCATGGCCAAATCACGTGACCAGTGGCAAATCGGTTGCGAATTTTCAATTGTCACGTGATTTGACTGTTGATTAGTTTAGTTAATTTTGGAGATTCTTCCTTATCTTGATAGATAAAGATAAGCCATGACGTCTTTCACACAGTCCTTCCTTGCCTCTTAAGTCTGCTCAAAACGAGAACTTATGACTTCGAAATAATAAATGTACAAATTAATATTATTAAGTTTTATTGTGTTTATTCCGATTAACATCGTGGTCTCATAGTCTGATAAAAAAGCCTTGTAATTGTGATTTTCTTTATCGAGAACTCTATTTTAGTTTGTTCATTGAGTACCTACTCGTTTTCTTTGATGTTTAGGTACTCACAGTTATTTCTGGACCTTTTGGCTGAATAAAATCTACGTAGCTGAGTCTACTAGCTCGAATTTATCAACTCATTCAAATAATCTACTTGTCATAAACAAACCACGAACGCAATTAAATCAGCTCCAACTAACACTTCGTTTGAATTATCTGATTTCATGCAGGCAATGATATTCATAATGGATTCTTCCGTGTCGGTAAGAAAAATATATTTACTCTTATATTAACACATCAAATAATCTTGTGTGCCTCAAATCAGGCTTATTCTCATGGGAATCAGTTTCTCCATTCATTAGGTTTCATTATTTCCATCAGGTCATCCATCTTGGGGCATCGCATGGTACATCAACGACCAGTTGATTCCGGAGCTGTACGTGGAGCGCGGGAAAACCTACACGTTCGTCGTGGAAGGAGGCAACGATGACACCAACCCCGCAAAGTAAGACTAATTAATCATTTTTTTATTTACCGTAGCTTGCATAGCTTGATTTTTATAGTTTCCGGTCTGTTAGAACTGATTTTATACGAGTATAGTACCTACTATTCTCGGTTTGAACAAATCTTATATTTTTTTTCCAAAATGACTGATTTTTTTATTGTTCATGAATGTCGTAAATTCGTAATGTCTGACAGAAGTACATTCAGGGACAATATAAACAGCATAGGGGGTTAGCATAGACGATTAAACACACATGTGCCGAATTAACCAACCGATGCGATTATCTTTGAAAACAAAGAAAGGAATAAATGAAAAAAAAAAAATCAGTAGGACCTCAAGGATCCCTTCGAAACGTCTTACATGCTAGGTGATTCTATTGGTATTGCCTGTTCCAAAGAGATCACCTAGTACGAATTTGTCACAACCCACACATACCTTTGCAGGTACCACCCATTCTACATCAGTGACTCCTCAGAAGGCGGCTTCAGCCAGAAGAAGGAAGAGGACAGGAGGAAGCAACGTGTCTTCGCCGGAGTCGCGTACGACAACGAGGGATATCCATACCCTACTGCAGGTACTTACGACAATCCTGGATTTTGGTCTACTACGATAACTAAAACCATAATGTTCTAAGTACCTACAATAGATAAAAAAATTATGATTCTGACTCAATAAGAGTTTGAAGTCTGGTTCAGTTTTGATTGACCTTAAAACCATTCAAAGGGAATATTTGAACATTCTTTTGTTAATTCCTGATGAGAAAACCTAAATATCAATAAATCGTTTCCTGGGGTGGCCCAGGTGGTTCTCCGAAGCACATTAATTTTAGCTTGATTTCTTAAGAGGATCCCAACATCTTCAAATGGAGACTAATAAGAAATTATGTAGCAGGCCAGGTTTATTAAAAAGGTTATTAAGCGCTCGTGGCGAAGCTTGCTAAGACGTTCTTGATAGATCGTTGAAGTTAAGCAGCGTTCTGAGCGGTCACTACTTGGATGGGTGGCCGCAAGTGGCATTATCAGCTGAGCGCTTCCGTGCTTCGGAGGGCACGTTAAATTTCGGTCGTTAAGCCATGACTGAGGCCTTTAGGCGACTTAAAACTCCGCCACCAGAGTTGGCCACTTGCTCATACGAACTTACTTACTTTATAACCAGCGGGTCGGTACTGCGAGTGGACGCACAAGGGCACGGACCAGGCCGCGGTGACGGCCTCCTTCGAGGAATACACGCGCACGCTCGAGCTGGTCTGCAGCGAGGGCGAGCCAGCCGTGCTGCGCTGGACTGTGGCGCACGAGACACCGGACCTGCTCTACTATCAGGTAATATAACAACTGGAGCTGGTCTGCAGCGAGGGCGAGCCAGCCGTGCTGCGCTGGACTGTGGCGCACGAGACACCGGACCTGCTCTACTATCAGGTAATATAACAACCTCATTTAGAGTCCGCGCCACCTCTGAAGTCAATATACGCGGCGCTGCCATCGCAGAACTATAAAAATAGCAACTTTCCAATACAAGCCGTATTGGAAAATTGCTACAGTAATATTTAGGCAGTTGATTGGCAGATGAAGCAAGATAACCTTTTGCATAATATAAGTGGATGTTTGTGTGTAGTATGAGGATAATTATTAATACAAATTTAGTTCTCGCTTTTGCCGTAAGACTTCAGTGGTGGCGCGGACTCTAAGATGACGTTTAATGAGGTTTATGAAAAAAAACTCAGGCCTTTACATCTTTACCTACTAGCTAGATGATTTATACAGAGTCAGGAGGCAATCTTTTCCTACACTTAACGGGACACCAGTAGTGCCTGGGACATGTTGGAATAGGCTTGAAGCACCTAAACTTTATAACAATCTCATGAATAAATTTTTTGAATTTTGAATTTTTGAATTTTGAAACTATCCTCTCAGCTTAGCCGGCCATACCTATCCACAGGAAAGACAATGGTCAATACAATACGTGTGAGGCTGACTAGCCGCGAGTTTCCTCGCGATGTTTTCCTTCACCGTTTATGGCTCGTGTTAAAGTGCATAAGCCGTGTTGGCCAAGTGGATAAGTACTTCGACTTTCGATCCGAGGTCGTGGGTTCGAATCCGGTCGTGCATCAATGAACTTTTCGCGTCAATGAATCTCAAAATACCTACCAACCGCGAAAATTGGGTGGTGATGGGTGACCGCAAGTGCCATTATCGGCTGAGCGCTTCCGTGCTTCGGAGCGCACGTTAAATTGTCGGTCCCGCTTTTAAAGTTATTAAGCTATGACGGAGGCCTTTAGGCGGCCTAAAAACTCCGTCACCAGAGTTGGCCACTTGCTCATACGAACGCACGAACGATCGTGGAGGGGGTGACTAAACTTTGACAACTTTTGTTCGGGTTAATAACCTTTGACCTTTTTTTTGTAAAATCGTAGAATTTTGCTAGGGTTGTTGACCTCTCCGCCATTGCGTAACCAGGGCAGTCACCTGCTCGTCTTCGTAGGCTTTCTGGATCAACCTCAACAACACTATTACAATATCTTGCAATATTCTGCGCGACACAAAACAAATGGCCTTTCCTATGTCTTGATATTTTGTGTAGGTAGGTTGCCGTAGGTACCCTGCCGCGCTACGGCGGTGCCCTCCAAACACATTGTAAAGAATGATTGATGCTGCAATCTGACTGATGTAGGCACCTTCTTGGCATAGGTACCTACCTCACTTTATTCTAACGAACTAAAGAGGCAGATGAACCAGCTAACAAAAATACCTACCTACTATACAGGGTGAATTTTTGAGACGGGACAGTAAGGGCAGGTACCTTATACGTTATAGTTACAGAAAAACGTTTTTAGGAGACTATCCATAATTTTTTAAAATTTTCTGAACTACATTTACAGATTTTGGAAAAAAAGTACAGTCAGCAAGAAAATGGTAATTTTACACAAAAACTTTTTTTGATGCCAATCGATCCTGTTTCTTATAAGGATCAAAAGTCTCTACTAGACCGACTGAGGTTTGAGTACCTACTAGAAAAGTCAGAAATCGCAAATAACTTTTTCCATACATTTCGGTATAAGAGCCAAACTTCAAAATTAGTCAAACTTTTTGTTATGGGTAGATCCGCTATAATCCGATATAAATAAAAAGGGCTGGCTGAAAAAAATAGGTCATAAAAAAAGTTTTAAATTTCAAACTTCGAATTCGATTCGAATTCATGGTTTGTTTCAGGTCATTGTTATGTTTGTTATGAGAAAATTCTAGATTGTTAGTTGCAACTAATTTATGTACATACTTGTTTTAAAATTTAATTTTATTAAAATGTAATTTTGAGCAATTTCTTTCGTAGATCATCTAAATGTAGTTATTTTTGTCTGTGTCTAAAGTACAACTTAATAAAATGATTTATTTTATTTTAATTGTTTCAATCCTAATGTTGTAAAAGATTATCGATGCAACTTTGATGATTTTTTACTTAGGTAGGCGCTTTTGCTTCTAGGTACAGTAGGCCACGAGGCCAGCTAGACACTCGCCATTAGGACTCTCACTTAGGCGTATTTCCGTATAAACCGTACAATTTCAAAAAAGGTTTTTCGCGATTTCTGACATTTCTAGTACTCAAACCTCAGTCGGTCTAGTAGAGACTTTTGATCCTTATAAGAAACAGGATCGATTGGCATCAAAAAAAGTTTTTGTGTAAAATGACCATTTTCTTGCTGACTGTACATTTTTTCCAAAATCTGTAAATGCAGTTCAGAATATTTTAAAAATTAATGGATAGTCTCCTAAAAACGTTTTCCTGTAACTATAACGTACCTGGTACCTGCCCTTACTGTCCCGTCTCAAAAATTCACCCTGTATACCTAAAGTTATCGTAGATTACGGGGGTTTAAATATGACTTTTTACTTCATGAGACTAAAGATACCTAGGTACTTACCAAGCGTTTGTCCTCAGTGCTACACCCACAACAACCTCGGCTGGAAGATCCACGTGGTAGACCCCGGCACGCCGGTCCCCTTCCCATCCGACCAACAACGAATGAACTCGGCCACCGTGCTACCGCCACTGACTTCGATCCCGATTCTGCTGGTCACCGCTATACGCAATATTTTTGGCAGTTAAAGATAATGGTTTTTCCGTAAGCTCTGTTGGAAAATTCGTTTTCCACTCGAATACCTATTCTAAACTCCACTGAAATGATTTCACTTCACAGTTCATATTTTCAGTCGGTCTCGTTTTTCGCGCGGTTTATAATAGAATCAATCAGTCAGAATCACTACTTTTATTTATGTCAATGCCAAAATAGGGTTGCAAGCAAAAAAATAATCTACCATTATGGTAGATTTACGAGACTACAAACTAGGTAGGTACATTAAGTTTTAACCAATTTACAGTTGCCACAACGAAAATTTAGATGGTTATTTACACACTTTAAATGTTAAAATATTTGTGTTACACTATTCGAGTGGAGATTGTGATAATATCGTTGGTTGAAAATATTGCGATACAGAGCTTACGTTCTATAATGTATTTCCTTCATACATTTTACAAAAAAAATGGGTAAATAATGTCAATCTACATTACTAATATCAATTTCATATCAGTCGTGTAAAGTGTTTGAGCTACTTACTTCTTTTCACGTAGGCTTTTTGACAATGATCTTGTAGCAATATACAAATTAAATGTACCTATTGTATGTAGGTAGGTACATTACTATCATTATAAATAACAATCAATGTTGAATGGTAATCAATGGAACTAAAATGAAAAGACAGATTAACCCTTTGCGTTTCTATAATTAATGAAATATGGTATTTGTGGGGTGTAAACAGTAATGAGTACCTAGACAATAATTATGACTCATTATTGCGAAGTATTTTACTTAGGTTATAAATAAATAAGATGACATTTTAATATACAAGACGATGGGCATCGGTCGATTGGAGTTTGATCAAATTATCCATTCATTGTGCTTTCGTAACTTTGACAATAATTATAAACGTTTGAATTTTTATACTAAAACTTTTTTGGGCTGTTTACCTTTATATCTAATAATAATTTATTAGAGTGTGTTATATCTATTGAGTGAATGAAAATGATTGACAATAATTATGTCTATTCTGTATATTTAGATTGAACAATAACTATCTTAAATATAGCTACCTACTTAAGTAGGTAAATTTTTAAACGGCTTCGAAGTTCTATGTAGTTAGTTATAATTACAAAAACCTAATCAAAATTGTTTGTGAAGTATTGTTTTTATTCTACAACAAATAAAATATTTACTTAATAGCTACATCTTAGATAGTTTAATAAGGGTGAGTTGTTAACACAACAACTTTTGATTAAGTTATGGATGAGATCCATTTTCTTTTCACGTTATGTATAAAAACATCTCTGGCAAACAATAATTTGGAAGTTAAGTAGGTACGGCCGGCACAAATGGTTTTATTAAGGTAGGTACCTACATATTTACTTTGTTACGACACTTTTACAAAATATTATTGAAATGAACAAGTAACGTTCAAATATCAGTGCAATTAGTAAAAATACTGGTAAATTTCGGACGCTGTGACTTGCGATAGCACATTTAGATATCAATAACGGTTAATAAATGAATTTATATGTACTATTAAAATCATGTTTATCAAGGCCTCTTAGCCGAACTCATCATAGTAGATCGTAAATAATGAATTTGTAACAAAGTTTAGTTGCCATTCCATAAATTTTGGCAAGCAACCTTTGTATTGCTATACTAGCTATACTTACTACCTAAGTAAAAATTGTAGAAGTAATGTTTGACAATAAAATTTTATGACGATGACAATAATAATGTTGCGAAAAGTTATAGTTGTGTACAATAAAAATATCGTAGCTATTTATTAATGTGGTTTAAAAATTTACACGTTTATTACAAAATATTTCATATTGTGTGTTGAAAATCTATCTTAATTAACTTTTAGAATATTAACTATTATGTTATAAAATAATGGTAAAATAATTTAACACTTTGTAGTCGTAGTTGTTGGTGCACATTTTTGTTAATTATAAGAGATTTTAAAGAAGTTAAATAAACAGTTACCTATCTAAGTACTTATACAGTTTTTATAGTGCAATTAAATATTATAAGCCTGCTGTTGTATTAATATAAGTTTTACCTATACAATTATTTTTAGATATTGTTGGTCATTTTTTTAATTTATACAGACAGGGTGTCCAAACTATGCCACATGAAGTCAAAATATTACCTGCCATACCATTTTACCTAGGTATGATGCTAGATCCTACTATTAATGTAACTTAAGAATATAAGGAATAAGGGATTATTCGATACTGTATAATATAACCCTGTCGATTGGCATCATTAAACTACTAGTCCGCCCCGAACGAGATCTTGCGCACCGTTGGTTTAGTTGGTGGCTTACATTGTGTAGGTACTTGCTTCTGACTACCACTATGGTCTAACTGTTATTACTGCCAAGTTTATGTCTAGTGCCCTAGTTCGCATGGAAAAAAAATTCATACAAAACGTTGTGTCTTTTCTAAATAATGAAGGATGAGTTTGAGTACCCTCCTTCATTTCATTGTGGCATAGCGTTGTGACCCCCCTGAATATTTTGTAATAAAGCATTTTTTATTGTTCATTTACAAAATTATATCAATGTACCGGTTTTCAAAATTAAATGACTCCTGAGACAATAGATTAAAGTATTTTGCACTTTTCAGGATTTGCAATACTTATAAACAATTTGCTTAAGAGAAATAATTGGGCTTAATAAACGCACTGTCATTGTATTTTGCTAGCTACAAAAGAAAACCTATATTATGATAGGTACCTAATGAACAAGTAATATGTGCGATCGTTGGAAGTAGTAGTTACAAAATCTTTAAACTAGGTAGGTACCTACTTCTAATTAGGTAATAATAATAAGTGATGAATTGCTAAGTCAAACTGATTTTTTTTATAAAACATTAAGCTCATTTTTCAAAATTGTGACAAGAAGGTAGTAATTATCTACGTTAAATATTTTTTTATAGTAAAAGTTAGTTGCCCTTGTTTCGTTAAAAAAAAAATTAGTTTATCGTAAAATCACACAACCTTTTGATGAAGTTGATTGGTGAGTTTGTGGAATTATGCTTTTTTAATGAAATGATAAGAATGCAATTGTTTTTATTGATGATTTCCTTGAATTTGTAGATAACTTTTGGTTGTTTTGTAGTTAGCTTTTACTATTCGACTATTTTCAAATTCAAATTTTTTTTATATTCGTGGTAAAACGCAAATTTCTCCCAACAATCACTAAAAGTGTCAGTGTAACTCAGTCATTATTTTTCTTTTATTGAAACTTTAAAGGTATTTATTATTAATTTTTCCTATAGGTAGGTAACCTTAGGCTACTAACCTACCTATGCGGTGATTTGCAAGTGTGAATGTTTATGTTCAATAAACTGATTTTGTTAATAGTACCTATGTAATATTATTATTAAAGTACCTACTCATAGTAATAAAGTTGATACAATGCACAAATTTTCATCTGTAGTTCGTGTGAGGGGTGTTTTATGAATTTATATGAGGTAACCTAGATAGTTAGCTAAACACTGCTTGTGAAGCAAATAAATTAAGTAATGATGAGAGAGGTCTGATGATTTGAGTCAATGAAGGATCCTTATTCACGAAATACATAAAACACCTATTGCATAATTTAAGTAACTAGTAATAAAAATATTAAAATACTTTAAGTAAAAGCTTTTTAAACGTTTTCATTGTAAATAATCTATTGGTACTTATTTACCGAAAATGCAATGTTTTTTTCATTTGTTTTCTTTTTGTAATTACTAAAATGACAATAAAAACCTTTTCCTAAATTACTCTGCCTGTTTTTTTTATATCTAAAATAGAGTTTTAATAAATAATATAAATAATTATTCTTGGAAATTTCACACAGCATCATCCAAGTACCTAAGTAGTCCCAAGATATGCAATTGTTTTCGTAAATACAAAATATTTGCAAATCATGCAAACATTCATCATTGAGTGACAGCCAACGAACAACATTTGCATGTTATTTTGTTATTCTTGAATTTAAAATAAGTTAGGTACCTACCTACCTATTACTCTACCTATATAATTTACAACATAATTATCTCAGTGAATAATCTGCTTTTTTTTGTGTTTAAAATTAATTCATACCTACAATAAGTACCTGTTCACTGAGCGAACTGACTTATTAATGTTGGTACCTACCTACATAGAAGTTAC
Organism: Xanthorhoe designata; assembly: GCA_963582015.1. NCBI lineage: Eukaryota > Metazoa > Arthropoda > Insecta > Lepidoptera > Geometridae > Xanthorhoe > Xanthorhoe designata. Next base: position 7,900,069 of record OY757052.1, read on the forward strand.
CTACCCTACCTAGCCATATCAATATCAGTTTTAAATCTAATCTTTTTTTATGTAGGTACCTACCTATTATGATATATGTATAGGAACATTTATTTAAACAGAAATAAATAAAAACTAAAAATACACCTAAGTACCTACCTACCATAATATTATATTTTGTTCTATACCTAAGAAAAAAATCGCCATAGCCAAAAAGAATATAACACTACGTTCACTAGGTTTTAGTTTTTTTGGTAGAAATCTGAATCAGTCATGGTAGAAAATATTTTTTATTTACGTCGCTCATATCATGTCAAGACTAATGTCAACTTCTTCTGTGAATGTCAAGACAAGACTCAAGCAAGCAAGCAAGATTTGGAGCAAGCAACCTAACTTAGGTAAATGCTACAGCAAGCAAAGCACAAAACAAAGAGAGAGATAAACGTAGTGGTTTTATTCTCTTTGGTTGGAGAGAGAGAGAAGGAAAAGCAAAGCCATGCTCTTTCTTTGTTTGTTTGAGCAAAGCAAGTGGCCCAAGTGGGTGACTCATTGAGCATTTTACATTGTTTATTTTAATTTTATCTACGAGATTACAGCTTTTTACGGATAAATAAGCTTACATTTAATGTTTCATTATTACCGGTGAAAATTATATTATCTCGACAAGGGCAGCTAACCAGTGTCAGTGCAGTGAATCAAAATCATCTTGCAAATTACTTCAATTCAATTTACTTAAAAGTGTAATACGATGGCTGAAAAGGTAAGATGCTAAAGAACTTCATTGAGATTTATTTGATATAGATGCATACTTCTTGATAGATTTGCATAAAAACAAAATTTTTTGCTACCTACACGGTTCTTCGTAAAAGTTCTCGTAAAAAAACCTCTCACACCTGCTTGTGTCAAACAAAGGTTTCATTTCTTTTGGCGTTGGATAAATTATAAGAAGTGGTCATGTTTCATGAAATGACTCAGGCTCACTAAATTGGATGTGAATATTGTGAAATTATGTTGAAATTATCAGTGTAGATACGTTGCTATTGGTTAGTAATTCATCATTGTTAGAAGACCTCACCAACCAAAATGGTTTTATTCTAACGTCCTGATATTTTGACAGCAAACAAAGCACACACAACGTCCAAAAAATCTGTTTCAGTAAAGCTTTCTTGATAATTTGAATGTTAATTTATTAGAACAGCATTGTAATGATAACTTGAAATTTACAGAAAACTAATGAAACAAACCCAGTAACCGAAGACCCAGCCATGGAGGTTCCAGAGAAGCCGAAAGAGTCAAAGTTTGTTGAAAAGAACATTCCGGAAATCCCAGTGAAGGTTGAGAAGTCAGCTCCAGCCCCGACTCACAAGCCAATTCTTGTGCCCACTCATTCTCCCCGGTTCACCATGCCCAGCTTGACGAAGACATCGCCCAATGAGCTGTATCGGAAGTTATTGCCGGCCGTGCTATTTGTGCTCACTTTTGTCACAGTCATGACAGTACTACTTATTTATATGGATACAGTCGGTGAGTAAATGAAAACTTATCCACTTTGAACTCTACATTACTTAGGCCTTTACTAGATGATTTTTACAGAGTCAGGAGGCAAGCTTTGCCTACACTTAACGGGATACTGTAGAGCCTGGGACATTGTTGAGATGGAATAGGCTTGTAGCACCTAAACCATCCTCTAAGCTGCCTGCCATATTCACAGGAAATACATTTGGTCAATACGCGTTGGGCTGATTAGCCACGGGTTTCCTCACAATGTTTTTCTTCACTATTTAATAGGTTTTTCGTAATAATAGCTTAGACCAATAATACAAACATGTAAATAAATAATTTATGGAGATATTTACCGAACGGAATGTGAAAAAATGTTCGAATTATTTTTTGCTAATAATTTTTCTGAAGGTCGCGCCATTAGAAAGCATTAGAAAGTTCGCGGATAATAAATAGTACCCATCTTGAAGGGTTAAAGCTTGTGTATTGCACATAAATTTTTCGACACGTAAAGTTCATTAATTGCACGGCCGGGTGCGAAATCATGACCTTCGGAAGTCGAAGAACTTATCCACTTGGCCAACACGGTTTTGTGTTAGGTAGGTGCAGTGCAGCGCTATAAACACTTACCAAAAGAATCCTTCCAGCCCTCGGAGCCCAGCAGTTCCGCATGAACATGTCTCGTGACTACGAGCTGTCCCGCATCCCGCAGGGCTCCGCCCCGCTCGTGGCTTACGTGCGCCAGCTGCACCTGGCGCCGAGGGCCGAGCCCCGGCCTCAGCCCCCTCCTGAACCCACCGAACAAGTGGCCGTGTTGGACAGGCTTTATGGAGAGATTGTAAGTGTACTTGATAGGAGCCATTTTTTTTGTTTTGAAGTTCTAAACACGGTCTTATTCATAAAGATAAGAACTTGTGAAGCGCTCGTGGCGAAGCTCGCTAAGATGTTCTCGATAGATCGTCGAAGTTAAGCAACGTTCTGAGCGGTCACTACTTAGATGGATGACCGCAAGTGGCATTATCAACTGTGCGCTTCCGTGCTTCGGAGGGCACGTTAATTTGTCGGTGCCGGCTTTTAAAGTCGTTAAGCAATGACGGAGGCCTTAAAACGGCCTAAAAACTCCGTCACCAGAGTCGGCCACTTGCTCATACGAACTTACTTACTTACAAATTAATGCACCGAAGGCATCTTCTACCTGCTAACCATATGTAAGAAAAGTATAAAAGGCGTGCTAAAATTAACAAAAACTAACATCGAACCTAATCTCAAAACAAAATAACGCATATTTAATTAGATCGTATGAACTGTTCCAGTACAACGGTACATTCATAGAGTTCCTCCCGTCGGGTCCGCGCTCGGCCTCCACGCTGTACCTGCAGAGCGCGCGGCGCTGGGCCGGGCTCACGGCGCGCGCGGCCCCCCGGGACTACCTGGCGCTCCGGGCCAGGGTGCACGCCTGTCTCAGCACCGCCGCGCATCCCAGGGAGGTACGGATTAGGGTCAACTCACACCAGAAGAGCGGCGAAGAGCAGCGATGCGGAGCGCAGTTTCAGTGTCATATGAATTTCAACTTTATTTCCATTACTATAATACTTATTATCGCAGAGAAGGCGCGCGTAATTGAATTCGCTGGAATTCCCGCGAAGCCCGACTCGTTCGAGTTTCTCATGCGATAATTGTTTTATAGTAATAAAAATAAAGTTGAAATTCATATGACACTCCCGGAGTTAAGGCCCAAGTCCTTATTCGACGCACGAAAATTTGTTCCACTTTCGTCCCGAAAATCATGGGCCGAAAACGGAATTAGACGGAAAGTAGCACTAGCACATTGATCACATAACGGAGTAATAAACACGCTTGACATTAATTGATATTATCCAGATCTCATACCCGGAGTCTGGTGAGGACAGTGTCTTCCGGTCCCGCGTGCTCTGCCTGCCGCTGTACACCGTGCTGCTGGCGGGTGACGCGACCACTGCCGACTACGTGCAGCTGGGCGGCGAGGCGGCACTGCCCGCGTTAACACACGTGCCCTACGATAGTGTGCATCTACGGGTATGTTTCATCAGCCAAGTCAAAAATCATTTTACTTTTATGCGTACAAGCGACATTGAACATTAAAACAAAAGACATAACGTCTACATTCAAATGTCAAATGTCATTGTGTAACATTGAATTTGCTCGCACATTTTTTGAGTGTTGTCAGCTATTAGATTGTGACTCTTTAATATATATCAATGGATAATATACATATTTAATTTAAATCATCATTTCAGCCCATTTCCACCCACTGTTGAGTATAGGCCTCCTCTTAAATATAATCCATAATTTATTCAATAGTATTCATTATTAATTCAATCATTCGTTCGTATGAGCAAGTGGCCAACTCTGGTGACGGAGTTATTAGGCCGCCTAAAGGCCTCCGTCATGGCTTAACGACTTTAAAAGCCGGGACCGACAATTTAACGTGCCCTCCGAAGCACGGAAGCGCTCAGATGAAAATGCCACTTGCGGTCATCCATCCAAGTAGTGACCGCTCAGAACGTTGCTTAACTTCGACGATCTATCAAGAACGTCTTAGCAAGCTTCGCCGCGAGCGCTCTATAGGATTAATCCATTATGTTATGATCCATCATTCATTCAAAGAGATACAACATTCATTCAACAGCATCCATCTCATACAAAAGATCAAACGTTAATTCAATGAAAATAATAGGTGCTTTATTTAATAAATAACTCGCCTATTATTTTGGTCTCGGTCCGTATTTTGAAAATTACTTAGATTATTAGTTATCACTAAATTCAGTATCCATTTACTTCTTTTAATTAAAAAGTCCCGTAAATTACTAAACACCTTAGAGATTAAATCAGGAAAATCATTGATATTGATAAAAATATTATTAATTCATATTTTGTTGACATGATTGCTAAGGAATTGTTTACCTCGTTACGATAGCTGATGACTCGTTAGTCGAAGATATCGTCAGTTAGTCATCTTGTTTTTGGAAATAATAGGTACCTAACCTACCTAATATTTAAATATCAATGAATTACCTAATATCAAAATAATACGATTTTTTATAACGAGAAAACGTGGGCGGGACGATCTCGCCACCTTCGATGAAGGATGGTGGGACGCAGCTAAAGATCGAGATGGTTGGTAGAGTTTGGGGGAGACCTTTGCCCAGCAGTGGGACAAAATAGGTTTAAAAAAAAAACTTATTACAGAACAGCAGAAGTTCTAGATTTTTATCTTCACCTACAAAATGCATTGTTTTTAACAATTTTGTAAACAGACGGGAGGTCCAATAAATACGCAATATTTTTTTACAACAATTTATTCTTCAGCAATCTTAATCATAACTAGCAGACCCCGCGCGGCTTCGCTCGCGTTTTCTACATAAACTTCGACACTGCATTTAACCCTTTTAAAGGGTTTTTTTCGAAAAACCCAAAAACAGGTATATATTTATTTTGCATTGTTAGTGTTGTAACCGAGTTTCAAGCAAATCGAACAACCCATTAAAAAGTTCCCATACAAACGTTGACATCACATTTTACCTCTTTTCAGGAGTTTTTTTTAATTCCTGAAAAACTTGTAAATTTATTTTCCATTTACAATATTTATATAGAGTTTGAAGAAAATCGCTTCACGCATTAAAAAGTTGCATACAACGGTTTTCACCCCTTTTCAACCCTTTAGGGGTGGAATTTCGAAAAATCCCTTCTTAGTGCGCAGTTTTGTTTTAAAAGAAAGCTTCCTTCCAAATTTCAGCTTCATAGCTTCAGCGGTTTGGTCTGTGCGTTGATTCCAGAAAAATGCTTATTGTTTTATATTATATTGATTACATCGTTTAAAAATCAACTCACACCAACATGGAAAATCAAATCAACTGTCGTATCATACTAAAATTTGTTTTTGTTTCAGGTGATCGAAGTGTTCGCCACTGACCCGGTGTATCGGAACAAAACGACCGCTTTTCTCGCTACTAAGAACTATACGGTTGCCGCCGCGTTTAAAGATAGCGTTATGTACGCGCTCAAGGAGAAGTGAGCGACACAAACGCACGCTACACAAACCCTTATTCATACGTCATTCAAGAATCGGAAAATGTAACATTTTTAATTATAGAGGTAATGTTTTAAGGTATGTATGACCAACGTAAGTACTGAACGGATTTAAAAGAATATTTCAATATGGAAAAACTTCATCGAGCGTCATAGACTTTATATAGTCGGCGCGCGACGTATAGTGAGCGCAAAACTAGCAAACTGTGGACACTCCATTTCAAATATTATGTATATGGAAGGGCGTACTAAAACCGATACGCCGCAAACTGAGTCGGCCGCTAACAGTTTGCCTAATGGGGACACAGCCTAATACATTAGCGATCACCAAACAAAATTTAGTATGGTAATGGTGTCAATTCTGATGTCGCAAAAACTAAACTTAACTTGACAGCACTAAAATAGATGCCATCCTTTTTATTTCGATCGTTATGAAAGGGACGGCTACATCTTGCTCCTATTTTAAAAATAAATACGTTTTTCAGGATCCATGAATCGAATATTTTTTTTTTGTAATTCTTGAATACTGTCATCATGCCTATTGACTTTAATCAACACAAACTTCATCTCTTTCATTCGCACGAACCCATTGGTTTTATTTGCTGATGGCTTTTATTTGCCTTGAAGCTTGTCCTTAGATCAAAACTAGGCCCAGTTAGCAGTTACAATGCATTTTACTCAATACAACTTATGATTTAATAAGCACAGAAGCGCTCAGTTCAATGCTACTGGTGGTCACCGTCCAAATCAAATCAAATCAAATCAAAATGTATTTATTCAGTACTATCGTTTATAGACCACTTTGACATGTCACGTTCTTAAAACTAGGTGATTCTACTGCCTGTTCCGTTTTTTGATCGCGCAGAATGTCGCTTAATTTAGATAATCACGCTTTAATATAAAATTGATAAACATTAGAAGTAATTTGTAACTTTAAATGATAAGTCAAATTGTAAGACCACTACCGTCCGAGTGCAACTGAAATGTTAAAATAAGGATTTTTGAAATTATCTACGTAACTCTACAAATAAGTATTAGAAGATAGAAACAAATTGGCAACTTTTGTAAAAAACATCACAACCAAGCTTTATTCATGTGTAAACTTTCACAGGCTTTAAAATCAATTAGAATTTAGATTTGCACAAATAATTTTAATTATTTCCAAGTGTATGAATAAGATTATTCTTTAGTTTTAATTGTGATTTAACTTTAAGTGATTTTAATTTTTAGTAATTTTAATGTAAGGATTTTATGATTATGATTATTATATTTTGATTTTTTGATCTAAATTTATGGTAGCTATACTTTTTTTATTACTTAGCTTTAAACAATACAATTTTGCCTACTTCAGAGTGTTGTAAAAACGCCTTAAATATACCAGTGCCTTACTAATGCATACGCCAAGATTAGACCGTATCCGGAGGAATCTACCTAATAGAAAAAATATATTTTTTGTTTCTCATACGCTTTCAAAAAGCAGAAAATTTAGTCTGCTTAAGGCTTAAACCTACCGAAGTCGTAGAACTTTATTAGAATTTTAATTTCAAAAGTCATCTTTGCAACACTTCCTAATCACAGATAAAAGAATACTAGGTATAATGTACCTATATTTTTACCAACTTTTTTCATGAGACAGCTTAAACCCACTTTTAAATGTTGAGCAAAAGTGGCACTTATTACATCTTGTAAAGTATGAGTTACGAATTTAGAAGGTATTAAGCATACTGAGATTCAGATGTTGAGAAAAGGTTGTTGAATATTAAAAGCTTTATTATATCTGCGATGTCACTGATTATTCTGAAGGTAGCTTAATATATTTCCACTTGTTTATGCTCTCTTAAGGCTCTCAAAAATATTGTGTGTGAATCTAAACAAATCTAAAATAGATTTGAAATGTACCTTATAATTTCAGATCAGCATTTTCTTTAACTATAGTTAATTTTAATGTATTCTGCCTCTATACTTGTAATTAAAGGTCTCGAATGATTTAGTATTATGTAATTTTACTAATAATTCTAATTTAGAGGATATTTTCCTCATTTAAGTTGGATATTGTACTACACTGACGGTTTGAAAATGTTCGTCACCTTAGAGTCTGTTTTCGCTTGCACAAGATTTCAAGAATCAGTTTTTATTGTACCAACAATTACCAGTGACGTTACTTATTCAAGTTCCAAAAGGGATTATGTGCTCGTGCACGTTGAACGAATCAAGTTGAAAACCGACGAACATTTTAAAACCGTCACTGTACACTATAAGTCCCTTAGTATTTCTGAGTCGCTTTAACACAGCTGAGATGATTTCATTCCTGGGAATTCCAATAATTAATTTAATTTTAAGAAGACTGAAACTCAAATGAACAATTTAATTTATTTTATAATTATGTTCAGTATTAATATCTACAATCAAATGAAATTGTAATCGATAAGTGACAATGATTATTTCGATTTTAATTATAATTTTTTTAGGCTTAGTTTTATACGCGCTCAATTTTTTCACGAATAAATTATTAATTGCTTTTATTTTGTTTGTTTTTACTAAAACCCAAACTAGAACAAGCGTTATTTAGTAAAAGTAAAAATCTACTTTTTCTGCAACTAAGAAAGAAAGAAAAATCATTTATTCTTGTAGGACCTCAAGGATCACTTCAGTTTCGTTTAACATGCTAGGTGATTCTAATGTCTGTTCCGACGCGACTCCCTACACCAGGGAAAGAATCAGGCAAGAACCTGGTGGTGTGGGCCTAGCTTTTTTTTAAAAGCGATCTCTTGACAATCTAAATAGTCAAAATAAGGAAGTCTAAAGTCACACAAGTTTTCATGTAATTAAGTTTATTTAATACATCTTGCAGTATAACGATCTTCATACATTTCAATCGATCCTAAACATAACAAAACTATACCATAGTTATACAGATTTAAATTATATTTACTTAGACAATAATAAAATTGTGCGAATGAAATACGCTGAAAATGTACACAAGTTACAGCTAAAATTAATAGAAGTTTTATTGCTTTGATACCCTAAAATATGGAAGAACAGAAAATCCACATCATATTTTACAAACTAAACATAAAATAACTTGTGAAAATTTAACTAAGGGACCGTCTCCACGGACGAGTATATCGCGGCGATTTCGTTCTATCATATGGTAATTTACACGGTTAGGCGATTATCATAAGAATAAAATTAGCTTGTCAATGTCGCCTGTAGTATCGTCGCGTTAACATCTCCGTGTGGAGACACGTTCATAGAGAATGTATAGAAATACGTGGCGCGACGATAATATCGCCGCGATTCTCACGCTCGTGGAGACGGCCCCTAAGTAATGAAACTTTGAATTTATTTCAATTTCTGTTTGATTGGAAATAAAACTTGAAACATACAGAAATTGATGATTTCTTTATAAGTAGGTACCTACTTTCTTACAATAATAAAATCATCGTCACCACAATCAGACATTGAAATAAATTAGATTTAGAAGTCTACAAATAAAATATTTGCACCAAAATTACAAAAGCACTCAGTCCTAATTAGTAAAATATAATGAAAATAACTTCAGCGGCCGTACTTGGGATCAACGAAAACGAAGATTCGTGTCAATTTTTGGGGTCTGGGCCCTTACTCTGGAACAACGAAAAACGAAGATTCGTGACAATTTTCGGGGTCAGCTTATGTTGGTGGATAGTAAATTCGTAATAGTTCACCAACATAATTAGAACCCGAAAATTGTCACGAAACTTCGTTTTTCGTTTTGCAGATTAGACGCCCAGCTTATGTTAGTGGATACTGAAGTCGTAACAGTTCACCAACATAAACTGGGCGTCTTATCTGCAAAACGAAAAACGAAGTTTCGTGACAATTTTAGGGTTCTAATTATGTTGGTGAACTATTACGAATTTACTATCCACCAACATAAGCTGACCCCGAAAATTGTCACGAAACTTCGTTTTTCGTTGTTCCAGAGTAAGGGCCCTGAACCCGAAAATTTACACGAAACTTCGTTTTCGTTGATCCCAAGTAAGGCCTCAGCCGTCTCTACACGAAGCAAACTTGTAGCAAATATTAGTATCATAGTCATACAGTTATTGTCTAGTTCACTTTCAAGACAGCTAAAAAGAGTGAAGGCGGCTATTACGAATAAGGTGGTACTTATTTTCAACTTATTTTTAACAGACTTCAAAGGGTTCTCAATTCGTTTAAAAATTTTTTTTTTTATTGTGTTACCCCAACGTTGGACTGGGTAAACAGATTTTGATGAGATGATTCTTTTTTATTTGAAAGCTGGTGGTCCCATAAAAATTTTCAGGACAAAAAGCACCAAGCGTGCAAAAAATTGCTCTCTCCTTACGAAATTGAAGTCAGTTTAATTTTTTTTATTTTGCTACTTGTATTTGAGATGTTCAATTTGCCAAACGTAAATACGGCTGAATCGCTATAAAAACCAATTTTGCTTCATTGACATTGGTCCCTATGACTACATCGGCCAACGGATTAAAAAATAATATAATTTAGTCATAAATAAATACATAACTTTGCTATACTTAGAGCTATCACTGAATTTAATGTTAGATTACTTGTTTGATAAAATTAATAATATTTTTAGATAAAAAGCTGCCTTTTTACAACTTTACAAAGGAATGATGTAAATGCAGATACAATTTAAAGAAAATAATTTCAGAATTGTTAAGTACATAAACATGAAAAGTGACTCTAACTTTATACCTTCATTATTGTCAATTCTCAAAATAATATTTTGACAATTCATGCTAGGGATACTTGACTTCCTTTATTTATAGAATGTTCCAAAAAATCTCATTTACACATCCTCGCATATTGATCGCTCTATCGATTTTACTTGTTAAAGGTGGTTGCAGTATGCGTCGAACTTAAAGTTGCACTTGATGGCCACCAAATTCTGTTTCCCTAATCTTCCGAAACAATACAAAATAAAACTATTACAGAGGTATTAAAAAAAAGCTTATGATATGTATCACAAACTGTACAATATTTTTATTCAACGTAATAATAAGATGAAATAGGCGGTGGTTCTAGTTTGATGCATACACCCTAATGATTTTTTTTTAAACATTACCACCAAAGTAGGTATGATTATTGAATACCTTACCTACTCACTTCGTGAGTTATCAAAATGTTACGGTGATCCCCAATCTTAAGTTAGCCTTATGCCGTAAGCAGTTTCGCTAAGCTAGCTGTGTCCTAGAAGCAACTGCATACAAAGGTGAACTTGTTCTTGAACGGACACAAAACAAACTAACTTTCGAACTCTTGAAAACTAAAAGACTACGAAGAGAGGGTAGTCAGAGATGTTTTGAAATACATTATTAGGCTTCTAATGTATAAATTATTGAATTTAAAATGAAAGATTAAGTTCCCTGTCTGGTTTTGTCTGTATAACTATGTAGTGTGTAATCTTGCTAAACAAATGTTTACTATGTTTTTAGTAAGTAAGTTACTTACTTACTTTACTTTATGTTTTTGCAGTTAAAGTTTAAGTCAGTTAAAGTCAAATACCCCAAGTCAGTACCTACAGTATATACTACCCGCTCAACACACCATCAATACAACACTTATACAAATAACAACATTTAAATACTAGGGATTTTGACACTACTAATTTTATTGATAGTAATGAGCGATTTCTTAGATATTGTGGTCGCTTTTAAAGGGAAAATATGTTATTATAAGTGTAATCTTTTACATAAAAATCAGAGTTTAATATACTTATATAAGTACATAATTAAAACTATTTACAATACATAGTCAAATGTAATTTTACATCAGAAATAAAGTTGACCTCTTGTTGAACAGACATTATAAGATTTTTATCAAAACATAAATTAAAGTTTTTTTTTTGCTTGTACTAAAACATTTTTCCCTTTAGACCTACATGTAGATAATTTCATCGCTCATAGTTCCTAAATATTATAATAATATACATAATATATTATCTATATACTAAGACAAATGAAGCGGGTATAAAAATATCTATGTTAGGTATTAAAACTATTTGTCTCACTACAACAAGAGTTTATACTGAAAGGAAAATAATATTGTGTAAAAAAAACTCTTTACACATTACATTTTTTATTTGACGACACAAAAAATAAATTTTTGTCTGAACAAAAACGATACTCATAGAAGAGTTTCTACTTTTACTGTTTTTTTAATGTAATTTCTGTATTTTAGTTATTATTATAAAATACCTAAAACTGACAGTTACTTGCTTATTGCTTTACTTTCTTACTATAAAATACAGACGTAAGACGTGTACTGTTTGAATGATTATTATAGAAAAAAATATTCTACAATTGTTATATATCACACTTACTAATTTCATTTTGTTATCAATATTTTAGTAATTAAGGTCTCGTAAAGAGCTATTTCATAAGAATTTACTCGATATTTAGAAATCAAAAGGAATGTAGAGTGAGCTTTTTATATTTCTAATGTTCTCCATATGTAATTATTAAGTTATATTAATGATAATTTATAAATATTGATACAATTGATGTTATTTTATGAAACAATTTATTCTGACATGTTTCTAAGGCCCGTGTTATGCCAAAAAGTTATAAATTGACCAAAAATATGTTGACAAATCACGGTAATATTTATTATTATTTTCATGTTAGCAAAAACACATAATTTGTATGATACTGGCAAACATTTATCCCCCTGGGATGTTGAAAAGTTCAAACTAGTTATTTGATACATAAATAAAACTATGAGCTTTGCTAAATTGACAGTTGAATGATATTGGTGGCTATTCGGGATGTCGCCAATGCTAAACTAAACTAATTTGACAGCACTAAAATTGATGCCATCCTTTTTATTACGATCGTTATGAAAGGGACGGCAACATTTTTAGTGCTGTCAAATTAGCTTAGTTAAGTTTTGGCGACATCTCGAATAGCCACCATTATTGGTGTAATTTCAATCTATTTGTTGATTGTAATGTTGGTACCTACTCATTTAATTAATAAGTATTTGCATGCCTAAGTAGGTAGAACATAATTGGAAAATTACCCTAGTCTAAGACCTATTTGTTAAACATATGTTCTTGCAAATAAAATTATCTTTATCTTTATCTTTGTATAAGTAATTAATTCTCAGGTTGCAGCGTTTTTGTATAACACGGATCAAATAGACTAAAGAATAGTTGAATAATCTTCCACAATAACGTCTGTTTATATTAAACAATTTTCAAAGTGAAAACGTACAAGTGCCTTTGCGCGTGTCGAAGCAATAAATAAAATAATATCATTGTGATATAAATGATGATATGCATCTACAGTGGGTCCCAAACGAAAATGAACTATAGACAGGTTGTTTTTAATATCAAAATCGTATAAAACTATCACCGTGTAGCGAAACCCACTTATTAAACTATTTTACACTTTTTTTCTGGGGTAATGATTAATTGCCCATAGATGGCACCACATCCATAATGGCGGATTTAAAGCATTTTTTTTCTCTTGAATACTTCATTCAAAATAAGGCAGTCGTTTCTAGATCTTAACATTGCACTAAACTTTGACCACACTTAAAATTGAAAAATGAATTCACAAGACTCCCATGAAATTGGATTTTCTAAACTGACGTGCACTAGGTGGCAGCACTGAGACTAATACTCGTGTATGTGCGGGGAAGTAAAAAAATTTTTTCAGTGTTGCCCCCTTGCCCCCCTCTCCCCCCCTTTTGCGAATCTCGGAAGTTAGAGACTTGGAACAATTTTTTTTTCTGATTTTTATAAAGGGGCCCTTAGTTAGTCGTTTGTACAGCGCGATGGATCGATCGCCTGAGTGTCGCCACCTAGTGGCAAGAATTTGAAAACCCTCAACAACAATTTAAATCATTACCCCGCAACCATTTTGGCATGCATCTGCCAAACCCGGTATCATTGCATAAAACTGTTCTGATTGACAAACGGTAGATTATTGTTCATGCCCGGATTCATGTTGAACGCCATGTTGATGTTGGGATTCATATTCATCATGTTGGGACTGGTTGCCGATGGATGAGTAACATTCATGTTGGGCGCGGCGAAGTTATTGTTAATGGGTTGGAAGTTGTACATCATTGTAGGATTGGGGTTTAAAGTGTGAGCTGGGCTGTTTGGACTGGATTTGAGCTGGTTTATAGAAGGCGCGGGCCCTGCTTTAGGTGATCTAGGAGCTAAAAGGTTGTCTACGTTGATGTTGATAGCTCCGGAGGTGTCTGCCCAGGTTGCGCCGAGCTTGGTGGTTGCCTTGTTGGCTGTTGGTGCTGGTTGAGCGGTTGATAGTGGTTGCAGTAGCATGGAGGGACCTGTAGACAAGTTACAACAATATTTGTTAGGATAGTTGGTGGTTAGGCTAGTATTTTAATAGCAGCGATGAGCTTACCTGTCACTGCATGGAATGCTAACTTCTGTAAACTGTTGACATTTTGTGCTAGATGTATTTGGACATTGGCGCGAAATTGTGTGTCGCCATCACGACAGTATTACAGATTTGACGGTAAAAATGTTTTTACTGTCAAATCTGATAGGATTACGCTGAGATTGGACCTTTTGTTTGGTTTTTCTATTGTATGTGTGTGTGCTGAATAAATGTTTATCTATCTATCTGATTTACTGTCATTTTGGCAGTTTATTCGTAATGGCAATGAATTTCGTTTCGCGACAAGTTAGGTAACCCTGCTGTATTATTTATAAGATCTAGTGGGTACATCACGATTTTTTAAAGGTATAAATGTCATTATCTTCAAAGAAATCTTTATACTTTGACAAATATCTTGGAATCATACCTTTTGCCATTCAAGTGGAAATATTATCCTGTTCTATCTCTGATATCTCATTAATAGAGTTTGTTGTTTAATAACATAAGACATGATAAAATCGAAACGTTTATTTTATTCTACAGAGAAGTAGACTTTTGAATTACATTTTGACTGAATATTACATATACATATACATCACACTCATATTATAAAGGTGAAGCCGATTATCCTGTAAAAAATTTAATGGCCATTAATTTTAATATAAGATGATAATTTTTTGATAAGAGTCAAGTCTTAATGTTATATGAGCTTTAAATATTTACAGAATAAGTTTATATTCTACTAGCTTACTTGCCCGCGGCTTCGCTCACGTGGTACCTACCATGATAAAATATAGCCTATGTTCATTCGGAAAGTCCATGCTACACATCGGTGAAAGAATTTTTGAAATCGGATGAGTATTTTCGGAGATTACCCCAAACATACAAACAAACCAACATTACCTCTTTATAATATTAGCATAGATACTCTTGAAACAAACCAATGATTAGCAAGCTACTACACAGAAACATATCGTATATTCTACCTCCTATTGTGTGTGATAGTATGCTCTACAAAGTAATACAAATATTCTAAGTTTCATCAAAATCCGTACAGCTAAATATTCAAAGACTTTAATATAAATATCAAGACTGCCATGGCATAGTGGCTCAATACTACGAGTACATTATGTTATGTGCCCAGACAAAAGTTTGCAAAGACTAATTACACATTGGTGTCAATTTAGATGTCGCAAAAATTTTACTAATTTGACAGCACTAAAATTGATGCCATCCTTTTTATTTCAATCGTTATGAAAGGGACGGTAACATTTTCAGTGCTGTCAAATTAGTTTTGTTTGGTTTTGGCGACATCTGAATTGACACCATTATCATAAATTTTAGAGAATAAAACATATTTTACACTCTTTTTTCGTAGTATTTTCATAGACATACAATACTTAGCCTTATCTCTATGAATTAAGATTCAAAATCTTACATACGGTGGGTATACTTAGACATCAGAATAAGTGGTTGTTTTACGAACTTCATGAAAAATTATGAATATGCAATGACACTTGCTTCACATTTTAAGAATACGGCCATCTATATTTGATTCGAGTCATCTTTCAGTGCCTTTTCAATAAGACTCAAAACTTGTCCCGCAAACACACCTAACTCCCCTTTCTGACCTTCCAGATTCATCGTCAAATCTATATTTCTCAGACAATCTATAAGCCAAGCTCGGATTTCTATCATCGTATTGAAAAACTCCATACGGAGAATGCTAGCAGGCAAGGCTAACACTACACTGGCAACTATTGATATAACACAAAGCTGTAGTTTTGGATCAGGGCTGTATCTTAAATATTGCACCATTTGTAATATCTCCCAGCAATATTGAGGGCATTTTAAGCAATTCTTCGTCGCTAGAATCACGTTTCCGACCACGCTCAAATATTTATACAACAAAATGTTATCCACATCTTGTTTTAAGTTGTGACGGCTAAGAGTTAGCTGTTTGTACCCGAAGCCACCTATCAGCGGATAGAAAAAGCTATCTGCTATCGCGGAAAACTCGTTTTTCTTCGCCTTCGAAAACGGATGTGGTCTAATCGAGTGGTAGTATTTAGTTTTGTTTATCAATCTTCGTCTGATAACCTCCTCTGCCGGGATTTCCTCTTCAACTACGCTGATTATTTCAATTTCCTTAACCTCTTTCTCTTTCGGTGGTTTCACATCGGCTAATCTGTTCACTGCCTCAGATAAAACATCAAGCATAAAAATCTTCGTGGCTATTGAGTATCTCCCTACATCTGTATGCAATTCCTTGCACAAATGCTCTGCTGATACTATAGGTTGTGTGCACACTATAGCTACAACCGTATTGAACTTTACATTATCGAAATCGTCGACGTGGAATTTCTCTTCGATATGCACGAATAGATCAAGTAGCTCTATTATAAGTTTCGCTCCTTCTAGCTTTAGCTGTTTAGTGACTAGTTCTTCCGAAACCGACATGCAAGCTTCGAAGGCATCAGCGTCTTTCGCTTCAACAATCTCAGTGATCAAATCTCTTAGATATTTAGGTTTTATTTTCGCTGTGACTGGCACATCGTTGCTCATATCGTACGGTTCTAAGTCATCGTCAGAATCGAGTTTGTCGACTGGAGGTTTTTGGAGTAAATCTATCTTGTTTGATATAATCGTTTTGAGGATTTCTTCTTTAGATTGAGTGTTTCTTACAGCGCATGTGACTAGTGTGTTGTGTACTGTCTTACTTTCATAGTCCTGTATTTTGTCGGCTATTGAATCTAACGCTTCGTTAACGTTCAATTTCTTTACTGTGTAATTCTTCGGTACTTTCTTTCGTTTATCGATGAGACATCTTTGCGAGAGGCTTTTGAATATCCTGTGAATTTCAACACAAGTGTCACCCATATCTGCGTACTCAAAATTCAATCCTTTCGTAGCTTCTTTGTCTTTCGAATCGATGTCTGCTAGAACTTTCAAAGACACCTCTATAGTCGCCATCCCTATACATCTGAACTCTTGGAACCATACATCTAAATGCTTGCTCATGCCTTTGAACAGCATGCTTTTGAGATCTCCCAACGGCCATTCTATTTTGTTCTTTACCGCTAACACCGCACGGTATTTTATCCCTAAAACTAGCATCTGGGATATATAAATATGTTGGACAACGTTGGATGTGTTAGTGATTTTGATGTCAGACCAAACTCTAGCCAATCGCATTATCAAATCTGTGAGGTTATCCTTATTTCTTGAAGTCGAGATATAGTAAATCAGATTTTCTGGTATAGTAGTGTCTTTATAACACTTCGGCTTGAAGTAAAAGGGTATTTTGTAGGACAAAATCTCTGACCAATCTTTGCTTTCGTCAAAGCTTTTACCGAGAACATTTTGAATGGTCTGCGAGTCTTTTTTGTAGTCGATCGGACAACGTTTCAAGAACATTATCGATATACATTCTATCGACTGCCGACTCAGTTGTTTCAACGTGGATTGTATCAACTTTCTCTTAACAAACTTACTCTTTTTGTCATCCTCATCGGTCCAGCAAATTAGTATATCGACTAAAGTTAGTATCGCTCTCGAATTCCCGTTCATATTATAGTTTGTAACAACTTTAGATATGAAATGCGATAGGTAAGACAGATCAAATTTAGTCCCTTGATGGAAATAGCACTCTGCCATGAAATCGATGGCTCTAACAATTTGGAATATCAGATAGTATGAATACGTTTCGTGTGCAAAATCCTTCGGTGTGTCCATCTCGAGTTTATTAGCCACTCGCTCGGGAAGTGTTGCCAACGTATGCACATATTTCTCCCATTCGGCTTGGTACTGATACTTCTCATTGACATCGACAAAGGAAATACTGCTGCAGTCCACTATAGCGGTGAGAACCACGTCGCTTTTAACATACTTAAGTAGAATATACCCGAGGACCAGTAGAGTTTCTACGTTACCTTCATTCCTCAAACATCCGCATAACGTAGACAGAATCTCACTGCTTAAAGCGAAGCTTTCTTCAACAACAAACAAACCAGTCACATCACTTTTAAACACCATCCAATGAGGCACCAATGTCTTCAACACAGTGTTGAGCAGCTGTGAGTATGCTTCAATAATCTCTTTGTTCATGATAATATCGTCGATTTTTGTGAGTTTCTGTACAGTGATTGGTCCGGGGAGGGAGTTTGAGAGTGTTTTGAATCCGGTCCGTATAGTTCCTAGGTCGTCGAGGCGCTCAGCACGGAGGGTGTCGGCGAAGGTTCTCACGGCGAGTAGACACCCGTCCTGACGACTTGAGTTCTCTGGAAATCACAAACACCTGAATGTGCCCAAAACATTTTTATTTACGGGTAACTACTCATGCAATGTCTTCACAATAATACACGTTTCAATGGTTTTATCATGTCTTTGTTCATTTGTATTTTCAACATACAACTCATAATTTTGTTTAGTCGCCACAAACAACTCATTCTGATAGATACATTGTCGCTAATTGCTATTATAATTAATAAGATACATCCATGCATCCATACGTATTTCAGTTATAAAAAAATACTTAATTTGTGTTTTTGTTTTAGTAATTTTAAACGACTTGAACGTAAGTAAGTATACTATTAATTCTTAGCATACTATATTTAATCTTATTCTATCGATTTTAGTGTACCGACACTTAAGATGTTTTAGTGTACCTACAGTCCTACATTTAAGAAACAAACATGAAACAAAACGTAACATGATGCCTGCATCCACGGTAGGTACTCTCTCAGAACTATAGGCATGCAATTTTTATTGGACAAGAGGGTAGTCAGAGGCACGTTTGTATACATAACCGGTCGGTATAATAAATAAATAATATTCTTGGACATTTCAAACAGACATAAATGTCCATACTTTGCAGAAATTTGCATTCTGTGACCAGGTTGCAAGTTTTTCGTCGCTATTAAAGAAAGAAAGAAAGAAAGAAAAATCATTTAGTTTAGTAGGACCTCAAGGATCACTTCAGTTTCGTCTTACATGCTAGGTGATTCTAATAAAAAGCTAACTGTATTACCCTGTGTACAGTCGCCTGCACTAATATGTACACATCCAAACGCTACAAAATTGTAACCATTATCATCTGCTACATATTTTTGGAGCGTTTGGATGTGTACATATTAGTGCAGGCGACTATATTCACAATGGCCTTTGTTAAGTTTTTTTAAGTCTAAAGACTTAAAAAATGCCATGACGGAGGCTTTCTGGCATACTAAAAACTCCGTTACTAGAGGACACTTGCTCATATGAACGAACGAACTATACAACGTGATTCATAATTGGTATGTTATCCCGAAAAGGGGTCATTCACCTCATCAGTGTGAACAACATATTTTGTTCTACGACTTTTTGAATTTCGATGTTTTTCATTGAAGAAAATGACTACCAAAGTTTCCTTCAGGAATAAACACAGAGCAACCCTATAATAATCAGCTGATCCCTGTACTTTGCCAGTGACCCTAACTACTGGCCCATCCTTTTTAGTCAAAAGATTTAACAAAAAAGTTTTTGTATGAAAAACTGAAAATTGGAATTCACAAGATTTGCACCAACAAAACTGTTCATTTTTATGGTCACAAAATCCCCCTTCCGGGATAACATACCAATTATGAATCACGTTGAATATTAACCCAACCAGGTCGGCAGCTAAAATTAAATTGATTACGATTGTATTCTCAAGGTGCGGTAGACAAATTCTTTCAGATCTTTTCAGTCATTTTAGATCCTTTGAAGATGTTTAAGGTCAGGTAATCAGAGATACGTCCATAAGATAGCATAGTCAGAGATATGACCAAATACATATTTGGTATAGGTCGCGCCACGTAAAAAGAGCGCTGGCTGTCAAACTGCTCCGTGGTCGATGATTGGTGGAGAGGTGTTGCGGCGCACTTCATACCATTGATTTAGCGAGTGCTATTGGTTCGTCAGCGAGTGAACACAGGCGCAAACATACTCCCCCTCCTACTACGCTACTTCCCCGACCAAGCTCTTTTTACGTGGCGCGACCTATACATACCCATTTTGCAGAAGTGAACATTCTATGACAGGTTGATATGAAGTGCGCCGCAACAACTCTCCAATCATCGACCACGGAGCAGTTTGACAGCCAGCGCTTTTTACGTGGCGCGAGGTATACCTCTTTATAATTGGGTATAGATATAGATAAGTAGATGTATTTACCTTGTGGTAGAGTGGGCTGCAGCGTGGCGGCGGACAGCTGAGTCGTGAGCGAGTCCAGCGGAGAGAAGGCAGGCGAGCTGAGCGCGGCCCGGCCTAGCGGGGCGGGCGCGGACAGCTCGCTCAGCAGGTCCAGGTTCGAAGCCGGGGCCATCGCTGGAACTAATACAACACTTTGCTTCCATTCACATCTATATAACGAGATAAAACCCCGTGCCCTTGTATTATAGATATGATTTGTGAAAGTTTAACAAAACTGTTATGATTCTAGCTGCGCCCCACGGTAATAAGTTTCAGTTCCCGTGGGAATACAGGGATCAAAAGTAGCCTATTCTTTAATCCAGGGTATAAGCAGTCTTGGTACCAAATTTCATTGAAATCCTTCCAGCCGTTTGAGCGTGAAAGAGTAACAAACACTTACACACAAATTTTCACCTTTATAATATTAGTAGGAAGGATAAGATTGTTGATATATTTTTACAGTGTACCACACATAGGCTTAGGAGCGATCGCTTATATTTACGCAGGTTCGAATCCTGCCGTAACTGTTAACTTTTATTAAGATAATTTAATAATGAAATAAATATCTTACCATTATTATGTTGAGGCGGTCCATCGCCGGAGAAGGCGGCGAAGTCGGCGAAGTCATTGCCGGCCGCGGGGGCGGGGGCAGGGGGGGCAGCGGGGGCGGGGGCAGGGGGGGCGGGGGCGGGGGCGGGGGGCGCGGAGAATGCTTTAGTGAAGTCACCAAACTCACTGTCTTTGGATGCTGATGGTTTGGGTTCCTCCGCTCTGAAATTATACATCATTTTCTTTTGTAAAATAAACACTTTATTTTAATCAATTTTGTAGTGTTAAACCACACATAAGTATTTCAGTAGAAATGAAAAATCTTACTAAAAGTAAACGGCTCCGACGAGATTCGAACCCGCGAGATACAAGCGATCACCCTTTAGCCGGGCTGCCTTAACAATTTTAGTAAGATTTTTTATTTATAATGAAACACCTAAGTGTGGTTTAAAATATATTAATTTATAAGTTATTATATCACATTTACAGCTGATTAGTCGAACGCAGATCATCTCAAAAATTTACTCATCGATGGTCAAATCACGTGACAAGTGTCGAATTTGTTCCTCATTTGACACTTGTCACGCGATTTGCCCATTGATTAATCTTTACTGACTATTGACTTGACTTCTTTACTGACTTGAATTATAATGACATGGTAGTGGCTAAATGCGTGGCACAAGCCGTGCGAAGCTAAAATAAAGAAGGTAATTTTGAGTTAATCTGCGTTCAAGAAACCGGCTGATCTTTGGTAGCTATCTTCATCATCATCATCCACAGCCCGATCTTGCCCACAGCTGGGCATTGGGAGAGATCTAACTATCTTACCTCGGATCAAAGTCATCTTCTAAGCCCTGTTTCCCCTTAATCTCGGGGGTGACCGGGCAAGTCTTGAACAGATCGTCCAGTAGCTCCTGAGAGTTGTTCGTAGCGGTCACCGCGGAGTTGGGCGGCGTCGGTGGGGAGGGGGCTTTGCCGTACGACGCTGCGGCGCCTGGAATATATTACAGCCTTCAATATAATAACGTAAAACAATATCTTTGATGAACTGTTAATATATCAATTAAATTCAAAGAATCTTCATCTGTAGAACCTAATTTGTCGCGCAATCGAGATTTGTTGCCGTCTAAACTGTCAAATATGACAGATAAACTGTCTAATTTGAAGGTAAAAATGGTTTTACTGTCAAATCTGACATGTGTTTTCGCGATTTGCTGTCATTTCTGAAGGTTTTCGCGACAAGTTAGGAAAGTAACTGGTACTGGCCCTGCTGGTAAGTAATTATAGATTGTCGTGTGTTTATTAGAATGTGTAGTAAAATTAAAACTGATATTCAGCGGTTTGTTCGTGCTGACGCGCGCTTTCATGCTGACGCTACATTCCTCAGCGCTGACGCTACAATAACTTACCTAAATCAATCCTTTTCGAAGGTGTGCGAGATATCGCTATAGCCAGCTCTTGAGGTAAATATTCAATAGTTTGCAGTAGCAAACAGCATTAGCGGACGCTCAAATAACTTAAAGAACTTAAAGCGAAATAAAAAGAATTAATCTAGACAATTATTTTCATGACTCTACATTCTCCAGTGCTGACGCTAAAATAACTCACCTAGATCGATCCTTTTCGATGGCGTACTAGGTTTCGCCCTAGTGGGGCTCTTCAGGCTGATGTTCAGCTGTTTGTTAGTGCTGACGGCGCGCGGTTTCATGCTGACTCTACATTCTCCAGTGCTGACGCTAAAATAACTCACCTAGATCGATCCTTTTCGATGGCGTACTAGGTTTCGCTCTATTAGGGCTCTTCAGACTGATGTTCAGCTGTTTGTTCGTGCTGACGGGGCGCGGTTCCGTGCTGACGCTGCGCGGTTCCGTGCTGACGGCGGAGTTGAAGTTGGCGAAGCGCGGTGGACTACTGCTGATCGCTTCACTGTCTCTGTAGACGTTCTCTCTAGAAAATAACTCTCAAGTGATTCTTTTTCTAAACAAACTTTTAATATAAATCATAGGTAGGTTAATAAAATATGCTCTATAATACGAGCTCTAAATGGTGAAGATAAACATCGAGGAAAACGTTATTCGTAATCATTATCGGGTTCCAATAGTGCAAGATTTACTTAGTTTGAGGATAGATGGCGCTGTGGAAAATGTGCATCTATATTTTTGAAGTTGAAATTTATTTGATTATCTTTATATAAATTATCCTCTAACGGGCATTTAGTTCAATAAAAATAGTTTGGATGATAAAGAGATAATCTCTTATAATCTTATTATCCATTAAACTGTTCTTATCACAACTAATCTAAGTATTTATTAAAATGATGACAGTTAACTAATTATACATTAATGGTCTTATTTATAAAGATTTCTCAATTTAATGTAGAGTTAAAATGTCAATGAAAAGAGATAGCAACAGATTTGATATCCGTGTTAGCTAAAGTAGGTTTACTAAACCAATATACATAAGAGGGTAAAGTACTAACTTGCTAGGTTTTCTGTATCCATAGTCACCATCGGAATCCCCCTCTTTCTCGTAATCTTCATCTTCATTGCGTTCGCGTTCTTTGGGCTCCTCTGAAATAACGCCTGGGATATTTATCTACTATAGTTTATATACTTTTACAGTGTTAAACCACACTTTGGTATTAGATATTATTATATAAATTTTCTTTATTTACAGTAAATAAACTACCAGTTGAGCCACCTAAAGATCGTTACAAACGATCTATATATAACTCAACTGATATAAATAATAGGGTATGTTTTTGAGTACATAATGTAAGATATTTACCCCAATTGCCAGCTCTGTCGCTGTATTCTCCCCAACCTCCCGACCCGCCTCGGGTGCCCATGACGGCGGCCTCGCTCGACATGCCTGCGGACATACCTACCAATGTAGGATTTAGAAAAAAATGAAACAAAAATAAAAATACAAAAAGTCACGGTTGCTGGGATTTGAACACGTAGTGCATAATCTATAGTGTCACGCAATAAGAATGTCGTACATTGACTCTACGTTTTTGTCTCTGTCGTTCAAATATATTGTCGTCACGCTCGCACTTTAGTAGGGCTAGAATTCTTCGAGTAAAGTACGTAACTAGACTTTTGGTTAGGACACTATTGATGCCATCAAAAATATACCATGTAAATTAAAATAGTAGGCCGTTGACTGGTGACGATAGAAAATGTTATAAGGACATTCCACTGCTGGGCAAAGATTTCTCCCATATCTCTTCAACCATCTCTGTCCATCAAAACATTCCCACTAAGCAAAAGTTATGTAAAAAAAGCTAGTGTGTTATTAGTGGCTATTCGGGATGTCGCCTAAACTAATTTGACAGCACTAAGATTATTGCCGTCCCTTTCATAACGATCGAAATAAAAAGGATGGCATCAATTTTAGTGCTGTCAAATCAGTTTAGTTAGGTTTTGGCGACATCCCGAATTGCCACTATTGTCATAGTGTTATTTCTGACAGTTTTTATGAAGATTACTCACCAATATACTTATCCTTATTTTTCTTGGCTTTTTTCCTTTCGTCTCTCAACTTCTCGTCGTCCTGGATGAAGTCGATGAGCTCGCGCACTTTGTGTCTCACGTTTATTCCCTGCAAAATAATGTAAAACACAGCGTCATAAATGTTAGTTGGCATTTTTTAAATGTTTTCTAATATTTCGTAGAAGGTTCTAAGGCTCAACTCACACCAAAAGAGCATCGAGGAGCAGCGAAGCGGAGCGCAGTTTCAGTGTCATACGAATTTCAACTTTATTTATATTTTTATTTTATTTTATTGAAGACTAGCTTACTTGCCCGTGGCTTCGCTCACGTGGTATCTACCTTGATAAAATATAGCCTATGTTCATTCAGAAAGTCCATGCTAAACATCGGTGAAAGAATTTTTGACATCAGATGAGTAGTTTCGGAGATTACCCCAAACATACAAACAAACAAACAAACAAACCAACATTATCTTCTATTCTATAATCTCTTTATAATATTAGTATAGATTATTTTCCGAAACTTGTGTTTTAGCTAATGTTTATGTGCAATAATGGTGGATTATTAACTGTTGAGTGTTCGTGAACGTACATAAGTGTGGGCAAATGAAACAAAACTGGATATCATTGCATTTCGAGTTCTCACAAAAAGTATGTGTGATGCTTCAGTAAAGACCCACATCTTTACTGACTCATAACTTGAATTATATTATGACATGATAGTAGCTAAATGCAATGCAAGCCGTGCGAAGCCAAAATAAAGAGAAAAAAAGTAATAACCTGATCCTTGCCCACATCGTCGACGTAGGTAAAGTTCTCCAGCGAGCGCAGGTCGTAGATATGTTCGCGCGCTGACGTCACCACGCGCTCTGATCCGTTCCGGACCAAGTAGCTCAGCAGCAGTAGGCACTGGAATTAAATGGAACCATTTATGTAAAAAATAATAATTATATAATGATTCCGATTTCCCAGGGAGCGGTAAACATTTATTTTAGCTCTACCCCCCTTAGACATCTCCATTGGGATCTAGAAATTGCATGAATTTGCAATATGTATTTGGACTCCAAATACATATTTGGTACATGCCCATTTTTTGTAGAAGTTAACTTTCCATACGTGACGGGTTGTAAGCCCATATATTTAGTCTATAATCTCTATATCTCTCTATAAATCAATATTTTTCTATACCGTTTAGACTTCAGAACATTAGTGAATAGATTTTTATCGAAACTAATATCCATTGGTGCACGTTCGGGATTCGAACTCACGACCTTTTGAACGCCAGCCCGAGGTACTTACCCGTCGTGCTGGCTCTCAGCCAAGTTTCCAAGTAAATAGCTACCTTATAAGTCCGTCTCCAGTGCGATCGGTTGTCGTGTAGCATGCGTCGCCACAGCATGGACATGACCTCGGGGAAGTGTTCGTAAGTGAAGGTAGCCAGCGCCAACTCCTGCATCTGCTGGCCGGTCGGACCCCACGCCTCGTCGGACGTCGCCTCGCGGACCTTACCTTCCACCTCTGTGTAGTTCATCACTACGTTTGTACTGGAAATCAATAAGCACCGGTGTAATCACAAAAAAAAATATGAATTTAGAATAGAATAGAAAAAAAAATATTCTCCACCAACATAAACATGGGTAACAGAAATGAGAAATACTTTATTTAACTTTCGCGATCACGATTCATGATTTTAAAGTTTTTTTTTAATTTTTTTTTTTTTATTATTTTTAAAGTGTTAAACCACACTTAGGTATTGGATGATTCTAAATTTATCATGATTTTAAATTGAATTTACAGGATTTATCGCGTAATTTACCTTTTATTAAGTATTTCCCGACGTTTCGGCTGTGTCAATTTAAAAGCATGAGAAATACTTATTGACAAACAAGTGACAAGAAAATAAGGCTACCCCTCAGCATTTGCTCCAGCAGCATCATGGCTGTTGCAGCGCTGGTTTTCAGTGACGATAATTTGGTTATTAGATCGTACGATTTTATGTGAAGCGCTCGTGGCGAAGCTTGCTAAAACGGTCTTGATAGTTGAAGTTAAACAACGTTCTGATTGGTCACAATTTGGATGGGCGACCGCGAGTGGCATTAAAAGCGCTTCTGACACCACCAGGTTCCTGTCTGATTCTTTCCCTGGTGTAGGGAGTCGCGTTGGAACAGGCATTAGAATCACCTAGCATGTAAGACGAAAGTGAAGTGAAGTAAAGTGATCCTGGAGGTCCTAGCAGAATAAGTGATTTTTCTGGGTTCGTGGCTTAGGCCCCCAGTGGTCGACGCACCTGTGGTTGACGCCCCCGATTCTATTGGGCGCGTTAACTTGTCGTTAAGTCATAACGGAGGCATTTATGCGGCCTAAAAACTGCGTCAGAGTTGGCCACTTGCTCACGAACTTACTTTTACGACACAAAGCTATTAGCAAAGTTTAAAAATCATCAATACATTTCGAACAGTTGAGCAACCAAAGACCTTGGTGTAACCTTTTACTTGTCCAATAGCTTGCATAATTTGCCAAATGAGGACCATTGACCATACTAGACTGCCTTGTAGTGGAATTTGGAATTCTGAGTTAAGTACCTTAAAATACTTTTTTTTAACATGCTAAATTTTATTACAGAAAACGAATAATATTTATTGGTTGGTAATTTTACTTTCAATCAGTAAGCATTCAATTAATTTAATTTGACTCTTAACTACATGACTGGAAATAGGAATCGATCGAGATGGAAGTTGACACAGTAGTATAGTTCTTTGAGTATAGAGATCTGTAATCCAGTTTTAACCCTGGCTGTGTATCAAACATTTTCGTTTAACGTTTATAAACTTTGACACAAGCTCTATAAGACAAAGGAAAATATAGTGAAACTAGCTGCGCCCAGCGGTGTTACCCACGGTGAATAGACCTGTTGAGTAAACAGTCAGGAATTCACAAGGTCATCCCCGGGAGTAACCCAAAGAGAACATAATCAGACAAACACAAGCAGAAACACTTTTTTTATGTTATTGAGATGAAAAAGACAGGTATGTGGGCGTAGGTAATGCCCCTGATAACATACCAGCGCAATCAAGTGACAATAGCATCAGCATTATCTCTGGTTTATCTAATTACCTACATAATTGATTTAGGTTAAGTGTAACGCTAAATAACACAGGATTTCTCAGAATGGTAGATATTCAAGGTTTTTCGAAGTAGTCTAGGGGTGGGCAAGTGCACATCCAAAGCAATGGCTGTATATCTGAATAAAATATTTAAACAGTACCAGTAAAATTATACTACTCATATTACTTACTAGGGACCCGCCCCGGCTTCGCACGGGTGTTTCTTGTTTTATAATATGTAGTACATATAAACCTTCATCTTGAATCACTCTATCTATTAAAAAAAACCGCATCAAAATCCGTTGCGTAGTTTTCAAGATCTAAGCATACATAGGGATATAGGGACAGAGAAAGCGACTTTGTTTTATACTATGTAGTGATAGTGATTCCGAAATTCGAAACGCAAAACGGTATTGATACCAAGGATATAGATAATTCATCCTTGTTAATACTAAAATATGACTAGAAATATACCAGTACACACACGGTGTTCATACACAGGCTAATTTCTGTTAAGTTGTTTTCAGTACAATAATGATTTTAATTTCATTTCTGTACCGAAATGAATAAATACAATAAGCAAGCTGATAGAAGCACATCTACCTGTGCCCCAGGGTTTGATCCTAATAATACTCAAATATGGGGGCAATTCGGAGTGTCGCAAAAGCTAAACTAAAGTAACTAAAATTATTGCCATCCTTTTTATTCCCATCGCTATGAAAGGGACGGCAACAATTTTAGTTAGCTCAGAATTGCCACTAATATGTCATGAAACATTGTTTTTGTTTATAGCTGTTTAAACTTTTTTATACTTACTTTAATCACTATGTAACTGATAGTAAATAAATAAAGGCTTTTTTTATCTTACATGTAGCAAGATCATTGCTGCTTTCTATAATAGGTACTAACTGGTTTCCTCACAATGTTTTCCTTCTGTGAGTTGCATTGCACTTAGCCAGTATTTTCCTATTACAAATAGGATTGGTTTTAAAGCCCAGAAAAGTAAATCTACCATAAGTCATGCTTTGAAGCCACAGTACAGTTGAACCACAGAAGAAACTCAGTTTCATTCACACCAAACAGGAAACTCCCAATAAATAGGAGTTAATTACCGTTAGAGTAAGCGCTTAGGACTAAAACAATTAGGAATTATAAGCAGGTAATTAGTAATTATACCGTATTGATAACAAAATCCCTGACACAGGCGAAACATTTGGAAATGGTCCCATTCGGTTAAAACCAGAAATGTAATAAGGAATATAATATTATCCAGCAATGTACTGTCCTAGACACGTTAAATCATTTTCAGTGTAAAAACGCTAATTAATCACAGGATATACGACCACAGATGGTGGAAATTTACATAAAAATTAACGAAAACGTTCACCCAACTTACACTTTATCCGCCAACTCCCGAACCTTCCACATGCTTATAAAACGATCCATTTTGTTGGTTTACTGTTCCAAATGATAAAAACAACACAAAATCACTGTAATAAATCGTGAAATGACATAAAAACTAACTAAAATCTCGTTCTTGATGATTTGGCTGACATTCTTGCAAAATGGCGAGTGGAATTGTGGTGTTGCCGTAATCAAATAATATTTCCTACCATTAGTAGAATTTGAGCGGCTTTGTACAAAAGCGAAACGTTTAAATCCGACGTGGATTGGATGAAAAATTTTAATCAATCGCCATATTCATAAATTATTATTATCCTTACCGTGACGTTCAGAGAAATACGATAGTCGCTTTTTAAATATTCCTTTATTTTATCTTACATTCGCTTATTTACAAAAGCAAGAGCTAAACCTACGAAAGGTAGTACAAGATGCGTTATATTTTTCATGTTTTATAAATTTATCAATCAAACAAAGCTTCTTCACTATCACTAGCACATAAGCTTATCCAATAACTTTTAGAGTCCAATGATTTCACATTTTATATTCCCGTTTTCCTTCTAATGAGATAAACCCATTAGAAGGTCATACATCATTTCTTGATTTGATCATTTTGAGGCTGTGCTCCGTAATACTGCCACAGTTCGATCGCTTTATTAGCAACAAGTTCTTCACATTGCTCCGAAATCTGAAATGGCACCAGTTTTTATGAAGTATTACAAAATAATTACCACTTTATTATTATTCAATCCAACATGGCATCACTTTTTTTTTCTTTTTAAATACAGTGTGGTAAAAGTTCGGTTGGGCATTCGTCCAACAATTTACTAACAATCATCATGAGAATTAAAACAAAGTTGTTTGTAAACAAAAGCAATACACCTTACCTCTGAGACACATTTCAAAACATCTTCAGAGTTCTTAGCCCTCAGTATATTTCGGCGTAGTGTAATGACTAGCATAACAGCTGCGAATGCGAGGATTTTTGGTGCACCACTGCAAAGTTTATCCCAAATCCTAAAAAAATATATCTATTAGCATAATTATTTACCTACACTACATGCAAACTGTACTTTGCCTATTGCATGATAACTTACTTGGCAAGAGAATTTTCATCCAAAACTCCAGCAAAACAGCTATTAAACCATTTGGTCAACGGCAGCACTTCAAGTGAATTAATCTGAAGTAAATGGCTGAAACATAAATAAGATACATCACTTAATACTATATTGACTGAGTGGGATAAAGAATTTTATTGAAATATAATAGTCCTAGCAACAAAAGATTTTTCATTTCAGATATACCCTCCCTCTTAAAGAAGCATTCATGAACTTTCAACTTTGATTGGATACTGGCTTGTTTAAGATCATAGTCAAAGGTTTAGATGTGGTTTGAATAATAAAAGGAGAAACTTATGCTTAAGAATTAGGTTTCTTAGGGACTTAATGCGGGCAGCACACATTGGAGTGTTGGAACCTGTTAATTCCAACTTTCCAATGTGATGTGAGGATTGATCTTGGACGGTTATTGGACACAAAAGAAGCATTGCCATTGGCCATTCTATTTGTAGCCAATGTTGGAACCAAGTTGAAGCCAATGTGTGGTGCCCAGCCCACAATGGGTATAAATGCTCACTTATAAACCTCTCCATCTTCCTTCTCCAACATGTTAAGAAAAGCCTCCTTGAGTTTTGGAAGTTCCTTCTGTGTGTAACGGACCATGTCAGTCAGACTCTTGGCGAACCAGTAGACATCCACCTCATCAGAGTATAGCTCTAGAAGTGCATTTGTAATCGGCACAAATGTGTCTGCAGACTAAAAAAAATGAACAATTGATCATTCATAGAAACATAATGTCACAAAGATTGGACTTAATATTATGTTCTGATAACATCATTTCAAGGCAAGTGGTGTGAATACAGTTAATTTTCGTTTTAAATATGATTTTAAAACCATTTGATGGTCCACAAATCATAGTAAATAATGAAAGTTAAAAGTACATTTATCATTGGAATGGTTTTAAAATGGTTGTAGTATGTGACACAGAAGATGTCCTCTGGAATGTTAAGACAAGAATGCGCAATACAAAATTCTTAGACCAACGAGTGAGACAGAGCTTAAAAGCACCAGTTATTTTGTTTCTTGCATGAGTAGGTTATATAAATATGTTTCACTTCCAACTTCCAATGCACTAGATCTAAGCAATTTAATCTAGGGATATTAGCTTTAAGCTAATATCCCTAATAGCTTTTAATCATGATGTAACAAAAGTTCTCACACAAAAGTTTGTCTCCGGGAAGTTAGGTGGTTTCCTCTCCTCATTCTCCAGCAGCCACATCTCCAGCAGGATCTGGCTCCGAGGAGCTGTCATCTCCACCATTTCCAGCATTTCGACTGCGTAGAGTAGGTCCTGGTACTGCTCGGTGCGCTGTTCCATCACAAACTGGTGAGAGTCAGGGTACACTGGTAGAATATCTGTGAATAAGGACGAAAAAACACGCAATAAAAAAAAAATTGTGAACTGTCTCTTGTATGAAATTTCATAGTTATTTCTGAATTTACTAAAAGACATGCAATGATAATTGACCTAACTACTTATAGTTTTATTCTGTACAGTGTCTAATCTAATCTAATTAGCACATTGGATCCCACTGCTGGACCAAGGTCTTCCTTTCCTTCTTCTATTTGCCTCAGTGTATGGCTTACTCCTTGTACAGCAATATGAAAAAGTTTATTATTAGGATACCTATCTGTCAGTACAGATAGGTATCCTAATAATAAACTTTTTATCAGATAGTATCAGTAGACTAAGGAAAGAGAATAGGAAGATGGTGTATTGCCTGTATTAGACTGTATTTATTTATTTTTCAGTGCTTAGAGTAGACTTGCTGCTTTGAGTAGTATTGGCTTCATTCAAAACTTGACTCGAAGTCTAAATAGGTACAGGCAATACGCCATCCTACCTACTTGTCTTCCAGCAAAAAATTATAGCACAGATACCTACTCATTGATTAGAGCGGAAAATATTTACCTAACAATACTTTCCAAACAAGGTTTCTATAAGCAGCAGGCACAGTGAACCGCAAACAGAACTGCTTAAGCTTCACCTTATCCCAAGGCTTCTCCTTCATCAGAATCTCCAGAGATTTCTTCTCCTCAACCCCTCGGCACCCTACTTTTTCGTAATAGGACGACCGAAAGTTCCTCTCATCAGTCATTTTGTTGTTTTTCTCAGGCATTTGTGGTGTTTTTCCCCAAAGAGAATACCAAGAGAATTACCTACACTACATGCTCTTTGAAGAGAATAATCTACGTTTACCATCAACATCAACATCAAAACAAAATGAACTGCTGAACTGACTGAGCGATTTGATGATTTTGATGTTTGACTGACTGACGTTGACAAGTATAAAAAGTTCGATCAGCTGAATTTGACGTGCTAAATATAATGCACAAGCCGTGCGAAGCCAAAATAAAACAAAACCATTTCTCGTAAAAAGATCATTGCATTGAATTGAAGCATTTGTCTTTCTTTCTCTATGCTCACTACACTACACGTTTAGAGAGACATAGATAGATCGACGGTCATCCTTACGTTGGGTATAGGAATCGGGCAATAATGATGATACCTTAATTACCTACCCTAACGCCCGAATAGGTACTGAAAGACTGAAAAGCTACTCTACTACTACCAGAGTAGGTACCTACCTACCTACCTACTTACATACTTACCTACTAAAGGACAGGTCAGGGACATAGACTGCCAAAGATGCTATGGCTATGGGACCAAAAAAAGGAGTAGGTAGGAAGGTAGGTTAGGTATATACCTATGTAGGTACCTATTTGGTTCTGTGAACTTTAGGGCGCTTTTAATTTAGACGTTTTGTATCGGACGGCTGCCGGACGGACGGTCGTCTGTTTTCATATAAAGCGCGTGATGCGGCAACAGTGCGGGCTGCGTAGGTAGGTATCTACCGCTGCCGCACTGTTGCCGTCCGACACGAAACCTCTAAATTAAAAGCGCCCCTAGTATGTTATCTTAAATAGTAAAACCTTGATTTTTTATTCCCTATTCAAATAACGATCAAACATGTCAACGTTGTCTGGTTGCTAGGGAAATAAACAAACCAGGTAGCGACATTGTCACGATTTCGTATTGTCGCAACAAAAATAAATTCCGTGTTATAAATAAAATGGAAGGCCCTGAAGATAAAACGAGCGATGAATATAAAGAAAAGAAAAGACAGGAGCTACGGCTGTTTTTCGCTGATTCCAAATTTTCTGAAGAGGTGATAGAGAGAGCGGTGGAGAATGAGCTCAGGCCTTTGAAGGAAGGTAAGAGAGCTTACATTACAGCTTCTACCTCTGGTGCAGTGAAGACGGAGTACGAAGTGATGACGGGACAACCCTTCACGAAAGTAGAAGACCAGGATCATCCTCTATCAGTAGAAGAAATAAAGGAACTATTGAAGGATAGTCCTATCATAACTGAAAAGGCTCGCCAGATCCAAATTGTTACTTATTCTGATGAACGTAGAGAGACAGCTGTGCCAATGGAAGCAATTAACTTAGCATGCTATGATACTATTATGAAAGAAATTGATTCTGCAGGAGAAGATAAAAACCAAGTAAATGATATTAACTATAAGCACATGCAATCTTTGGCGACATCTCTTAGCGACTACAAAGTCAAACAAGTTAAACCTGAAGAAACAGAAACAGATAAAGCTGGATCAGATGAGTCCGATACTGAACAAAAGGAATACGATGCTATAGAGAGGGAAGTTAGTAAATACACAGACAAGTCTTACGAAACAAGATTTCAGGAGACCAAAGCCATGCTACTGAAAATGGCTGATAATTACGACGATCCGCAAACTCAAGAAATTGGGAATATTAGCGTGAATAAAAATCCTGCGCTAAAAGAATCTTCAATACATGTAGTAAAAGGGCAAAGACGACGTACTACTATTGAAGAAGTTAAAGAAACTTACGCCATCAATAAGGCTATGAACATTCCCATGAAAGATAATCCAGTTACACCCGACTTAAGTGGAGTTTCTAAAAATAAAACTTTAGAAATAATACAGAACAGAGAAATAGATACCATCACTAACGTGGAAGAAGTGTTTCCGAAGAGTTTTGAACTTAAATTGAAAGATACTGAGAAGGCTTTAAGAGAAATCAATACAGTACTAAATAATGCTCCAACCGCTTATGAAAATGAGCGACACGAAGACCTTATAAATAAAAATACTATTGAACCTATAGTCGAATATGTTTCGACTCGAGAGCCTGAAAACAATAAACAAAGATTTGATGAAAAGATGGAGCAAACTTTACATAATGCCCTTGAACATATTTTAGAAACAAATAATGACGAGAATACAGACAAAGAAATGGAGATCACAGAAATGAAAAGCCTTGCAAAAAATATCGTAGAAGGTGCTGAGAATCTTAGCACACTTATTCGAGAGGATATAACAAATAAACTTAATAGTATGAATGAACTTCTGAATGATGTCAATGTAGCGTTAGAAAATTCAAGACAGTCAAATATAGCTTACCAGAAAATTCACGAGGAAGGTGAAATCTTACGTGAAAGAGCCTTGGGTAATACGGCTACAGTTACTCCAGTGCCTGAAGTTATTGGAGATATAAATACAATGATAAAATGTTCAGTGACTGATGAACAAATCGATGACATACATACATCAATCGGTAAACTTAATGCGGAGATAAAATGCCATGAATCCCGTATTAACGAAAGCAAAGCGAGATACGAACTTAGGAATGAGGAATGTAAAAGTTTTATCAAAGAAGTTAATGAGGTTTTACAAAAATCGAATGAAATATTGCACCCATTGAATAAATCTTGTGATGAAATTGAAAAAAGTATGGATGGTAAAACAATTGAAGAGGTGACTAGAGGAAAAGTTGAGAAAGAAATAGAATACGTCGAAAACGAAATACAGAAAGGTGAAAAAGTTAGAAAAGAGCTTTGGGACATCGATATAGAATACAAAGATGACAGGAACAAAAAGCTAGCAGAGTTCAAAAAACAGGAGCTTGACCGTAACAAGCGCATTAATGATCTTCTCTACGGGATAAAAGATAAAATGAAGGACAATAAAGAGGTTCTAAGACTAGCAAACAACCTCTTGCGAAGAGAAGAGACTAGGAGGAAGACTCTTCAAGAAAATACCAGTAAAATACGAGAACTTCCGGGTTCTGAAATCGACACCAACGCTCAAGGCGACCACGTCGGCGCTAACAATGAAGCTGGCAAAAATATTATACTAGCATCTACTGATGGAGAAGTAAAAGGTACGACAAAATAATAAAAATAAGATTTTATAATACTACAAGACAAGATAACTAGAAACAGAAATAGTCTTGCAATCAGACAAGGTTCTGAATTACCTAGATTCATTCAAATTGAATTTTATTTTTTTAGTAAAAATACCTAGGTACGTATGTACCTACCTGCTCGTAGAAAATTTTATTCAGTTGCCGTTTGGCGTGCTTGAGTCAATGCAATCGTTTACACGATTTTCTATAGGTATCTAGAGCTCTATGAGTTTAATTACCTACCTAGGTACTTATAGGTAATTATTTTCATTTTGAACGGGTCCTGCTGAAACCATTACCTTAATACAAAGTTTTATTTATGTTGCTACTTGTGTTTAGTAAGGTGATTTTTCATGAATATTTTTCAGTTCAAACTGAAGAAGAAAAACTTAAAATAGAGCAAGCGAACCGAAAAGCTGCAGAAGCAGCAAAGGAAAGAGAGAGGCAGCAAGAGTTCCAGCTGAAGATGGAGAAAGAGATGGAGGAGTTGGCGAAAACACCTCGAATGACGAAGAAGTTTATACGAGACCATTGCAAACAACATAAACTCTATTGTACTCCGTATTTAAATGATATTCTTTACTTGCATTTTAAGGTAATGATTTGATTAATACCTAAGTTATTATTGAAGAAAATATTGCAGCCACGGTATTGGAAATCGAACCTGTAACCCGAGAAGCGTTCGTGTCGAAGCTTTCTTGATAGATCGACGAAGTTAGCAACGGTCACAACCTGGGTGGGTGGGTGACCGCAAGTGGCATACGAGCGATTAGTGTTATAAACCTTTTAATAAAGCGTTAGTGGAAGATTATGATTCGGCATTATTTTAATTCAATACAGATAAAGTTTCACTTCAATTTTTTTTATTATGTAGCTCCATGGTTCAACTCGTTACTTCATAGGAACACAAAAATGTAATTTGTATAGTGCAAAAAGTTTTATAGCAGAGCGTGGTTTCGATCCACGGACCTCTGGGTTATGGGCCCAGCACGCTTCCACTGCGCCACTCTGCTCTGTGAGAAGCGCATTGAAATTACTAAACGCATTCGCCAGGTGTATTTTAATGTTGTTGTGCAATCAGGCAATCCAATCACCAACTTTATGCAATGTGTTTTTTTTAATATCAGCCATATGATTTAGTATTACAGCGTTATCGCAAAATTTTATTTCCTAAGTTTTTTTACCTACCTGTGTTAACAAATAAATATACGTAGGTACTTAGCTACTCATTTTTTGGATAATCTTTGTTATGTAGGTACTTAACATTTTTTAATTAAACATTAAAAATTAAAAATTAAATATTTTTTTCAGGGTTTTTCTAAAATAGAAAACCTAGAAGAATACACCGGGCTGAAATGTATTTTCCTCGAAAACAATGGGATTCAGAAAATCGAAGGTTTGGATACTCTGTCTGAACTGAAGTGTCTGTACTTACACTACAATGTTGTGAGAAAGATTGAAAACTTGGAAGGTAAGTGCCTCTAACCACAGATAAAATAATAGTTACTAGCTCTAACTTAGGTGACATTGGTGTCCATTCAGATTTCAAACTAAACTAAATTGACAGCACTAAAAATGTTGCCGTCCCTTTCATAACGATCGAAATAAAAAGGATGGCATCAATTAGTGCCGTCAAATTACCTAGTTTAGTTTTGTTCTCTCTGATCTGATCAACCGGGCTTCAAAAATTTGCAAACCAAGAGCCGTATGACTAACTAATAACTATGCGCCGTATGACTAACTATAACTAACTAACTAACTATGAATGAGGCGAGGAAAACGTGAGGAATGACGACGGATGGTTTGATTTATGAGTGTGATAATGTTATGTGTATGTGTTAGGAATTAACTAGGTAGGTACAGATGGGTCCAGTGGAGCTATCTCTAAGTACTTACCTACTCATTTATGCTCTAGAAGTCTAAAATTTGTTGCTGTGGGTACTACACATCCAAAAGCTCAAAAAAATAAATACCTACTTTCAAGATTTTACGTACTTAGGCCTGCTACCAATAGCATGAAAGCAAAACTTTTAATTAGGTAGGTACTTATATTATTACGTAGGTACCTACCTACCTATTTTGTACATTTGAATGTGTGTGTTTCCCCCTAGGATGTCCCAAGCTGGACTCGTTGAACCTGGACCACAACTTCGTGACGAGGATCGAGAACCTGGCCGCGGTGCCGGACCTGCACACCCTCAGTATTGCACACAACATGCTTACCACTGTTGGTTAGTGCTATC
Organism: Xanthorhoe designata; assembly: GCA_963582015.1. Lineage (NCBI taxonomy): Eukaryota > Metazoa > Arthropoda > Insecta > Lepidoptera > Geometridae > Xanthorhoe > Xanthorhoe designata. The sequence continues at coordinate 7,937,350 of OY757052.1, forward strand.
TTTAGTACCTACCTACCTACTTTAATGTTGGGTACCTAATAGGTTACCTTTCCTTTGTAAAGTTCGCGCCACGTAAAAAGCGCGCTGGCTGTCAAACTGCGCAGTGGTCGATGATTGGTGGAGAGGTGTTGCGGCGCACTTCATACCATTGATTTAGTTAGGGAGTGCTATTGGTTCGTCAGCGAGTAAACACAGACGCAAACATACCCCCTCCACTTCCCCTCAGCGCTCTTTTTACGTGATGCGACCTATAGTTCTTAGAAAATTAGATAAGTTAGGTAGGTACTTACCTTTAACCTTATACCTACCTCGGCAAGTAACTTCCACAATTTATCGCTGAAGTCAATTGACAACTGCTTCCACTGACTCCTAGACGTACCTAGTACCTACCTAAGTACGACTTGCAGCAAGTTCAGCAAGTCACTAATTCTTCCAGGAGTCCACTTGAGCTAACGTTTACACGTTGGAAGTTGGAAGTCGCTTGTACTATACATGCTCTTTGGTCGCTTGCGCAAGTCAATTTCTGCAAAACTTCGCATAATTCGGGCACCACACATTGGCTAGATAGACTGTTGGTTACTTGGTTCCAACACTCCAATGTGGGTATCGATCTTGGACGGTTATTGGACATAAACATAGCATTGCTATTCTATTCGTAGTCAATGTTGGAACCAATTTGTAAGCCCATGTGTGATGCCCGCCTCGCATAACAAGCAGTTGTTCCGCAGACGACTTGGCGCACCTGGTGAGCTGCAGGAACCTCTCCGTGCTGGATCTGTCGTACAACCGGCTGGAGGACCCGCTCATTGTCGACGTGTTGGCTGAAATGGCGCTTTTGAAAGGTTTGTTTTCTTTGATTTACCTACCTTGGAAATTCCACACAGCGTCATCTAATCTCAAGCTATTGTGTTAGCACATGACTGATTTACTGATATACCTACCCTACACATTAGGTACTTAGGTACCTACATTATTTTAAATATAAATAAATTCCCATTTTTATCCCATTTATTTTCTCATGGGGTTAGGCAGAGACCACGGATCTCCACTCCACTTGCTACGATCCTACCTGACACTCCTCTAATCATTGTAAATACCTATCCCTAATTCTTGATGTCGCCAAAACTTAACTAAGTAGGTAAACTAATTTGACAGCACTAAAAACTCCGGCACCAGAGTTGGCCACTTGCTCATACGAACGAACGAACGAACGAGCACTAAAAGTTGTCGTCCCTTTCATAACGATCGAAATAAAAAGGATGGCATCAATTTTAGTGCTGTCAAATTGGTTTCGTTAAGTTTTGGCGACATCCAGAATTGCCACTAAGGGTGGTATTACACTTATCAAATATCTTTATCCAATTAGGTATGATGTTCAATATTTGATCAATAAATTTCTCACAATACATTACAATACAATACATTTGATGAAGTCGTCCAATTTCTTTGATCAAATATACATTGGACCAAGATATTTGATAAGTAAATGTAATACCACCCTAATATTTGTTTCCACAGTGCTGGTTCTGACCGGGAACCCAGTGGTCCGTGCCATCCCGGCGTACCGCAAGACGCTGACGCTGCGTCTGCTGGAGCTGCTCAACCTGGACAACCGGCCCGTGTTCCCGCGCGACCGCGCCTGCGCAGAGGCGTGGCGCAAGGGCGGCGTGCAGGAGGAGATCGCTGAACGGAGACGGTATTATACTTAAAACTTAGGCCTTTACATCTTTACTAGTAGTACGTTCGTTCGTTTACTAGATGATTTATACAGTCAGGAGGTTTCTGTGGCCAGTTGAGGGTTTTAGCAACATAATTGATTTACTAGACTGGACACTGAATTTTTGTTCCTGGGGAAAAGTTTTTTAGTAGGTAGGTACTGTCAAGTAGGTACCTACTGATCATAAGGCTAGCGGTGATTCATCACTCAGGTTTCCATAGAGAACTGTAAAAAGATCGATGCTTGAGCGAATAGTCAAGTCTCAGGCAGACTCTAAATAGAGCCTTATGGTGGTTACGGGGAAACCAGCGAGTAACTCGAGTAACTCGATGCACAACACGCTCGATGCGAATGTTACATTACACCTCGTAACGTTGGTTACGAGGACCTTTAGAGATTTAACTGAGAAATGAAGGAGACGGTACCAATACCAATGCTGCTACAATGGCTATTTGGGAATTGTCCCAATGTGAAGGCCTCGCACTTTAAATGAATTTGCATTTACGACACTTGCTGCACTAATATAACTATTATCCTTTCAGATGGATAGAGAAGGACCAGGAGAAGGTGATGCAGAGCGTCCGGTACCTCATCCGCATCAGGGACGAGAAGAAAGCCCTCAGGGAGGCGAGGGAGCAGGAGGAAAGGGAGAAGGAGGGACTCCCTCCTAAGGTACAGGAGTAGGCTATCAATGACAAAGATCTCTGACATGTTCAGACGGTTTTGTGATCTATGCAAGCTAGCTTCGTTTTAAACAAACAGTCAATCTTCACAGAAGACTAGTTTTGATTTGCCTTTGATCGATGATCGAAAATTTGACACTTTTTGCCATCAAGTTTCTATTTGTAAGGAACGAAAATGAAGCATGTCAAGTCAACCTCATTTTCTGTAAACTGATATTTGAAATCATATCAAGAAGTTGTCCATGAACGGGATTGATCAACAGGAAGAAACACCCAACTTAAAGGAGGTCGAAGGCCCCTCAACCTTCGAGGAGAAGTATGGCAAGGAGGTGGTGACGCGAGGCGGAGTGGCCGAGGATATGCTGTCTGGTTCTGAAGCTGACAGCACTAGTGACAGCAGTGGGGAGGACACTGAAAAGGAGGAAGGTACTTATGTAGGACCTAATTCTGGTGGGTTTTTAGGGTGCTTAACTTAAAGGCTATTGAACCGACAATTTAAACATTAAGTACCTAAGTACCTATAATACAATATCACGTTGAGTTTTTAGGGTGCTTCATAACTTAAAAGCTATGGAACCGACACTTGAAATATTAGGTAGGTATAAGTATAATAAGTACAATATCACGTTGACTGACCATGACGCACGGCGAGTAGTAGCGACATTGAGGTTGTCTAGATTCTAGACTCTAGCTAGAGTCTACTAGAATCTAGAATCTAGAGTCTAGATTGTACCTCTATGTCGCTACTACTCGCCGTGCGTTATGGTCAGTCAACGTGATATTGTTATACTTACTTAACCTAATGTTTAAAGTACTATTTAGTAGCGAATACTCAGCCACGGCCCTACTGTGAATACCACATGCGTGAATACACTATGTGGTAGCACCGAGATGTCAGTTCCAGGCATTGGTCTAATCGTATTAACTTACAAAGTGACGTGTCTAAAGTTTTTTTATTCAGAATCTGATGTGGATCTTAAGAATCCTAATCTTATCACGAAGGGAGGTCATGCCCAGCAGTGGGTTAAAAGTGGCTGATGATGATGATGATGGATATTCGGAGTGACGCAAAGAAATGCACCTCGAGAGTTTATCTTTCTATTTGCACAACATTCATTTGTTTATTTTATTCTACTTTCAATCATCATTACACCTGAGACCATAAATAACGTAACCCCCAGAAGTACCAACATCCGAGATCGAGTGGTCGCAAGTGGACCGCGGCAAGCGGCTGGTGCAGGAGCTGAAGGATGAGCAGCCGCAGCCGCCTCCCGAGGACTACTGGTACGGCTACCGAGGAGATCTTCAGCCGAAGCCTAGCGGGGACAGGTGGGTCAAGTAAAACATAATTGACGACCTCTGTGGCGCAGTGGGCGAAGGCTTGCCTGAGACGCGGAGGTTGCGGGTTCAATCCCCGCCACGGGAAAAATGTATGCATGTACCTACCTATGTAGGTATTTACAAAAAAAAAAATTCTTATCTAAGTAGTAGGTACATCAGTCATCTGGTTACCATAACACAAGCATTGAATTGCTTGGCTTGGGACAAGATGATTATTAGGTAGGTATATTGGTACCTATAGATATAACACGTGTAGTATTTAGAGACTTTTGGCCCACTCCATTTATGATTATTGGGAATATTGTTGACGACAGGACATGACGAGGTCTTGTTTTTGTAATTCCAGAAACGAAGTGGCTGACATGCAAGCTATCAGCAATCTTCTGTTCAATCAACAGCCGCATAAGGATCAGAGAAAGGGAGTCTCGAAGATCTTAGAAGGTAATTTTAAATGCACCAAATTTGACTTGTCCAGGATGTAATCTGTTCTCTCATCTCATCTCAGCCGTAGCAAAGCGACACGTGTAGATTGACCACTGACATCCTCGAAATGTTTTCCTTTGTTTAGTGTTCGTATTCATGAATGAAATAGAATTCACGTCATCACGGCTCAAAGGTAGAAGAACAAACAATAAATAATTTAAGACATCTTTGTCGATACAGAGTCAAGAACCAAGAAAGGACAAGCCAAGATAACTGAAATCGAAGAAGAAAAGAACGAATCGCAAGCAACTGCTGAGAAGAAACCTCTGATTGAAATAATAGATGCTTATGAGATGAAAATAAAAGAATCCAAACCTGAAAGTAAAGAACTTGAAATGACCGGTATCATAGAAGAGGGTAACCTTATTATAGATCACGATAAGAAAACTGCGAAAGTAAAGACTGATTCTAAAGCCATTAAACCAATGAAGAAGGTTACGATTAAGGAGTTTCCAATTACTGAAGCAGATGATGGCAATATTGGCAATGTTAAAGAATGTGATAGTGATAAAGGTCAAAATGAGAAGAAATCAGATGAAGAATCTAAAAGTGGAAGTGGTGAGAATAAATCTGAGGGTGGATCTGGTGAAAAACCAGAAAGCCTGTCTGACAAGTCTGTAAGTAAATCTGGTGGAGAGAAAACAAGAAGCGGGTCTGGTGAAAATAAACCAGAGGATAGAAGACCTAGTGGTAAGTTGAGATTGATATTTACGACATTTTTTAGTTTCTTAATATCTTAGAAGTGTGGAATGTTTCATTTGGACCTGCCAAATGAAACATTGCACAAGTAGTTAGTATAGCAAGGTGGAAATAATTGGTGAGATCAATTTTATAGATTATCTCGAGAATTTTACTATGAAAAGACAAAAGCGTCGTTTACATATTTTTCATAATTTTATTTGTAGAAACTGTCATGGGATACCATAGTGATAATTAGCCTTTAACTTTTAATTAGCCTTCCCGATAATAGCATGATGTTTTTACTCATTCAATAGTTATGCATAGCTTAAGTTTTCTTAAAATTTTTAAAATAAAATAAAATAACTAATCAACAACCTTTATTCACAGCTGCTTCTGAAGGTGATGGCGTAGCGCTCATAAACTACATGCAAAACTTCAACAATGATGGAGACGACGAGGACTTGAAGCCGAGCGCTGAGGATCTGGAGATATTTGCTGAACTGGATAGAGAACAGGTGGAGAGACAGGCTAGGATTGATAGAGGGGAACCGGCGGTGGATCCTATGGTGAGTGGAGTAAGGTCTGAAATTGAAGAAGTCCTTAATGCAGGACTCAAAAATAAAGACGTCTTGGTCTATTTCCTTTCCTTTTAAACCGTTACAGACTAAAGAAGATTAGGTATAGATGAAATATACCTAAACTTTTGCAGTCCCGATCTCAGGCTCTATCTGTTGAAATAAGTAAACTAAAGAGCAAAATAAGAATAGGTAGACTGAGAAATAAATCAAGAAACATTGTAGAATTAGCAGAACCAAGTAGTAACGCTTGTTTGGTTTAGAGAGGGTATCCCTTTGTCTAACTAAAACAAAAAATTATTCAAACCCAAAGTTTATTTTCTTGTAATTCCAGAAACTATACGACAAGAAGACAATGGGCGAGTTCTACAAGGCCGAGGACAGAGAACCGGTGCATGTGGTGACCGAAACCTCCCGAACGTATTATACTACCTACAAAAACGATAATGCCTTCGACAGGATCGCACTCAGTCAGCTCACGGCTGGGGAGACACCTGGTATGTATTTTCATGTTCCAGGGGGTCTATCATGAGTTAACCGTAAGTATTGAATACTGTCCTCGTTAGCGAGTTAAGTATCACAAATGTATGAAAATGCAGTGCAGCGCTGCCCCCGGTAACTTGCATGAACTAAAATTTATATATATTTAGAATTCTTGACACGTGAGCGAAGATTGAGCTAACTATTTCCACTCGAAAACTGATGACACGCCCGCAGGGCGCGTCACCAGTTTTATTTTCAGGCAAATCAGGATTTTAGGAAGCGGGATTCTTTCGCCAAAAGCTGTAGGTATACCTACCTACGGCCAATGGTAATGCTCCGTTTACGGTTATTAGACACAAACGGAGCATTGCCATTGGCTATTTTAATGTTGGCCCCAAGTTGAAGCCTATGTGGGGCGCCGGCATGACAGAGAATGCATCACATGCACCGGGCATGTCGTCACCGAGACCTCCCGGACAGTGTGTTCTTGCCTGATTCTGTTCCTGGTATCTTGGGTGTCGCGTTGGAACAGGCAATAGAATCTCACCTAGCATGTAAGACGATTCGAAGTGATCCTTGAGGTCCTACTGACCAGATTTTTTTCTTTCTTTCCTAACACACCACTTACAATAACGGTTGCTTCGAAGGACACTTTAAATTGTTATTCTTGGATGTTTTAGATAAGTCCAAAGCGAAGATAACTCACGTGCCTGGAGCCACTCTGTATCAGTACGTGGACCCGAAGGCAGCCAGCAATGATGTGGAGTACGAGATCGGGGAGGAGAAAGTAGATTCCGCACGTAAGGGCATCCATAAACACAATAATAAAATAAAATAAAATAAAAATAGAAATAGCCTTTATTCTATTACATTGAAAAATTCATAATAATAATAAATATACTTCTGATTATAGACATTTGAATAGTTATAATTATATTAGTTAATTTTAGGTTTATTATTTTAAATAAATGTCATGCATTAGGTAGTGGTTTTATGTAAAAGTCGCCTCTCGGGCGTAGGCCTCCCCCATATCTCTCCATAACTCTCTATCTCGTGCCTGTCTCATCCAGTCTGTTCCGCATGTTTTTAAGAATATGTCGTCCCATCGTGTTTTTGGGCGTCCTCTTTTCCTTTTGTTGTCACGTGGGATCCACTCCATTACCTTTTTTGCCCATCTAGCGTTTTCCATTCGACAAATGTGGCCTGCCCAGTTCCATTTAAGTGTTCTTGTTTTATTGACGATGTCGCTTAGTTTTGTTTTGTTCCTAATTGTATTGTTGCTGATTCGGTCAGATAGTTTTATTCCCAGCATACTTCGTTCCATCTTCCGCTGGCACACAGCTAATTTATTTTCGTCTTTTTTTGTGAGGGACCACGTTTGGCAACCATATGTCAGACACGGTAGAATGATGACTTCGTATACTTTCTTCTTGATTTTCATATGTGTTTGTCTGTTCTTCATTATCTCTTTTAGACTCCAGTACTTTTGCCATGATATTGCAATCCGTCTTTGCACTTCCTTTTGTGTACAGTTTTCGAATGAAACCGATTGACCCAGATATATATATTCATTAACAAACTCGATCTTTCCTCCTTCTACTATTATATCCTGTTTTTCTCCGTTGCTTATAATCTTTGTTTTTGATGTGTTAAGTGAAAGGCCTACTATCTTGCTTTCGGTTGTAAGTTCATTAAGCATTTTCTCTAGATCAGTCGGGGTTTTAGCAAAAACAACTATGTCGTCTGCAAAGCGTAGGTGGCTCAGTCGCTCTCCATCAATTAATAGTCCTTTGTTATGCCAGTTTAGGTTTCTGAATATCGTTTCTAAGACGGCTGAAAAGACTTTCGGTGACAAAGGATCGCCCTGTCGCACACCTTTCTCAATAGGGAATTCTTCTCCTTCTCTTTCTAACCTAATTTTGGCACAGCTCCTGGAGTAGATGCTATAAAGTACGCTGATATATTCTTCGTCGAGGCCTTGCTCTAATAGCGTTTCCCATATCGCATTGTATTCGAGACTATCGAATGCTTTTTTAAAGTCTATGAAACACATATAAATAGTCAATCCGTATTCGTTAGCTTTTTGGATGATCTGCGTGACCACTTGGATATGGTCAAGTGTTGCATAGTTCTTTCGAAAGCCCGCCTGTTCTCGAGGTTGATGTTCATCTAGCTTCTTTGTCATCCTCTTTAAGATTATTTTTGAAAAGGTCTTGTATATATTTGATATCAGGCTTATCGGTCTGTAATTACCAAGGTCTTTCCTGTCACCCTTTTTGTGTAGAAGCGTGATTGTTGATCTTGACCATTGTTCCGGTGTCGTTCCTGATTGTAGTATATTATTGAATAGAGTCTGAAGTGGTCTTTGAAGATATTCCGATAAGCATTTTAGTAGTTCGTTTGTAATGCCATCATCCCCTGGTGTCTTGTCGTTTTTTTGTGTTCGTATGGCATACTCTACCTCAGATCTCAGGATGTTCTGTGCCGACATTCCAAACAATGGTTGCGTCTTAGGTTGTGATTTTCCAGATTCAAAGGAATTCGAAGAACTCGATGCATAAAGGTCTCTGTAAAAATCAGTAGCTTCTTTTGTTATTTCAGGTCGTTTTATTAGAATCTTGTCCGTTTTACTTTTCAGACTCGCAGTCCACTCTATTTTGTTCCTAAGTTGCTTGTAGGCTTTCTTTATTCCACCAGTTTTCTCTATATATTTTTCTATTGTTTCTTGTCTTCGTAATTTTCTGTCTTTCGTTATAAGTCTATTGATCTCTTTGCTTATTATGGTTAGTTTTGATCTCATCTGTTTTGTCCTTTTTTCACTGTACATTTGGCTTCGCTCTTCCATTAGTTTCTTTACTTCTGGGCTTAAAAAGTCTGTGTTATTTTTGTTTTTCTTCGGCATCTCTTTTAGAAAGGAGCTCATCTCTTTTTCAAAATTGTTGTATTGTGTTTGTACGTCGTTTGAACTATTTATTGATGAAATGAATTTCTCTTCCCAGTATTTACCACTTTCTCTGGAAATAGAAGTAATGTTTCGAGCATGGTTGAAATTAGGTTTTACAAATATTCTTTTCCTTTTCGATGTCATGTTAAGTTTGCATCGAATCATCCTGTGATCAGTGTAGAAATTCAAATTATTTAAAATGTCAAAGTTGTGTATATAGGAGCCTTTGTTCGTTAATATGTAGTCTATTTCATTAAGTTGTCTTCCATTCGGTGTTGACCATGTCCATTTGTTATGAATCTTGCGTTTAAACATGCTATTTATGAATTTAAGGTTATTTTCTAACGCAAACTCTACTAATTTTTGTCCGCGTTTGCTTCTTTTTCCATGAGAGTGTTTTCCATATATTTTGTCTTCACCTTGCTGCATCTGCCCAATTTGGGCGTTTAAGTCTCCTTGTATAATTAGGTTTTTTGAATTAGCAGACTCTATGGCGGTGCGTACTATGCAGTAAAACTCTTCGATATCTTCCTCATTACTTAGTTCAGTAGGTGCGTAGACCTGAATGATTGACCATTGCATATTGTTTGGCAGCTGTATTTCTAGTGTCGCAACTCTATCTGAGTAAGTCTTTAAACTTATAATATTATTTTTATGTTGTTTTTTGATGAGGAAACCAACTCCATTTCTTCCTTTGGTACTGGAGGTGTGATATAAGATGCAGTCGGTGAACTCTTCAATGATCTCTTTCGCTCTTCGTACTTCACATAGGCCGATAACATCCCAGTTTAGTTTTTGAACTGCTTCCTTCAATTCTATTAGTCTGCTCTCTGCCAGTAGAGTTCGTACGTTTAGACTTGCTACGAATAGATAATTCGATGTTTTCTTGTTGTTTTTATGTTCCATTGAGGTGATATTATATTTCGGGGGGTTTTGGTCGTACTCCTCCACGGTGACCGGCCGGCTTGGAGGAGGCTGAGAGGCGTTAATTAGTTTTTTGAGGAATAAGATTGGTCTGCTTGGTTCGTCGTTGTTGGTTGTGCTCTCTGGTTTTGATTGCGTTGGAGGTAGGGCGTGATGTTATTCGATGTTTTGTTCCTTTTGTGTGTTTGTGTTGCGTTCACGCCCTGCGCCGCCGGCCGTCCCGCGTCAGCCAAACTTTTTTTGTAGTGTGTAGCTGTAGCTTTTTCTGGAGAAGCTGATAGAGGTCTTTTATTTGTTCGCTTCGTGTCGCTGCTCGTATTTGTTTTTCCCTTTCGTGCTCTTTCTTCTAAAATTATTATTTTGTCATAACGCAGTACGGCATTGTTTCCTAGTTCCCGCTGTTTTTTGAGTTCTTCTTGCAAGTCTTTCCGTTTTTGTAAAACTATTGGGGGGAAGTCTTCCTTAATGTAGATGTTAGTATTTAGAAGGGATCTACTTTTCTTCAGTATTTCGATTTTTCTACCCATAGTAGTCAGAGTCACAACTATAGGCCTAGTTTTCTCGTGCTTTTTGCCCATTCTTCTTACTGTGTCTATTTCGTTGTCTCGACACTGGACTTGCATCTGGGTGGTAATTGTACGTAGAATTAGGTTTTGTAGCTCGCTGTAGTTACGTTCCGTTTCTTCAATTCCAAAGAATATTATGTTTTTACGTCTAATTTGTTTTTCCAGCATGTTCAAAGTAGCTTGTTGCATTTCTACTCTTGTCTCTAATTGTTTTGTTCTCGTTTCTATAATATTAAATTTCTCATCTATATTATTGTTTATGGACTGTGTGATATTTTCTTGCATGTTCTGCATATCTGTTTTCTGTGCTGCCAACTCGTTTTGTATTTCTCTAAGTGCCTTCATGATTTCATCCATTTCTAGTTTTATGTTGTTTTTGTATTTTGAAGAATAGCGCCCTCTAGTTTTGTTTAGCTGCAGTTGTGTGATTGTATATGAACTGCGCCCTCTTTTGTGATATTGGTAGACGATTTACAACTTAGATTGAACTGGTAAATATCTCAGAAGAAATTTTGAGTGCAAAAAGCGATCTTCCTATGCCGCGGTTTGAACCAGGATCCTCGCAGACGTAAAGCAGTTGATGTCTCCAATGCGCCATAAACACAATAACCTTCCGCAATTTTAACACTTTTTTTCACAACTCTCGTCCCACTGTTCAAGGTCTTCTGCAAAATCTTCCGACCATCTCTATCCTTGGCTAAATTCCACCATCCTTCGTCGAAGGTGGCGAGGTCATCCCGCCAACTTATTTAAAAACTATCGGAACATATTCGCGTATTCTATTCACTTCGACGTTTCGATAAACAATGACTTTACAGCCACCGGTCAAGAGAAGACTAGCGGCTTATGTCCGATCTTTGACTGATAAAGTTTTGACTACCCTCATTTAACCAAACTATTAGGGTTGCGACACATCACACTAAAATTATCGACAAAGGGCAAACGTTGAAGTTCCGATAGTATGGTAACTCATCTAGGTACCAAATTCCGGCGCCACACATTGGCTTATGACTTGGTTCCAAGCTTGGCTACCAATAGAATGGAATAGAATATTTCGATTATGTCCAATAACTGTGCAAGATCGAACTACACCATGGTGTATTCGATCCAACAGTATAACTTGGAGCCAATATACTCCATGTGTGGCGCTCGCATAGTATTATGTCTGCTGTTTTTAAATCTTGATTTGGAATAGTTTAAAAACTAGTTGATAACAAATATTTCATTATAGCGTCGTCAGGCGAAACAGAATCTATAATCTACATATCCAGCGATTCTAGCTCAAGTAGCTCTGATGAAGAATCTTTAGTCAAGACAACAGTAACGAGAGTAAACCGACCCAAAACTGCTTCCACTCCTAAAACCAAAGATGCCAAAGATGCTAGAATTGGTAACAATGAAAAAACTAAACAAAGTAGAAGAATGACCAAATCTGCAGTTGATTTTGATCAAACAGAAGTTATAGATGACGGGGTTAAAGAAGATAATACAGGAACGAGTCAAGACAAGTATGATTCAATGCTGGGTGTTGATAGAGAGGAAGCTAAGAAGTCGATTATCGAGTCATTTAGCTCAGTTGAAGAAGACGATAGATTCCCTTCTCAAGGTAAAACAGTCTAGGTGTGGCTTTTAGAATAAGAATAATTTATTGCATTATGTTGTTGTGTGTAAAAGATGTTACAAAAATAATAGTCCACAGTCTATGACTTCTTTCTAAATGGTAGGTAATAGATCTTGTTTGATTTAATTAAAGAATTTTATAAATCACTCGACACGCAAATAGCCACCCCACCACAACGAGGACCAATGCATGCGTTAGCATCCTAGTAGTCTGTGACCAATGCGGTCATTACGAAAGAGGGAAAAATCGGAAAGAGTAAAAGAAGTGTAGGGGGGCTAATGTTCAAAGACAAAGATCTTATAAAATAGTCGTAAAAACTAAGTGAGGTCGGTACACCTCTTCCTTCACGACCAGCATCGTAAAGAATCGGAGCAACAGACACGGCTTAATTCCTAGTTTTCTTTTCGATGATCCTCTTATGGCCAGTCTCAAAAACCTGTCTATCTTTGGTTTTGCTTACTGTCGGTAGGAATTTAACACCTTTGTTTTGGAAGTAATGTCAAATATCTACGAGCAGTAATCAAATCCAAAGAGAGAGGTTATTGAGACTGGCCGTTACATGTAGGTAAAGAGCCCAGTTCCAGTTTTTTTGATGAAGTTCGTCATCTCATCTCTCGTTCCCGCAGGTGTGAACTCCAACGCGAGTGAGAACGCAGCGATAGACCAATGCGTCGCGACAGAGATCCTAGACCGCACGTTGCGGCATGAAGAGAACGAGTTGTACCGGCAATTCGACCTTATCAACACCCACGCCGGACGCATCGATAATCATACGAACACGATCATCGAGCATATGGCTGAGACGATGGAAGATGCCACTGTAAGTTCTTTAGCTTTTTATTTTACTTTATTGCAACAAAAAAAAACATTTGAAAAAAGAGCAGATGAACCCTAAAAAGAGTTCCAGCAAACCTTATTGGGAGAGAGAGATAGAGTTGTTCGTGTTTCTGGGAATAGGTATATTATTTTTCCATTCTGAATGAAATAAAACATCGTGAGAAAGCCCGTTACAACCAGTAGGTATCTTGGATTGTTTCTTACGAATTATAGTGCCCAATTTAATTTTTTTGTGAACCTCTGACTACACTCTTAAATGTTCTTCTTGTTCTTCTTCAGCTTCCAGAAGTATCCCGTATCCTAGAGGTCCACATCGACGCAGCGGAACAAAGATGGCGCGCCGGCGAATTCGTTCCTTCCTTTGCCAATCCAACCAATGAGCCATACGACGAAAACGAAACCACACTTACGCCCGACCAAGAAGTCTCTCTATCAGAGACTTTGACAGAGAGCAATGCCAACGAAGCTGTCAACGTCACTTTCACTGTAAGTCCGAGCAAAATGGCGGCCAATGATTCTGGTTTCGATTGTCAAGATGATTCAAAATTGTATGAATCGATAGAAGAGAAGGTAGATGAATCTGGTGATGGTGATGTTTTTGAAGACTGTGTTGATGATGGTGATAAAGCAGAGGGTAATGATTTGAAGCCAGGATTTGATCGCGTGAGTGAGAAGTACTCTTTAGAAATGAAGTTAGCTTTAGGAATTGAAGATAAATAGGGTAGTTTAGGTCTACCTGTGTTTATAACATGCACAATATTATCTACTTACCATATTGAGATGTATTATAGAGCCACAATCAGACAAATTAAATGTAAACGCCAAAACTCGGCGCACGCTACGTAGTGCGCAGAGTTTTTCATTTTTGCGTACAAGCGACATTAAACATTAAAACAATCGACATAACGTCTACATACCAACCAACTTGAAGCAATAAATGAAATGAATGAATATAATATGAATACATTCAAATGTCATTGTATTAGAACATTGAATTTGCACGCACATTGTTTGAGAGTTGTCAGCTTAGATTGTGACTCTTTAATACATCTCAATGACTTACCACTGTTTTTTTTAAATAGTGATGTTTTAATTAGAATAGTTTTGTTCAATGTACCTGATTAGTGGTTGATTTTATTTTAAGTTTTTTTTGTTCATGAAAGATAATGTTGTTTGTTTGTTAATGCAATTCAATAAATAATTATGAACTTAATAAGCTAGTTGTTTGTTTTCTCCGTTATAATTATAACACAATAAACTACAGAAATATTATAACAACTTAATATATTTTTCTTCTAAATTACATTATTGCACTGAGTGTTGGCATCAGTGATTGAATAAGTCGGTACCTACTTATTATTTAACAATCAATTTTAATAATAATTTCATTTGATATGGTGCAATGGTACGATCTCGCCAAATTCCGCGCCGACTGGACCATAATATTAGCGCAGTAGTAACGAATGGATTATTATTTTATTTACTTATTTTTATGTATTTATTCTTCGCCTAACTGATTTGGCTACGAGGACTATATCGTCATGGCCGAATAAACAAAAGTGCTTGACATAAGCATTTCTGACGCTTCGGCGGCCGCTGCCTTTTTTTGGTTCGATAACAGCGATTATTTGTTAAAAAGATATCTTTGTCAGATTTAAAGCATTACTACAAAGTTTCAATCACTGGTGCCTTCACCTAATTTATATATAAAAATATTTTATAAATACACACGTTTTCACGTACAACATCTACTTACACAGAATATAGTGGCAATTCGAAGTGTCGCAAAGCTTAACTAAACTAACTAAAATTAATGCCATCCTTTTTATTCCAATCGCTATCAAAGGGACGGCAACATTTTTGGTTAGTGAAATTTAGCTTTTGCGATACTCCGAATTGCCACATAAAACAAGTTATTTACAGATAGTTACAACATTCAACAAATCTATACTTTCTTGTATAAAATAAACAAATACCGAGAAGGTAGGTTACCTACTTAATTATATAAGTAGTCAATGATAATAATTTAAGAGTCCTCACTCAATATATAGGTCGCGCCACGTAAAAAGAGTGCTGGCTGTCAAACTGCTCAGTGTCGATAATTGGTGGAGAGGTGTTGCGGTGCACTTCATACCATTGATTTAGCGAGTGCTATTGGTTCGTCAGCGAGTGAACACAGGCGCAAACATACCCCCGCTACTTCCCCGACCAAGCTCTTTTTACGTGGAGCGTCCTAGGTATATCTAACCAATTTTAAGCGAGTTATATTAAAAATATAAATTCATTTTGACATGCAGCAAGTTTTATAAAATGTTCTTTATGTACAAAATACCTAGATAAACTTGTAGGATTTCATAGAAATAAATAAATAAATTTTCCTTGGACATTCCACACAGCGAAATTATTGCTTTTCGTATGTTACAATATTAAAATGGACAAGAGCACCTAATTTCAATACAATTTTAAAGCACTTGATGACAGATATTTTAAATATTTTTTATCTTGATGTTTTTAATAGAGAACTCTAAGAATGTTCTTAAATAAAATCTAAAAATATACATCCGAATCTTGGCACGGAATCTAAATTTACGATTTACGATTATAATAGACCTTCTGTCAGACAGTTCTTTTTACCCTCAGGGTTATATTGTTTTCACGCAAAAACGCATTTTTAAGTTGTAAAATTGCACAATATAATTTACTTATTTCTAATGAATATTTACATACAACATTGTTGCTCATTAGTGGCAATTCAGAGTGTCGCAAAAGCTAAACTAAACTAACTAAAATTAATGCCATCCTTTTTATTTCCATCGCTATGAAAGGGACGGCAACATTTTTAGTTAGTTTAGTTTAGCTTTTGCGACACTCCGAATTG
The DNA here is from genome assembly GCA_963582015.1 of Xanthorhoe designata. Classification (NCBI taxonomy): domain Eukaryota; kingdom Metazoa; phylum Arthropoda; class Insecta; order Lepidoptera; family Geometridae; genus Xanthorhoe; species Xanthorhoe designata. The sequence continues at coordinate 7,953,083 of OY757052.1, forward strand.
CCACTATTAGTAATCTAAAAAGTTAGTCTACATTTCTATTAAATATGATGTTACAATGTGATCAATAAGTTATTGGGTTTTACCTATAATATAATTATGTACTTACCTAGATTTAAAGAATGTTTTTTTCTTGTTACTCTTATGACAATGAAAAGAGATAGCAATAGATTTACATTTTTATATCTGTTATAGTCTGTGGGTAAGACATTAATTCGGCATTTTATGAGGAAGTTTAGTAGGTATTTTATTTTTCGTTCCTGTTTTTTACATGTTATCTAGTGAAAAGATTCCAAAGGAAAGTCAGAACCCATGTAATTTCATCTAACTCAATGTATAGCTTGAGATCAGCTGGACTGATTTTTATGACATTTTTATGATTACAAAAAATGTATAAACATAAAATTTTTCGAAAAATATTACTTTTATGTACATTTTGTATGAAACATTTTGATAATCAAATTCTTGAGGGTCAGTTAGGTTTCGAGGTCAGCTAGTTTTCTATAAACACCACTATATCCCTGTACAAGATGTCATAAATACATTTACAAGAATACTCACGCATGAAAACAACACAACCCCCTGGCGCAGTCTAAGAAACCATCTTCGGCAATACCACATCAGGCTGCATGATGCTTCAAATCGAAGATTTCCATCAAAAGGGGTTCAATTGGGTTAACATCTAAATATACCCCTGTCACTTCCTCGGCAAGTTTACGGAGTTCCAGAATCTTCTGGATCAACTTGAGGAAGGTGGACTTGGCTTCGCAGCCAGGGTATACACTTTCTAGGTAGCGACGGAGAAGGTAGTAGTATGAGTTCTGAAAAAATGTTGCTGTAATAAATGTCTTTAGCTGGTAACTAACGGCTAGTCTCAATAACCTATCTATCTTTGGTTTTCCTTACTGCGGGTAGATATTTAACATTTCTTCCATACAAAAAACGTCAAACAGCTACTGATAGTAAGCAAAACCAAAGATAGATAGGTTATTGAGATTGGCTGCAAACAAAAAGGTAGGGAATATTTATTTAAAATATCCTAGCAAAACACCTTTAATTACCTCCTTAAATGGGATATATTTCTAAAAACGAGGCCCAAATTGGGTTAAATTTTTTAAAAGCGGTATTTTCACCTCTAGCTTGATTACATCCAATTGCTTTTCTGAATGGGGCATCATCGTTACGAAGAATTTTCCTGCTTACCCCTTAAATGGGGTAACATTTTAAAAATCGGTATTTCAAATGCATCTTACCTGCTCTAACTTTATAACATCTGAATGCACGACCCTTGGTCTTGAAGGCGTGAATAACAAGATGGCCGACATTATCAATATAATGTTCTCGTCGGCGCTCCAGGCGGGAGAGAAAGAGAGAACAAAGGACAAGTGAGAGCGGTATATGTTGCCTTTCGCGAGCTTCAAAAGGTCAGTGCGGATGTTCGCTACGTTGTTTGTTTGAGGTATCTGAAAGGGTATGAAATTTCTTATTTATTGTCAATCAATATTACAGATTGGAATGTTTCACTTTCAAAACTTTCGTGAGTTGTATTAGACATTATAATAGCACACGGGAATAAATCGACGATAATTTAACGTGAGTAATTTCCCGTGTGCTATTATAATTGGAATGTTTGTTTAATCTAAGTATTTTTTTGTACGCTATATTTGTTTTTGATACCTACAGACTGTACTCGGAAGTGATAGATAGATAGATAGATAGAGAAATATAAACCTACTAGCTACGCCCCGCGGTCGTACCCGCGGTGAACAGTTCCCCTTCCCGTAGGAATACCGGGATCAAAGTAGCCTATTTTGTAATCCAAAAGCAATCAGCAAACAGGCATTAGAATCACCTAGCATGTAAAACGATACTTAAGTGATCCTTGAGGTCCTACAAGAATAAATGATTTTTCTTTCTTTCTTTCTTTTCAATCCTTTTACTAAATTTCATTCAAATCCGTCCAGCCGTTTGAGCGTGAAAGAGTAACAAACACACACAAACTTTCACCTTTATAATAATAGTGTGATGTGATGATAAGTGTGATAACCTTCATAATACACCTTTTAATGCAACATTCGTAAAAAGCGAGCAATTTAATCTCCGAAAATAATCGTCAAATCCTCCAGAGTAACCATACAACAAAAAAATATGAAAATAGAACCATCTTCTTTTTCGAAGTCGGTTAAAAATGTGTCCCTGGCAGCGTACCTTCCATTGATCTTTAGTTCCATCGTAGTTCATTGTACTCCGCAGCACCATCATTTCTATGCATCCTCCTTTCAATAGTGCTATCTGAAAAATAATTAATGTTTAACAAATACAAATACTATTTAGTAATACATATTATAGCAAATAATATAGTAAGGTAATCGTCCCCTTGATATAAATGAAAATGGGTCAAAATCACGCCCAAAGGGGTCGGTTACAAACATACATACAAGAGCTAATAAAAAGAGTGTAAAAAGTATGTTCGTATGAGCAAGAAACTCTGGTGACGGAGTATTTAGGCCGCCTTGAGGCCTCCGTCATGGCTTAACGACTTTAAAAGCCGGGACCGAAAATTTAAAGTGCTGTTATAAATTTAAGCCATTGGGAATAGCTTGAATAACTAACGTAAGTAATTGTTCAAACAATAATTTTAAGCCATAGCGCGAAGCTTAGAACTTAAGCCATCGGGGGTAGCTTGTGACGAGCTTAAGCCATATTTATATTTACCTGGTCTTCCTCGCACATGTTCTTGAATGCGTTTATTTTCTTGGCCATTTTGATGAACCTCCTTATTGCAATGGCCGTAAAGTTCACTATCGTCACTAATCTCGGATCATGCTGGCCTTCGCTCTCCTGAAACATTATGAAGATATTTTTTACTAGGACCAACTAACACACAGCTACGTCAAAAAATTTGATAACACTGTTCAGTTCAAAAAAATAGAAAAAGAAGGATGTTCTAACTGATTAAAAAATGAAATATGATCATGACTGTATCCCAATACCAAATATGTATTTGGACATACCTCTGACTACCCTCTTAGACATCTTCAAAAGGATCTAAAAATTGCAAGATCTGAAAGAAATGTCTACCGCTCCCTGGGATACAGTCATGTTATAATTTTTTTTTTTTATTCTTTTTTATAATTATGTATGCCGTGCTCAAGAACAGGCATTAGAATCACCTAGCATATAAGACGATACTGATGCGATCCTTGAGGTCCTACCAGAATAAATGATTTTTCTTTCTTTCTTTCGAACCCACAGACCTTGTTAAATCCCGCGGAATGGGCCGTGTCCCCGACCAACATAGACATGTCGTCGTCCACGGGCGCGTTCAGAGACTTGTTCGCTACTATCAACTCGTTCAGTTTCGCTCTCTCAACCTGCAATATTGATATTATTATTATTAGCAGCCCTCATGGTTACCATAACACAAGCATTAAATTGCTTAGCTTGGGACTAGATGACGCCGTGTGGAATGTCCAAGGATATTTATTTATTTATTAAATACTGTACCTCGTTCAGTTCCCTAGAAGAGCCGCACGGGTTGACCGACGTGAACGCTTCAAACTCCAGTTTGATCGCCTCGCACAGTATCGACTCCATCGAATTTGGCTCTATTCTGTACACAATTTATTAGAATGAGAACATCATCACACTAATCAGACTATCACATCACACTAATTACTCTATCACATCACACTAATATTATAAAGGTGAAAGTTTGTGTGTGTGTTTGTTACTATAGGTACATAGTAATGGGTACACATATTGTAGTATTTTTATATTAATGTTTTTTACAATGTATAATTGTGTACTGTTGGCGTTGCCTTAATAAATAAATAAATGTGTGGTTATGTGTGGTGCCGGCATTAGCAGGCTATGTAACTGTAAAATAACTTGCCTTTCAACATCCTGCAGTATATCCCTAGCCTTGTTCACGTTAGGATCGTTGCTGGTGGTCGGAATTTCCTCGCAAACATGCTGGGCCGGCTGCGGGGCTGGCGCGTCCCCATTGGTCAATAAAGATCTGGAAGTGGAATGATGTTCTGTGATTGGCTGAAATCATGGTCCTTTGTTTGATGCACATAACATGGGTAATGGAACTCAATATGTGCAGGTCCCTTGGCAAGACAAAGTGATGGCAGATGGAGTCAGGAGTAAGACTTTGACCGAGTGGTGGCCAAGAATCGGCCATAGAAAACTAAGTTGTCCGAATGAGAGACAAGTTGATAACATAAAAAACACCATACCTATACATTTTGGATGCGTATGACAATTAATATATGGCTTAAATAATTTATATGGAAAATATCATTTAATTTTATTGCTGTTAATCGCAAAGTTTCTGAAATAATAAATAACCTTAGTACTCACCTACTTATATAAAAAATTCATGACATTGACAAATAAATATCTTGAAAATGGCTTTTTAATCACCAATAATAGAAAAAAAAATACTACTATCATTTAAAGATTACAAGTTATTAAAATATTTTGATAAACAATCTACTTTGTTTTGTATTAGCTACTGCATGCAGCTTCCCACACTTGGGATCCGAACTAAATGTGACCTATGTCCTTTCCCAAGGTCTTGTCTACCTCTGTACCAAATTTCATCATAATCGGTTCAGTCGTTTAGGCGTGAAAGCAGACAGTTACTTTTGCATTTATATTAATGCTGGTCACTGTTGTCGACAACATTTAACACGGGATATGGACAGGTGATGATAATGTAAATCAATTACCTTATACTACTTGGTTTTGGTGGTTCCATAAATGAGCTACTATCCACTCCATCATAAGTATACGGATCTAGTAACCTATGATCGTAGATCTCTCGATTGATCACAGACTTTTCATCAATTGGTAATACCTTCATATACGGCTGAGTAGATTGTACAGGAGGTATCGGCTGGTAACTGTAAGGAGGTAGGGAAGCTTCCAGATCATTGCTCATTGGTGATTGGACTGTACTACTAGGGCTACAGCTTGTGCTAAGAGCATCATATGAAGGGTCAGACGGAATGTATCGACTAGTTGAGTCATCATCCTGCCTTAAACTCTTTGAACTGGAGACTGCATCATCTGTGTCAGTTGTTTGTCTCTTTCTCGCACGGTTCTCTTCTATCTTCCTCCGTTTCTCAGCCTTGTCCTCCTCAGACATAATGAACTCCTTTACCATACCTACCGACAAACACTTTTCCAATCGACATTTCTGACAGAATCGACGCGTGACCACTGTTATAACACAATTATTCGTGAAAGGACACTTCAGTTCTTTACTAGTCAGAGCATTTCTCCTAAAAAACGCTTTGCAACTTTCACAAGATATTGCGTTGAAGTTATAACCAAGGGCCTTGTCCCCGCAAACCAGACATATCTTCTGCAAATTTGACGGTATCTCTTTCTTCTGACTGCTAGATTCATCTTTTTTAACACTCTCTTCCATTATCACGTAAATTTGACCATGAGCAAAACATAAACATTAGTCATGAATCGTACATTTTTACACATTTTACACAGTTGCGAAAAAGGTCTCGATCGAGGCATGCAGTGCCTAACTGAGATTACCAGATTAATGTTTTTACAATTGCAAAGTTATCGCGATAAAACACAAATAAAAAGATAAATAAATCGAAGGAAAGGTAATGTCCAATGTTTAAACGGGTTACGGGGTTGGGTAATGATGACATGATTGACGTGCGTGACGTCAAGTCAAGTGATTGTTATGTCAGTTATCAATGTCATGGAGTGCAAACAAAGTGATGTTTTCTAGTTCATAAGCATGCAACCCATTGACAATTCTTTCTATAATTCTTTCTTCTGGATGCAACCTGTGTGCGATTGAGAATGATTTCATTTCGACAGGTACTTAGATTACTTACAATGGATGGTAGCACAGACTACTAGGATGCTGGTAGCTGGTAGTTTAATAAAATGGTACTTACATAACTTAAGTAGGTACCACTTAAGGGACTGGCTCCACGGGCGAGTGCATGCATCGCAACGATTCCGTCCTCATAGCATCGGGTACAAAGTGTATGTATCGGGTAGGGTAATTTCATAATAAGGGTAATTTACACCTAGGAAAATTGATGTCCATCAATCTTCCTAGATTTACACGGTAAGGCGATTACGATAAGTATTATATTTTGTTTGGTCAATGTAACCAGCCCCCTGATTGTGTAACTTGTTTCACATTGTATCCAAGTTGTATCAAAGCAAAAATCACAGTAAATCGCGAAAATAACTGTCAGATTTAACGCTGATTAAGTAAATTAGTAAGTAACTTACTTAATTACTATCATATTTGACAGTTGTTTTTGCAATTTACTGTGATTTTTGCTTTGATACAACTTGGATACAATGTGAAACAAGTTACACAATCAGGGGGCAGGGCTTGGAAACCGGAAAAAATTTCAAACCGGTTTCGCCTTAAATACCTACAACCTTTTCATTACGGTAACGTGCTAACGTAACCTCTATTGGAGCGGTTAATGCGAGCTAAACTGTCCAAGCGGTTTTTGAAAATGATTAGTTCTTTCCAGGGCTTGGAACCGGTTTGAAATTTACCTGTTCGGAACCGGTAAAAACCGTTTTTTCAATGTATTTCGTTCGGAACGTAAACGTTATCGCGAACTAATGAAAAACCTCAATGAACCGGTATATCCAAGTGTATCTAAAACGCGTAGGTTTTCAAAGGTGGCAAATCTTGGCGGCTAGGCGCAGCGCAGGCGTGGACGCTCGCTACGAGGGAAAGAACTAATCATTTTCGTTCTATACCGGTATTTCGAACAAAAACCGCTTGGACAGTTCCGCTCGCATTAACCGCTCCGATAGAGGTTACGTTAGAACGTTACCGTAATGAAAAGGTTGTAGGTATTTAAGGCCAAACCGGTTTGAATTTTTTTCCGGTTTCCAAGCCCTGGTTCTTTCCCTCGTAGATAGCGTCCACGCCAGCGCCGCGCCTAGCCGCCAAGATTTGCCACCTTTGAAAACCTACGCGCTTTAGATACACTTGGATGTAGGTACCGGTTCATTGAGGTTTTTCATTAGTTCGCGACAACGTTTGCGTTCCGAACGAAATACATTGAAACAACGGTTTTTACCGGTTCCGAACAGGTAAATTTCAAACCGGTTCCAAGCCCTGAATGTAAATCTTAGTACCTACCTATCGTCGCGATGAAATCGCCATGTAGAGAGGAAGGGAGACACGTTCAATCATGGACTAAGAAGAAGGAATACCTATACATCCATGATCATGGTCATGGTCATGGTCATGATCATGGTCGTCCATGATCATGGATGTATTACTAGACCGTTTTGATCCTTCTTCTTAGCGTTCAATAGACAGTGTAGGTAGGTTATAGAAATAAATGGCACGACTAGGTAGGTACTTTATTGAAGTCGGTTAAAAATAAATATGCCTTACGGCAATGTCGCGAATGCTAGTTTAATTTGTTATCTACTGTCTCAACTTAGGTACCTAGGTACTTAATTTTTTACTAGAAGAACTACGTAGGTATACCTACTTACATCACCTAGACCGCCAATAATAATTATTATAACTTTAAAGGTAGGTAGGTACTATATATCCAGTACTTATCCATAGAACTATATAGTACTTACTTACATTTATATCGATGATACTATCTATTTACTTAAGTAGGTAGGTACCTAAGTACATGGGATTACATAAGTAGGTACTTCCTAGTAAGGTCGAACATCGAAGGCTATCAGAAGACATCCATTTCACTGAAAAGCGGCATTTATCGCTGACTGTAGGTAGGTAGGAAGTTCCTACCTACCTACAGTCAGCGATAAATGCCGCTTTTCAGTGAAATGGATGTCTTCTGATAGCCTTCGATGTTCGACCTTGCTTGGTATGAAGTGTCTATTTTACTTAAGTAGGTAGGTATATAATTTTAATTAAGTAGGTACCTAATTAATTAAGTACCTACCTGGTATAGGTACCTACCTAACTAAGTAGGTACACCATTGGTGCTGGGCAAGCCTAAAGGCCTAAGTAAGTTCGTATGAACTGGCAAGTGGCCAACTCTGGTGACGGAGTTTTCAGGCTGCCTTTCCTCCATAACGTGACGTGCGTCGCCCAACGTTCTGGATGCATAGCGAATATAGGTAGGTACTTAATAATTTATTTGTTCTCACGACAAAATGATGCAAAGTTTACAAAAATCCGAACGTGCTGTTTTGTGAAAAATGTCTTAGAACTCGCCGGAATTGTAAATAACGCATTCTTTTACATTTTGCTGATGAAGAAGTATGCCGATCTTACGTTGCAGCGATTAATTATGCTCAGGTATTTTGAAATATGTCTAGGTACTTTTCTATAACATCAGTAACATCCTGGCCTAGCTACCGCTGTGCTTTCCGAAGGAAACTTTCAGGGCACTGTTGCCGTGCACGCGACAATGCCACGTGAGTGGACACTGAACGCGTTAAAAAATAAAGATGAAATCTGGAACAGGAAATAGTGAAAGCCTCACGGAAAATGCTTGTCACCCCTTCTGACCACATATTTTTATGAATGGGACGATGACGTAGGTAGGTACCTACCTAAATCGGATTTCCTAAACATATAAGTAGGTACCTACCTACAGACAGGTGGATTAAAGTAGGTACCTAATACCTGTGCTGTTTCAGAAAGATAATACTCGTATTTGCCAAGCCAATGCTGTACCAAGTTGAGTGCAGTATCTATTTTTGGGTAATTTAACATTTTACCTATTGATTTTTTATAAGGGTGCTATGTACGAAACTGAATGAATGTGATATATTTCATTCCCTGCCCGACTTTGCGGTTCTCTCCGAAAGAGAGCTATCATACTTCACCTTAGAGAAAGTAAGAAACTACTAGGTCCAGCTATTCACACAAGTTAGTCGTTGGAAAAAAATCTAGAGTCAAGCTTGCCGATTTTTAAACTTTTGCCGCAACACAGTAATTTCTAAACTTAATAAAACCCAAATCATGATCATGACTTTTAATCATTACAATGTTCACGATGCGTGTGTTTTTTGCAATATTAATTAAATTCGTCATAGTCAGTGGAAATACCTACACAGTTAAGATAGGTGCTGAAAATCATGTTAATTTGATAGATAGCAAGTTTTTGAGCTTTACTATCGATCCGAAGTATTTGTTTTCGACCAGCGACAAGTATAACAGGTGCGTGTTTTATCGTTCATTTATCTATGGTTGTATGCTTAGATCAGTGTGGTACAGTCAGCGATAGAAGTTCATGAACAATTTTTTTTTTTGCAAATTTCTTTTTTCTTTTCTGTGGAGAAGATCAATTTAGCTGTGAGGATAATTATTAGTACCTTCTGGGCACGCCTACTCTATCTCAACATTAATCTCTATTCCAAGAACTAGGTACTTACTATGCTGCGGTTAGGTAACAAACATACCTAACCACCTCCTTTTTTGAAGTCGCTAAAAAATGTATTTGTTTAACAAAATACTGTATTTTAATGTTCATTCTTTCAGTAAAGAATGCATCTGCATGGCCTCAGCCCTATCCCCTGCCTACCTCCGGATAGCAGGTCCTTCCACTTCCCTCATGTCCTACCACAACTCCTCCATCTCCATCGAACCGGAGCCGGAGAGGAACCGCTTCCAGAGCTTCTTCAGCGAGAACCTCGCGAGGATTGACGAGGCGTTCAGTCAAGACCGACGCTGGAAGGTGGATAAGAAAGAAGGTAACTTAGGCCTTTACATCTTTACTCGATGATTTATACTGAGTCAGGAGGCAAATACTGTATGTACTGCCTGGGACATTGCTGAGATGGAATAGGCTTGTTAAGCATCCTCTCAGCTTAGCCGGCCATATCCACAGGAATGACACGATCAATACCGTGAACAATGAGGGTAACAGTACCTAAATACAGTTTGGAGATTAGCTTGTCGTTTGGTGATCAATCATATTTTTAATCTAAGTACCTACCTAATTAAATCTAATCTAATTCCCCGCTCATATCGTCATTTACATACATTACGGTTTTAATTATCGTAGAAAAATTTCTGTACCTATTAACAACTTTAAGTCTATGACCCAGACTACCAAATTTTAGTCTAAGCCTTCTTTTAACATTTCTTTAAATAAAAGAACACAATTATCTAATCATTGCTTGAAACAATATCATGCTCTTGACTAAGGAATCGGATTAAATCATAGGATAATTTAACTCCGTATACACTTTAGGTATAATTTACTCCAAAATGTTCCTTAACTGGTCCATCAGGTCGCGTAAAGAGGAACCACGCCTCCCTAGAAGTGTCCCACGCAGAATGGCGTCGCTTCGCTCGCTGGGCCAAGAGCGCTGGTTTCGGGCTTGTGTTCGCGCTGAACGACGCTGAGCGCACGCGATCTGGTCTCTGGGATCCCAACATGGCGCTAAGCATCCTCACTGTGGCGGAGAAGGCTGATGTGGGGGAGATCTTCTGGCAGCTGGGATATGGTGAGCTTGGAAAAGAATATTACAAATTTATTGGTTGTAGTAGTAGGCGTAAAATAACATTGGTTTTAGTGACAAAAACTGTCATTTAAACATGTTTAGTTAAATTTCGTTTGTATCTTATTGTCTCTAAGACGAAAACCGTTATTCATAATGTAATGTAGGTACTAGTAAGCTGACGTTAGCTGAGAAGGCTGTTATTATACCTATATATCTGTTGCTATCTCTTTTCATTGACATTAGAACAAGAAAAAAAACTTAATAAAGCCTTCTTACATTTACAAATCAGTATGAATAATGGAGGAAGTTTATTGCAACATTTCATTTTTATTTTCTGTGTACCTATATGAGGCTAAGGTTTCCACGATGAAAGTTTTTTTTATTAGGTATAGATTTGATGCTTTAACACACGATTAGAATTGAAAGTGCTGGATATCATTCAACTGATAATAATTGGTAATATAAGAGTGCCAAATCGTATGAATTATAGATCGAGTTGATTGACGACGCTTGACTTAATTAACCTATAAGATTTATGTTTTTAGTTTAGATTTCAGATTTAAATCTCAATTTATTGAACTCTTCTAGAATGTACAAACCAATCGATAGAAGAATATCTGAACGACCTGGAAACTCTGCGCGTCATCACAGAAACCTTCCCCCCGGGCCGCGCCGGCCAGTGGAAGGTGGTCGGTGCTGACGTCACGGGCTGTCTGCATCAAGACTCTAAGAGCGACTTCAAGGACTATGTCTCGCTGTCCAGTGATATGATGGATGCTATACTTTTAAATGGGTAAGCTATGAGTATTATGTGGCCACTAGGCAGTGTGAAGATTGGCTCCAACGGTCCAAAGCACTATAAGATTAGGTAATTTTATTTATTATCACAATACAACTATTTCTACAGATTAACCTGATACAATAGCGTAGTCTAGGTACATTACAAAATATAACCAACGGTTTACTATCAAGATCTTCCATCTAAATGTTGAGACGGATATGTAATTACAAACTTTTTGAATAATAAATTAATTTAGTGGGATGAATCTCGACGAACAATACGAACGATCGTGAGGCAGAATCTCGGCAGTGCATCAATAGCATTATTACATTGCATCACATTCATAAAAATCGTATGAGTTACTATAGGTTTTAACCTGGCTACAAACAACCTCTGTGGCGCAGTGGGCGAAAGCCCGCCTGAGACGCAGAGGTTGCGGGTTCGATTCCCGCTGCGGGACAAATGTTTGTATGATCTGCAAATATTTGTCTCGAGTCTGGGTGTTTTCTATGTATAATATGTATGTATTTACAAAAAAAAAAGTATCTATGTAGTATATCAGTCATCACATCAGTCATCACATGTGGTTACCATAACACAAGCATTAAATTGCTTAGTTTGGGACTAGATGACGCCGTGTGGAATGTCCAAGGATATTTCTTATTATTATTTATTTATACCTTACTGCTATAACAGCCCGCATTTTAGTTTTGCTATTAGTCAGTTAAAAGGACAATCTACTTTCCAGCAACTCCTCAACTGCAGAATTGGAGCGAATGTCAGAACGCGACCGCCTCAAGCTGCTGAAGCTCCTCAGCCGCAGCAGCACTCCTCTCTGGCTGACGGAGAGACGTGGGCCAGAGTCTTCGGAGCTGGCACGCGCTGCTGATTGGCTGACGGGCCTGGGACACGCAGCGAGGAACGGCTTCTCCGTGCATTATAGGGAGCTGTTGGAGGAAGAGATGTTCCAGCCTACTTTGGTAAGAATCACGCAGCAGATTACCATCTCTAGTTGGACGGGTGGAGTCTTTAGAGCTGGCGCAAACCATTGGGTGATGGACCCTGCTTCTCTAGTTTCTGGGTGAGTGGAATCACTGAAGCTGCTGATAGGCTGACTGGCTTGGTACACTTAGCGAGAAATGGCTTCATCGTGCGTTATAGAGAGCTGCTGGAGGAAGAGATGAAAAGATTCACGTAGAAACACACCATACTGTTATAGTGGAGGTGGAATCTTCAGAGCTGGTAAGAGTTACTGATTGGCTGGCTGCGAGGAACGGCTTCTCCGTGCATTATAGGAGAGATATTCCAGCCTACTTTTGGTCTTTGATTTATGCAGTAGCTCAGCTCTGTGTTTGACGGAGCGGACTGGAGTCCTCAGGGCTGACGCGAGCTGCTGATTGGCTGACTAGCCTGGGTCATGCAGCAAGCTGCAGGCTGCAGATAACATTGTTGTTTCAGTCTCCTCTTGGTCCATTGGCACATTGCCCTCTAGTCATGGCTTAACGACTTCAAAAGCGATGACCTCAGAATAGAGAAGAACGTATTCTGAGGCGAGGACTGACAATTTTACAAATTTCATTAAATTGTTCATTTGCCAGATACTTCAGTCAGAATCAGAATCAGTGGTGGTTTAGATTGTTATTGAAACCAATTTGACGAGTTTGCGTCCATTGAATAAAAACGATCTTTAAATAAATGTTGCTATCCGCAACGGTACACTACAAATAGCTCGTAGGAACACAACTAGATAATTTCATCGTCTTTTACGTGTACGTGTTGTTTCCAACTAGATACTCGTTGTTGTTGTAGATTAGATCAAGGATAATTTCCGCTGGTAGGTATACCTATAATTCATAGGGGTAGAGTTTATCTTTGTCGATATCAAACTATTTTTGGGAAAATAATCGTTTCGGACATGATAGAAATAAGTTAAATTCGCCAGCGGTTTTGCTCGCGTGGCACTAACAGTAGGTAGCCTATGTGTTAGTCCAGGTCATAAACTATGTAGGTACTTACCTATATTTAATTTCAGCCAAATCCGTTCAGTAGTTTTTGAGTGAAAGAGTGATAAACATCCATCCATACATCCATAAATCCATAACTGACCCCTCCAAGACTGATAAGTTTGAACTCCGTTTTTCTTTTTGAACAACAATACCTAATAAGCAGACGAATTATACGAGGGGTAAGAATGTCAAATGTCAAACAAAAATATATGGTACTACTTACTTACCTACCTACCTATTTTAATACTTATCTCTGGCACATATAAAATCAGCAGTCACAAACTGTTACATAAAGAAGACCTTAATTGTAATATCCTGTGGGGACATCGTCGGCCTTCAATTCACAAGTCTAGTTGTGTGCAACAGAGATTTGTACCGCATGGTTACAGTTTAGAAAGATAGTGTAGGAACACATTTGGTGATTAAAACCATCATCTTCTACTGAAATTATCCTTCAACTCCTGAGAAATCTTGTCGATCAAGAGACATCAACTTTCATTCGAAGTTTCCAATAGATACTTACTTTTGTCTTTCCAGAGTTTCTACATGGCCCTTCTCTTTAAGAATCTCGTCGGCGAAAAGGTGCTCCATGTCGACATGGAGCCCGAGCAAGCCATTATATTCGCGCACTGCACATCGCTGCGTCACAAGGAGGTGCCTGGCGCTGTGACACTCTTCGGAGTGAACATGGACGACGAACCTGCAAGATTTTCGGTGAAGCTGGCGAAGAGAGAAGAGGGGGGTGATGTGATGCAGTTCGTGATGGGGCATGATAAAAATGGGTAAGTGAATAATTAATATAATCGATGGCCTTTTTCATTTACCTACATGAGTTGATTAGGGCAGAGTCCGGCTTTTTGGTCTGGCATGTCGAATATAGCCTATTACGGAAAAAAAGTAGAAGAGAAACAAGTAAGAGTAGATAGATAAATACTTAGGTAAGTTCTTACCTCTTATGACTCAGTTGGGCACTTGCTGACACTGAAGTTGTCTTTGAAACGACTAGTACCTATTTTAATTCATTTTAAACATATTGTAGGTAGGTAGGTACTTAAAGAAACACACTTTAAATTGTAGTAAAAAGTGTGAGGGTAAGCAGAAAATACACCATCTGTTATCCACGTACATAACTAGTATAAGGCTTGGAATTGGCTTCTGGATTCAATTTTTGGGATGTAAGTAGGTAATAGTTTAATAATAAAACTCAGAAGGCACAAAATAATGACCAAATAAATAATTTGAACGTTCAATTATTGTGTACTTGTGTGATTTTGAAGTGTCCAATCAAGCACGTTTTAAATTTCTTTACTTTTTTTAAATAGATTTTCTTATTTACAGAAATGTGATTGTCAACGGTAGAAAAATGTACCACGAGGGCGACATAAAGCCAGTTGTAAAGCGGGTTCGTCCTTACAAAACGTTAGTTATCAATCTACCCGCGAAATCATTCGGGTTCTGGGTTCTCGCTAACACCAAGATCGAAGCTTGTCTCGTTGATGAAAAGTACAATGAAACTGAAAATGTGGATGATGCAGTCACTATTTCTGATGAACCAGAAATCGAAGACTTAAAAGCTAAACGCTCAATCAACGTTAAAGATTTCGATGAATACGTGAACTCTGATGAAGTTTCGGTTGATTTTTGCGATGGAAATGACGTCCTCGACGAAATAGCTAACGAAAATATAAGGACTCGAGTTGAAAACATTAACAAGGATTTGAATAAGGTTGAAGCGCTGTTCAAACTGAAATCTAAACAAGAACTGAGAACTAAAAGGCAAGCTGGTAATGATATTTCAAATCGAAAAATAAAGAAGTTAATTAAACCTAGTTACAAAAACAGACATGTTAAATCAGAACCAGAAGAGAAACCAAGAAGGCTGCTTGGGAAACTAATAAAAAACACCAAATATAACATCACAAAACTTCTCAAAGGTGACCGGCTACAAAGTATACGAAAACTACCAATATTCAATAAAAATAAATTATCTAAGCGTCAATCAGAGAGTAAGCCCAAAAGAACTTTACTTAAACGCGACAAAAATACTTTAATATCAAAGGAAATAAAACGAAAAACCAAAGTACCACTGAAAACAAACATTGAGAAAGAAATGTATAAATCAACGAAAACGAGCGAAGATGATCTAAATACACAAGCTACAGAAAATCTACAAACAAAATCAAAAGGGCAAAAACAGTATAATAATTTAAAAGATGAAGTATCAGAAATAGTTATTGAAGAAAAAGTACGAACACGTCGTAATACTAAAGATCAAGTAGATTTATCAGCTGAGAATGAAATAGATATAGACGGCGAAGACAATGCGAAACTATGGAAGATGTTACGCAAAATACACAAACAGTTTAAAAATTTACCTGAAGAGGAAGATGAATATATCGACGATATAGATCTTGAAGATTCTGAACGGGAAATTCAGTCAAAAGAAGTTGACAAAAATGATTTAGGTGATGACACAACTTTCATTAAAAAAACAGTATACAGTCTCTTAAGAGTAATTTCGGATCTGAATAAGAATTTAAATAGATTTTGGAATGGCATGAGACTGATAGATTAGTTTGATACAGTGATTATAGTTTAGTAAATATGCATAGTATTAAATAAACGTTAAAAAATCGAAGACTTTTTTAATTTCTTAGAATGCTTTCATAATAACGGCACTCCCACCCAACCCGAGGCGTGTTAAACATTTTGTCTAATTTTTTAGGCATATAGAATATTTTGAATATTTGAGAGATCAGAAATAGGTACATAATATTTGGTACCTACATAGTGCTAAAGAATCAGCAAATTGCAAATGAAAAGAGAACTTTAAAAATGTTGTTTCTTGAATTATATTTTTAAGTTGACGTAAACGAAAAGTAACCCTCTTCCATGTCACAAAGGTTAGGTTCAACATGAAAACACACACAAATAAATAAAACAACTTATTGTGGTACAATGTAGTTTATTATTTAACAACATGTTAGATACACCATTTTCACATCAAACTATGAAAATGGCAATCTCTAAACTTCTCCATAACTAATAGGGACTTTTAAATCATCATAACAATGCTTTGCAACGACCAAACGAAGTGTAGCAAAGAAGCCTTCTAGACAACTACAGTGTAGAAGAAGACAAAGGAAAACTAATCTTATCATACTGTAAGAACAAGGACTGGAATGGCGAAACAAAATAAAGTCATCCTCAACAACTTGTGTCACAAAAGCTCAATCCTTTATCATCTAAAACGTTTTCAACAATAAATTTTTCGTTATCATCCATAATTCTAAATGTAATCGTGAATAGACTAATAACCTTTACCATAACAATACATTAACTCCTAGACGCGATATTCATGTGGTTTTTTTACATTCTGGTAAATTGCAACACTATAATGTCACTAATATTAAAAGCTAACGTAGGTATTCTGTGTTGGCCAAATATACCTATTCTATGCAATTATTACAAAACAACGAAGATATACATAATTATATTGAAACAGTTTCAGCTGAAAGTATATTGAAAATAAGACGAATAGTATAGATTTCATTAGCAAATGTAAATAAAAATAAGCGCAAAGTCAAGCAGCACTTAGTCAGTTCTTTGAAAAATCTATACTAAGCGTAGATGGAAATAAGGTACTTAATTAATATGTAATTACATGTTAGGTATAGAAGCTCTTGTGTGTGGTGTATGTGTCGTTGTCTCTAAATTGTCTATTCCGTATTTTCTTTGTTCTCCATATTTTGAATAAGATCCGAATAAAACTTTTTTATCGATTGATTCACCTTTCAATTGATATTTTAAAATTCTTTAGTAATTGAATATAACAATGCCACTGCAATGTTCCTGTGATATATTTTCAATATATTTCGTTATCAATATTTGTGATTTAAGTGTACTACAGAGTTATGTTAACCTATATGAATATAACAATATCTACATATATATTTTGAATATATATCACGAAACCTTTATAACATCGTATCCCCTAACACTAATCTAGTGCATCTATCCATAGGCTATTTATTTTTTAAATTTTAACAAGATGTCAATGTGTATAAGTCTATAGTTTAACTTTTCTAAAGATAGAAAACACTAAAGTAAACACTGAAGAAAAAAGCATAATTAAAAGACTTTTAGAAAGATAAAATAAGTGATTAAGAAGTTAAATTTAGGGTAAAAGTCATAAACGCTCTAAATCATCTAATAAATAATAAATAGCTACAAGTAATAAGTTTTATACATATTTACCCTGAGTATGAGAGTCATAAGATCAATGGAATTGAAATATAAGTAAGATTACATTTTGTGGGAAATCTAAAAAATTGGTCAAAAGTTTTAAATTCTTAAAATTATTCTACGGAAAGAAAATAAAAATGTATTTTTTCTTGCTTTAGAAATAACATATTAATACTAATCTACACGCTACCCTTGTAAAAACCTCCTTACAAATTTATTTAAATATATAAATGAAATTTTATAAAATTGGGTTGTCAAAATATAAAACGCTCAAAATCGATGTGTTTAATTTTAATTACATTAAAATAACTGTGCCATTTTGAGAAGCATTTTAAACAAACTTGAACATTTGGTTATCACCCAAATTCCTCAATTGCAATTAAGCGTTACTTCTATACCGACAAGACATTGAACACCGAAAGCTTTCACAAGAAGTTAGCCCTGAAGCATCTAAATACGATTTAAATAAATAAAACAAAGGAGACGAATCAAGAGAAAACGACACCAAAACACGACCAAGAGCCAATACACCTTCCATGCAAATACAACACAAACATTACTTTATCTTAAATCAAAATTAACATTATCTTAGATAACGCTCATTTCAAAATTAGTGACAGTTAGTTTCAAACACGAATTTTATTATAAATTCACGCTAAATACCAACATAACATTATCTAAGTCACTACTTCTATGAAAGTCAACAACGAAGGGCGTAGCTAAGTACCTCTACTACAAAGATCGAAGATTTATAATGAAGATAGTTTAGGAAAGAGTAATATAGAGTCAGCTAGCACACAGTGAGGGTCTGTACTTGGTCATGTTACGTTTTATTGTAAAGGTTCTGAAATCTTACATTATATTATTGTTAATTTCGACTACGTACAACCGTTTGCTAGAATGCCATGCACATACAATCTAGTCAAAGACCTAAGGTAACACGCGAATAACTTATGTAATAGTGTATGTGAATTTCGGCGACGGACGGCCGGTAGCCCTTATACTTCACATATAGAGCCCATTATACATTTATATTGAAATATATAGTATATGATTGCTATGCGTGCTCAAATAAATACCTATAGATTCAAGCTATGAAAATATACAATATGTGCAGTACAGTGAGAGAAAATATCGATTCTTATATGTCAGAAAAATAGTGTAGCTTTCAATAAATAATCTGAAATTACTGTATTTCCTATTTACAACATGTTCTTTTGTATATAGAATAGTCGTGTCAACGTCCTGATCATTTAAATCTGTATTCTACAGGAATTTTAGAATATTGACTGAAAATATGTCACATTTGTCCAATCTAAATGATCAGGAAGCGAGTTGTATGTGAAGATAGATAGATTTGGTAAAATAGATACAAATTAAATAAGCGAAGCTTATATAGATATTGAAATACATGATGTGCTGAGTGTTGAGTTAGGTACTAGGAAGATATAAGTCAAAGATAGTGAAAGATTGTCAAAGAAGCGAGAAGAAACGACGCACGCAGGAGCCTGCGTCCACGCTTACAATATACTCATATATCACAGCTTTTGACGATTAACAAATCTTTTGCATTCGCAGCTTTATTTTGTGGACACAATTGTTCGAACAATTAGCTGTTTCTATGTCTTTCCTTTACTACATACACTGGGTTTTATCTACGGTAACCTACTTACAGCGGGGTGCTACCTATAAGGTGACTACCACGTGTGCTTGTGTATCATCTGTATGTTTGTATTCATCTGTCGAGGAATGTTTGTTTTCTATCGTCTCACTCGTTGCAAGTTTTGCATGTCCATTCCTGTATTCCATTTCCTTTCAATAGACGTTAATCGCTCGAAAAATTTGCTCACTCGTATGTTTTTTTTTACATTAATACCTAAGCGTAAACTTGAAACGCACTACCTCTAAGTTCAACTGTAAAACAATGAATATGTTTATCTACTATACATTTACACTAACAGAGACTTAGTATAGACATGCAGAAACGGACCACGAGTCGGTACCAAATAACAACAATTATGTTACTATTAAACTTCGATGTGACAGTTAAGGCTAGGTTACGTTACGTTACTCCTAACACCGAAACACAGAAGCACTCATGCAAGGTCAAGAGCGACAGAGAGCAAGCGACGCGACCGCGAATGTACATCAAGCTGGAATTTGGATGAGAACAAATCCGGAATACATCGTCAGTGAAAGAAGACGCAGAAAGACGCGTGCTATCCTTATAAATATCCCTTTAATTACAGTTCCGTCGTTATATTATTTGTTCTTTACACTTAAATAACAATTTATCACAAGCGTCAACATATAAATCAGGATCAATTCTGCGCCGCGGCCGCTGGTGTCGGCTCCGAATCCATTTTATGAATGTATAAAAATATTATTGCTCATTAACAAGCACCAACGCGCCTCTAGCCAACTACTTTCCGAATGTAGAATCCCAAATTTGAGCGCGAATGATACGATGAATGATTCCGTTTATAAATCGGGGTACAACAGGTTGTGACGTATGATTCCGTTTATAAATCGGGGTATAACGGGTTGTGACGTATGATTCCGTTTATAAATCGGGGTATAACGGGTTGTGACGTAACAACTTGCACAGCTACATCATGTATTCAGATAATATAATAAAGGTGGCGAGTCGCGAGTCGTGACGGGTGGTGGGCCCGGCGCTGCTCACTGCATCACGCACTTGCTCTCTATCTGCGACTTCAGTTCATTCACTTGCGTTTCGATGGTGTTTTTCAATTCTGGAAAGTAGAAAAACACTGGTTAAAATACAATTTTGACTAAAAAAATTATGAAGAAATAAAATGTATTGTAATCCATTGAAGTCCTAAGTGGGGTTAGAGATATAAAATTCACTTTCTAAGTCAAGTTTTAATTTTTTCTAGTTGAGCATCTTAATACATTCATTAGTTTTTAATGCTGATTAGTAGCAGTAAGCGTACAAGATTCTTATTTCAAGAATTACAAATCCCATCACAACTACCGTCACAACCACGACGACTAGTTAGACTCACACTCATAGATTGGCCTGAGATGGGCCGATAACTCCTGAAACTGTATACTAAATAAATAATAAATAAATATCCTTGGAAATTTCACACGGCGTCATCTAGTCCCAAGTTAAGCAACTTAATGTTTGTCTTATAATAACCAGATGACTGATATAATACTTAGATATTTTTTTAGTTTTTTTTGTAAATACATACTCGTACATATATATAATAATAATAATAGTTTATTAAATAAACATAATATTATGATACAAAAAAATCAAAATACAAGTAATTAAAAATAAGGGCAAACGATTTACAACTAACCCCGCACTAGGTCAAGCCTGTATATGCACATTATGCACATGTAATGTAGAATTATAAATAGAAAAACATCCAGACCCGGAACAAATATCTGTAGAACATACAAACATTTGTACACGTGGCAGGAATCGAACCCGCAACCTCCGCGTCTCAGGCGAGCCTTCGCCCACTGCGCCACAGAGGTTATCATTAAATCATTTAGCAAAGATATAAAGGCCTGAGTTTATCTTCTAAGATCAACTCACTGGTAAACTCGTCCTGGTCTTCCAGCTCGGCCTCCGCCGCCAGCTCTTCAGGCGTCTTCTTCTTCCTCATGAGCGGGTTGTCCGGCTCCATCGGCTGCTGCTCCACCACTTCCTCCTTCTTCTGGATTTTGTACTGGAAATAGAGAGTTTCAATGTCAGTATTCTTAAAGAATCGAATGTGTTACAGTCTCGGGGGTTAACGCCAGTTTACCGTAGTATTGGATACTGTCCTCGATATCGAGTCAAGTATCACAAATGTATGAAAATCCAGCGCAGCGCCTCCCCCGGTAACTTGCATGAACTAAAAATTCCATACATTAATTAGAATACTTGACACGTAAGCGAGGATAGATTATTATACTACCCAAAAACCAATAACCCTACTTTATCACCAGGCTATATACTATACCACATAAATAAATATTCGAACATATATACGAGTAGAAGCCTGATTTCACGAAAACAATCATCTTACGACGCAACAAAGTGCAATTCAGTTCGCACAAGCGCTTAATTCCTGGTGCTATAACTGCCTAAACTTGTCAATTCAATCTTATTGATAAATCTGTATAAATCTGTCATTGTAAGTATTGTAAGTAGTACGAGCGTAAGTAGTTACATACATTTTTGTTATTGATTTTTTGTTAGGTACCTACTCGTATAAGCAGAAGTGGCAAAGGCTATGTTTTATGCTACAAAAATGTCTCCTTTGGGAACGCCCACAGAATGCGGACCACTCAGCAAGTAGGAGACGACATGAAATAATAATGTGGCCTCTATTTACGAAATTACCACAAACAAGGTAGATCGTTCGTTCGTTCGTATAAGCAAGTAGCCAACTCTGGTGACGGAGTTTTTAGGCCGCCTAAATAAACAAGGTAGATATAACAGTAAAACAAAAAGAACATTACGTTTGTGGTTAAGACTATACCAATAAAATGAATGTTCATATAAATGCAACAAGGTGAATAAACGAGTTTTAATAAGTGGCATACAATAAAAAGTTGATTGTCCGGTACCTGCATTATGAAATGAAAAAATGAAAATGAAATATGATCACGACTGTATCCCGGGAGCGGTAGACATTTCTTTCAGATCATTAGGCATTTTTTTAGATCTTTTTGAAGATGTCTAAGGGGGTAGTCAGAGGTATGTCCAAATACATACATATTTGGTACAAGCCCACTTTTTGCAGAAGTTAACTTTCCATACGTGACAGGTTGCAAGCCCATCGACGCTATTAGAGAGCTAACTGGTTTCCTCACGATGTTTTCCTTCACCGTTATAAGCTCGTGTTAAAGTGAAAGTTAAAGATAAATAAATATCCTTGGACATTTTACACAGGGTCATTTAGTCTCAAGCTAAGCAACTTAATGCTTGTGTTATGGTAACTAGAAAGAACCTAGACTCAAGACAAATATTTGTAGATCATACAAACATTGGTCCCGCGGCGGGTTCGAACCCGAAAAGCTAGTATCTGTGGCATTTGTGACCTTCCGATCGTCAATGCATTGATAATATTATCAACCCCATAACCTAATATAATCAAAAGTGACATGGAATATGTTTTATTCCACAAAAATGTGTCCTTTGGGAATTCCTCAGAGCGGACGGCTCCGCGAGTGGAAGACGACTTATATAATGTGGTATTTACGAAAACAAAACAACATCATGAAGGTAAAACTTATACATAGTTCTAATAATATATATTTTAGTTTCTGTAAATAAATTGTAACACTATGCTTATACTCGTATCGTAGTAATAACTTAAAAAATTGGGTATATGGTATAGCCATATAACCGTTTAATAAAAGCTATTACTTTTATATACTTTTTTATCATAAACTGTATAAAGAATTGTTATCATTAAATTAAATTTAAATAACCAAAAGAGAAAGTACAAAGATTCTGCTACGACGTAAATTTCGTAGAACAGCCTACGCCGTAGGCACTAAGTTCTACGCAGTAGCTTCTAATCATACTAATAAGTATTACAAATGCGAAAGTTTGAATGTTTGTTACTTTTTCATGAAAAAACTAGGAAATGGATTTGGCTTGAACTTAAAATATACTAGTCTATGTATGACCTGAAACAACACATTATTTTTTATTTTTTTTATTGACATTCAACAATTTATACAAAACAGAAAAGATAAATAACTTAGCAACTAAAAACCACTAAGGTTTGTACTATTGCTAGTGTAGTCTACAGCGAAACAATGATACAAGTATATAGATATTTTTTAAGGGTTATTAAATGTAGGTCTAACTTATGTACCTAAACAAAAAGATACTTAAGTGTGTGCCATAACGCCGAGGAATGAGCGGGAGAGCGAATAATGTTTTTACTCGGTAGTGAGAAGCGCAGAACGATAGACACGCAACATAATTTATAGCGAAAAAACAGTTTTTATTTAATTACAAGTTAATTAAACAAGCAATCGAAAAATTAAAAAACCAGAACTAAATAAATACTTCTAGGCTATTTGTCAAAACATAAAACCAACAAAAATAGCGTTCTGTTCCTGAGATAAATAGCAAACTGTGTGAAAAACATGTATTTTTCAAAAAAATATATGATCGAGAAAACTTTTACCAATCGTGTTTCTAAAAAACCATAACGCAAGATAAAAGTTCAAAGTATAATTTCCCTAAATATGAAGGACGTAGCTTTCACATATACTGAGATAAATAAGGATTTCGACGACTAATTTGCATATGGCGCTCTCTTAAACATGAATGAACATTGTAATACTGTTTATAAGGATAAGTACCATGTGAGCAAAGCCGCGGGCGAACACTAGTACTAAATAATTACAACAAGAGTCCTTATTGAAATGTCATTAGCTTAACCCGTCACTGACCCCGTCACTAACCCGGCACTGATATTGTTAGGTAAGGATACGACGGAGGCCTTAAGGTAGATTTAAGAGTCCTTCAGCAGAGTTATTCACTAAATCATACTAAATTGTTTATGCGCATCTATTTTACGTAATGGAGAATCTATAGTTGCTGGAATTGGAATACATTAGCATCTTAAGTTACGGATACCTAACTAAGACAGCTCTCAAGTTAGACATTTGATAAGTACTCTATAAAGAAGAAGAAGAAGACCTGACTTTTATTCTACGTATAATAACTAGTATTCCTCTATTGTGTGCTGCGCATTTTTTTCTGCGCAAATATTCGAAACTAGCTGCTTCCCGCGGCTTCCCACGCGTGGGATCAGAACAACCCGAACTACCGAAATATAACCTATGTCCTTTCTCAAGGACTAATCCTATCTCTGTACCAAATTACATTAAATTCGGTTCAGTGGTTTAGGCGTGAAAGCATAGACAAACAGACTTTCGCTGTTATAATATTATTAGGGATAGAATAAGATCATATTCAAGTAGGGATAGGGATAACCCGAAAAAGATATAAGAGTAAAAGAGCCAGTATAACGTCTGTCGAGTCCGCCAGTGGAAAACTCTAAAATCAAAATAACAATTTTAACTCAGACCGAAGTCCTCAAAGAAAATTCCTTGCCATATTTTAAGTCTGGGAACTCCATCGTCAAAGCTCTGTACGATGTTGCCAGTAATTTCCCCAAGGTGCCCACTGATTTCCGATTGCAGTGTTGCTACAATCAAATAAATTGCCTACTTTCACGGTAAACATTAAGTCTCTGGGTATTAGTGTTTATTTGAATAGTTTCTTTGTGTTCTTGTTAATAGTTGGGGAATTGTGGGTTGGTAATGTTTTTGAAAGCAACTTTTTGAAATGATATATAAGAGAGTTTATTTGTATTTTCTTTTGTAATTCTTTATTATTTATTCTTTATTGTACACAATAAAATAATACATTAAAAATACAGATAGTAAGGGCATGTACAAAGGCGAGCTTAACCCTAAAAAGAGTTTTCTTCCAGCAAACCTTGAAGCTAGAGAGAGACGATTAAAAGCACAGGGTAGAAAATAAACTTACTTTTACAGCTTTATAGATATAAAGCTGTAAAAGTAAGTTTATTTTCTTCTGTTTATTTTCTTTATCCATTTTAAAACGTCGGTTAAATTATCTATCAATAATAACTAAACGACACCGTCTTCCGTTTTTATAGTTCCCGTTTAAAATATGAATTTCAATTATCATAAAAAATCGTACAATAAAACCTATCGTCCCACTAAGAGGCTTAAAAGGAATCAGAAAGATCCGATTTAATCTCGAATTGATTAGAATTCTCGAGGAATTTATTTTAATTTAAAAATGATTTTTCCTCTGGAGTTGGCAACCCCCTTGAGATCTCATTAGTACGGAAGAGGCTGTGGGTATATTTTGATTGATGCTGTCTATCAAAGCATGACGTCATATCTCTACATATTTATTTATATATATATATATATATAATATTATAAAGAGGTAAGGTTGGTTTGTTTGTTTGTATGTTTGGGGTAATCTTCACACAGGCATTAGAATCACCTAGCATGTAAAACGAAACTTAAGTGATCCTTGAGGTCCTACAAGAATAAATGATTTTTCTTTCTTTCTTTCTTCGAAACTACTCATCCGATTTTAAAAATTATTTCACCAATTTGTAGCTTAGATTTTCCGAATGAACAAAGGCTATATTTTATTAAGGTAGGTACCACGTGAGCGAAGCCACGGGCAAGTAAGCAAGTATATAATAAAACTGTAACACGTCGATGTCTGATGTTTTGATTCCTTTTTCTGATGAGAAGCCTCAGGGAAGTCAACCTGACTCGATTAGGGAGTCGCGTTGGAACGGACTCCCTACTAGAGTCAATTTAACATCCAGGAGGGGCTCTTCTTTCTTCTGGAGTCTTCTCTCTTCCTCTTCTTTGTTCTTCTGTCTTGGTGAATGTTTAAATATTATACTCATACTCATAAGAGCTAACTTAAAAATGACTTATAATAATTATAATATAAACAAGCTATACGTATTCATTGATACCGAAAACTTGGGTCTATTTGAAAACATTTGATTAGGTATTCCCCCTCCACACCCACTGAAAGTAACATAGAAATTGGTTGAGTGTAAATGGCTTAACTGATTTCTATGCTACTTTCAATTTTGCATTTTACACACAATTTCCTTTCATTGCCACAGACAGAAACACAGACATACCTACAGACTGTGAGAGATGTCTGTGTGTCGAGGGTTAGAAAAGAAAGCCGATATTTATGTTTTAAAATGATTCCATTTCAAATTGTATTCAAATCGATTCTGTTATTTTGTAGATTCGTGGATTATAAATCATTCAACACCAGTCTAATAAATAAACTAGACGAAAATCTTCAGTTAGTATCAATAATTTAGTAAAGCATTTCTCATCAACCTGCAATCTCAACTAAGATTAGTTGGTAACAGCGTTACCACGGCCGGACAAATTGCAGCCAAGAACGGGGAATGCTGCCACTTTACACTATTATAGCCTCGTGGCTTGCTTAGAGGTTCTTGATAGATCGTTGAAGTTAGGCGACGTGCTGGTCATAATTTGGATGGGTGATCGCAAGTGGCATTACGTGCTTTAAAGCGTATATAAAACTGTCTGTCCCGGCTGATATGTCGTTAAGCTACGACTGAGGCCTTAATGTTGCTTAAAAACCCCTTCACTAAAGCCAGCCATGTCCTCTGTGCCCTAACACCTGCACAACCGAAGACCTGAATGCGGCCGCGTCCAACGCCATAGACTTGGCCATATTTCTGGCAAATAAAATTTGATTTACTGTAACCATTGACCCGCAAAGAAGAAGAATAAAGCCACTTGTTCATACAAACATACATTACAACCTATACAGATTAGGTTTTTGAGAATCATCTGAGGTTATTTATAAAGCTTCCGTGAGTACACTTATTCTAAAAGTTATACAATTTTAATAAATGGAGAGAAGTACAACCTTTCTTATTCCAATAAGAGTATTCTTCAACAACGTAAATCATATGTTGTATAGTCAGCAACAAAAATAAACCATTAAATGTAGGCAAACATTGCTTGACTCTGTATAAATTAACTAGTAAAGATGTAAAGGCCCAAGTAAGGTACCAAGGTACTTACAATACTAATAGTTTTTTTAATTACTGATAGATTTTTTGTAACTGTCTAACAGTCAAGTTACTAAAACGACGAACGACCTCTGTGGTGTTGTGGGTGCAGATATTTGTTTTGGATCTGGGTGTTTTTCTATCTCTAATATTATGACGGTATGAATTTACAAAAATAAAATGTAAAATTCCATCTCAACAATGTCCAAGGCACTACAGTGTCCCGTTAAGTGTAGGCAAAGCTTGCCTCCTGACTCTCTATAAATCATCTAGGTAAAGGCCTGAGTGTAAAATGTAGTATATCATTCATATTCATAAGGGTATCATAACAAGCATTACAATTACTTAGCATGGGACAAGATGACGCTCTGTGGAATATCCGTCCAAGGATATTTATTTACAAAAAAAATTGCTCCTGACTTTGATGCTGACTGTACCCGTTCAATTTTGTATGTCTGTAATCATTCGGTGGAATAATGCGCGTCGTGCGGAAAATTGCCAGAGAGCTTTACATAACGCGTCAAATGTATTGTATCGCTGGAGAGATTTCTTTGATAATCTCTTCGCTTTTATTATGTTATTATATGAATATTTTAAATAAATATGGGGAAAATACATGGTTTTTCGAGATTGTATTAAAAGGAAGTTCATTTCGAATCTTGAAAATAGAGTGACAGAAAACAGGAGATATTTGAACATTAAATATTTGACTGTTTCTTAACGAAGTGAGTACGTCTTTCTTCGAAATTATCGAAGTGTTGGCGTATGCATAAATTGAAAGAATAATTCTTATTTCACGTTACATAATTATGTTAGGAGCTCACAGCGTTGACAATAAAGTTAATGTAACCACAGATAATACAATACTAAGTATACTAGATGTAACGAACACAACTTTGGTAAATTTTGTGAAACTATAACTATAGGTATTAGTATTAATTAGTATTAATAGAGAGTCTAGTTTTTGTCATTACTTTATTTTGTAAAGTTACACGCAGTAGTTTAGTTTCATTTTAATATTGTAACCAAGAATTTAGGATAATATAATATTATAATTCACAACAAAATAACACGGGAAGGAACTTAAACCTTTCAGCAATATTTTTTCACCAACCCCTGTGTGTAATGTATTGGAAGGGTGCTCGTTTGTTCCGCAACGGTATTGATTTTACACCCTTGTCCACGGGGTTGAACGCTCAACTTGTCGGGTAGTTTGCTACTTTGATGGACTGAGTTTGAACTATATTTAACGTGTTATACCTTCACAAGTTTACCCGGACAATGGAGACGTTTCCGTTATTTTTTTTTATGTCAATAAATCGTACTAATAACGTAGGTATGGTACAATTTAGTACTTACAAATTAAAAGAAATATCACGACTGTATTCCCAAGTTGCAGAAGACATAATATTCCTTCAAGTTTGACGACCTCTGTGGCACAGTGGGCGAAAGCCCGCCTGAGACGCTGAGGTTGCGGGTACGATCCCCGCTACGGGACAAATGTTTGTATGATCTGCAAATATTTGTTTCGTGTCTGGTTGTTTTCTATGTAAAAAAATAAAAAAATGTATCTATGTAGTATATCAGTCATCTGGTTACCATAACACAAGCATTAAAATGCTTAGCTTGGGATTAGATGACGCTGTGTGGAATGTCCAAGGGATATTTATTATTATTATTATTATAATTCTTTAGGTATTTTTGGATCCTTTGCAAGGGGGTAGTTAAATGTCCAAATACGTATTTAGTGCCCACATTTCACAGACAATTTAGTATTATAGAAATATATTTTTGAATGGTTTGCCGATGCAATTTTTTTTTTTTTTTTTTTTTTATTTATTTAAATAAACAATTTACATAAAATAACATTTCGAAGACGTCTAAAAAACCGCAATAGGTTACGATAATTCTAAACGGTAAAGAAAAACATAGTGTAAGTAGCATTCTAAAAGCATCGATGAGCTTGCAACCCGTCACGTATGGAATGTTACCTTCTGCAAAAGGCATGTACCAAAGATGTAGGACATATCTCTGACCCCCTTAAACTTAAAGGCTCTGAAAATATGATATGACCACCATATTACGAGATAAAAAGTAAGTTTTTAAGCTAGTGACCAACTTTGGTGACAGAGGACTACAAGCCTTATTTATAAGATGTTAAAATAAGCTTTTAACAGTATAATTCAGTTGTATTAGTTCGTGACTGGTTCAGAACCGGCGCTACTCAGCACGCGAGTATAATTGGGGCATCGATCTAGCGGCTAGGCCTATTTATTCATGCATGTTCCTAGAACTTGACGCGGCCGGTGCACTCGACGAAAGTTTTATTACTATTTAATCGATATTATATTACGCCATGGGTGCCTGCAGATGGGCGACGAAGCCGGGGCAGGCCGAGAAGACGCTGGCGTGATGACCTTGACACCTTTCAGAAGTGTTGGTGGGACATGGCAGGGGACCGAGAGGGATGGAGGCAGTTGGGGGAGACCTTTGCCCAGCAGTGGGAAAATATATAAATCGATATTATACTCTTTTACGATATAAAAAATCGATAGTATACTCTTTTACTACTATTTAATGGAAATACTATAAAGAGCCTGTTTAATGTTTTTGATTAACAAATATTAAATTAATAAAAGATACGATTTTCGACACGAAAAAAAAAACTAGGAAATACCGCACACTACTACTGTACCTTACGTACACTACTATAATGTGTGTATACATAAAATAGCTAGTAGACTTCGTGAACTATATACATTTAAGTGAGACGTCTGCCCCATGAGTGTTTGTCCTACTAATAGTGTTTACTACTTCACCAAGCGAAGCCGAGTGTTGACGCGTCTATTTAAACTTCCTATTCATACAACCCCTGATTTTAATCATCATTGTCAGTTTAACTACTGCAGGACAAAAATTTCAGCCTCTTTATTTTGCAAATAGCTTACATTCCCGTAGCTTCGCTCACGTGGTATGATAAAATATAACCTATGTTTATTCGGAAAGTCCATGCTACGCATCGGTGAAAGAATTTTTGAAATCGGATAAGTAGTTTCGGAGCTTACCCCAAACATACAAACAAACAAACTAACATTACCTCTTTATAGGTAATATTAGTATAGATTACTTTTACTTGCTTTGACATGCCTGACTTTGTTTGACTGGCTTCCCACTGAAGCTTGACTATTTAGATTCCTAGGGGATCGCTTTTAAAAAAAGCTAGGCCCATTCCTAATTCAAACACACGACCATAGAATCGAAACTGATGACTATCACTCCACCTCTAAATCATGAACAATGACCAACAATACTATTCGGTCTCAATCCAAGCAATATTGAGTTTTAAGTCGGTGGAAAAAAGTTCATTTTGCATTTACAAGGTAAAACAGGGTTGCCATTACCAACGCCATTAAGTCCCGTCTGAGTGGCAGTAATAAAATTTGTCTCCTAAATGGTTCCGTCAAAGCAGGGTAATTTCCAAGGCGGGGCCACACTGATAGAGTTCTAACTTTCGGTTTAATAACAGGGCCTTTTGGTCTAACTTTTGAGTTCAGTTGAGTCTTTACTGTCATAATTAATTATTTTGTAGCAGTAACCATTGTACAGTTTATTCATGTAGGTCTGACATTGTATTTTAAACAGTTATGTAAATATGTAGTAGGTTAGTACTTATTATAAACGATGTAGATACGTTATAATAGCACACGGGAAATTATTCACGTAAAATTATCGTCTATTTAGATAGCTACAAAGAATTTTTTAAAACTGCGCCGTCCATTTGAACTTTGAAGTTTGTGTGTAAGTGTGTTTGTTACTCTTTCGCGAACTATTCACCACAAGTAACACCGCGGGGCGCAGCTAGTAATTAATATATAAACAATAATTAAATAACAATAAGAAATATGAATTCCCAGTAAAAGAACGACTTCTTGTCAAACTCCGCTGTAAGTAAGACCATAACTTTATCACAATTAAAACTTGTGCCAACTTTCTTAGCCGTGACTTCTGTGACGTCATTAGGACGTCATTAATTTGAGCGGAGCTATAATGAGAAATTGATAAAGGAGAAGGGTCATTATTAAGAGAAAATTGGACTTTTATAAATTACATTGTTTCTATTTATAAAAGTCCTAGCTGCGCCTCGCGGATCAGAATTGGATTAAATTGAAACTTTGCACACTTTTTAATTACCGATGATTTTTTAATAAGTAGTATAGTTTAATAAGAAAAAAAACGGTTATACATCAAAGGAAAGCCGAACTAAAAATCATGAGTAAAAAGCATTTATTTAGCTGAGTCTTTGTCATTAGTACATTATTATGATTCTCAAATTGAAATCAAAACACGATCAAGAGACTTTTATAATTTTTTGAAACTTAAATAAATGTGCCATTTTTTCCGCAAGAACCATTAACAAAAAACCATTGATTTATTAACCATTAATCATATATTAACCATTGCGTTACCGGAATTTGTACGCAAATTCTAAGAATTGAAAGCTGAAGCATAAACCAACTGTCCACTATACTAGACCAACGCGGCTCTTTCGTTCAAAAGTATTCAAAATGTAAGTATACAGTCTAGAAGCTACCGCTTTGCCAAGTGTCGCCAAAACCCAGGAGACAGACTGCCAAAGATTAATAGATAATACATTTTGGAATTGTATGTTCTTACAGTTTTTCCTACAAAATATATTATGTCCGTCTGTTTAGGTTTTTGGCAAAATACCGTAAGTACGTAAGTTCGTATGAGCAAGTGGCCAATATAATGTTAATTTCTGCATAAAAAATAATGTACTTCTGACTATCTCCTCAAGCAAAACATGAAGATCCTAGAATTTGGTTACTTCAGTTAAGTTTTATTAAGTAACATATATTTCTTTTTTTGCGAGGATACAAATTACTACTCCTACCCCTCCTCTCGTACAATATGTCCGTCCATCTGTTTGTCCACGAGATTAAACCGTGTCATTACTGTCCTGATTGTGGGCCGCAAACACCCTGTATCCTTACAGCTATAAACACGTCCTGTGTAAGCTTATTTTTGCTTGTCGAGGGTTTGTTTAATTTATTTTGCTGATTATAAAAAAGGTTTGAAAGTAACTAATTACATTTATTAGATGAATAGCAACTTGGAACTTAAAATGTAAATAAGATGATGTATAGCTTTATTTTTCTGAAAATAAAAAAAATAAACAGTAAAACAGTTGCTTCGAGTCTAACAATATGACATCTTAAAATACCTACCTTTGTATAGTCAAATAATGTCAAAGACAAGCACCACTTACATTAAGTAGCGTTTCAGTGTTTGAATGTTAGTCTAGTTCGTTCGTTCGTATGAGCAAGTGGCCAACTCTGGTGACGGAGTTTTTAGGCCGCCTTAAGGCCTCCGTCAAGACGTTAGTCTGGTGTAATAACTCATGTTTATTATCTCTGATGACGGAGTTTCTATCTAATTTTATCAATTACTTTTTCGATTAATGGGCAAAAACCATGCTTTGACTTACAAAGATACAGTACAGATATTTGCTATGCAATTATGTAGATTGATACCGTCACTCCACCCGCGTCTGCAGTTTATGTTTGTGTAACGCCAGGTGTGCCGCGCGCCTAATGGAAGCGAATTTCATGTTTGAGTTTCATTTGAAACTAGGACCTCACGATTTGATTATAGCAAACGTAATCTTGTAATTTTAGAAAATTCGTTTTCCATCGTTATTTTCAAGTTATCCAATATTTTTGTTGTTACTTTGATTTATTTAAGACTAGCTGAACCGACAGACGTTATCCTGTTGTTAGAACAATCAAAATAGAGAAGTTTAAATAGTGGTTAAGTTTTGAGAAATTATCAAACTCCCTGAGAATTTTTTCCATGTTATTTTTAAGTTCAAACCTTTCCTAGACTTCCACAAACATTTCAAAACCAAAAAAAGAGAAATCGGCCGATCTCAAGTTTTAGCGAGACTAACGAACCACGATTCATACATATACTTACCATACACATGTACTTACCACTCGGCCAACACGGCTCTTACGGATCTGCAAGAACTAAGTTAACCTAGTAACTAGGGCTAAGAATAAGAACTGAGTCGCGCTGAAGAGGCGCGATAATGACGCGTACAGTAAAGGGGAGTGCCACTTTTGTGCCCATTTGCGCACTAGCCCCTTTGGCGCAAATTACGGGCAATTTACGCGGAGGGCCCATTCTTGAAGCAAATCGTCAGGTTTTATTGAAAAAGAGAGTGGTCTGGTCTGACATTTTCGTAATAAAGCCTTTTTGGCGATGTTACTAGAAATATTAAAATCATGTTTTCGTATTGGATAACAAGATAATGATATTATAATAAAATACTACCTACAGAATTTACAAGCACTTGTAAAATAAATGTATAATAATATTTCGAATAAATTTATTACCGTGTATACTTGTAATTTATTCAAAACAGAGTCCACTACGCACAAATTTGAACAAACAGTAGGTATTTTAAGATGTCATATTGTTAGACTCGAAGCAACTTTTTCGAAAGCAAATTTATATTTAAGGTTCTAAGTTGTCTATACAAAGGAGGATGGGCATTTTGTAGCGAGTACTGTATCAATTCGTGACATATGTCATTTTAAAGGTAATATTAATAGCTTCATTTTATTATATTACATTAACGCTGAACACCGTGCAGGAGAAAAGATATATTAGTTTAAAAAAGAATTATGACAAATAGAACTAATTATGGTCTTAAATATTTGAGTATCTTTTCAGTCGTTTTCAGTAGTTTCATCTAGTAAAGATGTGATACGCTGTCAATTTGATAAAAAGGTCAGAGGAAAATATCAGACTCACAAGTTTTTGTACTTCATGAAAGGGATTTTACAAATAGACTCTTTTAACGGCACACTAGGCGACGGACGACAGCGACAGCCCATCGACTAGACGCGACGACAGGCTGCGGCTGACAACTTACGACATTTAGATTCAATTCAAAAATGTTTTATTTACTAGGATACTTATATGGATCACATTCGGTCGTTCGTATGAGCAAGTGGCCAACTCTGGTGATGGAGTTTTTAGGCCGCCTAAAGGCCTCCGTCATGGCTTAACGACTTGTTAAGCCATTACTTGACAGGATCACATTGAAACGTCGTTAAGTAAACCTACTTCTTTTTTATGCGACAAACATCAAATTGTCTCTTTTTTTATTCTTTAAACCTCATCCTTAAACATTTGCAAAGGTTTAAGACATTCAAAATATTACTTATTTTCAGTGAACAGACAAACGGTCCTCTTTTTCTTTTAATATTATATGACATCGGAGCACCGCATAATTTTGCGTATTGCGTATCTCCGCAGAATTACCAAACCTCTCGTATTTATTCACTATGCGTCAAATTTTATATCGCAATTTCATGTTTGTGACGCAACCATTATTTACAGGATAAACATTTACGTCACATAAATTATATTTACACCGCAAAATACGTAAACACGCTTGTAAATTCCATCATGAAAACTGTCATACGAAAATTTGGTTCGCACTTCAACCGGCATGTCGAATGACACGACGTGTGGAGAGAGCCTTAGAGGGGGCTTGACCTAAATATGGGGTTAATTGTCGGGGTGTGTGTATGTCACTTCAAACTTGTTATGAAGGAGAATGGGCTTTATTATGGCGGTTTAAGAATCAATTTTGCGTTTTGATTGTTTGTACAGCTTTTGGCACTTTCTTGGGTATTCGCGTTCAGTGATATTTTTAAGTATCTATGACAATTTTAAAGGAGTTTATTTTAAAGTAGACTTTTGAACCGTCACACCTGTCATCGACATTTAAAATCGCTTGTAAGATTCAAAAAACCTCAACTGACATGAAATTTTAATATTGAGATTGTCTCTTAATTTAAGAGAAAATCTCAATATTAAAATTCCATTGATTTCGAACCCACGACTATCGTCGACGCACTATTTCAACAGCACATTTAGGAGTCGATCCTACACCTTTCATGAAAAGTCGTGGCGCTATTCTTCGGCTTCTATACATAGTAATATTGACAGATAATGTGCCATTATTTTGTTTAATCTCGAAGGTTTTGTGTGACATCGGATGAGATACCTTGGTATGTGTAATAAAAAGTAAATAGGGTGAAACGTGTTGAAAATTGAATTCCGAGAGAGATTATTAAAAGACAAGGTTTTGTGAATTAAGTAATATACTGTACTATTAATGTTCTTAGAAATAGAAATAGAAATAGTTTATTTGCATGAAATAATGGTAAGTACAAGATGTTATGTTATTGAGAGTTCACATATTTCACCATGAATATTGGTGTGCAAATTTTGTAATTAATTAATTAAAATATTAGTCAAATTATATAATGGTAAAAAGAAAGCATATCACAATATATTTTCAATCGTCAGTTACCTATTCAAAAATTCGTCGACATTGTAGAAGGCTCTGTCCAGTAGCCATAATTTTAGCTTTCTGATAAATTGCTTTATAGGCAAGTCTTTTATTTCATTGGGCACTGCGTTAAAAATTGTTCCACACATTGCAAGACAGTTTTTTTTATATAGTGGTATCTTGGTAGCTTTGCTAGAATCTTCTGAAGTTTTTTTTATTAAAGTTCGTTTAATTAATGGAGCCACGAAATGAAGCTTGAAATGAAATGATATTTTTATTTTGCCAGAAGCCTAGTCACAATAAGGTATTTTAAATATGTTCGTAGTATCAAATACTTCACCATGACGTGGGTTTAAAAAAATATATTAAATAAAAATAAAAATAAATAAAAATAAAATTCGTTTATTTCAGACTTTTAGTCCATAGATTGTTAGTAGCACATATTACCAAATAATGTTTTTTCTTGAAAAATAGAAGTGTTAGTTAATTAATAGCTTTGTGGTGTAGTATATTTACCTTCCTCTCACTTACACTGTTAAGTTCTTTCTCCATCTCTCTCTCTCTCTCTTTCTCAACTCATTATTTTTATGCATGTTTTCCTCTTTGCCTTTAATACTTAAAATACCTTGTTCTACTTCTCGCTTTATTTAATTTATCTTTGTTTATGTCGTCTATATCTATCTATACTTATATTATAAAGAGGTAAAGTTGGTTTATTTGTTTGTATGTTTGGGGTAATCTCCGAAACTACTCATCCGATTTCAAATATTCTTTCACCGATGTGTAGCATGGACTTTCCGAATAAACATAGGCTATAGTTTATCATGGTAGGTACTATGTGAGCGAAGCCGCGGGCAAGTAAACTAGTCTACTATATTTGTCTTACCTTGTCTCGGATCTCCTGCCTCATCTTCTCCCTCTCCTCCTCCATCTTGCGATGCTTCTCCTTGCGGCGGTCCTCGGCCTCCTTGATGGCCTCCTGTCGCTCGCGTTCCGCCTCTTCTTCCTTCTCCTTGTCATCGCTGTCGTCGCCATCGCCGCCTACCGCGCCTGCAGACAAAAAAACCTTGTTAAAAATATCTTTGACATGATCAAAGTCTATAGCCTGTTCACAATCGCAATCTCTTTCTATCATAGCTCATTTTTGTCTCATCACGTGTATTATTGAATGTCAATCTATATCTATACTAATATTATAAATATATATAAATATATAATATATAAGCCATTGTAGACAAGTAATATGGCTATTTGTTTATTTTATTTTAAGGCAAAGGCCTCTCTTCTCTCTTTGCGCTGAACCCTAAGCTACTGGTATATTTTCTTTAAGCTATTCATAAATATGAATAGCGTATTAACTGTTTTAAAGCTACGTTAATTTTGTGATGTCTAGACTATTAAGTTCAATCGGAAAATCGTACAGACTAATTTTTAAAATACAAAATTATAAGTGCGTATATCTATGTCTATTCTTCCCACACGTATTGACCATAGTCTTTCCTGTGAATATGACCGACTTAGCTGAGAGGATGGTTTAGGTGCTGGGCAAGCCTATTCCATCTCAACAATGTCCAAGGCACTACAGTGTCCCGTTAAGTGTAGGCAAAGATTGCCTCCTGACGCTGTATAAATAAATCATCTAGTAAAAGATGTAAAGGCAAGAGTTTTTTTTTTCTGCTAAGGATACCGTGGTAAGCTTTTCACTATTATATTATACAAAATTAAGTTAAGAGTTGCCTAAATCCGTTGAGCTGATTAGAAAGGTGCGTTTTAATTAACCTCTCCTTTATTAACGAGGAGGGGGATTATCCTAGAGCTATAGAGATATATTAAGCTATTAGCATGAACAGTTATCAAGAGATATTAGTAGACATGTCACACAGCGTTATCTAGTGAACGAAGCTAATACTAAAGGTAAGAAATAACTGATAAAAAAAATAGAATTTTTAGGAGATTTATATGAATTAAAGTTAAAGCAAACCCATCGCCGCATTAGAACTCGTGCGAATGCGCGCATAAGAATCAATTGAAATGAAAATTCCATTGATGCGCGGTAAAAATTCGAACCCACGAACTTCGGATCGAAATCGAGCCTCTATATCATTTGGACAAAACGGCACGGTATGTAAATTATTACTATTACTATTACTACTAGCCCATACTGTCCCATTGTTGGGCAAAGGCCTCCCCCCACTTTCGCCAGTCACGCCGATCCAGTCTTCGTCCGCCAGTCCCTCTCAATATGTAAATACTCCTTTTAAAATAAACTTCTACTTATTTGCTTTATAAAGTTCTTGAGTATGATTTATTTTCGTTATCCAACACAAACGAAGCACATAGGTACTTTAAAGGTAAGAAATAACTGATAATTTTTTTTATAATTTTTAGAAATTTATGTGAAATAAAGTTTAAGGAAAATGTTCATTAAAGTTTGAAATTCATAAAGAAGACGACGGGTACAAAAGCTAGCCTATTAAAAATGTGTTAGTTTGTGAGTACAACTATGTAGGAAGTCACACAAAACATACATCCAATGTATTGTTTCAATTATCTTCAGCTGAACTTAAAAAGATATGAATAATTAAAATAACTATAGTAAAAAGAGTAAGGAGTACTAAGTTATTACTCCATGAAGATTACTACTTGGTACCTTAATTTTAGAACATACTAATTTAATTACAAAGGAGTTTAACTCATAATTTGATTACTTTGGAATAGGATTCTCAGACAAAATTAAACCAAGCCCATAAAGATTAACGATTTAACTTATTTAATTAAGGTGGGTTCGTATCTGAAATTTTTGTAATTCTCTACCCGTAATATGAGTAATTGGACATGCCTCTGTACACTCTTGTACATTTTTAATTGTTTCGTTTTCTTAAATCTTTGTTAAAACTATCATTATGAATATCCTCACTTTAAGCGCTGTTAACTTAGTAACTAAAATTGACAATATTCCGATTTCCTGGCCTCTCGAATGCACTTCAGCTGCCCTAGCCATGTTACATTTCGACAATCGCTTTCGATTAGAAACTAAAAAAAATGTATAGGAATTGACATTCGATGACGAAAACTCGAGCGATCAGAAATGTCAAATAAAAGGTGTAGCGATAATAGAAAGAGAATAGATACGAAACATTTGTCACTTGTCTACGCACCCTGTTCATCACTACGAAGGTCCTTTTCAGATTATCACCAATTTGTATGCAAGAACACCAATTTTACCCTTTAAAACTAATACATCTCAATGTTTATAACACAAAAATAATTTTCAAAATTGGTACACAATTGATGGAGAAATGATTGAACATACATACCTACAGAGAAACATAAGAACATCTACCTTTTCTAAGTCGGTTAGTAGACCACGAACTAGCATAGAGGTTATTATACGATGTATGTTTAAATGTAATTCAAAATAAAAACGTTTAACAAAAAGGTTGTATAACACGTATTCAAACTCAGTACAATTGAATGCAATTATTGGTCGCATTTGCGGCAGTAACCGCTTTATACCGGTTACATCCGGACGAGCCAACATGGCTGCCATTCAAAAATCCATTTCACGTCAATCTGAGCATTTATCACGTCGCATACGACCCTATTTTACGTTTCGTTCACTCCAGAAAAAAGCGTTTTCTAAAACCGTGTACCGAATATTTATTCCGTTTTAAAGTAACAATTTTCCGTGTTTTATAATAAAATCTAGTTCAACTCACGATAATGATAAAATGTATATTACATTTTGAAATTCATATTCAAAAATGTATTCAGTAGGACAATCACATTAAAAAGTCTTAAGAATAATTCTAGGGGTGATTCTTCTCCGTTATAAAAATACGTTTTCCGGACTGACAGGTACCAGCTACCACTTGGATCCGAGGGTTTAAAATCGACCGTGCATCAATGGGTCTTTCGTATCGAAAAATTAAATTGTTTAAGAAAAACATCATGAGGAAACCATCTAGAGCAGGGAATGTTCCTCTGACTACCCCCTTAGACTTGAAAGGATACAAAAATGTCTAAAGATCAGAAAATAATAAATCTAACGCAAGTTGAAAATACAGTCATTTATCATTTTAATTTCTTACGTTCAAAAATGTTTAGTTCAGAAATGGTTTTAACTCGGAATAAAATGGTGCTATTAATTTAAAAGGAAAAATCATTGCTATGCAACGCCATTGAAATTCTAACACGAAGCGTTTTATTTAATTTGCACGAACGAAGGGAGAATATAATCAATTAACAATGGTATTGGGTGTTCGAATACTATTCCGCACGTACTTTGAAGAGCCTTTTTCTTAATGGGGTTGGTTATTGAAGTCTCTGGCGGCAAATTGAATCGCTGGGGCGTCATATCATCTCACTGTCATTTCAACCGTCAAAGAAAACCGAGCTCTATTTCTTTATCTTAAGACTTAATTTATCATGTACATATATGAACATCAAACGATTTTTTCAGTAGAAATTAAGCTGTAATACGTTGAATTAAGTCCCATATCGCTCGTACTGGTTCGATTCAGTGAAACATCAGAGTATGAACTACAGTAGTTCTGTAGTGAAGGAATTCGGTTTAATATGGTCTGGCAGTGGATGCCAGAGATGGTTGACATTGTTTTGCGGTCTTTTAGTAATAGGGAAATGAGGACGCCGCCATTACGAATTGAAAAATTCATTTATAATGAAAGACCTAAGTTTGATTTAACACTATAATAAAATATATAAATAATTGGTATAAAATAGAAAACAAAAACTACTCAACAATTTAAGATAATGAATGAAAAGTTTTTTACAAATATTTTGTGTAAAAAAAATTTTTTTTGTCGTATTTATTGACCATCGAACAAAATGAAAATTGCTCATTATAATTCCATAGTGGGCCATATTGTGACCCGCGGGCCTAGGGTTGAGCAGCTTTGATGTCCGCTCAGAACGACACTTAACTTCAACGATTTATCAAAACCGTCTTAAGCTACGCCGCCGGTTCCTTTATAAAGGTCAGAAGATATTATTACTTAACTAGACTTCAAGTTTCACGTTTCACACAACTATTTATCCCAATTCAATAAACCACAATTGGAATGTCAAAAGCAATTTCCACCATTTTAAATTCCCGAGCACAATAGGAACTAGTGGGGCGAATGGCGGGTCGCGCTATTGTCATCGACAAAAGATGAACAAAACTTGGGTTTTCATAAAGTTTTGCGGCTCCGAACTTGTTGGCGTTTCGGTAAACTTAAGTTGCTCTTATTTGCTGTATTTATAAAGTGCGAAATTTGTTAAGGTAAATTGATAATCAAGTAAGTAGCAGAATAGCTAAAAAAGTTAACAAATTTAAACATTTTAAGTAACCCCCGACACAATTACATCACACACTAACTATTTTAATATAATGAATGAAAATGTGATTTAGTTTAAAAAACATACGCTATCGCAGACACTAAACATTTAAGAGAAAGTTAATGTTAAGCACGCCTTGGGGAGCCATTTTCTTATTTTTTTTTTAATTATGAAAAAGTAATTTGGCTAAACGCGTCGAACTTTTGTCTGCCTATACTCGTAGATTTAAGAGAATGTCAATCGTGTGTTCGGGAGTCATGATAATGTTTTTTTTAATATGTAATTTCAGTTTGGCTACACATGTCTGACCTCTAAGCCGCTGGCAGTGTCGTGTTACGGCGATGCTTGTGATCGTGTATACGGCTTCATATAACTCGATTGGTAGACTTTTACTTTGAGATTTACAACTGGTTTTTGTAGAATAATGTTACGGTTAGGTTTATTAATGTCATCAAGTGAGTTATAATGTACCCACCATAGGTAGGTACCCACCTTAGGTACGTACCCGTAGGTTCGATTTTCAGTAAAAATAGCACTTAACTTGTCTAAACGGAGAATTACCAACTTCTTGTGCCGCGGAAAAATCTGTTTAATTTGACATAATCAGCATTTTTGCACCTTATGCATGTTGGTTTAGTAAACCTTAGCTAAAACGGACATTAAATCTGTTGCTATCTCTTCTAATTGACATAAGAGTGTAACCCCCCCTGTATTGTCCACTTAGAACAAAGGCAAAAAGTAGTAAAGTTTATGATCAGTTTGCAGTTTTAAACTTTCTAAGAAGATTCTAAAGGCTATTCAAAGTCATGCCAGATGTGATCCCTTTCTCAACATTGGGGTCGCAATGACCGACGGACGCTTTAGTCGTATAGGTACGAGTATGAGTGATAAATTAGCCATGTAAATGTCGTAGTAGTATGAGGCCGGCATTCGGCGGTAGGTTTTGTTGGACTAAATAGTCATTACACGCTAATTATCCAGTACATAGTACCAAGTTACCTCGAATGACGAATGCTTCAATTTAGCAGTATATTTAACCAGGTGAACATAGTTCACTAACCCTTAATCACCCTGACAAACTATGAAAGCCTTATAATCATCTATTCCTTTGATCATCATTTGTTAAGACTGATTTGCCTTCATTCTTAGCTTAATAAAATATGATGTTGAAATAACGGACCCAGGTTGAGAACCACTGGGTTCCCACATTTGGCTCGGTAATCCATAAAAAAGGAAATAAATTTCGCATTG
This sequence comes from Xanthorhoe designata, assembly GCA_963582015.1. Taxonomy (NCBI): domain Eukaryota; kingdom Metazoa; phylum Arthropoda; class Insecta; order Lepidoptera; family Geometridae; genus Xanthorhoe; species Xanthorhoe designata. The sequence continues at coordinate 7,995,182 of OY757052.1, forward strand.
TGTCAGTGTGTTTTGTTATCTTAATTTCTATGCGACTTAAAACAGTCGGCACCCCTGCTGGTAATAACCATTAAGAACACCAAAATGCCTTTAAACTGTGAGTTTCGCATTTCGTTACAAAAAATGTAAAAGATTTAAGTTATTGGGTATGGTTACAAGGGCTAAAGGTTACAAGAGTAACAAGAAAAAAAAACATTCATCTTATTGCATAAGACCATCGAGTATTCATTCTGGTCGGATTTTCATTGTTTTTGATTTGATGTGATATAATGACGTATTCTCATAAATTAGGATGTTTGGTATGTTTCTCAATATTATCATCCCCCAATTATGTATACTATCTTCTGTCGTAACCCCAAATACCACGAAAATCTGATTGTCTATAGTCGCATGTTTGCTTTCTCAAACGAAGCCCCTGTTCATATTTATAGGCGGGTCATACAGTATTCATAGTCGTGCCGAGGTGAAGGCCGGAGCTGTGGCCTTGTTGCTTAGAATACTGGGGCGTTTTGTTTTCTCATTTCTTTGTCAAAACGAAAGATAATTGTATCTTCAAGATGTGTAAGATGGTATTGTTTAACAGCTCGTTTTGAGTTATGTAAAAAATAATTAAATGTCGGAGACAAAAATATTTAAACTCTTTCACTGAAAAAAAAGTTTTTTTATGAAACACTTTACTTGGTAAATTAATACAAAAATGTAATAATTTGTATAAAAAAGTGAAAATACACTTGAAATTGCTTGAATTCGAAAAGAAGAAAGTTATATCTAAATCCACACTTTGACTGTAGATATTATTTTAGGATACTATATGACTTATTACCGAAGATCATTATTATTTTTACAGTGCTTTTAACGTATAAGAATATTCACGTCATTAAGCAGAAGATTGCATTGAGGGCGTGTCGGAATCAATTAATTTAATGTTGTCGTTACACTTTACGAGTTTGTTTACGTGTAGCATTATCGAGAATTTATACGCATTGTATATGTTTGTGATTTGACCTGAATTTTATGCACTTACTGTTTTATGCTGACATGGCTACTATCCACAATAAATAAGTAAGTTGAGTATAGGGCACTGGTGACCTGTAGCACAGGTTTTTATACCTATTTCAGGCACCAGTCTCTCACAAAACAGGTTCCTACCTCTAACCTACAATTGTTTGAATTTATCATAATTTTTTTAACTGTATTTATTTTATTATTTTTAAAATTATTATATATTTTTATTTATGTTTGTGAGAGAAACAAATAAACAATTTGATTTTGATTTGATTTGATTTGAAGTCGTATTTTCAGGCTTGCCTAGATTTTGCAATTACAATTACAAAAGTAAGAAAATCTATATCCAATCCGAAAGGAGTATTGATGATGAACAGTTATATTTTCTACACAAACAATGCTGAAATTAAATTATCCGTTTCATACCATAATCATTTTTACACTAAACAATATATATTTTTTAAATTCTTCTTAGCTCTTAATTAAAAATGCTATGCCTTACCAGGAAGCATTACCGCGTTGGAACAGGCATTAGAATGACCTACTCGTAGCATGTAAGACGAAGTTGAAGTTATCCTTGAGGTACAACCTACCGAAAAATACGATATTTATTTCTTTCTTTCGTACGCCATCAAAACAACGTAAGAATTAATAAGGTATGAACCTATAAGGGCCTCTTACGAGTGATTCTAATCCTTAATTCTGTATTTCCATCGTTATCCACAAAACATGTTCTATGACCGATATTGAATAATCAGAATAATCAATTTATTGGTAAATGTCAGTTTACAGGTCAACAATTAGGTGCTTATATTAAAAAAAAATAATAATAAACACTTAAAATAATCATAACAATTCATTTAAATTTAAAAATCAAGTTGACCATATAATAACTAATAAAAATTAAAAAATAAAAATTAAAAAATATTTTTCTTATATACCTACTTTATTGCTCCGCAAAGCAACAACTACACTTCATGTCTTATTGTAATAAAGTAGATAAACAACTACAATTGTATAACCAGTCTAGATCAGAATTTTTTATATAATCGCGTGAGTAGATTCAATATATTTTGGTATTACATCGATTTGTCGTCGATGAACGAAACGAAAAAATATCACGACTGAAGGTATCTCCCAAGGTATAGTATTCTCTAAAAACCTTTAGAAATTTTAGATTATTTTAGATATGCCCTAGGGGCTAGTTACAGAAAAGTAAGTTCGCATGAGCTGCTAACCAACTCTGGTATAAGTAGTTTTTAGGACGCCTGGAAATCTCCGTCGTGGCTTAAAGACTTTAAAAGCCTGGACCATGGACAGGTAATATCCAAATACATATTTTGTACTGTACAGACCTAAAATTACCATTCAGTACGTGACAGGTTGCAAGCTCATCGCACCTGTTAGTAAACTGGTTTATTGTTTACAATGTTTTCCTTCACCATTTTAGGGAAGGTTCATATCTGACAGAACATTGCGTCGCGTATTATACGCCAGAACAGACAAATGTATAGAAAAACACTTGACCGTTCACACTCAACCGATGATACGTTAGTACAGTAGATGATACGCTCGGCGTATTTTACGTCAGATATGAACCTTCCCTTAAGCTCGTATTAATGTGCATTATTTTAAATCGGGATTTGAACCAAATTCGGTAGAAACAGTTAAGGCTATACTCGTACTACTCGGCAACACAGCTGATTTATTGATAGACTAATACAATTACGAACCTAATAATAGACAGGTCGATATAACGCTTTTGTTGAATTAGTTATTACCAGCTCGTCAGTTTATTTTTGTCCGGGGTTTATTATTATTATAAAACTTAAGAGCTCAGCTCTTGTCGGTGTAATGATGCAATTTCTTCCATATGCTTCTTTCCAATGCGATCTCTTTCACTTCTTGATACGACATGACAGCGACCTTCTCTTTTATCTGACTAATGTAATTAATTCTCGGTCTTCCCCTTCCTCGCCTTCCTTCTACTTTTCCTTCTATGATGTACCTTATAAAGCTGTCATGTCGGTTTAACTGTCAATAAATATAGTGGGACTTTAATCGTTAAATTGACTGGAAATAACGGGTTTTACAAATAGGCTAAATGGTAGACAAGATTATTTGACAATCTAATAACACGAATCAAAACGCATGGTTGTGCGATATGTCTTGCTTGAAGAGACAGATTAAGAGAATGAATGAAAGAGACAACTATACGTCCGACTGCACTTCTTTGTTTCTTTATTGAATCTAGTTAAATAATATTAGCTACAATTGCTATTTTAATGTTGTAGGAGAAATCGAGTAAATATACGTCTTCTCATGGAAGAGAATAATTGTAACCAGACGAGTGCTTGATGTGATAGTGGATGGATATGCGAGAAAAGGTAGACAGAAGAGAAGAAGGATAGCTTGTGTGACGGATGATATGAGTAAGAAAGAAGTAAGTTTATTTATTATTTTACAGTGTTAAACCACACTTAGGTATTGGAAATTTCATTATAAATGAAAAATCTTACTAAAAGTTAAAGGCTCCGGCAGGATTCGAACCTGCGTAGATACAAGCGATCGCTCTTAAGCCGAGCTGCCTGACCACTAGGCTACGGACCCTCTAAGCCGAGGCCTGAAACTATTAGTAAGATGATTTTTTGTATCGGTTAAAGCACCGATGAGCGCCATCTACAGGGATATTAGAATATCACCTGCTCATTGATTGAAGTTGCATTCAACACAAATGACCAGAGATGTCGCTACGCTAATTCTATAATTTATTTATTATTTTACAGTGTTAAACCACACTTAGGTATTGGAAATTTCATTATAAATGAAAAATCTTACTAAAAGTTGAGATGTGTTGAGATGACGTCTGATAGAGAGAAAAATAGAAGAAGAGAACATGCTGTGAAGATGATGATATGGCTTAAAGAAGAAGAGCTTGTATTATATACGTTATTTATGTTTTTATTGTTATTTTTAATGTTATTTTGTCTTATTGCTAACTGTATACCATACCACGTTCTAGTTTTTTTGAGAATACGACATAAACGAAAATAACTGTGATCTTAAGAAATTCTAACAAAAAGTCAATGACCACAAGGTACCTGAAGTCAAAAGTTGATTAACTTCTGCCCCAAAACCGAACAACGCCTCAAGTTGAGTTAAATAAGTACAAAGCGCTCGTTATGTTAATTGAGACAGGCAAGTTCCAGTCAAGTTACAGTTAAGTTTCTTTTAAGTTACTGTAATGATGATTATCAAAGTTTTCGAAGGTCTTTTTGCTTTGATTCTGAGAAGAGTTTTACTTAGTTTTTAAGTAACTTAGGTATAATTGTGTTTTATGGTTTTGTTAGAATTGGTTTAGACGACAGTTATAACTTAATTTACAAATTCAGTTTACTTGTACATTTGGTAAATTTATCCTATGGCAATCATTTTTAGCTATTTTCTTTTGTCAGGCATGTCTATATAAAATTATTGGATGTATTTGTTATACATTTATTTACAGAAATTAAACTACTTAACTACTAAACTACTAAAGTACTTTTTTACTTACATATTTACAAATTTTCAATGTATTTGGTTAGTTTACTTAGTTGGTTTGTTTGTTTGTATGTTTAGGGTAATCTCCGAAACTACCCATCCGATTTCAAAAATTATTTCACCGATGTAGCTATAATCTCCGAATGAACATAGGCTATATTTTATCAAGGCAGGTACCACGCGAGTAAAGACGCGGGCGAGTAAACTAGTATTTAATATAAACAATATTAACTTAACATCGTTAGTTTACTCGTGGTAGTCTCGTAGCATTTGCTACGGCGTAGCGCTACGACGTAGCTCGCTACGCTGGTAAATAGCTTTGCATAATACAGATATTAATATTCAAAGGCAAGGTAAAGTCATACGGAAAATATGTGTTAAGTTGTTTATTCATTAACTGTGTCAGTTTCAGCTTTTAATACAATTTTTTAAATGTAAATCATGGTTACAGTTTTCGTGTTTTTGAAATTTTACTACAAAAACCATAAAGTTTTGTTCTGTATTAATGATCTGATTTTGCCACACTGGCTTCAAAATCAATAAAAGAAAACTGAAAAGAAATGTTTTTTAACGTTCAATCATCATCATTATCATCATGTCCATAATTTTCCATTAATTAATCAACCCATTTCTGTGTTACCAGCACAAAACTCAGCCGAACCCCGTCAGTGTTGCCCGATACGGTATCTCGGCAATTTATTATTTTAACGGCACCTTCCCACCGACGCGGACGTTTGTTTCGGTTATCTCTAACTGACGCGGACGTTATTAAGGTTTATGTTACTGTCTGTTTGTAAGTAGTTCCACTAGTTACCTAGGTTTATGAAATGGTGAGAAATGCTTGGACTACATTTTTATAACACAAATGGAAAAACAGTGTTTTAAGTAACATTTTTCCGACTATTTTACTGAAAAAATGACAACAGTGTGTTTTTTTGTTATAAAAAATAAACACGTATAACATTTATAAATTCACAAACTTTAACAAAATCAATACCTAATAGGTATGTAATGTTATTTTATTAATAGCAAAAAATAAGATATCCTTATTACTTGAGACAACCACAGAGGTTATTTTAATATAATACAAAAGACAGCATCCCTGTAATCTCGGTAGATAGAGTGCGTCATTAATCCCACACGTCATATATACTACACATGTATTGTTATATACAGGACACGATGCGGTCCTTTTTAATTTTCTCGGTGGAACGTTACGGAGATAAAGTTGCTGGATGGTCTCGTAGCTTGTGTTTTTAAGGTTCTGTACCCAAGGGGACCTTAATACTAAGCTTCCGGAATCAGTCTGTTATAGGGCTGTATCATTTGAAGTGTTAAAGCGCAAAAGCGTAATGAGTAATAACATGCGTAGACACTTTAAAAATTTAAAACGTGTGTATAAGTTTACACAGCGTCATCTAGTCCCAAGCTAAGCAACTTGATGCTTGTGATATGACTGATGATATACTACTGATATGCCATGGCCAAGTGGATAAGTAAGTACTTCGACTTTCGATCCGAAGGTCGTGAGTTCGAATCCGGTCGTGCATCAATGTACTTTTCGTGTCGAAACATTTATATGCACTTTAACACGAACACGTTAGTACGAGTACATTTTACTGATAGACTTTTCTCAAAAAAAAGATATAAATCGGCCCACGGATCAAACAGAGTTTTTCTGCAAAAATAAAATTGTGCCCAAAACTTTAAGCCTCTTGGACTGTTCCAGCAAGTTTTTTATCAACGAAATTGACAGAGAGGTTTACTTAATTAAAAAGTTGTCCGTGGTGCAGCTCAACTTGCATCTGCCCCCGGATAATAACTTTCCGCCGGGAAATAAACATTTTGAGGAATATTCTGCAGACACGATGATATTTTAAACAAGAATTTTAGAAACATTTTTTGTCGGATTCTGTTGCTCTAATAAAGACTAATATTAGTTTTTCATTAAAATCAAAAAAATGTACACTAATGTACTCAAATGTACAGACATCGACCGACGTTTTACAGTTTTATTATATGTAGAGATGTGGAAAAAGAAGTGACGGGAATAGGCAGTTCGGTTTATTTCATCAATAGAGACTTGTGATAGTATGATATTCGATATGAGATGCTTTGGTAAAAAATTATTGGTTCAAATTATGATTTGTTAGGAGTTTTTGATTTATATTTATAAATACATAGACACGGGGTTTTATCGCGTTATTTGCCTTATTTCTTTACGTACTTCATTAGTTTTTGATTTGCTCTCAATCTTTTTGCGATATTGTAAAAAAAACTCATTTTGGTTTAATCTAAATATAAACACCTAGAAACACTAGATTTGAAAGAATGTCCGCCTCGCTGGGCATTAATCGTGATCACACGAGAAGCGCTCGTGGTGAAGCTGACGTTCTTGATAGATCGTCGAAGTTAAGCAACGTTCTGAGCGGTCACTACTTGGATGGGTGACCGCAAGTGGCATTAATATCTGAGCGCTTCCGTGCTTCGGAGGGCACGTTAAATTGTCGGTCCCGGCTTTTAAAGTCGTTAAGCCATGACGGAGGCCTTTAGGCGGCCTAAAAACTCCGTCACCAGAGGTGGCCACTTGCTCATACGAACTTACTTTATTGTGATCACATTTCGATTTGTTTTCTTAAAGTCTTATGTCTCAGTACAAAACAAACAAATTATTTTTTTTGTTGCCAAAAATAGCACTTAACTAACACAACTATACAAACTATAATACCTTAGCTATTCCGAACTTATCCTACAAATAACAAGCGAAAATGTAACGTAAACAAAAACAGCAACGCAATTTGAGGGTAGTCGTGAAAAATTACGGAGACGCGACGTGAGGGAACTTAATGACTTCCGAGATTACAGTCTACCTGGACGAGGGAAGCAAGAGAGGCGAAAATAGTTATTTTAGATAAAATGAGTTTAGAAAACTATTAAGAACGTACGAGTAATTATTCAATTTGTATTATATTGTATTATTTTGTAGCAAATAAAACATTGAATTGCCGAAGATATTAGATAAATGTCCATCGCGCCTTATGTGATACGGTGTTGATTATATTTTATTTTTTTTAAATTACAAAACTACTAGACCGTTAAAATCGCACACTTTTTATTATTAAACGTTTTTATTTAGCTACCTAGCGGAGGCTTTAAGGCGGCCCGAAAACTTCGTCACTAGAGTTGGCCACTTGCTCATACGAACGAACAAACGAGCTTGTCCTGTTTGTTATATTTTGTTTGGTTCTTTTAAAAGCTTTTAGTACAAATAATACCGATAAACTTTTAATTTTTTTTTCTTATTTTGATTCACATAAGTTCCAATATATTATAGCCTTTATGTTTTATTCATATTTGACATAATATTTGTGATTTTTTATTATCTAAAGACATAAGTCTGTTTAATCGCTTAAAGATCTTTATATGAAATTAAAATGTGTAACTATGTCAACCGGGTCAGCGAAAAAATAAGTTCGTATGAGCTAGTGGCCAACTCTGGTGTCGAGAGTTTTTAGTCCGCCTAAAGAGTTTCTTCTTTAAAGACTTAAAAGCCAAGATTGTCAATTTACGTGCCCACCAAATAGGGTCAGTTTGTCTAGAATGTTCTTAGAACTATAAAAATTAGTCGTATTTTACGGAGCAAACTGCAGCATTCTAGTAATTACACTAGAACTAGGTTACATCGCAATAAACACTAAATCTAGATACAATCTCGGAGCACTTACGCTTAATTGAATCGTGCAATTTACATGTCCACGCGAATTTGCATTTTGAGCACCCTGTAGCTATGATATCATACATACTTACATACATACATAGAACAAGGATTATTACTCCGCTTAAAACAGCTCCGTGTAATTTAGAATCAGATTTCCCCATGTGCTTGTCTGCATTATTACGTCCTTCCAACTTCCAGTGGTTCAAATTATTTTAATCTGTGTTGTAACGAGTTTCACTAGGTTTCAAGTACGGGTATTTGCTTATGCCAAGAGTTTTACTCAATACCTACTTTTATCAAACGACACGACAGATCCACGATGCGTGGTAGAAACTCTCTCAGAACTTTAGGTATTTTTAAAACCCTTTAGGGTTTTTGTCTACTCGTGACCACGGTGACTGTAATGTCATCGAAACGTCGAGGTAAATAAATAATATTGATTTCAATACGCGATTAAGTCACGATAATATTTTTTAAATATGTTTTCAAGTTCACCCTAAAGGGTAAAAACTTTTTTAAACTATCGCGTAGTTTAAAAAAGTTTTTACCCTTTAGGGTGTCTAAGAAGGTAGTTAAACGTAAGTAGTGGCTAACATTTATTACAGTATCTAATTAGTTACGTTATTTCAACTTTACCAACAAAATATGAATGACTAGCTTTCTCGGCCGCGGCTTCCCTCATTTGGTACCTAGACAAAAAGTAGCCTCTGTGTTATTCAAGGTCATAAATTATGTATATTCTAAGTTTCCGCCTAATCCGTTCTGTGGTTTTTGCGACACTGGTTCTTGCGTATACATCCATTATTTGCTTGTAGACTTACGGCAAGTCTTAATAACCTATCTTTCTTTGTTTTCGCTTACTTTGGTAGATTATTTGACATTACTTCCATACCAAAAATAACAATAAAAAAAAAACGCAAAATAACGCGGTAAATAACGCGATAAAACCCCGAGTACATGTATTTATAAATATGAATTGAGAAGGTTTAAGAAAAACTAAAAAATAACAAATAACTACTGAGACTGGCCGTTAAATGTCTATCACATACGACCGTCTGGTTTTATTCAGAAAATCGATATTTGCGGCACGACTCGCACTTTGCTCTGGCGTGTGGTACAAGCGGAAATATTCCACTTGATTTATATAACTTCAGTTGGAACAGGCAGTAGAATCAACTAGCTTGTAAAACGAAGTCAAAGTGATACTTGAGGGCCTAGTAGTATGTCGATGGGCTTGCAACCTGTCACGTATGGAAAGTTAACTTCTGCAAAAAGTGGGCATGTACCAAATATGTATGTATTTGGACATACCTCTGACTACCCCCTTAGACATCTTCGAAAAATTTAAAAATTGCCTAATGATTTGAAAGAAATGTCTACCGCTCCCGGGATACAGTCGTGATCATATTTCATTTCATTTGTAAGTAGTATTTCATTTCTTATTTTTTTTTCTGTCCACACAAACTGAACCTTTTTTTATATACATTTTTAATCTATCTGTGGAAACTTGTAATTGGCCCTCAGCAAAGTACAATGTTCCTAACATGTGTATTTTTAGTCAATATTGTATAATTTATGTCCTAGCTGTAAGCGTAGAATTTCGCAATTAATGCCCAAGGTGTATTTGTCTCAGCGGTGCATAATTTTTTTTAAATTTAAAATGGGTTAGCTCTTGACCTCGAGGCTTGCTAAGTGGCATTGTAAGCGTTATATTGATATAACCAGTCGTATAGCTGACAAGTATTTGCTTGGACTTTGAAGTTCACCACTCGATAATGAGCCAAGCAATATATACATAGAACTATATTTTAGAATTTAACGTTGATGTCTGCGACACAGTATACCTACATACAAAGACCTTCATTTGTTAACAGTAGCTTTTGCGCTAAAGGGTAACAAACATCCATCGATCCTTACAAACGTAATATTAGTAGAATTAAAGCACTTAAAGTATTATGCAATAGAGCGTTGAAAACCCTATTTTTCCGCCTTATTTCAGTATAATATTGTTTGCGCCAAGCGAAAATACTTCCGTAATAATTTACATGTTAGGTCGCGTGCTGGCTCGCCTCCTTTGTAGCGCGGTATTCAACCTTTGTGAGGTGTACAACCTCCTTTGTTGGTGAATGAGGTAGGTTCGATTGAAAAGAGGTTTTGGTGACAAACAGATTAGATTTCAGACCTTTGCCATATCAATCTATTCTAAAGTTGAATATATTTTGTCTGAGGTTCTATAATCTACAGTTCTATAATCCCTACTGATCTATCCCTACTAGGGAAGAACGAATTTAGGAATTCCCTGGTGTATCTTTAAATTCGAGGGTCCAATGAAATTAAATAGGATCACATTGAAGCTACAACAAATCAAATCAATCAATAATTTTTATATTGATTCATAATAAATAAGTATCATGTTGGTACTGTCAAAGTAAGTCAAGCCGAAAGTTTTTTTATTTTTGTAAGTCTTAAAAATGCATCTTGTACTTTTTGTTTCTTAATTGGTAACTTATAGACCCAAATTTTACAAATAATGTTAAGAACTACAATCTCTACCTATGTCCATCTAAATAAAATAACTTACTTAATACACACATACCTGCATCCATAAAATAACGCCTCTTTTCCATAGGGGTAGGTACAGATCAAGTATTTCTTTTACAATAATCCTGACACACCTCTTTTAAAAAAATATATAGATTATAAGTATAAGGTTAGTGGAACGAATAACTATAATCCTAATTTATTCTTCAAGCGAGCCTAATAAACAGCGCGAAAGTACCAGTAGGTACTTATCTAACGCATAAGCCCACTTACGATGTACAATGACCTCTCTGCTGAAAGCATAGCCATGTTATACTCTATGGTCACTCCTCTCTCTCTAAGTGGTTTGCTAGAGGGAGACGGACGACCTGTTTTGGTCGTTAAAAGTTCGAGTTTTTCGTGAATGTGAGGGATTTAGTTTTTTATTTAGAGGCTTTGCTCATTTCTTAATGTTGGCCGGGAACACGGAATTTCTTTTAAACAGCTTATCCTGTAAAAGATTTTGTGGGGAATAGTAACCTTTTTAGCAAGTAAACCATCTATAATTACGTCACACGTACACAAGATTAATGGAAGGTTCATATCTGACGGAACATGCGTCGCGTATTATACGCCAGAACAGACAAATGTATAGAAAAACACTTGACCGTTCACACTCAACCGATGATACGTTAGTACGCTAGATGACACGCTCGGCGTATTTTACGTCAGATATGAACCTTCCCTTAGCTAGAATGTATACTTAATCTTTTTAGGTTCGAAAGTATTTATCTAAATTAGTAAAACCCGAGGTCTTTGGTAATACCTATCCAATAGGATAGAATATTAGTAGACTGATTTTGAAAATTCATTTTCGATGGATTGTGGTCTCAGGAAAATATTGAGGTTCCGACAAGGATCTTCGAAGTTATAAATATAAATATACCTCGAGAGTGCAGAAAATTTAGGTAAGTTTTATATTTTTTTAAATTTGGAACTTGTTTACTACTTCCATCTACTTCTAACCATAATACCATTGGCTGGTATCCTAATATAACTAAAACTTTTAAGGTTACAAAGGCCCAAAGATTTCCGTAACATGTTATTCGTATAAACAAACGTTTATTCTATTCTTTATTCCATAAAATGTATAAAAATATACTTCTTACGAGTATATTATTGTCATTCCAAGTGGCTACCTAGCCCTATCAAATAATTTAGTTAAATAAAACTAAAGATACCTTTCTCAAGACCCGGATAAGCACCTTCCCATATCTACGGTTACCTTTACATATTTGCGTAAATAACTGGATAAGAAATTCGAGTGAGCCATACTGATATTTTTCCTTCTCTGTAAACAAATAAAAGGAAACAATCCTTGAACTAAATTTGCTGCTTTCCACAAGAAAACAACACTAAAGATAAAAGCCAGTTCGTTCGTTCGTATGAGCAAGTGGCCAACTCTGGTGACGGAGTTTTTAAGCCGCCTAAAGGCCTCCGTCATGGCTCAACGACTTTAAAAGCCGGGACCGAAAATTTAATGTGCCCACCGAAGCACGGAAGCGCTCAGATGAAAATGCCACTTGCGGTCACCCATCCAAGTAGTGACCGCTCAGAACGTTGCTTAACTTCGACGATCTATCAAGAACGCAAGCTTCGCCACGAGCGAAAAGCCGGTAGAAATTTTTAAATAACTTTTCTAAATTCGTCTTGTCAACATATTTTGAACCAACGTCATAGGTGAGGGAAAACATCGTGAAGAAACCCGTGGTTTAGTCAGCTCTACGTATTGACCATTGTATTTCCTGTGGATATGGCCGGTTAAGCTCAGAGGATGGTTCAGGTGCTGGGCCTATTCCATTTCAACAATGTATGACTTTGTATAAATCATCTAGTAATGATGAAAAGGCCATACTACTACTACAAATAAAAGCTACTCCTATACATAGTTTAACTGAATAACCGGTGTTTCAATAAACCCACTGACCTTAGCCTACAGTTGGCTTGCTTCCAGCGCTGAATTAGTAAATCGGATTTTCTTGAGAAAAGTTTCTTGAAAAAGCTACATTTTGTGAACTTCATTAGAATTACTCTGTATAGACGCTTACTTCGATTGTATGAGCAAGTGGTCACTGGTGATGGAGTTTTTAGCCCGCCTTAAGGCCTCCGTCATGACTTAACGACTTTAAAAGCCGGGAACGACAATTTTACGCTTACTGAGATCTAATAGGTATCTTTAGTAATCAATGTGCGGCAACGAAAGGCTTGCTGTCACGTGTGGCATGCTAAATTCTTATTTGCAAGCCAAAATAATGTATTCTGACCAATCTCACGTTTTTTTATTATCTTTGAACTTCATAACAAATGATTGTACACCAACCTAAGTTGGTAAAATCCACTTACCTAATCTAAGATCTGTAATTTGAACCTACAATAAATTATTGAATTATTAATATTGGTATTACGTTTTTTTAATAAAAGAATCGGAATTTCTAAGAATTTCCAAAAGCATGTCTACGTTTGGGATATAGTTGTAAACAAGTTAGGGTTTTTGACGTTTTTTCTGAGCTCTTTCGTCCTGCTGCTAGGAAAAACTTTTTCCCCAAACTTTGATGATTATTAAGTTAAGAAATAAACATACGTTTTCATTGAATTTTAGTTATATAAAAGTTACCTACCCAATAATTTGGTTTGAAATACGGCTGTATTGCAGCAAATAATGTAATAGGGCGATAAATTATATTGTTATTAGCGTGCTGTCTCTAAAACTGAAGACGCTGCCAATTCCCGTAAAACCTTAAGGTTGAACTAAATTAGAGCATGATTCAGCAAAGTTCATTAAAACATGCTAGCATAAAGTAATTGTATGAGCTACATAAACGAGCTAAGTTCGTTTGGCCAACCCAGTTTATAACCATCGTTTTTATTATAAAAATTGTGTTTAAAAGAAGAATGATTTTAAGAGAGTGTTTTCACTACTTTGTTTGACTCTTCAAAGGATTTTAAAGTATACTACGTGATCCTATAAGGTACATTTTGTTTCCGTAACTTTTAATTTCCCCTCATAAAGTTATAAATTAATTTATTTAATTACAGCATTACTGGCCCAGTAATCAAATTGGGATGATTGCCAAAGCGTACCTTAAGTGTAGCTTATAACTTCAACCTACGAAATACAATTTCGTTATTTTTGTGCCTAAATTTATTCGCACGAACATAACCTTCTAGCATTTGAGTAAAAACTATAAAACGTTAAAGCTCTTATAAATTATTGCGGGCATCATATCTGTTAGACTTTATTTATTACCGACGTGATAAATAACAAAATTTGACAGCCACATATATAGTAAAAAAAAGTGAATACTTTAGGTTGAGTTAAGAATGTCAATTAAAAATAATATGAAGGGTTGAGTTAGGAATACAATTATGAGCTTCGGCAACGTTTTTCGAACGAACAGTCGCTGCGCAATTTTGTATAGCATGTCACCTGCTAGTTCTCAGCGCGTTTCACAAACGCGAGTACAGTGTGCACGGTCACAGCTTGCTGCCTACATTTTGTTCGCCTTGTGTTTGTATCGATACCAACGCGCAATGACGCGCGTTTAAAAACGTAGTGTGCCCAGACTGCCCAGGCTCTTAGGATGAATAAAATTAATAGGAAGAGACATAATTATAAGTAAGTTCGTATGAGCAAGTGGCCAACTCTGGTGACGGAGTTTTAGGCCGCCTTAAGGTCTCCGTCATGGCTTAACGACTTTAAAAGCCGGGACCGACAATTTACCGTGCCCTCCAAAGCACGGAAGCGCTCAGATATAAAGATAAAGATAAAGATTTATTTATTTGTTCTGAATATAGTTATGCCACTTGCTGACCCATCCAAGTAGTGACCGCTCAGAACGTTGCTCAACTTCGACGATCTATCAAGAAGGTCTTAGCAAGCTTCGCTACGAGCGCAATACATTGACAAGATGAGGTTCGTTTCTAGCACGTTAACCCTTTCAATAATTAACTAAGTTAAAATGTTTTTTCTTGTTACACCTACGTGAACAAAACGAGCAACAGATTTAGCAGCTATCTGAGCTTTAGGAAGCATCTAAGTCTATTATGAATAATTAGGTTAATTCATGTGAGTTGGCAACTGGCTCAGACGAATTCAACCCTCAAACAATAGCTTGATTCTAGACGTCAGAACTAGTAATTGCTTCACTTTGTTAGGTCCCGGATATCTGTAACCTATATCCGGGTCCCAGTTGGCTCTCTGCCAGCCGAGTGGCCTTCGGTAACTCGGTCAGACCCTGGGCCTTGGTGACCTTTCAGCTTATTTATGGTCATATCGGTGGAAAAGGGTCTTTTCTGACCTTGTGAAAGGGTTTAGGGATGAAAAGATTTGGTATTGGTTCAAAGTCTGTTATAAACAGAGACTTGGAATATTTTTACTTAAACAAATTTAATTGTAAAAATACAATCATTTTGAGAACACTATATTGTGAAGTAAATAGATGTGTATTAAAAGAAGTCAATAGTAGAATACTTCGAAATAAATAATAGTAAAATTGCAAACCAAACCACGAAATGAAAAAGGAATTAAAAATTACTCACCAATGAAATTCATTTTGCGGTCTGTATCACACTGCCTATATTAATAATAATGATATCCTATTCTATACCCTTAACAGTTCTCCATAACACCGACCCCTATATAAAAATACTTTATTAATTGAGCACCAAATTTACATTAGACAATACATGATACGTGTCGTTAGAAAGAGTTAGAGAAGAAGAAGAGAGAAGGCGTATCGTAATAAGCTATGACATTTTTGCAGCGCGAGACGTGTTTCCGACGCGAACGACGGAAACCGAATGGGGAAAGCCGCGGTGCCTCCGCTATTTATGCACTGCCGCGTTCACACACACAGGCGCACTGCCCCTCCCCCCGCCGTTAAGAGCCAACACACACCCGGGAAATCTTCCCATTGTCACTCTGATGAAAAAAAATTGACTCCTCAAAATTATTGTACTTTTAATAATCGCAATTATCTGAGATTTGCAAAGATTTTCCCTCCCTAGAGACTGGCCCAATTTCTTAACTTGTAGAATTTTTTAGCAATAAAATCACTTGAATCTCCAATACAGCAATAAATAAGATTGTAACAAAGAATAATTGCGGGAATATTTCATCCCCTTAACGCACACTGGCTTGCAGTGTTCTGCGCATGTGTGCGTGGCGTATAGAACAAAGGGCTTTGCGACGAATGGGCGTGGCTTTTTCTATGTGTGAGTGTGTTAAATCTTTTATAGGTCGATGCATTAAGTAATTTAGTATTATGGCCTGCATTTGACACAGGCTGGAGGTTGTTTTAGTAGCCGATTGATGGGATTGCTTGCGTTTAAAAGAAGTATATTTTCTTTTTAAGTGTCAATAGTTTTCTTAAGAAAAGGCCTTACATCATTAGAAACTTTCAAAAAGTGTAATGCTGAACATATGAGCTTTAAATTGTTCAGGATCGTGAGTATCTTGACAAATGTGATTTAAAATAATAAAATACCTCAGTTATTTATTGAGCATATACGATTGAGTTTGGTTTGTATACAAAAAAGATGGTATACATTACTTACCATATAAATAAAGTTGCTTCTATTGGCTGTTAGTAAAAGCTTACTAAGTTAGACAAAGAGCAGTTTTTATCTAGGCTCAGCGAACATTTATAAGGCTACAGATTACAATATAGACACAAGATACTTTTTAAAATGTCTAAAATACTAATTGCGAACAAGTAGATTGCTCTTAAGATTTTTCAAACTTTCCTACATGATTATTTACAATAAAATAAATGTATTTTGACTTTGATTTTATGTTTAGTCCCCTTTCAGTGCTTTCAGTTCATCTTGTCCTTAATTTCAACATATTTTATCAAGTTACTTCCTTTGTTACGTATATTATGTATTCCACATTAAAGACATCTTATACGCAATATCACAATGATTTCATTCCCACCACGTTTGGCTCGTTAGCGCCCTGTCTCCGCGTATCTTTATACAGGATGTGTGAACTCTGATGGCGCACTAAAATATACATATGAGGATATTGGTACATAATATCATTAATATAATAATAAATAATAAATAAATAAATATCCTTGGACATTCCACACAGCGTCATCTAGTCCCAAGCTAAGTTAAGTAATTTAATGCTTGTGTTATGGTAACCAGATGACTGATACACTACATAATCATATAATATCATCTAACTTTCATGTTTCGAGGTTTAGAAGCGCGTTGATAGAATATTTATTTTAAATCGTTTTATGCCACTTGAAAACATTGTGGTGAGAAAAAAAAAGTAGCGCTTGTGGCGAAGCTTGCTACAAGCAACGTTCTGAGCGGTCACAACTTGGATGAATTGGAACAAGTGCCAATTATCAGCTGAGCGCTTCCGTGCCTCGAAGGCCACTTAAATTGTCGGTCACAGCTTTTAAAGTCGTTAAGCCTTGACGGAGGCCTTTAGGCGGCCTAAAAACTCTGTCACTAGAGTTGGCCACTTGCTCATACGAACGAATGAACAAACTTGCAAACTTTTTGACGACCTCTGTGGCACAGTGGGCGAAAGCCCGCCTGAGACGCAGAGGTTGCGGGTTCGATCCCCGCTACGGGACAAATGTTTGTATGATCTGCAAATATTTGTTTCGTGTCTGGTTGTTTTCTATGTATAATATGTATATATTTGCAAAAAAAAAATGTATCTATGTAGTATATCAGTCATCTGGTTACCATAACACAAGCATTAAAAATGCTTAGCTTGGGACTAGATGACGCTGTGTGGAATGTCCAGGGATATTTATTATTATTACTTAATATCCTGAAATGTTTCTACATAAAATATTCACTGAAATATTTCTTAATTAAAATGCCAGCCTACCCTATATACAATGCGCTTTATATATGTGTGTCGTGTGTACAATTTAATATAATATTCAAATTAAGTGCATCGTTCCCTTGCGTTCCGCGCGAGAATCTCAATCGAGGATAATGGCTTCTGTGAATATTGGGCGCTAAAGACTCACAGAGTATATCATGGATGTACTAATAGAAATAACCGCGTTGGTCGAATTGGTTAGTACCTCGACTTGCGTTCAGAGGGCAGAAAATCCGGCAGAATTTTCCATTTCTAAAAATGTATAAGTGCATATCAATTTATGTATTTTGGCATACCTCTGACTACCCCTTAGACATCTTCATAAGATCTAAAAGTCTAAAAATTTATGTCTACCGCTTCCTAGGAACACAGACGTGATAAAATTTCACAATACTTAAAAAGCAGTAGTAGAATAAATTATTTTATATAATATTGTATATTTTAATGTTGTAATTAATTCTCTTGTTTTATTGTATTTAATTTGACATTATTGTAATATTTAAATTGTGTAGGTATACTAAAAGCATGCCATTTCTCTCGCTTTGCACACCGAAATCGGTAAAACATGTTGCGGCTATACCCAGTTTTACCATCATATTTACACATGTTTATGCAAATAAATGATCTTTATCTTTATCTTTATCTTTATCTTTAGTTGGTAAAATCCATTGATGCACGAGTACACGGCCGGATTCGAAGCCACGGCCTTCAAATCTAAAGTGGAGGCATTAACCCACTCGACCATTTACGGCTATTTTTTAATTACAATTCTAACTAAATAACTGTATTATGAACAAACTGTGATTTTATTTTATATTTATTTTTCTCATGATGTGTTTGAAAAAAATTACAAGAAGTACAAGTAACTTTTAGTTAAAATATTATTTTTTATTCTTTTGTGGAAAAACTAACAATAAAAACAATTAAACACCAGCATGTTGAAATTAATAAAGTTTGAAGTCTCAAAGACTCTGCTAAAGAGATGAAAACTATTAAAGTTTTAACATTTTATTTTAAAGCAGTCAAAGGAGTACTTAAGTTGTTAAAACATTTCTTCGCAAATAAAATACAACTTGCCATAAGTCCGGGAATATATTCAAATTACCTGAAAAGAGAAAAAGACACCGTTAGTTAAAATACCAATAAAAACAGAATTATTCTAAAGTACTAAAAAATCGTAGACCTACGAGCTACGATTCGTAGAGACTCGTAGCAGTCTCGTAGACATCCGTGGACACGGTACATCATCCTCTGCAGATAAAATAACAAAAAAATCTTGCAATTTCTTCCGGCTTAAAATTACTTAGACAAATTGGCTGAAAGCCCAGAAACCACGCTATCTATACCCTGGGGAGAATGTTTCTCATTTTAATGAGGCTAACAAATGTTCTTATTAAATTTCTATCGTAAGATCAATGTCAAAATGGAAATCAATAATAGTCAATAATAATAGTCAATAATAGTAGGTTCTTGATAGTTTTAGGTTTGAAGTATCAGTCTAAGTAAAATACAATAAAAAAAAAACAGAAATATAACAACAGTTAATACTGTTACATATTGATAGATACTTCGATAGCGGGCGACTGTAGTCGTCTAGTCGATGATGTTGAATCAAAATCAAATCAGGTCGTTTTTTCCATTTAATAGTCCTACTCCTTGAAGAAGAATCAGAACAATAATAATGATGATGAAAGTTTATCTTTGGTCATTATGAAGTCCCTTGTTTATTAACCATTAAAATTCTCGACGATCTTGAAGTTTACACGTTCTTAGTATTTGTTTCGAAAATCACCACGTTTTGCAGAAATTATACTCAAAATTCTAGTTATTAGTAACCCTATCTTGTTCTCATAACTTTACTTATACTGTGATGTAGCAGTTTCGTAGCACTATCTACGAAGACTACGGCGTAGCGCTACGGCGTAGCACAATAGAGTAATGCTTTGTGCTTTGTTTAGATAGAAGATTTATATAGAGCTTCAGAATGTTTTGTTTGTATTAACCAACTTTAAAAACGGGAGATTTATGTTGCTCTGTTGTCATGTAATTTTCAAACAATATTATTTTTCGCTTATTCATTAAACTTCAGGTTTTTTGCAAGTGAGGCAGAAAAGGACAGCATTGGATCGTAGTGACGCTTTACTCACTTTTTTTGATCTTAGGTTTTAGTCCTAAATGGCTGTCAATTCTGTAGTTTACACATTTACATTGTTCATCAATATTCTCAATCTATAAACCCAATTTTGTAATAATTTGTATCTACCATGTCCTTAATTTGCAACAAAATCAACCAGAAAATGTAGTCAGTATTAATAAACAATTAAAATCATCTCAAAGGTCCAAAAAGTCCATATTATCCCCATTGAATCCTAAAGCCACCTCCACACGGCCGCGATAAACCGCCGCCACTCGCCGCTGATTTCATTTACAATTCATTTCATGTACTTAAGGAGGGCGTTTGATGGACACACAGGGCTGGCACGAGATTGAGTACATTTTTTTTTTGAAGTTTTAGTATGATCAATCTGAAATAATTAAATAAATAAAATAAATAAATATCCTTGGACATTCCATACGGCGTCATCTAGTCCCAAGCTAAGCAATTTAATGCTTGTGTTATGGTAACCAGATGACTGATAAACTACATAGATACATTTTTTTTTGTAAATACATACATATTATACATAGAAAACACCCAGACACGAAACAAATATTTGCAGATCATGCAAACATTTGTCCCGCAGCGGGGATCGAACCCGCAACCTCTGCGTCTCAGGCGGGCTTTCGCCCACTGCGCCACAGAGGTCGTCAGTTAATTGAGTTTTATTTATAAGTTAATTTAGTATTTTTTATCTTTAAATTAAAAGGTACTCTTAAATCTTTTGGGAGATTAAGTTTTTATTATCAGTGTCGACGATTCCGGTCGGAAATAAGCGTTTTAACTTTCAATGTGTTAGTGTTACAATTTCATCGAATATGAAATTAAAATGTTGAAATGAATGCGTTAAAAATATATCGATTAAGACAACTCTTAGCGTCCGTCTTAAATTCTAATGCCAAACTGATATTATGATCACAAAAACATGATCTGATGATGAAGCCAGGAGTTACTCATGACAGAACTTTTAGTAAAGAAAATATTCGTATTTAGAATTAGAAATAGAAATAGAAAAATATTTAATATTTAAAATAAAAATATTTATTTATTAAAAATATTTATAATTTTAGGTTCATTGCGTGCATTTGTTTTCCAAATGCTTTCGAAAATTCGGAGTTTAAAGTCTATATAAATAAAAATGGATCACCAAAATTATGTACGCGCATTACTTACGATCGACTGCACCAAATTAGATAGGTTTTTTGTTTTGTGTTTGTTATTGTCGGAATGGTTTGTAAAAAATATATTAAATGAATTTGCAATAAAACAGGAATAAAAATATGGCGGTATGAAGTTCGCTGGGTCAGCTACCTATTTGTAATTGTAAGTGCGTTTTTAGTTTATTTGAATATCTTATTTTACGCAAAGTTATTTGTGGCAGCCCTACAACCGTTTAGGTATAAACTTACGCCGGAAAGCAAGTGGCTCGGGTAAATACGTTTTCTTATTCTAGCACCTTCCCCCTCACTTCACCCCGCACCCCCCTCACCCTCTAGAAGTGGACTGTTGTGTTAATGTGTTTGTGTTTGTAATTAGAGTGTAATGTGAGGCGGTATTCGATTGTTATTCGTTTGTTTGGTTTTTAATTGTGCTAAGAGGTTAAGCTCTGGTTTAGAATCAGCTTAAATTTTAGTAGAGATTTTGTAACTGTGAAAAGACATTTAATTTGTGGCGAATTGAAAGTTGTGCCTTAAACTAATCAACTCTACAATTTAAGATAATTCTGAATCGTTGAAGTAAGATCATGACTGTATTCCCAAGTTGCGGTATTTCTAGTTTACAGACATTTTAAAGATGTCTAAGGGGTAGTCAGAGGTATGCCGCGAAGGTTCAATGACCAGTTTACATAAAGCTTCACTCCAGGCAAAGCACTCAGTGTATTTTTCGAAATACTGAGTATTCACAATGTTAATCAAAGAAAAACAATGTCAACATTTTCATTAACCAAATGCCACGTCCATTCCATTATATTCTAAAAAATTTAAAAATAAATGAAGTAAGAGCGAGTCTTGATTTAATTTTGTTATGAGGACTAACATAAATACAAAAACATCACAATTACTATTCGTATCTCCAATTTCAGAATGCTAAGATAAGAGGTATAGTATAGGTCGAGTGTGCATTAGTGTGCATTAGTGCGCAGTCAGCTCGTGTGTCAATTTACTTGTGCATTGAGGGCACGCGGCTGTGGTGGTGCTGTTGAGAGCGAGTGATGTAGTGTTTATTCGAGGTATAGCGCATTAGGGTCCATAGATACACTTATTTATGATCCAGCCAACGGCCTTATACCAGTATCATAAATAAATAAATAAATATCCCTGGACATTCCACACAGCGTCATCTAGTCCCAAGCTAAGCATTTTAATGCTTGTGTTATGGTAACCAGATGACTGATATACTACATAGATACATTTTTTTTTGTAAATGCATACATATTATACATAGAAAACAACAAGACACGAAACAAATATTTGCAGATAATACAAACATTTGTCCCGTAGCGGGGATCGAACCCGCAACCTCTGCGTCTCAGGCGGGCTTTCGCCCACTGTGCCACAGAGGTTGTCAATCATACATTCATATTATTCATAAGTCTAAGTTACATGTGGGAACTAGTAATTAGCCTTCGCGTTATATGTAGTCCTGGCTACATATTACATATTGTGTTATCAATTTTATAACCTAGCTGTTAGTTTCTCTAAGACTGTGAAAATAAAATAAAATAAAATACACATACTCACTATAACTGTGGTCTTTACTTATCGCATTATGAAGTTATTTTGGTCACATTAGGAGGTAGTGAATTTTGGAGGTAGTGAATTTTGGAGGTAGTGAATTTTTGGAGAGCAAATCGTTTTTTTAATAATATGAGTGTAAAAGATCGCGAGTTAGATCATCACAAGATGGAGTTGGCCACTTGCTCATACAAACGAACGAACAAGATGGACTGTTCAAGTTTAAGAAGCGTTTTGCCAAATGGAAAAGGCCATTATCAGGAAAGGTAATGGTCAATACGTGTGGGGCTGACTAAGCCGCGGGTTTCTTAAATATGTTTTCCTTCACCATTCAGAGCTCGTGTTAATGTGCATATAAATTTTCCGAAACGAAAAATCCACTAATGCACGACCGGGATTCGAACCCACTACCTTCGGCTCGAAAGCATATACAACCGACCAACACGGCTCTCGGACTAAAATATAGTTTCAGTAACCCAGCTATCACTCCGAACAAACCCCATCTCAGCCACTTAGTCAGAATATATTGACGGACAGAACTACTTTGCCTCGCATCAGGCAATTATCTGCGTTTGATCTGCACGTCTGATTGGTCGGATTGATTTCATTCAATTATTTCATTATCTTTGCTAAGATTATTTGTGCAAGATTAGTAGTAGTTTAGTTTCTGTAAATAAATTTTATTTTTGCAAGATAATATTGTTGTGGAATCCTTAGCCTTTAATTCTAGAGCTAGGTATATAACAATATTGAATAAATATCATAGATCTAAACATCGAATACGAAGTGGATTCTAAAGTCTAAAGACATATTTGGCTCAACTGGTCCTAATTGTATTTTGTACAGTTATGTAAATATGTAGTAGTTTAGTTTCTGTAAATAAATTTTTCATTGAGTAAATAAAATGATACACATATAATATATGTTACGAAACAATCTATCGATGCACGGCCGGACTCGAAGAGGTAATAAACCACACGGCCATTTTTAATTAGCAGTGGAATATAACCTAATGATTACTTGTTTCGCACTGAACATAAATTACTCTTAATTTATTTAACTGACCAAAACACTAACCATTTTACAATCAGAATTCCCAGTTCACAGCATTTGGTCGAATTCAATTATTAAATTTGTATCTACATTATGTTATTTGATATCCGTTGTTTGGGTCATTGCTCGACCGAAATGTGTATAGGATGCCATGGTTGTGTTTTACAAAATATTAGATTATGTATGTTTTCAAGAGCTCCAGTTGTTTTTTTAATTGAGCCGTGTTGGCCCCGACTTTTGTTTAGAAGGTCGTGGGTTCTAATCCTGGGCATCATCATCATCATCATTTCCACCCACTGCTGGGTATAGGCCTCCTCTTTATCACGTCACTCTCTTCATTCCATCCTGGCCATGCATAAATGTATTTTTTTTAAATAGGTATATTCTGCACTTTAGTTCAAGTTCTACAACTGTAAAGGAAACCCGCCAAAATCGGAACATCGGGCCTATTTCGAAAAAAAATACATTTATGCATGGCCAGGATGAGATGGAGAGAGACGTGATAAAGATGAGGCCTTAGGTTCGGGAACCTATTCATAAAAATTGTACTATAATCGATTTTGATTCCTTTTCGCATATTGCAATAATCACTAGCAACCAAACTTCATTTTAAAGTAACTAAGAATGATCATAGTAACTAAAAGAAGTCTCCAAGATTTCTCTACACTTTTAGTTCCCATGACATGTTAAATTATAACAAAGCGTTTAATTAAATGGAGTATGAACGGATACGCCAGTCACGCCGTTACACGGCTCGTTTGCGGGCGAGAGTCATCGTGCGCCATTGTTACACGGCACCGTGATTCTGTAGTTTCAGGGTACCTAATGTGCAAAACTGTGAGACGCAAGAGTGACCGAAATGGGAGTGCCCCAAAGATTACCACGTTATATAATTATACAGGGTGTAAAAAGACGTCTACCGAAAACGAAACGGGGTGGTACAGCACCCCAAAAGACATCTAAAGAAACATTAGTTGTCTGAAAAATGACCGCGGGCGATCGATGACCGCGGGCGAGATCAGCTGTTCGCTGTCGTACGAGCGTACTAAGCTATGCGTAATACTGCTGTTTCTTTAATTTACTTGTTTATTTCCTTTATTAAATGATCTAATTAGGTGGAAATGGTCTTATTATGTTGTACGATGTGTATGTAACTAAAAAAAATAGAAAATATTTAAGGTAAAAAAAAAAAAAAAAAAATTTTTTTCCCCTAATTATGTTCAGTACTATGGTCTGATTGCAACCCATCAGTTTTCGGTAGTAGTCTTTTTACACCCTGTATAACGCGGAGGGAACTATAGGGGATGTATAAATACATATTTACAATAAAAAAACGCAGAATTTTCAACTGTCCTTAAACTTTAACGATCACATGGGATCAACATTTTTTTATTGTAAATATGTATTTATACATCCCTTTAAGTTCTCTCTTAAGATTTTCAAAGGATCTTAAAATGTGTAATCTTAAATACCTAAAGATTCGAAAGTCTAGTAAGTGTGAGTATATAAATGTACCTCGCCTTGGGGGATACAATTATCATTTTGACATGTTCTTAGTTTAGTTTCACACTCCCGGTCGATACAAAATGTACCATTCTAACCCTTCTTCTACAATTCTACATCTTCAGTGCCTCTCTATTACTGAAGGTTAGCTGTCGTATTGCTAAATTTTTCATTGTCTAGTGCTAGCCTAAACAAATCTTCTACCCTCTTAACTCCTGTCCACTCTCTAATGTTGCGAAGCCATGATGTTCTACGTCTTCCAACCCCTCTTTTGGCATTTTTTTTTATTTTATCCCGGATAAAACGAAAACTAGCACATTAGCATATCCTGTCGATTCCTGAAGACGGTGAGCGATGCTCCGTGATTGATCCGGGCCCACCCGGATGATTTATATGACCGGTCAGACAAACGGGGCTTTTTAGGAAAACAAGTGTTTTATACTTACGGTAAATAAATTCTGGTGAGTGATATTTAAGGCAGCTAGAAGATTAAGTATGTTGATAGGAAAGTTAAGTTGTATCATGAAGCATAGATACAAAAAGCTTTGAGGGAACTTACTTTCGCACTCTTTAGAGACATATCATGTTTATTCAATCGTTCTAGAAGAATATCTAGGCGAACATATTTGGATCAAAATGGTGACATTTTGGATAAAGGCAAGTATTATAGTAATGAAAATAAAGTTGAAATTCGTATGACACTGAAACTCCGCTTCGCTGCTCTTCGATGCTCTTTTGGTGTGAGTTGAGCCTTAAAGGGGACAAATACTCAAACTTAAGTAGTACTTTGCCGTAAGAGCTTAATTTAGGAATCAAAATTAGTTCCATTATTTGATCTTTATTGCTTAGTTATAAACATTATTCGCTATAACATAAGGGTTATACTCGATCTAAACAAAGGGTTCTACGGAGGCCGCAATAGCTCATAAGATTGATCCCGCGTCATACATCTTAATGACCGCCCGGCAATTAATTATGATGCTGATATATTATTCCTGCCGTACCGTAACCGTTGTTTATATACATAGTATAGAGATACACAGCTACTTGTATAGTTATATAGGTGCAGTGGTGTAGTTTCAGGAGAACCAATTATGTATCCACATAGAAGTGGCAATTCGAAGTATCGCAAAAGCTAAACTTAACTAACTAAAAATGTTGCCGTCCCTTTCATAGCGATGGGAATAAAAAGGATGGCATTAATTTTAGTTAGTTTAGTTTTTGCGACACTCCAAATTGCCACTAGAATATGATTTAATCATCATTAAACAAAAAACTGGCCTATTCCCAGTAGTTTAATCAGTAAAATTACGGGGAATTTCCTTCCCAAAAGAATTACTGATAGTAAGACTTCGCTGGTAGGTATGTAATACTACTACACTTTTAACCTAAAAAGGCTTAATTGGATTTTAACCAAAAAGGACGTAAAATTTGTTGTTAAACTGAATAAAACTAACTGAATAAAGTGAAGTAGGGCACTGGTGACCCGTAACACAGGTTATTATATATACCTATTTCAGGCACCAGCCTCTCACAACATTTCTTTGTAATAAGTTAGAACCGACACTTATTTTTGTATAATTTTTAACTGTAAATATTTGTTTATTTATTTTTTAAATTCATTTTATTTTCCTGTATTTATAGTTATTTAAGTACCTAACTGTATTATTTGTGAGAGAAATAAATAAATGATTAATAAAAATCATAATTATAAAACCATTTGTACTACTATTTATTCTATGTTCTCTAGATAGAGGATAGTTTATTATTTTTAATTGTCTTTAAATATTCCCGGTATCTTTGAGTCAAACCTCAAATTGTATAACCTCCAAGTTATTTTAATCAAGGTTCAAAATTAAACATCTAACTTAAAGTGTAAAAACTTAATTTCAAGTATAGCAAAGTGCCCGCGGGTATAATAATGGCGGCCGGAAATTGTGTCGCCATCTCGAACTGGACCGGAAGTGGCACCGGACACCTTCCGTGAATTTGGGATATTATGAGAGTAGTTATAGATTTATAGGGATTAAAAATTTTGAGATGATCTTTAAAATGTTTTTATAAATACATTTAAAGAACATAAACGCTAAAATATGTTGGGATTATTTTCAATGTATTTTTAAAAAACACTTACTAGTAAGTATGTTTTATATTATTTTCGAAAATAGTAATTTACTATTTTTAGAAATTCACCACATGCTTACATGCTATGCTAGGTGATTCTAATGCCTGTGATTGCAATGCATTAACTGTTTTTTTTCTCATCGAAACCTAAACAGCATTGTTCCACATTGCCCCAGAAAGCACAAGTGACCCGAGGAACAGGATTTATTCCCTCCTCGTTGCCAATCGAATAAACATCGCACCCTTTGCCATAAATACCTCCTTCCAAGAGTCGAGAAGTTTCAAATACATTCGCTCACTTCGTATCGTGCTTTTGTTTCTTAAATATGGCCACCGCTGTATCTTTCTAGTAGGTATTTTATAAATTTGTGACCCGGAAGTCACAAAATTACCAGATTAAACAAAGAAATAAAACATTTCATCTGACTAGAATGAAAAAAATTATAAATCGATCCAGTTTTTTCAGTTGTTTGTTTTGGAGCCGTTTCCAAGATATATAGGTATGTATGTATCTGCGGCATCACTGAAAACCAGCGCTGTAGTTGCTGCTTCAGCTTCTACAGCGAATGCTGAGTGGTAACCGATTTGCTTCACTCATATTTCCTACATAAAATATTTTAATTGTACCTGTACTGTAATGTGTGTGAGTGATGTAAATTAATGTTTTTATATTCTATTCTATTCTATTCTATATAACCGAATATTATAATCGTATTTCGTCTTTAAAACAAAATAATAATTTTCAAAATTGGTCCACTATTGACATAGACGGAATAACCGGTGAACCTACTTTTAAAATACATACCTACAGTGAAACATAGAACTCCTCCTTTTGGAAGTCGGTTAGTAAAACGGACGTTTTTCTGATCGAAGGATGTTGCTCTAAACATGACGGAGGTCGGATCTCCGCCGCTCCTTACATATGGATGAGCGGCGGACTCGACTTCACACGAACGCCTTTTGTTAATTTAATAGTGGAACTGAAAACTGGAAGGCTGTATGCATAAATAATACATAACGCTAAAAATATGCTCGTGCAGAAAGATATAAATCTAGATATAAAGATAAAAATCCTTGGACATTTTACACGGCGTCATCTAGTCCCAAGCTAAGCAACTTAATGCTTGTGTTATGGTAACCAGATAACTGATGTAATACTTAGATACATTTTATTTTGTAAGAACATACATATTTTAGATAAAAAATCACCCAGACCCGGGACAAATACCTGCAGAACATTGCTAATTAGTCTCCTCTGTGGCATGTGGGCCAAACAGGTTTGGTCTCAGCATAAAAACAAAAATGTATAAGATGTTTTTGAGTTTATTTTTAGTTGTAGATTTTGTTGTATCTCTGTTAAGTTGATAACAGAAAAAATATTCTAAGTTCCAGAAAAAAATCAGCAAGGTTAGCTCAAGATCTAGTGTTTAAGCGTATATCCTAGACTTAAAACAATAGTGTATGAGCGGTGAGGATAACGCGGTTCGCCCATTAGAGTGGCAGAGTGTTATTAAGAAAATTCTAACTTATTGCTGCGCTCAGTCGTGAGAGATGTAGTCGACGTGTGGCGCAAGTCGACAGACTGTGGTATCTCAAATGCACAAAAAAATGGGTTGAAAATTCAAAGATAAGTAGAATAATTAATAACTCGTTAGAATTCTGTTGGATTTGTCATTTAGCAAACACACTATGATTATATATTTTTTTCATTTACTGACCAGATTTACCACGAATGCAACAGACCAAAATGTTTTTTATAAAACATCTTATCTATGAATATATCTTATTTTTGAATTGATATTAATTTTATAGTAGTAAGGAACAAGGCTGTTGAGACCATTTCAATCATAAAGATTAATGTATAGGACCAATTCAATAAATATGCATAATGCCCAGTTTTTTTTATTTTAAACTGGTGTTTCCAAGCTTAGAATAAACACAGGTATCATGAACTTTTATTTAAGTACACCTAAAAATTCAGGCCTTTACATCTTTACTAGATGATTTATACAGAGTCAGGACGGGACACTGTATAGTGCCTGGGACATTGTTGAGATAGAATAGGCTTGCCCAGCACCTTAATTCTCAGCTAAATAAACCTAATAGTGTAAGTAATGACCCGCTGCCTCTTATAACTTGTTCCCCAGTCCCCGGTGAAAGGGTGCGAACGTGACGGCCGCAAATCCGCCTAGTTTCCACCACTGACTGTCACATTATAGAAAAAATCACACTCACAATGTACAGTCAGCTCAAGGGGGTTAAAGCCAGTTTAACGTAGTATTGGATACTGTCTTCGATACTGAGTCAAGTATCACAAATGTATGAAAATCCAGTGTAGCGCCTCCCCCGGTAACTTGCATGAACTATAAATTCCGTGAATTTAGAATACTTGACACGTGAGCGAGGACTAATACTACACAGAAACCGCCAGTTACCCTACTGTATATAGCGAAATAGAAAAGCTAAATATGAACGAAAAAAATAAAACTCCAAATTTGGTCATGAGTTCACGAAAATTTAAATATAATTTATAGAAATCGGGGGTCTCCGGGACGGGTGTCTGTGGGATCGGGGTACTCAGGGAATAACTCTATTAAAACTACAAGACGTGATGAGTCTGACATCATTACAGATTTGAATGCCTAAACTTGTAATGTAACCAGTAATGTATAATTACTATATTAGTATTACCTATATTATCTGTGGTTTTATACTCCGGATGATTTGACTTTCTGTAAATTAGTTATTTTAGTTAGTTAGATATTTGTATATTCTTCATTCATACTAAGTTATGTAATTTTTGAAGGACAAATTATGGTGAAAGTTTAATTTCTAAATCAAAAATATGTTATACGTTTAAGTCGACTGTACCGTAGCAAGACACTTCACACTTATGACGACTGTGAAGATAATAAAAGGTTTCAAAAGACTTTAAAAGTGCATCTCGTGATTGTACACCGACCACGATTTTACATCCCCTTTTAGATTCAAATACGACGAGTATTTTAACGATGGCTTGATATACAAGATATACTTTCTTACAAGTTTTGTTACAGTTTTTTTTTCGTCAATGGAAGTCCTTAGCTCATTTTCATCAGCTTCCTATTACCTATTCTTTATCCCATTTTATTTCCGTCTGACAGTGGCTTGGATTATTTGAGTTACCTGTAGATAGTTTGTAACGATCCTCAGGTGGCACTAGTTCTAATTGTGTTTTGTATCTAGTAGATAGTTTAATTTGTGTTAATAAATGTATTTTTTAGTTTTTATAAACAAATAACTTTAACACCTATCGCTCTAATGACATTAATGTAACGAGGTAGCAATCAATTTGCATAACAGAGCAATCACAGATTATGATGGGTGACCACCAAGATGGACACCAAGTGTCATTAACGCTTCCGTACTTTAGAGGGCACGTAAAATTGTCGGAACTCCATCACAAGAGACACTAGTATTCGAACATTATAAGAACACAGCTGTGAGCCTGTTTATGGTTACAAAAATAAACAGCAAGAACCCTAAACAAGCACACCTCATACGTCTCAAGATATAACGTGAAGGGTAGCGTACTTCGGCTTTTCGCCCTCGTCCAAATGATTAATCGCTCGAGTGATTAATTAAGTGACGGGCACTATGCTTACTTACCACTGGTTCTTTCTTACGCACTATGCTGTCAAAGTCTATAATAAAAAAACAACCAACGACTATTATATGCCTAGGGTGCTTTTATCTCTAAAACGGTTTGTACACTTTTGACATTTACTGTACTAAGTGAAAAAGTGCAAATCATAATAATAATACAATAAATAGAATCGGGGGCGTCAACTACAGGTGCGTCGACCACTGGGGGCCTAAGCCACGAACCCGTTTTCAATTTAGACTTTTCGTGACGGACGGCTGCTGTGCCGAAAAGGTAACGTTTGTCGTATTTCGCACGAAACGCGCCCTAAGGTATGGTAAATATCGGATCTTTAGACGTTTTTAGATCCTTTTTGACGATGTCCAAGGGATAGTTAAATGGGAAAATTAAATATTTGTGCCCACATTTTGGATAACACGCGATAGTTTAAAATTCGATCAGCGCTGTTAGAACACTAACTGGTTTCCGAACGAAGTTTTTCTTCAACGTTTAGAGCTCGCGTTATCATACATTTTTTCTGAACGAAAGATCCGCTGTCGCATGTCTAGGTTCTCAGTTCAAAACCATGACTTTCGGCGGTTCGTAAACCGCTCTTCGAATATGATATTGTTCCATCAATAATAAAAAGGTTTTAACTAAAATGTTTTTTGTTTGTTAGTATTACCACAGATAATATAATACTAGGAATTACCCATCTTCACTTCTACATCTGCTTCGTTCATGGCACAATGATTCAAAAAATCATAAGTAAAAATAATATAAAGAGATTGATTGTCGGTATCTAAATCGACGATAATTTTACGTGAGTAATTTCCCGTGTGCTATTATAATGTCTAATATAAAGAGACTTGATACCTGAGATTCTGTATTTGCTAATTTACAAGCACTTAATCTGGGATATACCTAAATAGGTACCAAGATTCTGTATTTGCAACTTTTAAATATCCACAACATAGAAGAGTGTTAATTATATGAGACAGACCGGAAGCTTCACAATAAATGCATCCCTTACAAAAACGATTCTCTATAAAGAGGGCGCTGCGATCGGCAAATCTTATTAGGTGCTTTTTGATTAAGCAAATCATGTTCTTAGACGAGTCGAGCGAGGCTAATTAAATTATAGCGGGCGGAGGGAGGGTTTAGACGGACAAGTTGACGGGATAGTAGTTTAAGGTAGTAGATAGTAGCTAGTGGAGAAGTTACTGGCAAACTTACTGCAGTAAGTAAGTTCATATGAGGAAGTAGTGACGGAGTTTTAAGGCCGCCTAAAGGCCTCCGTTATGGTTTAAATATTCTTAAACCCGAGATTGGCAAAAAGTGCCCTCCGAAACACGGAAGTGCTTAGCTGTTAATGCCATTTGCAGTCACCCACCCACCCATGTTGTGAGCGCTCAGAACGTTGCTTAACTTCAACGATCTGTACAGACTTTAATCTTTACTAGATGATCTAAGATACAGTGCCTGTAGGATTTTTTGTA
The DNA here is from genome assembly GCA_963582015.1 of Xanthorhoe designata. NCBI lineage: Eukaryota > Metazoa > Arthropoda > Insecta > Lepidoptera > Geometridae > Xanthorhoe > Xanthorhoe designata. Next base: position 8,027,572 of record OY757052.1, read on the forward strand.
ATATTTAGAAAGGAAGAAAGAAAGAAAGAAAAGACAATTATTCGCCCCAAGAACACGTAAGAAGGTATACCTATAAATGTATTTCTGCTTGTAGTAGATGTCTAGCAATTGCTGTCCGATGCAAACGCTCCACAATACTACTTTCAGTAAATTTATCGAGGTTAATGAAAACGAAAGGCGACTTGCCCTCTATTGAGACGTTTGATTCACTTACAATAAACATTTGCCCGACCGAAGTTTCAATTCCGACTGGCACCGTGCGGATACGCCTTTAACTTCACTCGAACGCTGTGGCCGGGCCTTTATGAATAAGACTGTGGATTTGACTTTAATTTTGTTGAATATGAAGAATAGATTCAACATTTTGTTTCTTCGAGATGAATAATTTGTGATGTAACTTTGTGAATTGAGCGGATTGAATTTTGTCAAGCGTTGGGTTATTGTTTGAGTCTTATTGAGCTCAATTAAGAGAGGAAGGGTGAGTTTTGCCGAATTAGTTCACTATGACTCATTATAATTCAGCTTAATCAATCAATGCTAGTAAAGTAAGTTCAAAGTGGCCAATTCTGATGACGGAATCATCTATCTATCTGCCTTAACGTCTCCGAAAGCCGGGACCGACAAATTAACGTGCCCTTGCGCTCACCCATCCAAGTTGTGACCGCTCAGAACGTTGCTTAACTTCGACGATCTATCAAGAACGTCAGCAAGCTTCGCCGCTATTAATATGCTAGTAATATGGTGATACATTTTCGACAGCGAATTTCTCAGATCCTAACCACAATTTACCCAACAATACCAATTACCAATCGAACAATGCGTGCGATCGACGGCATTTTTACAAAAAGGAATATTAAGGTCCATTTGTAAGAGGGCCAATTATGAACGCAAAGAGGTTCTATAGAGGGTGTCAAACGCAGTCGGAGTGCCGGGGAGGAGGAAATTGCTATCTCCTTGCGGAAGAGGCCAAATTATCTGTGGAGATAATGCGGAGTTGAGCGGAGTTTGGATGATATGTTCCGAACTCGGGCGGCACGCTGCGTTGCGGCGGTTTGGTTTGAGCAAATGTTACTGTGCTTTAGTTTTGTTCATTTAATATTTTATGTATTAAAATAGATAATACAATAGATGAAAATGTCGTCGTACAATTATTTAAACAGAGCTAAACTTATAGTAGTTTTGATTAAAACTAATAATATACGTGTATCCACCTGTGGCTTCGCTCGCGTGGCACTTATACTACTTCTTATACCAGCTACATCATACTATCATACTTATATTATAAAGGTGAAAGTTTGTGTGTGTAAGTGTGTTTGTTACTCTTTCACGCTCAAACTGCTGGACGGATTTGAAAGCAATTTGGTACCAGGATTGCTTATACCCTGGATTAAAAAATAGGCTACTTTTAGTCCCGGTATTTCCACACCGCAGGGCTCAGTTAGTAAATTTATAAATCACTACACAAAAACACACATATGTGAGACGCCGCAAATTGGCGTCCGTCATCATCATAATCATCATCCGCAGCCCGATTTCACCCACTATATATAGGCCTCCATTTCCATTGGCGTCCGATTCAACATAAATTGTGGTCAACGCTGATTTTCCATTATCAATAGGTATCGGAAACCAAACAGCCGCTTAGAATATCACTCCAACATCTTTCATATTTCAAAAACCACTTAAAACAAACAAGTTTCTTTCTCAACCTGCAAAGTCATCCATAACCCCTGAGCCATACATTCTCCTACAGTACATGTAATTATTGTTGCTACATAAATAAAATGCGGCAGGGTTGGCACAATGGGCGCGGCGAGGCGTGCTATCGCCGCGCGACAGCCCTATGCGCTCGACCGGCCGCGGTAGGGTTGTCACCAACATCATTCTTGTTACAATCTTTTTCTACAACGTCGCCGTCGGTCGGCGCAATTCCGCGTGTTGTATCAGTTTGCCGGCAATTGTCGGTTTTTCCTAATGTCGAAATGTCATTCGGCAAATCTTCTTTAATATTATAAAGAGGTAAAGTTGTTTTTTTTGTTTGTTTGTATGTTTGGGGTAATCTCCGAAACTACTCATCCGATTTCAAAAATTATTTCACCGATGCGTATCATGGACTTTCCGAATGAACATAGGCTATATTTTATAAAGGTAGGTAGGTACCACGCGAGCGAAGCCGCGGGCGAGTAAGCTAGTAAATTATAAATCTAAAAATTATATTGATATTGCATCATTAGCCGAGATTCATGGAGTTAGGTAGTTCCTATTAGAAGGTGTAGATGTTATGTAGTTAGGTCATTTCTAAGTATGTACTTAGATTTTTTTTTAATACATCGTCAACTTCGCTATAAGCTGGTTATGGTGTTATGTTTTATTGAATTTAATTAAAGTTTAATTAAAAATCATCATAATAATATTAGTGTGTCATAAACTTGCCCTAAATAATGTATAACCCGATTTTATTGTTCCATTCCTCACCTCAATCCACAGATCGTGAAAACAACCGATGATTTCTAATACATAAACATATCCGAAGATATATCTATTTTAGATCCGCGATATAAAAATGTATCGGCGACAATCCCGGGGTCATAAACAGGACTTACCGGGATTGCGGGACTCCGGGATTCGGTACATAATTCAAGAACAGGGGTGACACTTTTTGGATCTTGGAACTTGGGAAGATGGTGACGGTTTATTATTTATTTATATCAGTGAATATATGTACATAAAAACAGAAAAAAAATCGTTTTAGAATAATAGAAGAATAAAAAAGTTTAAAAAAGATGCCCAGCTAATTTAAATTTAGGGTTTCAATCGATTTATTAAAACCTAAAAATAGGGAACCCAAAAAAATAATAACAGGTGTGATTATTTTTAAGAACCACGTGTTTTTTTTTATTTATAAAAAAACACACGTAAAAAAAGTTATAACGATTATGTGGTAAGTATAACGATTATAGTGTAAAATGGCAACCCTATTCGCTTATAGTGTTGGGTACGCAATACGGATTTGTATCGATATCGCGACAGTTCGCGCCTAAATTGTTATGCGATCGGCGGGAATAGTTCTTTACGTTTATCCGGAATCACTGTCCTATTCCATTGAATCTGTAATAATTCTTTATTGTGGTCATAAGAGTGATATTATTTTGTTGCCTACAGGCTGCATGCAGTTATAAGAAACAAAATAGTTTAAAATCTCATCACACTGATATTATAAAGGTGAAAGGTTGTGTATAAGTGTGTTTGTTACTCTTTCACGCTCATACAGCTGGACGGATTTGAGTGGAATTTGGTACCAGGATAGCTATACACTGGATTAAAAATAGGCTACTTTTTATCCCGGGTACCGCGTTGCTTAATTTTATTTCCTTCCACCAACATTCATGATCACGCAGTGAAGTGTCCTTTTTTCTTATCACTTAGGTACATTAAAATGAAATAGGAACAGATTTGACTGCAACAGGAGTTTTAGCAGGTTAGCCAAAGTTCTGATCAAATCTCTTTACCACATTTACCTAATTTCTATATTAGTAATTTTATCCTGTATGTTCGCTTACTTCAGTAATTGACACTAGTCCATAAACCAATTTAACAGCCGCTACGATCTCAAAAAACACATCTAATTGTTGATTGGAATAAAATTAAGTAGGTATCACTGGACCTATTGGATATCATTATTTTGCAAAAGGATAATGGCATACAATTGCGTTGCACTACGATAGTACGACTTTATCGTCGCCATGGCAACGTCACGTACCCTCGTTACCTAGTGTTGCGCTGACGATGTCTTATCGATAATATTGCGAATATTCAGATTGTAAGCGATAAGAGAGAGTATGGATAAGTGTCATTAATAAATTGTTTTAATGGCATGTACTTTTAAAAATGAATATAATACTTTGAAGCGATTTGAATGTGTGATTGTAGCGTGTTATTTAAAGCGAGTTTTATTTAGCTACAAAATTATTATAACAAATATACGACATATACGTATTATTCATAGTCTTTATAAAAATGTAATATTTTGTTGACTTTATACTTATTTTATTAGAATTTTCATTTGTACACTGTTCAGTGAGTGAGTGCCTCAGATGTCGTAACTTCGAACCTTGACATCACTACAACAAGGTTTAAAATTACAAAGTAAAAGATAATGCTATAAATTCTACAGACAATAGGCTGGCAACAACCTGTCGGGTGTTAGGGTTTACACCAATCGATTTAATTCGATAAACGTTGATCGATATCATTGATCGATCGATTGGTGTGGTAACACCCTCACACTACTTAGTGAAAACATCGTGTTCAATGCCGTTTTTCTAAAGATTTGTAGTCTAACCCTCTTATGCATATAGGCTTGGTAAACCTAAGCTACTTTAGCTTAAACAGATATTAAATCTTTTGCCATCTCTTTTCATTGACATAGGAGTAGCAAGAAAAAAGCATCCTCAAAATCTATAATAAATTGATAAATCTTTATGAATAAGACCATAAGAATACATTATTAAGCTAATAAGGGAAAAACACCATCTTTGGAGATACGTACGTTAGCCTGTTTCTGTTTTACAACCGAACGATAAAGTTATTTTTTTTAATAATAGCAATCTTTCACTGTAAATTAATTAAACACGAAACAGATACTACTTGTTACCCGTAAATAGTTCCAGAAAATTAAGCTACTGAAGATTCCTGGATACTGCATAGTTGTGAACTTCGCAAGTTCAGGTTACTATCAGTTTCAAGTTATTTTGCCGGGTCTAAGTTTCGGCAGAAAGTGAAGTTTGGTCCAGTTAAGAATTTGCGGGAAAAATAACTGTGTAAGATTTACTTGATACTTAAATTGGTAATTAATTTAGTTTAAGCAAAGACGATTAATATCTAGAAGACAGACAAAGGCCATACACAAAATCGTAACCCTAAAAAATAGCCTGAAAACTCTAAAACATCAATTTTATCCAAGAAATTTCAATTACTTTCTAGTTAAAAATGTTTAAATATTGAATATTGTTGCTACCTACTACTAAGTATTGAAATTTCTTGGATAAAATTGATGTTTTATAGTTTTCAGGCTATCTGGTACTGCGGGATCGGGTTACGATTTTGTGTATGGCCTTTGTCTGTCTTCTAGATATTAATCGTCTTTGGTTTAAGGAATCTATAGGGACCTTTAGACAGCGTAAGCCTTTGGTATATTGCAGTTGAATTATTAAAATCTACGCCATTATTCGTAATGATTTGTCATTTGAACAAGGCTTTAAATAATGTTCATTTCTTCTTACTCTTCTGTTAATGAAAAGAGATAGCAACAGATGTAACAACCGTCAAAGCTAGGTAAGCTTATCATTCCATTAGGAATAACGGGGTAAAGATTTAAAAAAAAGTTTAGAAAGTAATCAAACTAAAGTCCTAATAACCTTGAAATCAATCGTAACAATTGCAATCTTGTATTGTTTTCAAAAATTCACGACCAATCCATTAGATTGCGAACGGGGTACGGCAAATATTTTATCCTTCATAAAATCCCCCCCTCTCCACCCAACCCCCCTGGCGTGAAAGAATGCGGCACCGTCACCAGGGCATGATCGACCAGATTCCATTGACCTCAATATCTTATGAAATTATTGGCACTGAAATTTTATATTCTGTCTATATGATAGTGAGGGCCTGTTTTGTAATAAGAGCTTAAGTCATCGATAAAGTGTAGGCAAAAAGATGACAGAGTTCGAGTGAAGAGAACACATAAAATGTGTTCTCGCTAAAGAATCATCTCTCAATGGTACTCGTATCAACCATCAACTAAACTGAAGATTTTTAATTTCAATCTTTTAACAAGCTGCACTTAATTAATATTTATTGGTGAGTCTATTTGATTTGATTATACATAAAGTTTTCACTTTTATTTAACTAAGACTTTAGAGTTTCAAAGTCTTAACTTAACAAAAGTCAATGATCAAAAGCTATACATAACTTGAACAATAAATTCTACATATTAAAAATTCCTTCCGCATCGACATCTCAATTATCGAGCACGGTACATCCCTAGGGTCCTTAAAAGCTGGCATTCCGCGCGTTCCGTTCCACGTTCGCTCCAATATTTGTCGTCTTCCCCGCCGCATATTAACACCGATCGCATTCCTGCGTGCGACGGAACGTATTTAGAACAATGCCGGTAGTGACGGAGTGAATTTTATATCGATTTTATCGTCTTTTGACTGAAAGGCGGTTTATTGAAATGGAAAAGTGGATTGATATTGCTCAGGGAATTTACTGGGAGAGTTTACGAGGAGGGAATTGCGTAGTTTTACTGTTTCTCTTTCACTTAAAATAATAAATTCATAGTAAAATAGAAACGCTTGGACATTTAAGCTTCTTTTGTCCATTACGCTACTGTGAACTTTTTTGGATGATGAAGTCGGATTTTGCAGATAAATATATTAGAAATGTTTAACTTTTCTGAGTTTGTTAAACAATAGCTTTATTTGTCGTTTCATTTCATTATCGTTAGAATTTTGTGTTTTGCATTTATAGTACCATATATATTGGGGCTTAAAGCTTAATGATTATGTTTTTCGTAATCAATAAATCGCTGGTTAAATGCTAAACTACCACAATTCAAAATTTAACTTTTTTCAGTAGGGCCATTCAAAGTTTTCGATAAGGTTTTTTTAATTTTTTTGAGTAAGTCTTATTTTTATATCTATGTATTACCTATCAATCGACGCGTAATTTTAATTAGAATTTAAGTGCATTTTTAGTTTCTCCGTAACTTTAACCCAACGTCATTTATAAGCAGATAAGTGACTTTAGCATATAAAAAAATGTATTATATACACTAAAAATATATCACCAAAAGACCATATTTCATTAAAAAATAAGGTTTATTAAACTAAAACAAGTTATTTTGAAGGTTTGATTCACAATCTAGTAGTATTATGCAATTTAAATGTTACACGAACAACAAAGTTTTATAAAGATTCTAAAAAATACACTATTTTAAATGAATATACACCGAAAAATAATATCCTATCAAAATGAATGCTTCTAAAACCATAAACATACTAACGTGACTAACATTTTGGCTAGGTAACGGCCATATCAATGCTCGAAGGAGCATCGTACTAAGTTCCTCCATCGACTTTGCCCATGTGGCTCTAGTACCACCCATGTTTCGACCGAATCAAAGGCTTTCTCAGTGTCCACAAACGCTAGACAGCGGCAAGCAAGTTACACCCAATGATAAATAGTTATTATAGTATGCCATTAAAAAGATAAAGTAATTTCAATATTGTTTTGAAGCAACATAAAAGTTGATCTCGTTATTTACATTATTTCTTACCGGATGGTTCAAGATTTATGATAACTCTCATAGCGTACCTATGTTGTTGGTTTTAAACTCTCTTATTATTGTTGATCTTAGCGTAGAGATAGGTACTTATTTTGTGTAGGTATTTGAGGTTTTTAAAGCATTTATTTGTTTTATTAGTTAAAAAAAGGGAATCTTATCCCTTTTTTTAACTAATAAAACGTATAACTTATATTAAGCTAATAAAACAAATAAATAAACACACAGAGGTGTGGTTTTATGTTGTTGATTACATTCTTTTATATTTTTAGATAGGTACCTAGGTACTGCTATTGTATTAAAATAAATTTATTGTTCGACATTAAAATTAGACGTTTGACATTACTTTTAAAATGTTGTACCTACTTACAGGGAAAAATATTAATAAAACAGTGATTTTTGTATGATTAAAAACCCGTTTAAAGCAAATTAAAAACAAGCACATCTCAAAAAATATTCTTACGTCCTGAAAAATAATTTTTGATTTCTTATAAAAGTTATATTCAAGACAAACGCATCTCAAAAAGGCACTTAATGCTTTAAAAAAATATAGTTAAGTTCACGTAAAAGTTATGTGCAAAACAAACGCATTTCAAAAATGATACTTTTGAACATACACACAACGTAATATCAATACAATAATCTTGTGCAAAGGTACCACATTTCGGAATGTGGTACCTTTGCCCAAAAATAATATTTGTTTTTGACTTTTATTTATATTCAATAGTACCACATTCCGAAATATGGCACTTTAGAATATAAATTTTAGTTAAATTAAGTGCGCTTCCGCCAATCACTCAACCACAACTGAAAAAATGGCTGTTTAGCTCTGAAATTTGGTGCCAAAGTGTATAAATGCTAAACAGACACAACTGTTTTTTGGTAGTTTTTAATGCGAAAATTAAAAATGTCTTTTACTCATACTATAAAACAACTATTTGTAATCTCATTTTTGTAATAAAAACGATTTTCACGATTTTTGATTTGTGGTACCTTAGCATTTAACCAGCGAAATGTCCTCGATACCGAGTCAAGTATCACAAATGACTGAAAATCCAGTGCAGCGCCTCATCCGGTAACTTGCATGAACTAAAAATTCCATACATTTAGAATAGGTACTTGACACGTGCGCGAGGATAGATTACTATACTACACAAAAACCGCCGGTAACCCTACAGCGTCCCTCTCACCGGTCCAGATAAGTTTGTGGCACTGTATGACACAAAGTTAACACTGACATTACTAACGGGCAGTCTCAATAACCTATCTATCTTTGGTTATGCTTACTGCGGGTAGATATTTGTCATTTTTCCATACAAAAAACGTCAAATAACTACTCAGTACAGACAGTAAGCGAAACCAAAGATAGAGCATTGAGACTGACTGTTAGTCGCATTAACTAAGTGGGACATTATGCTAATCACAGGGTAATAAACAAATTAATTACCGCGCGATTTAGGGGTTGGAATTATTATGTGTTAAAATTACGGTGATGATTGTTATTGAAGTCTTAAGATACTTAAATTTAATATTTAATTACATTATAATTAAGCAACGCCCACAGGAAATAATAATTTATAACATAATATCATATATTATCTTAAAAAATTGTTTACATTGAATAGCAATATTTGTGTACCTACCTAAACGACTTTTTTATATGTATGTATAAAAATAAACCTTATATAAGTAGGTAACTTTATAAAAATATTTAAATCATTACGTTACAATCATGTAGTTGTATAATTCCTTTCTGGTTACTTTTGTTTTAAATTCCTGCAATTTTTAAACATTTTAAGATACAGAACCAAATAAAGATAATAAAAGCTAGAAAACATCTGCTGTTCTTGAAATATAGGTCGTAGTTACAATAGAAATTGGTATTTGGTGTAGAAAGTTTTTGCTAATTTACGGATTATAGAATGTAAAACACTAGATTAAGCAAAATTAAAAAAAAAATACGGCTACGAATGTTCATATTTTAGAGGACATTGTTAATAAAATAGAATAGAATAGATTTTTTTTCCATCAACATAAACATGGGTAACAGAAATGAGAAATAACAGTTTTTGGTCTTTGATTTAAATTTTATGCTAATGAAATAAATAAATAAATAAAAAAAAAATTAGACAGTAGAAACAATAAAATAATATTTATAAGTAGTAAAAATGAAAATAAAACTTAAAACTATGGATATAGGTACTATTGTTTGAGTGTGTGTGTGTATGAGCCGCCTGTGGCGGTGAAAGCCTCCTCCAAGTGTCTCCACGTATTTCTATCTCTGGCCATTCTAGGCCAGAGTTTTCCCGAGCTAATGATGCAGCCATAATCAAAAACTTCACCATTGTAGTTGACACGAAGTTTAATATTTTATGAATTTCTCTGTTTTAGAACTAGGGGCAATTCTGAGTGTCGCAAAAGCTAAACTAAGCTAACTAAAATTGTTGCCATCCCTTTCATAGCGATGGGAATAAAAAGGATGGCAACAATTTTAGTTAGCTTAGTTTATAAATTATTTTATTATTTTACAGTGTTAAACCACACTTAGGTATTGGAAATTTCATTATAAATGAAAAATCTTACTAAAAGTTAAACTAACTTAGTTTAACTAAAATCCTGCCGGAGCCTTTAACTTTTAGTAAGATTTTTCATTTATAATGAAATTTCCAATAGCTTAGTTTAGCTTTTGCGACACTCAGAATTGCCCCCATTATTTAGACATGAAAAAGGCAAGCTTGTATTTTTATTAAGTACATGTTTTGAATTTGCGATGATCAAGCTCATTAGAAGTCAGGTTGAAAGCACATTGCAGAAATTATACACATATTTTCGCGACTACGAATTGGATGGACAAAACACGTTAGGGTCAACAAAGTATTTAAATCATCCCAACTCATTATCGAATTAGCAACAACAGTGTACCTTTTCCAAAGATAAAAACCCCATTGTTCCAAGCCATTTCCAATATTGATCCCAAATTCTTTGAACGCATTAGACAATACTACTTAAGTCATTTATATTTTTGCGTTTACTCAGTTACCCGGTTATGCGCGCCGGGTGCAGATCACTTATTTAAATTTATTCAGTTTATTTTAAGTGGAAAAGGTGTGAAATTGTGTGGAGTGTGTCGAACATGTTAAAATCACAACCGTATTATTTTGAAGATGTTGTTTTTCAGTTAGTAAGTAAACTTGTGCAATCTGCATGTTATTTTTAACCGACTTAAAAAAGGAAAAAGTTCTATATGTTACACTTTATGTATTTATTTTGTATGTTTACCGATTACTCCGGCAATAGTGAAGATTGAAAATTAATTTTGTATAAGAGTAGGTATACTCCCGAAGTGGTCCCATTAAAAATGTTAAAGATCTGATGAGGATTTTCGGAGTTACGAACGAAATGCACCAGTAGGTACAGGAAAGTACAAGAAGTACCTACCTACGACGAATCAGGAAAACGTTTGGTTATCAAAGCCATAACATATTCTGATGACATCTTGTAATAAAACAATATCTTGTGAATTAGGTACCTACTGACCATTTTCTCAGAATCACCTTTGTACATTGTTAAACTTCATTTTTTTTTTCGGTTTTGTTTTATCACTTCAAAGAAAATCCTAGGCCATGACGCAGGCCTTTAGGCGGCCTAAAAACTCCGTCACCAGAGTTGTCCACTTGCTCATACGAACGGGACGGAAGCCGTAATTTAAATCATTAGCTATGAATACTTCGATGTCAACTGCTTATATTTTTTCTTCATCAGGAACTGAACTTACAATCAATCAGACGCGAGCTGATCAAACTCCTGGACGAATACAGCAGCAACGAGTGCCTTGCTTGCTGCCGTCTGCGCTGCCGATGCCTCGAGGAAGCACCTTCTATCGACAGCGGAAGACTCTCTGACGAAGAAACATTAGAAGTCCGTTCCCCCCCTCCCGAAACCCTCCCCACCCCACAATGGAGTACTGACCTCATCTCTTCAATCGACTACTGGGTCAAAGGTTCTACTGACTACTCCTACAAAAAATCCAGGAAGTTCCCCATATCAAGAAAGGTTTTGAGCAAAATGAGTCTCATTTGGCCGCCATATTCAAAGTCTGTGTGGAATGAGCGTATAGGCAAAGACGCGATAGAAAGAGAAAAGATGTATAGGAGGGAGGGAGACAAGAATAGAAGGAATAGCGTTGATCTGTTCTTCGGATATTTTAGCAAGAAAATAACAAATTGTGATTTTTCATCGTAGATTTGAACATGTGTTAGTATTTAGTTGTTTTCAGAAAAATACCAAAAAGGGAAGATAAAGAAACATTTAAAATTAATTATTTATAAGACCATTTTTAAAGTCAATTAACATAGGAACTAGTTTTTCATAGTTTTTAAGCAAGATAACAATGAAGAAGTGAAGAGGAGCATGTAAGCACATACCTACCTACTAAGCTATGGGTTGCTAAAAAAATAAAATCAGTAGGTAGTTAAAAAGTTTTAAGAATTTATGTAATTCGAATAAAAAAATATCAAATAGTTTTTGTGGTACCTACATGAAGTAAATACGTATGAATATCAGCATAAATATGTATTTAATTTGTTTTTTTATGACTGTTTGTTTTCCTAAGATGTAAAAATAAAATAAATAAATAAATAAAATAAATATTTTGGTATATTGTGTGTGTGTACCAGGTACCTATTCAAATATTTTAAATGAATCATTTGAAGTTAGTGACAGAGTAAATAATAATACCTAACAATTAAAATTAACCTATTGAAAATCTTAAATTAATAAAATAGATTAATTAATTAAATAATAGACCAAGTATTAATAGGAAACATCTTCTAATTAACATGTTTTTTATGAGAAAGGGTTAAGTACTACATTCTCTAAAGAGTTTTTTCAATGTTGGAAATATTTAAACTATTAAGTAAAAGAACTTACCATCTTGATTAACAGATGTAAAATATCCGAACGCATTTTGAATCTGACTTGTATTTTATTGAGGGTATTTAGAAATAACTTTGGATGTATGACAAAACTCTTGTTGACTGACTGTTTAAAACAGAATTAAACTTATCTTGATGTAGTGTTCCAGTTTTATTTATCACACAATAATTTGATAAATCAATGTAGTGTTCAAAACATCCATTTCTACCAAATATCACCCAGTATTAAACTCAAATAGAAACAGTGAGCATCTCAAATCGAAACTATGACTGCGTAAGTACAACATACAACTTTTAACTTTAAAATAAACGAATTGTATCTATTAATCCACTAACATCCAGTTTGAATATGTTTTTTTTACTGTGGACAAGATAGTTGACATTATTTCAATATTAAAAATTACAAAGATTTTATCACAATATGCGAAACCACAATAAGGCATTCAAACTGGCCGTAAAACACCATGATACAATTTGATTCATTATCTTATACACTGGACTGGCTTCCCACTGAAGCTTGACTATTTAGATTGATAAGGGATCGCTTTTAAAAAAAAGCTAGGCCCACACCAGGTTCTTGCCTGATTCTTTCCCTGGTGTAGGGAGTCGCGTTGGAACAGGCTTAAGAATCACCTAGCATGTAAGACGATACTGATGCGATCTTAGGTTCCATCAGAATAAATGATTTTTCTTTCTTTCTTATAATTATGTTTGCAATACTGACTTATCTTTTAAAAGTAGGTATCTAATAAAAGTAGAAGTTGTAACAGGCTTTTAAAGTATGAGTCATAAGTGCACAATTTAAAATAAGCATTTTAAATCCGATACAATAATTCTGACTATTTCCTAGCCATGTTCAAAAAATCGAATTGGTACCTGGTTAATTTCAAAGACCGTGTACCTACCTACTGTGTTACGGGATTATTTTACTGACATGACTGTACTTTCACCACTTTAAAAACACCCTTATTATCGCTATCTTATTATAGCTGAACTTATCTTCAAACCCAGATCTTTACTAAGTATACAATTGTTTTACTATTCGCTTTACAATTCTTTTTACTGCCCATTCAATATCTCCTAGGAAACATAAAACGCAGCTGGTCGCAATCCTACATAATAAAATATTAAACCATTGCTAAACAATACGAAACAAAAGAACTAAATCCAAGGATATTACAGACAAATGATGTACCGTTTTTTAAACAATAACTTTTATATTCTTTTAGAGAAGTGAAATGATTTGAAGATTTTATCTGACTTAAACAGTACAAAGTGTATCACTTTCAAAACTATCGTGAGTTGTACTAGACATTATAATAGCACACGGAAGATTGTGTGAGACGCGACCGCGAGGAGTGACCACACTCATACCCAGATGAAGATTCTCCGGAAGAATCGAAACATTGTCGGTATCTAAATCGACGATAATTTTACGTGAGTAATTTCCCGTGTGCTATTATAAAGTACCTACCTACAAAGTGTGTTCCAGATTCTGCTGTCTTCTTATTTAATGAGTCAAACTGACTCGAATATATTGTTTTGTCAATAACTAGAGGTATTTTACTGATGTTAAATACCTATTACTAAAATTGAGTCGCGAATAGCACATAGTAAAAACATTTATTAACGTATAAAATTTGAGGCACAGATTTCGAGGAATATAAGCTTTTAAAAATATCTAGGTACCTAGTAAAAAATGTATTGGTTTTCAAACATTAAGATTATTTCATATAAAATGGTTCGAGCTCAAGTCCATTATCTAATTCAATTTCTGTTTTCTTTCACCGTACAGAACACGATTTGCTTATGAAAAAAAATCATTAATTTTGATTAAAAGTCAAAGATACAACGTTTATTATCTGGTGACCAGAATCCAAAAATTAAGTTTGCTTATCTTGTGTCTCGATGCCACCGTGTGAATGTTCATGGATATATATTTATCCATTCATACAATTTATACTAAAAAAAGCCGCCAACATTTTCAGAACCAAGAACCACTCCGACATGGACGGCCCCCACTCCCTGCTGGAGCCGAGCACACCAGCGTACTCCAACGCGACGGTGCGCCGCGCCTTCATCGTCTGGATGCACTGCGGCCAGCGGAACAGCTTCAAGGATGTCTGCAACTACTACCACTATCTAGAAAGCTTGGTAAGTCGCGTCTAGTTGATTATACTCAACGTTTTAAATCGTTAAATCTTGGTGTTACTGACTGACACTTGTCTTCATAATAGTTATAGTTCCTAAATTTTTCATCTATACTTTTATTGATTCGTGCGCGAGATATAAAGGTATTTAGAACTCAAGATTTAACTCAAGAATGTCCAAGGATATTTATTATTATTATATTTATTAAATCCAAATCCAAAGCTTAATAAAATCGAAAGTATAGCTATATTTTTTTTTAATTTTCTAACACCTTTTCTCAGGAAGACAAGCTTCCCGCCGACCGTCGCGCCACCAGCCGCCACTACGAGTTCAACATGTTCAGCAACCCTCCCCCCACCTCCCCCTACCTCGAGCAAATCTTCCCCAAACTCTACACTCAAAGCCACACCATTCAACACTACATCAAGAAAGTCGAATCTATTCGCAACGATGCCTTCGTCGAACAAAACAACGAAATAAAGTTAGAGACCTTCACAGATATGCAGAACCAGAAAGGCGTCACCACAAACGAGATTTTGGAAACCAGTCAGATGATAAAAAAGTACTGCAAAACATACATGAAGCCGTTGAGAAAATTTCTGGCAGAGTTCAAAGAGTACGCAAAGAAATGTGGACTTAACTACACAGTGAATAACGTCGCGTTCTATATTAAGAGGAAGATGGTCGAAGAGGAGTTGCAAATGGTATCGAATTATTCAAGAACGCTAAGTTTCCTGAGTTTGAATTCTGATAAAGAGGATAAGAAGGATTTTTTATACATGAGTTTCTGCAGAAGCGCAGTTTCTAGGAAAGAGAAGAGCATAGAGAGTCAGGCAAAGCTAATGTCGTCTTTGAAGCCGCAGAAGCAGGTGACGATATTGACGAGGGATAAGACGAAAGACTATGTTCGTCAGTATTGGGACGATCTGACCACTAATGGGGCTAACTTGAGGAATGTTACTAGGACATAATAATAAGTATAAGTTGACAAGATAATTGAATTTGTTATTGACCAATTGAGTAGGCTGTTCTTCACAAAGTACCAACGTAGCCTATTTCATAGATATTGTAGCTTTTCACTCGTGAAAAGATTATTGAAAAATTGGTATACATTGACAGAAAATTAAATGTAGTACTTACTAGAAGTAGTACAAAGATTAATAATTATATAATAAAAATTACCTCTGCAGTATAAAAATATGACGAATAAGTATTTACTTATGTATTTTTTACAATTAATTTAAGGTCTTTGGTGAAAAGTTGACTTATTATAAATTTGTATTGATATACCTACTCATAATGAATGGAGTACCTACCTATCCAATTGACTTAAAATTGATTTTATTTTTAAAGTTATTATATTCTATGTATTCTTCAATTAGATATTGTTTAATTGCATTATAGTTATAAAAAGGTGATCAGTGAATATTATTTGTAATTAATCATTTTACTTTAAATTCATATTAATTCATTATAAATGAAAAAACCTTACTAAAAGTTAACGGATCCGGCAGCATATTAATTTATTCTAATAATTTCAATTTCTATTGGTTAACAACATTATAAAACTGTGTATTTAATTATTTTACCTATTCTCATGACATAATAATGAAAGAGTTCAAAGTTTGAATATTTCATAAATAGGTATTTAATTTATGCCAAGTTTTAAATCCTTAGGTTTATTTATATGTACGACCTAACCAGTAAGAACATTTTAATTTAAAGTAAAATGCATTTTTACAAAAACGAACATAATTAATTAATTGAAATTATTTCAATGTGTGTTAAAACAGTGTTTTAATTTGCAGCAAAATTAAGATGACATTTAATAAAAACATACCTATAATCTAGGTACCTATCGAATTACCTGTTAATAAAATATTTTGATGAAAAATTACGAAATAAAATTTTTAATTACGATCTAAAATGAAGTTTTATTTAATAGAGCCACTTAGGCCCTAAGTGCCATGCCCTAAGTCTTAGGGCATCCAGTTTGTAGAATTTTATATTATCTTAATACTTACATTATATATATTCCATTTCATTGAATTCGATCAGATTTTCAATTCTCATTATGCATACCTGTAACAATAAAGTTTAAAACATCAAAACAAAATCCAATAATATAGTTTTAATAGTTCGAATGGGATGGACCCATGTAAGTAGGTACCTATAGATTTGCATTTTTTGTAAGCTCATAAACTTACCTACTAGGTACAATCACTGAGTAAATGTAAGTACTACCTAGATTGTTTTTACCGGGCCGGAGTGGACGGAGTCGAAGTTTCAGTTCATTCTTGAGAGTTTGAAGGTGGATGGGTGACCGAACCAATTTTATTTACTTAATTAATTCAAAAAAAAATCTTATTCTTGGATTGGTATTTACCTATCCATAAAAACAACGAATAGCTACTTACAAAGTAGCCTACATTAATACCTAATGATAAGGAAAATATTAAGTTCATAAAAATAATATTTGATAAAACCGGCATGACATTCCTTATCATCGCTTGTCGCTAACTTCACGCTGAAAATCAGTACGTTCAACTGTGGTAGGTACAGTCGACGACACCTAGATACTGAACATTTGAATTGACATAAACATAAGTATCATTGATTTTATTATTCTAACAAGTTTCCCTGAGTTCCTCTTAAAATAAACTTCGATAGTTAGTCGTAAAACAAATTTAGATAGTTAATTTTATCTAATTTTTCTGTAGGTAGGTACTATACAATTTACAATTTATTTATTATAAACCAACGAATAAACCAACACAGATTCGAAAATTCCAAGTTTTCCGAAAATTTATTTAGTGAGGGTTTAAAATAACTTTTCGTTTTAATACAAAACTTTTGAATAAGTAACATTTTAAGTTGTTATTAGGATACTTTTTTAAGTTTATTTAACACAAATCTTATTTTAATTGAAATTGATTTTGATATAAGTAGCTAATTGCAAACCCATGACTAAATAACATAAAGCTTTAACAATATAAAGTTTTCAACCATCTTCGTAACTGACTGTACCAACATTCAAATTGACCATACTCGAAAGCTGTCAGTTATTCTCTTAAGCTCGTGGCGAGTGCGCGTGCGTGCGCGGCCATTTTGAATTGACCAGCTAAAATGGCGGACGAAATGTTAACTCCGATAAATACAGTGTCCAGGGACAATTTAACTGTGTTGATTATGAACAACATGTTGAATAATTCAGTTGAATTTGCATCCGACTGTGATACGGTAAGTTTTTACTAATAAATACTTTTATAGCTAGTAAATTCTAATGGTCAAAATTAGACAGTAGTACAGAGAGCTTCAAAGATGAGTAAACTCCCCTTGCACAAAAGAACCACGTTTAAATCCATTCACGGGCTCAAGGAGTTTTGCTTTCAAAATAAATTATATTTTTATAACCGTGTAATGCAAACATTCAATAATACAGTTGGGGCAAAATTTTGAGCCCATAAGGGTTGCAACTCTTTTGTTGTCCTAATCATTTAAATCGCTTAAATAAGAGCAATGAATGGAGCTGGTTGTCATGTGCAAGGGGGTTACATTAGCTATGCCGCTGCCTGTACCTACGTTTGAGACCTTTCAGCATAGGTGTGTAGTTTTTTAGGTAGATAAATAATAGTTGATAAATAATACCTTAAATTAAGCAACTTTTGTAAATTAGTAATACTATATTATATAGCAAGTACTAAGCAAGCAAAGCCGCGGGCGAGTAAGCTTGTATAATCTAATCATAAAAGCATTAGGTATACCTACCTAAGTTAATATTTTATTTAAAATGTTACGTTTATCACTTTTTTATAAAAATAAATTTATAAATGTAATCCAACGTCAAAACCAGGATAAATGCTCGTACTATCAGAACCTTTTGTTATTATTCCTTTTGCTATTTCTCTACCCGAAGTTTGTAATGCTTATGATTTGTTAAAATTCCACGAAACCAATTTCAAAAGGTTCGTTACTACCTGTTCTCATCCTAATATTTTTTGCCGCAAGAGATCTCAAGGATCAAGCAAAACGAAACATCATTATGACTGTATCCCAAAGACGCAGTAGAGATTGTCTCAAATCTTTAGGCGTTTGGCCCTTTGGAGATGTCTAAGTAAAAAAAAATAATATGAAATATGATCACGACTGTATCCCGGGAGCGGTAGACATTTCTTTCAGATCATTATGTAATTTGCAGATCTTTTTGAAGACGTCCAAGGGGGTAGTCAGAGGTATGTCCAAATACATACATATTTGGTACATACCCACTTTTTACAGAAGTTAACTTTTCCATACGTGACAGGTTGCAAGCCCATCGACGTTAGAGAGCTAACTGGTTTCCTCACGATGTTTTCCTTCACCGTTATAAGCTCGTGTTAAAGCGCATATACATTTTTCGATGCGAAAAGTTCATTGATGCACGGCCGGATTTGAACCCACGACCTTCGGATCGAAAGTCGGAAACTAATCC
Organism: Xanthorhoe designata; assembly: GCA_963582015.1. Classification (NCBI taxonomy): domain Eukaryota; kingdom Metazoa; phylum Arthropoda; class Insecta; order Lepidoptera; family Geometridae; genus Xanthorhoe; species Xanthorhoe designata. The sequence goes on from OY757052.1 coordinate 8,046,473, forward strand.
ACTTGACCAACACGGCTCTAAGTATTAAAGATATTTTGCTTATACCGTACTGTAACCATCTTTAAGCGCATTAACACGAGCTAACGATAAAGAAAACATCGTCAGAAGACCAGTTCAGTACCTGTCTATCATCGATGGGCTTCTGTAGAATGTAGGCATGTACCAAATAAGTATAATAAATAAAATAAATATCCATGGACATTCACATAGCGTCATCTAGTCCCAAGCTAAGCAATTGAATGCTTGTGTTATGGTAACCAAATGACTGATATAAGTACTACATAGATAGATTTTTTTTGTAAATAGGTACATGCTTATTATACTACATAGAAAATACCCAGACTCGAGACAAATATTTGCAGATAATGCAAACATTTGTCCCGTGGCTGGAATTGAACCCGCTACCTCCGCGTCTCAGGCAGGCCTTCGCCCACTGCGCCACAGAGGTCAAGTTTTGTTTACTGCAGTAGATATTTGACTTTTTTTGTATGGAAGTAATGACAAATACGTATCTACCCACAGTACCTAAGCCAAACCAAACGATAGATTGGTTTTTAAGACTGGCCGTTAGAGATCTTCAAAGAATCTAAACAGGTGAAAGAATGATGTCTACCGCTCCTTTGAGAATACAGTCGTAATTTCATTTGGCTTATAAAATATCCTTGGAACAACACTTTATTTGTATCACAGCAGAGGAGTAGTTTCCCTTTTATCTTCCAAAACGCTTTAGTTCCAAGTCATAAAGCGTTCAACTTCACGTTTCTGATTCGATAAGTAAAACCTTGAGCTTTTGTTGGATGTCTTCCAAAGGCATATAACCTTCATGCTTACACATTCTCAAATATATTTTGTTCTATTTACGACAAGTAAGAATAAAACTAGTACCTATTTTTGAAGTGGAACACAGGTTAATTAAAGATTTAAGACAATCTCTACTGCGTCTTTGGGATACAGTAATAATGAAGTATATTGAGAGATTGCCGCTGATTCTTATCAATGCTTATTTTTATTTTAGATGGAAACCGATTCTCCTCACCGAAAGCCGCTGACCCAGCCAATCAGCAAGAAGTTATTCCATTCGCCAATGACAGAAACGGACAGTCCAACTGAACCGTCATATAAACGTCAAACGTCAAACAAAAGAAAAGCGAAAAAGCGAAAACAAAATCTCATCCCGAACTCCAGTGAGAAAATAAAGCGAGCTTATGTCAAAGAGCGTGAGCAGGACGGATATAGTCCTGATGTTGGTGGGGGAATGAGAAAGAGGGTTTTGATCAGCTTGTTTCATAATAAGGAGTACAGTATGGATGTGAGTTAGCATTTGATTTTTGTGATAGAATTTTTAACAGAAATAACATCTAAGGTAAAATATTAATAAGATTTTTTGAATTCGATTTTATATTAACCATCGGTGCATTTGTTTAGGTTAAAAAGTCATACTTATCTGTCATTGAAACTGATAAACCAGCCTCTCGCAAGAAGGAAAAAAAACTAGTGATTTTATTCTCTGGATATAACTTTGAAGTAGGTAGGTATGTACTTTATTAGTTTTCAGGAGTACCTACCTATAAATATCTAGGTACATTTATCAATACTCATAATAAGGATCAAAAAAAAAATAAGTTAGGAGTGGTCTTTCTACAGTGAGTAATTGTAAAAAATGAAATGAAATGAAATATGATCACGACTGTATCCCGGGAGCGGTAGACATTTCTTTCAGATCATTAGGCAATTTTTAGATCTTTTCGAAGATGTCTAAGGGGGTAGTCAGAGGTATGTCCACACATATTTGAGTAATTGTAGGTTGCAATAATACAATTGATTTAACTATTAGGTAATAAATTAAGTGGAATTTATGTTACACTAAACAAACTACAAAAAATACTGTCCTTTTAAATAAGATTTGTTAAGATTTACGAGTAGGTAAGTTAAATTAGGTTAAGTAGAAAATTATTATTGATAACTCGTAGTGAGTTAATGAATTCAATGAATTTAATATAACGAATGTAATATTCAATACATTGTGCCATATGTTGCGTGTAATTTAATTAGCTGAATAGAATGTTAATAGCCACTTAATTAAACAGTTCAGCAATTAACTTAATTAATTTTACGAATTTATTATTTAAGTACCAGGTTTGTATTGAAACATGATTGAAACGGTGTCATAGCGACAAGTTACTACATTATTAAGATATTCTAATTATTTGAAGAAATAAATAAATTATTTAAGATAAACATACCTAATCTATTATTTATAAATGCAATTATGGGAAGGTTCATATCTGACGTAAAATACGCCGAGCGTATCATCATAACTATATCATCGCACTAACGTATCATCGGTTGAGTGTGAACGGTCAAGTGTTTTTCTATACATTTGTCTGTTCTGGCGTTACGCGACCGATAATACGCGACGCATGTTCCGTCAGATATGAACCTTCCCTATTAAACTCCTGATTGACGGGTGAGTGTCAAAATCCCTTTTAAAGATCCGACCTATGTGGCGCAGTGCATCCAGCTGGGAGTAGCTGATATGGACTGAAAGACTTGAAGACTGGATATGGAAGGGGAAGACCTAGGCGAATATATTTGGACTCGTTCGTTCGTTCGTTTGAGCAAGTGGCCAACTCTGGTGACATAATTCAGAGAAGGGCCAGGTTTAAAGTACTCGTCTCAAACTAATTATCAGTATCTAAATCAACGATCTTTTCACGTGAGCGATTTCCGTGATAGGAGAATACACGGGAATCGCTCACCTGAAAATATAGTGGTTTTACTATATATAGGGTATATACCTACTATAGGACTTATAGTGTATAACAATCTAGTGTTTAATCCTTGAGATCTATCCTACTGGAGTTGTTGTCGTCTTCCTGTTCATTTTACGTTTAACTAGTACAAAGCACTCGTCACAATAACAAAGTGTTCTGCCCAGTAAATGAAGACAGAGAAGCGGTGCGTTTAGCTGTGATTTCCTCTGGGACGCCTTTTTAATATCAGTCGCTTCTGACTCCATATTTCTATATTATTCATCATACTAATATAAAGGTGTAAGTTTGAGTTTGTGAATGTTTGTTACTCCTTCACGCTCAAACGGCTGGATGGATTTGAATGAAAGAAAAAAATCATTTTATTCTGGCAGGACCTCAAGGATCACTTCAGTTTCGTCTTATGCTAGATGATTCTAATGCCTGTTCCAACGCGACTCCCTACACAATGAAATTTGGAACCAGGATTGCTTATACCCCGGATTAAAAAATAGGCTACTTTTGATCTCGGTATTCCCACAGGAACAGGAGCTATTCACCGCGGGGCGCAGCTAGTAAGATATAGTAAGAAAAATGATTTCTATAAGATTGAATATAACAAATCACTATCGAAAAGAAATGTAGAAACAGACAAAGGTGATTCCAAGAAATACAAGGAAAGATCAAATCTAAAAGAATAAATTCAGCAGTTTCCTTCATCCACTATCTCGCAATATTCGATAGATCACAATATTTCGACGATTGGCTAAATAAGGAGTCGGCACGGACTGTCGACACGATGAGAAACGACTCCCCTAGTTTTAAAACTGATTTTTAAAGTTTATACTGATTTTTGAAGTTGAAAGTTGTTTTTTGAAGTGAACTTTTGTACGGAAGTTTTGAGATTCGTTTAAAATGTAAAGATAACACCGATAATTAAATGTGAAATAAATTTTATGTTAATTGATAAATATAATCAATAATCACGGTTCCCAGAGACAAGAAATTAAACTTGCGTCGATTCTTATAAAAAAACTTATGGGATTTTTTGTGATGCATTTTGTAAAGTTCTGTAGGTAAATGTAATAATTTAGCTTGATGTTAATCAATGTTCCTGTATTGTATTCTATCTATTTTACTCGACGACGTCATTGGGGCAGTGGGTAAATGTCCACCTGAGGCACAGGAGGTAACGGGTTCGATACCCGCCGCGGAACAAACGATTGTATGATTTGCAGACATTTGTTTCGGGTCAGATCTATCTATAATTCTAAAAGTTGGTAGGTATGTACCTATTAACAAACAAGTACCTACCTCTATCTGTTATATCAGTCATCTGGTTACCATAACTCTAAGTTGGCTTCTAGGATTTAGATTGCATGTAAAATTTCCAAGGATATATTTTTTTTTTCTGTGACCTGTATAATATTTTATATCATTATTCTATTTAGATTCATAAAAGCTTACCTTTGACGGCGCTAAGCTTGTTGCCCACCATCTGTTTTGCTACGAACGCCGCCATTTTGTTTTCTTCTTACTTCTTCAACTGAAACAAACAAATAGCCTATTAAAATCAAACCTACACGACCAATAATTTGCCTTAATGCCACATTAGTTCAAAAAGGCTTGTAAATATATTTTTTTCGGAGGAAACACTACAATAGTGGCAATTCTGAGTGTCGCAAAAGCTAAACTAAGCTAACTAAAATTGTTGCCGTCCCTTTCATAGCGATGGAAATAAAAAGGATGGCAATAATTTTAATTAGTTTAGTTTAGCTTTTGCGACACTCCGAATTGCCCCCAATATCTCTATTATAGAAATAGAAATAGAAAAATATTTATTTACATTCACTCACACACATTACAATAGGTACAGGTAGGTACAATTATTTGTAGGAAATATGAGTGAAGCAAATTGGTCACCACTCAGCATTTGCTGTAGAAGCTGAGGTAGCAACACTAGCAACTACAGCGCTGGTTTTCAGTGATGCCGCAGTATGTAGCTATTGTTATTGTACTATTATAATATTCTGTGGTTTCATTGATTGTGTTGGTAACACAGAAATCGCGAGAAAGACACAGAAATAGAACACTAAAATAAATAAGAGAAAAAATAACCTGCTTTAAAATTTATGTCATAAAAATTCCAATAGAATTTTACCTTCACATTTTCGTGAACATTTAATTTTCGAACAAAAGTCTTTAATTTCCTAAATACGGCATCCCCGGTGGAGTTTCGGCGATTCGTTTTGAAGTAAATCCCGCCGGGGGCCGATTAGAGGCCGATCAATCGAGATTACAGTCATTAGCGGTCTCGCCTCATCTGTTCGAACATGTCTAAAGAAACGACTACCGTCTTATAACGATCGTAAAGTTCATACTTTTAAATTACAATTTACAGGATTTTATCGCGTAATTTACCTTTTATTATTTCCCGACGTTTCGGCTGTGTGTCAACAACCGTGGTCGCAGGCGCCCACGGTTGTTGACACACACACAGAATTCTGATCGCGAAAGTTTAAGAAAGGCGATCATAAAGTTATTATAAAAATTCTAATCCATACCGTTGTTAGTAAACAATAAATAGGTAAGTCAACTCAACAGTGACTTATAGGTATGGGGTAGTCGAAGCAAGTAGGTACAAAATAAACCACCAACCACGGTGCACGAGATCTCGTTCGGGGCAAACTACTAGTAATATTTGTGTGATATAATTAAGTTGGGCATTACAATAAAGCTAGTTTTACGCTATCTATCCTTTGAAGTTGATTATTAAAAAAGCTATTACATTGGTAGCGAAAATAATGTTAAAAATGTTTTTGCTAAGTAGTTATATAAACTTCATTAATAGTGGCAATTCTGAGTGTCGCAAAAGCTAAACTAAGCTAACTAAAATTGTTGCCGTCCCTTTCATAGCGATGGAAATAAAAAGGATGGCAATAGTTTTAGTTAGGTTAGTTTAGCTTTCGCGACACTCCGAATTGCCCCCAATAAAAGGTTAAAAACTCTATAAAGAAACTCATTAAATTTGACTTACTTACTTAGTCAAATAATTGTCAAATTTAATGAGTTTCTTGTTGTGTGTGTCTATGTTGTGCCGAGGAGTTCCCATTATAATAATGAACATTAAATGACGTTGGCCGTTTCTTCAGAATTAAAGCTAGACCTTAATAATGCTGAACCTATTAATTACTTTCGGATTACAGGAGATTGCAAGTCTTTTGTGAAATGCGAATTGAGGAATTCCATTTGAGTACCAATATGTCCTAAGAAGGTAGGTAAGTACCTACTCCTAGTACCTATACAGTACCTATTAATTGAAGCGCTCGTGGCAAACCTTGCTAAGACGTTCTTGAACGTTCTGAGCGGTCACAACTTGGATGGGTGACCGCAAATGGCATTATCAGCTGTGCGCTTCCGTGCTTCGGAGGGCACGTTAAATTGTTAGTCCTGGCTTTTAAAGTCGTTAAGCCATGACGGAAGCCTTAAAGCGGCCTAAAAACTCCGTCACCAGAGTTGGCCACTTGCTCATACGAACTTACTTAAGTAGGTACTTAGGTACTTATTTTATACTTAGGTAGGTAAGTAAGTAGCAAAGACGATTAATATCTAGAAGACAGACAAAGTTTCAGTTATACAATAGTAGGTACTCTGTGAGCGAGATTGATTGCTTCTGAGCTTATGCACACTAAAACTGTGTACCTACCTACCTACTTACTTGTACCTACATGCATTCACTATTACATTCAAAGCTCAACGACTTCGTGAAATAGAACAACTAATACATTATATATTTACAACAATAAAGTTTTTTCCTTTAAATTACACCTACTAATACGAGTAGGTACCTACGTATTCACTTGATTGTAACTTTGTTGTATTGTGGTAGATACATACCCAAATTTTGGCAAAAGTTAACGTTCCTTGTGTGACAGTTTGCAACATCGACGCTATTAAAAAACTAACTGGGTTCCTGCCTACTATAGTTTAGTTAATAAATTAGTCTAAAACTAATTTCAAATTAATTTAGCGTCTACAACGTACAAACGCACTTCAAAAGCAGGAACTACATCACTGAAACTGAAACTAACCTAACCAAGCACTAAAACTCGTCGCCGCCTGTTTAAACCGGTTATAATCCGGTTTGGACTAGTTAAATCCGGTTAATAGTTATTACAGTGCTGAGCGCAGCTGCCTCTGTGTAATGCCGAGCGATTCTACAAGAATAATTGCGATGTTCTTATTATTCTTTTTTATTGAAAGAAAAATGAAAATTGAAACTTGCATTGTAATATTGAGCAAACTAGTTTTACTTTTCTAAGCAAATAAGTTATTTATATTAGGTAAGTTAGGTAGGAGGTACCTACCTACATAATTTAATAATACTTAGGTAAATTATTTGTTGTGGATAACGGTTAAGTATGTACTTAATTACCTATTGATTGTGAGTTATGACTACCTAAACCACAAATAAAATAGAATAACATAACCATAACCTCGAATAAAAATTTAAGGTTTAACATAACTCAAGGCTGTGCTCAAGGTTACTACTAACGCCATCTATCTTAATCCCCAAGAACTAAGAAGAACCTTGAAGAAGCTCATAGTTTTGATTTTTGCCGTATCGGCGCCACTGTCTTTTTTAAGACTGACGACGTTGCCATAGCAACCGAGAGAATTGTTAAAAAAGCAAAAACAGAGTTTGGTGGCCACCAAGTGCAACTCCGCTATTCCTCCTACACTATACAAAATGAAACTATTACATAGGTATTAAAAAAAAGCTTATAAATAGGTTTCACAAACTGAACCAGAGGAATGGTAAAACACTGCCTTTAGGTAGGTACCCACTGTTATGATACATAATTGCTGACACTCAATGATTGAATGTGGTTATACCTATACCTACTCGTATAGGCTACCCACATAGGAAGGTGAACTTAGGTTGAAGACTATGAAAAGCCGGAATACCAATTGACAAACAAAATATTACAACACATAATAATGCTACGTCCCCATGGGGTAGGCAGAGACCACGGATCTCCACTTTTTACGATCTTGATACACTTAATTAGGTAATTCGCTTTAGGGGAAAGGTGTACGAGTTGATCCTACGGGGTATGTCGATCCCTGGCCGTTGTGGCGAAACTATGAACGCCATCTAGTTATTTTCTTTGGTAGATTGTAGCCCCCAACCCCCCTTTGCATCAGTCAAATCGTAATGGCGTTGTGAGTGGCGAGTGCGCGTGAAACGTAAAAAATAAAAATCGTGTGCCTCTGATCTAAGGTAAGGTTGACTTTGAAACTATGGTATTTTTGTTGTATACAATCAATTGTAAAGATTGTTGTGTTTGTAGCTTTGTATAATGCTTAATTACGGTTTTTGCATGGCACCACAACGGTAGACGCATAAGAGGTTATGTTATATTACAAAGACTAAAAAGTTGTGATCGGGGTGAGATGATCCGTCGGTGGGTTGACTAGTTGATCCGGTGGATTTATGGAACAGTGTTAACTGTGTAACTTGTTAATTCATCTCATAATTAATAATTATGACTGATGTCTAAGAAAAATGTGATTTTTAAAGTGCTTGATGTTTAAGACCAAAGTTTAATCAAAAGGTAAAAAATAGTGTGATTTACCCTAGTAAACTTTGAAAATTATCCTTTAATTTTTGTTAATTTAGATTGTGTGATCTCATAGCCTTGTTAAAACTATTTTTATACTTAAATGATTTAAATAAAGACCTTGTAAGCACCTCCAGAGTTTATTTTCAATGTAATTATAACATAACCTATAATTTTCGTTGAAAAAGGGTCGAGACGATCCCCGGATCATCTTGTCCATACCCCAAGGATCATCTTGGACACCGGGGTGTACAAGTTGATCCTTTGGTAGGGTTTTAAAAAAAGTGAAATATAGCTATCAAAACAAATCAAATTAAACATTTGGAGTATGAGGAAAGTTAGATAGTTAAATTTGCTAACTACATAAGCTTAAACATCTGAAATAACTTGATTGCTCTTCAAATGCGAAGCATTCTCCCTTAAGGGGATCAACTCGTACACCTTTCCCCTATTCATTGTTATTTTAATTTTCATAAACGTTCATAAATATCATACAAATATAATTCGTATGATATTTATGAGCGTCATTAGTGGCAATTCGGAGTGTTGCAAAAGCTAAACAAAACTAACTAAAGTTAATGCCATCCTTTTTATTCCCATCGCTATGAAAGGGACGGCAACATTTTTAGTTAGTTAAGTTTAGCTTTTGCGATACTCCGAATTGCCAATATTATTATCATCAAACTACTATTTTCGAACGACTCAATGACTGTAGGTTAGGTTACAGTTTCATTGTCGCTCGAAAATTTACAAAAAAGTCAATTTCTCTAGTCTTCAAAAAAAAAAAATCAACCAGTTCGTTCAAAGTCCGGCGGACATCACTATCACAGTAAAAGCTTCATAAAAATACGAAATAAAAAATATTATTTATGCGGCGGGCGCAGCAAGCCATGAATACGAATAACAGAACTAAAACAATCGGAGTCAACCGAAATACAGAGTTTAAAATAAAATCTCTGTTTTGTGTATTCCTTGTTTGTTTTTTACTTTTTCTAGTCTTGTGTTATATTTCGAAACATCTTTATAGGTCACTAAAAACTATCCAAAGATAAAATAATAAGAGATCGCTCCTTAGTGAAAAGGGCCGTTCATTGCATAATGTTTTTGACCGTAATGAGGTCTTATAGGTAGGTGTACCTATGATCATCATCTACTACTAGGTACTACTACTATCTACTAAAGGTGTATTATGTCAGGATTGTAGCAACAGTGGAGGAGTTATTTTATGAACACCTGTGTTTTGTTTTTATGAAAAGTGTGTAATATTTTACTTTTTTATTAAAAGATTCGATTTTTTAATCAACGATCTAAAGATGGGTTTCTCATAAAGTTGTTTTGCATTTCCACTGATCAATTTTTCTTTGACTCTAATTCTGTACTTTTCAAATAAAACACGTTTGTAAATCCTCTAACGCACGAACAATGATATTAACGCCATCTATTTTCATTCTCCCGAATCGGGCCATTACAACTTACGCGACACATAATATAGATGTCGCTACTTGTTCTGTGGACTCCTTCATTTTTGCAATATCCTGTGCAACTTTTCTAACTGCCGCCCGTTTCTATTTAAATGCTAATATTGTGACCCTTTCGTTACGGGATTGTACAACGTTTGGTGCCAAATGGGGTTGTAAAAGACACCCCTTAGTGTTTTGGGGGTAGGTATTGAGGCGGCACATTACTTTTATTGGTCATGTATGTAAAAGTTTAGGTACCTACTGGGTCGACGTATCTGTAATCCTAATTTTATTAGTAGAACCTTTTCCTTAATAAGGGATTTGTGATGTGCGTTTATGCACATAGAAATAATGTGATAAATCAAGGAAAACTAGAAGGGGCCATCTATAAAGTAGACCGTACTACGTCACACGAATTTAATGATTTTTTTAGATAGCTGTAGGTACCTAAGTACGTCTGCAAAAGATAGGTAGGTACCTACAAAAGTCATTTAAGTAATTGATTATATTTTTGGTATTCATCTTACTCGTGTTTTAGTTAAATTTAGTTAAATACTTAATATTATTAGTAATTCGCCAACTCATATCATATTTTTTTGACTGTGGCTGTAGAATGGTTCTGTGGTTAAGATCCTAATCTGTTTTAAGTAGGTACAAAGATAGATAAGATAATAGATATATTCTACATAGATAATCGAATTAACTTTTCCAAGAATAACTCATTTAAGTACCTACCTACCTATTATCAATCCTGCTTTCTTTTCGGCCAAGGTTTTCTTTACATTATAATGGTGTCAAAAACTCAGTCCCCAATTAGTCAGAAAAAGGCAAAAGACTCCAGTGACCCACTTTAAATCACGCTATCAGACCTCGCTGTTGCGAAATATTCGCAAATAAAACATTTTGTGGACAGCGGACACGCGGAATATTTTGTTTTAATTCTGAATTCTGTTGGGATGTTTATGCCAGATGGTGAAACCTTGTTCGTAAAAGCTGTGTATCACTTCACATTCGGATATTTTGAATAAATGAATTTACATAACATCTGTGGTTACTATGGCAATCCTATTTAAACATAATAGCATAGCACACTAGAAATTACTCACGTAAAAAATCGGTATCTAAATCGACTATTTATATTTTTACGTGAATAATTTCCCGTGTGCTATTAAAATGTCTAATATAAAATGATAGTTTTGGAAGTACCTATAGCTTTGGACTTTGCAAGACGTTATTTGTAGAGAAAATTCTGAACTTGACACTCGTCAAGTCTCTGATTCTCCGTACTCCCTTACAATGTCATCACTTCGTTGGGTGACTCAAGCCTGATTGCAGATTCTGAATATGAGCCCTAAACTTTGTTTTCCAGTCCTCAGCCACAGACTTACTACGTTTTTCCTTAGTGGCCATTATTAAAAGAAGATATTATTATTAATTAGTATCGGCTACTATCAATGGTGGCATGTACAACTAAAAATACTGTTATAGAATGATTAGTTCGAACTAATCCTTTAGATTTTACAAATAAACAAATTCGTCTATATCGGAAAAAAAAGTCGAATGTTTCCGAGGTTACAGCCGTGAGCCTGTTTAAGTTATAACTTTAACCATAGAATATATAATATAAGGAGCTTTAACTTAGAAGCTTTACCTCTGACTACCCCCTTAGACATCTTCAAAAGGATCTAAAAAAAGATCTGAAAGAAATGTCTACCACTCCCTGGGATACAGTCGTGATCATATTTTTTTTTCTTTAACTTGCAGATTAGATCTAACTTTAGCTAAGCATATCCCCTAAAACAGCTGCTCAAGAAACCCTTACGCAATCCACTTTAGACTTTACCCCTGAGGCCATAAGGTTAAAGTTTGTCATAAATTATGCAGGAGACGCGAAAGCCTTAAAAATATCTTTTACAAAAGGTATTTATTTAAATTATCTTTGGCGTATGGTTGAAGGCTGTTTGGGTAATTTGTAGACGTTTTTTACTGAATTCATTGACATTTTTTGGCTTTACGAAACTGCCTACACATCTTTTATTTATATCTAGCTTTACTCTGCCGCGGCCTCGCCCCCGTGGTACCTGGATAAAAGTAGCCTTTGTGTTATTTCAGGTCATAAACTATGCATATTCTAAGTTTCAACCAAATTCGTTCAGTAGCCTCGAATCTAAATACTAGTATACCTTAGAAGGACTCTTGAATGTCTTTCATAGAAGATTTTCACTTCTCATTACCTGAAATGAAAAAGAGTATTAATTAGCTTTGCAAAAACCCACTCAATAAAATTGATACAGAAAGATATACAGAATAAGGCCTTCACAAAAAACATCAATTTTCAATACAAAAAGATCCATCCAAACCAAAGACGATTAATATCTAGAAGACAGACAAAGGCCATACACAAAATCGTAACCCTAAAAAATAGCCTGAAAGCTCTAAAACATCAATTTTATCCAAGAAATTTCAATTACTTTCTAGTTAAAAATGTTTAAATATTGAATATTGTTGCTACCTACTACTAAGTATTGAAATTTCTTGGATAAAATTGATGTTTTAAAGTTTTCAGGCTATCTGGTACTGCGGGATCGGGTTACGATTTTGTGTATGGCCTTTGTCTGTCTTCTAGATATTAATCGTCTTTGATCCAAACACAATCAAAGAGTATTTCTATCATTGTCTCTCTCAGACCTTCCCATTTACCTAATAAAGGTGCGAGATATCAAATCAAAGATTGATTGCTCCTGATAATTATCTCAACCCATCAATATCAAAAAATACGTTTTATCACCTTGCAATAACGCACGAAATCCGACAAGTTTTTCCGAAACTTTTAAGTAAGTGAAAATATACTTTTTGTGGTTTATTTTAGGGTTGTAGTTTGCTTGTTGAGTAGGTTTTATCTTGTCTGGATGATCCGGTTCTCGATAGGAAATAAATCAAGTAGGTAAGCGATTTAGGTTAGTTTCCAGGAAGGGGTTGCACGCGATTTTGGAAGTTCCTTAAGCTTTTACGTCGCTTCTATAACTGGTTATGAATCAGTAAAAAAATCACTGTTTTGTAAAAAGTAATAAAACAAGAGATTTTTCTAGCTACATAATAGTAAGTAAGTAAGTACGTACGTATGAGCAAGTGGCCAACTCTGGTGACGGAGTTTTTAGGCCGCCTAAAGGCCTAAAAATAGTGGCAATGCTGGATGTCGCCAAAAAATAACTTAACTAATTTTGACAGCACTAAAATTGATGTCATCCTTTTTATTTCATTCGTTATGAAAGGGACGGCAACATTTTTAGTGCTGTCAAATTAGTTTAGTTATGTTTTGGCGACATCCAGAATTTTAAATTTTAAGAAAACTAACAGCTTTTTACGATCTCTTTCTTCACAGTTTAAACCTAATTAATTAATTATACACGGCTGGTATTCGAAACTACGACCTTTGGATCGAAAGACAAGGCACTCAGAGATCTTTTTTCTGCCCTTATGCTGTAATTTTAAGACCTTTCACATTTTTTACAGGATTAATCTGATTACGCGGCTAAATTGACCCAAATAGATTTGGGTCAATAAGACCCAGTCCCTTATCTTAACGACTATCCTTAGGTTAAGCAAATAAAGGAGGGTTAAGAACCTTTGTTTTTGAAGTGCTTCAAAGTAAAAAGGTTGAGACAACGTTTTCTTGGAAAGTCAGGATTCTCGTAAAAATGTGCTTTGAGAAGTTTTGTAATTACTGAGAACTTTAACAGAACAACAATATTTGTTTCTGTTTGTAGAAACTTTCGTTATGCAAACACTTTTTAGATATTTTCTGCTAACATTATAAGTAGAAATTGGGGTAAAACGGTACACATTTCTTAAACAAAAACTTAAACATCGCCAACCTGGTTGCCCTGATTCATCTTGGTCTCTTATTGGTCGTGAAAAATACTCGATTCACGGGTCGCAAAAAGGGTAAGAATAATCTACCTACCTTGTTTCATTCCTAAAATCCTACTTAATTCAAATGTAATCTGGAATGTCCAAGGAAAAAAAAGTAAATACCAGTATCTTGACTTTTGACTGATCATGTAGGTATGCAATCTCAGTGGTCTCAGTCTGCGAGCACTTTTTAAACTGGGCCTTTTCAACTTTGTAGTAAAGAAGATAAAGTTTAAAATAGATATGACGCTGAAAGTGCTGAAACTGCTCCCCGCTTCGCTGATCTCATTGTGAATTGAGCCTTAGTGTGCACAATTTAATGTAATTTATTGAATAGACGTATGTGGTTGGGATACCGCAGCGATGCTTTCTAATTTAGATTGCCATGATGGTTTGTTCTGTACCTAGTATTTATTTTGGGTAATAAACAGATATGTTTTTTTGTAAATACTTATTTGAATAGTAAAACACACAGACCAGGAACAAATATCTGCAGAACATAATAAACTTTGTCCCGCGGCGGGGATCGAACCCGAAACCTGATGCGTGCCAAGCGGCCCTACGCCCACTGAGCCAGAGTCGCCAAAGTGGCAATTTTTAATTTAGTCAATAGATATTTTTCAGTAGATAGATAACCAAAAGTTCGTATCAAATATTTTTATCATCCACATTTACCTACAGTTACGTCACAACTTTCATAACTCGTATATGTCATAAAGTTGATTTTTGCCCCACAATTTCCCTAAAAAAATGTTTTTACAGTGTAGTTCGCGTGAAAAAATCTGGTTATTTCTGGAGGGAACCGGTTCGAGCCAGTTTAATCCGTACGATATGTCGGATAAGCATGTTTGGGTTTTTTCACAAAAAATGTTTATTCTCATTTGAGGTAAATAAATGCGGCTTTATTTTTAAAAGGATTATACGCAATATTTAATTGAGGGTGTCGGGAAACCAGCTTGTAGGATCACGTCATGATAATGTTAAGGCATGTGGGACATGCCTTTGACTAGCTCCGTATTTGGTGGAAAATCATAAATATCTGAGAAAAATTGTACAAACGCAGGGAAGATATCAATCAAGATTTTAGATATCTATTATAATAATACATTTTGTAGGCTTCTATTGGTAGTTGTAGCCTATAATAGACTTTTTCGCATTGAACATTTTTATAAAAACTTATCCACAATAATAATTAATCTAATTAAATTGAGTACAAGCAAAATATTATTACCTGTGTATGACATTTTTTTATTTAATTTTAATTCATTTTGTTTTGTAGTAGTTATAAAGTTTAGTCCATAATTATAAATGTTGATATTGATAATTTAATTTTACTTTTCTCTTACACTTTTCATTTTATTTTAATATTTAAAGTTTTTAACTTTTAATTTTAATTTTAATAATGTAATGTATTGTAAGTAATTAAATAAGTGCTATCAGCATTTCACTGGGCACTGTCAAAAACAAAACGCGATTAAAACCGCGGGCGAAGCTAGTTTTAAGCGAAAGTTTGCTTGGATGTTTGTTACTACATAAAAATGAGGGAGTTCAAGCCTGGCAAACGGCAAAACGCAACGATAGCGCGATCTACAAACGGGTCAGATTTAGTCGCGACATCTAGTTTTGTTTTGCGGAACTAGCCGGCGCAATAACGTGCCCTTGATTAGAAGATAGTTATTATTATGTTTTCAGCGTAAATGAGTCAGTACATCCGTGATAAATATTTACAGAATATTTTGTTTAGCGTTGTTTACTTAACGCTATATTTTTATTTGTGGTATTGCACCTTTTCGATATAAGGTCTACTATTAAGTTTATACACGTTTTATAATATCTTTAGGTATTTATACATATTATAATAATAAAAAACATCAATTTTTTACAACATTTACTAGTACCTATAGTAATATTTATCTGAGGTTTATATAAAGAGAAGAGTGTTAGAAATTGATAAATTAACCACCTTCCTCACGATGTTTTTCTTCAGCATTGTGGCTTCGTAGGTAGGTAGGTACTCGTATGCACGAATAAGTTATGAAAAGGAAAATAAATTGATGCATTGATGTTGTGATTTCCTTCATTTTTAAGATGATGATGAGGTCTAAAGAAGATAACTAACACATTATTTGAATTCAAACATAATTTATTCAAAACCTAAACATAATTATATTCAAAACCGTAAAATTCACTGCAACACGAAATGTGCTCCGTTTTATCACAAAGCAAGGCTTACGTTCCGTTTCACGTGGTTTTACGATGTCGTTCTAACACAAATGCTTTACAGGAACGTAAAACGTTCCGTTGATGCTAAAGTATTGAATTATATTCAGTGAAAGTTTTTATGGAACGTTTTTGGTTAAGCAGATTGTAACTTGTGTATTGCGACATTTTGTATAGTGGAGTTAGTAGGTACCTATCTAGGTACATTAATATTATGATGTTTTTTTTGGAACACTACGTACCTACCACTCCAAACAAAAAAACAAAATAAAAAGAACGACAGATCTTTAAAAATTGCTTTGCAGAAATCATATTAAAAATATTGTCAGTAATATTTCCATATTCTCTGGTGTTTTGTTATCTTTCTTTACTTACATAAAATTTAAATAAGTTGATACCCAACCAAACCATTCAGCAATTAGGTTTTTGTTAGGGATTTTTGAGCATTGATAATGAATTAAGTTAATTCTCGTTCAAGAAACGTGGTGTGCCCGGATAAGTTGCCTCCTAAGGGCGTTAGTGCCTACAAGGAATTTCATGTTTTACTGTCCGATTTTTTAGTCATGTGACAGACATATATATTTCCGATAGGTTAGAAGAGGACAAAGACATTTGATAAATCGGAATACTGAAAAAAACGTATAGTGCAAACACGCCCTTATATATCACAGAATAGAGGTAAAGACATATTTGTCCCCGTGTCCTATCCATGTTTTTTACAATGTGTCTTAGTCACTCGTATCTACCTGCTGACCTTATGAAGACAAAGGTGGTACCTATTGTGAAGAACAGGACGGGAGATATTTCGGATAAGGGGAACTATCGCCCGATCTCTCTGGCCACGACCATAGCCAAGGTGCTGGACAGTGTGCTTGATTCGATCTTACAAAAACACCTTGGATTGCATGACTCACAGTTTGGGTTTAGGCCCGGATTATCAACGGAGAGTGCAATCCTGGGACTCAAGCACACTGTCCAGTATTATACAAGTCGTAGGACGCCGGTGTACGCTTGTTTCCTTGATCTCTCCAGAGCCTTCGACCTTGTGTCCTATGATGTGCTCTGGAGAAAGCTGAGAGACAGGGGTGTACCGGCGGACGTGCTTCGAGTACTGCAGTACTGGTATTCGAACCAAAGTAATGTTGTGAAGTGGTCTAATGCTTTTTCTGACCCATTCAGGCTGGAGTGTGGGGTGAGACAGGGTGGAGTAAGTTCTCCCTCACTCTTCAGCCTGTATGTTAATGATTTGATAGTCGAGCTCAGTAGCATGCGTGTCGGTTGTAGCGTGGATGGTGTCAGTGTAAACAACATCAGCTATGCTGACGACATGGTGCTGCTGGGCCCGACTGCGGGGTCGGTCGGGAAAATGCTAGGGGTCTGCGCCGGCTACGCTGCTTCTCATGGGCTCAGCTATAATGTTAAAAAATGTGAATACATGGTCTTTGGGGCCGCCGGTAGTAGCATGACAAGTTCTCTAGATTTAACCCTTAACGGAATGAGCATTAAAAGAGTGACTAACTTTAAATATCTGGGTCATAGCATTACCGACGGCCTTAGAGACGATGTTGACATAGAGAGGGAACGCAGGGCTCTAGCCGTCCGAGGAAACATGTTGATCCGTAGGTTTGCCCGATGTACTGAAGAAGTCAAGCTGACACTTTTTAAAGCCTATTGCCAGAGCTTCTACACGGGTAACCTATGGGTCAACTACTCCAAAAAGCCCTTGGACCGGCTCCGTGTCCAATATAATAATATTTTCAGGATGATGTTAGGGCTGCCTCGCTTCTGCAGTGCGTCAGGGATGTTTGCAGAATACCAGACGGATGCTTTCGAAGCCATACTACGTAAGAAAACTGCATCCCTGATTCGCAGAGTGCGGGACAGTCAAAACAGCATCCTGAAAACTATATCGGACAGGTTCACCTCTCCGATCTGGAAATGTTTTGTGCGGAGGGCGATTTAAACCGCCGGCGCCGTATGTTTTTAATTAGTTCTAAGTTTAGTTTCTTTTAAATATCTTATTCTATTGATGTATTTATGTTATTATTTGTAATATGGATTGTAACTATCTGAAATAAAATGAATTTGAATTTGAATATTTACTCTATACATAAAGCTAGTAAGGATCTAGTCTCAAACTTAAGACTAAGCACCAAATTATGTAAACTACCTACTTCCCGTGTTTGTCTTCAAACTAGGTACCTACTGATATTCAAGTGCTTGAACTGTAGTTAGAAATTGCTCGCAGTAGTTCTTGGTTTACTGTACCAACCGTATTATTTATCTGTGGTTTACTTCATCTAAGATTTGAATTTAATTACGTTGAAGTCGGAAATGATGATGAAACCATGATAATTTAATTTCACCGTGTTGTCCATGTGGTTTAGTTCCTCACTTTCGATCGGAAGGTCGTGGATTCGAAACCAGCCATGGTTTTTTGCTTCGAAAATTGATCTGCCAAATAACACGAGCTCGAAACGGTGAAGGAAAACATCGTGAGGAAACCTAAGCTTTCTAATAGCGTGGATGGGTTGCACCCTGTCACGTAAGGAAGGAGACTACTGAAAATGTGGGCATGTATCAAAAATGTATTTGGGCATACCTCTGACTACCCCCTTAAACACAAACAGGTTGCAATTCCAATTTCACTAAACTATCCGCTACAGAACTTTTTAAAAAGTTCTGTAAAAGTTTTTTGAATATATCCGCTACAGGCCGACAGGTCCGACTGTTTGACTCGATTATCTGAAGGCTGTACCATACATATTGTTTGAACACCAATACACATCCGATCCGATCTGAGTGGATAGTTGCTAGTTCATCTAAACTATTTAGTTCTTACTAGAAGTGTCTTTTCATAACCTTAATTCCAGTATCAATACCAGATCCGAATTGATTACAAATCCTCAAAGACTCCATTTTGTCTATGACCCAAATAGGATTGCATACCAAAGCGACGTAATCCGTGAAACGGAACGTAATAGCGTACTAGCTCTGAACTAAGTTATGTATAGTATGTAGGTAGGTATCTAATAAACTTCGGGGTCCGCTACTTAGTACCTATCATCTGAATGAAAAAAGAAAGCAAAAAGAAAGAAAAAAACATTTATTTTGGTAGGACGTCAAGGATCACTTCAACTTCGTCTTACATGCTAGGTGATTCTAATGCCTGTTCCAACGCGACTCCCTACACCAGGGAAAGAGACAGGTAAGAACCTGGTGGTGTGGGCCTAGCTTTTTTTTACAGCGACAACTGACAACCATTGTAAAATCGATTTGTATCAGTTTTTCCACATTTTTGCATAACGAAGTTCTAATAATACTATCTCAAAAAGTAAGGTAAAGTTATTATTTCATTACTGCGCTGAAGTTAGTTAGTAGGTAATAGCCTCCAAAACACAGGGAATCCTAATTTTGGTCACCATCTATATTATGTACTATATTTTGGACAAAATAAAAACATTTTAAATTTCCAAATATTTTTTTTTAAATTACTTTTAAATTTTGAACACCATCTATATTGTGTATCTATAATAATGTACTGTTCGCTATTAAAGTATTAATTAAATGATGGAAATACTGATCCGTTGAGCCAAATATAGTAATAATTAATTTTAAGTAAGTACCTACTCGTAATAGTCCATATTTAATTATGATTTATGTACAATAAAATATTTCGTGGTTTTCAACCACCGCATTTCGGTTTACGCAAGCTTGCTAAATTCGGCTGCATCGTTGTAAAACTTTTAGCGGTGAGTTAGGTTTTACATTTTTGTGTACAGTTTACACTGGCAGAGGTACTTTACACATGCATTGATGCTTGGTCACTATCTAAACGGCAATCTAAACTTAACAGTGACAAAATTAAATACTAAACTGACTTCTATTTTAAAGGAGCTATTTACTGTACTCCCAAAGTGCTTTTTTTTTCGTAAATGGAACATCGAGAGTGTCCTCTTTTAAACAAAAAAAAAACTTGAAATTGGTCCACTATTGACAAAATAATCGATGAACATACTTAAAAAAACATACAGAGGAACATAGAACCTCCTCCTTTTTTGGCCTGTATCGGGTTACCGGCGGTTTTGTGTAGTATAGTAATCTATCCTCGCTCACGTGTCAAGTATTCTAAATGTACGCAATTTTTAGTTCATGCAAGTTACCGGGGGAGGCGCTGCACTGGATTTTCATACTTTTGTGATACTTGACTCGGTATCGAGGACATCCAATACTACGGTAAACTGGCGTGAACCCCCCTGACCCTGACTAAAGTCACTACCGATGCCAATAGTGGCAATTCGGAGTATCGCAAAAGCTAAACCTAACCAAAAATGTTGCCGTCCCTTTCATAGCGATTGGAATAAAAAGGATGGCATTAATTTTAGTTAGTTTAGCTTTTGCGATACTCCGAATTGCCACTAATATCTACATACACGTGCAAAGGCACTGCATGAGTTATGGGCTTTTAGAAACGAGCTTGCTTCCTCGGACGCGTGGTGAACGAATATTTACTCCACCTTTATCCAGAAAACCGAGGATAACATTTTCCAA
Source organism: Xanthorhoe designata (assembly GCA_963582015.1). NCBI lineage: Eukaryota > Metazoa > Arthropoda > Insecta > Lepidoptera > Geometridae > Xanthorhoe > Xanthorhoe designata. The sequence goes on from OY757052.1 coordinate 8,066,990, forward strand.
CCATGTTCGGTATTTATGAGAAATAACGGACCGGAAGTATGGTAACCCTAGATAATGGACCGATGATGTACTAGTAGTTAGATGTAGGCAGTGTGTGGCAGGGGATTTTGGGAATTTTGGTGTCAAAATCCCCTTTAGAGCAGAAAGGAGAATGGGCGCGTTTGGGCTGTCGGTTGCCAGTAATGAAATTAGCGCCGAATGAAAATACTGTTAGTAAGGCAATAACTTTTGTTCTGGGTGTTATAATCCGCGCCACGTAAAAAGAGCGCTGGGAGAAAGTGGAGGGGATATGTCTGCGCATGTCCACACTCGCGCACGAAAGTATCAGGCCTATTTTTTTATTTTTGAACTAGCATTTAGCTTTTCCCTCGCAGCTATAAAGATGTTTATTTATAAGTATCTTTATTTAAAAATATAAGTAAGTACTTAATCATTTATATTTTGTTGCTTCTGTTGTTCATAATTGTTTTTAATAAAATCATTCTTGGCCGCGGACAGCCCACGCTACATACAAAATTGCCCATTGTCCTTTCAGATCAAGGGGATTTTAAGACTTAAATTAATAAAATCCCCTTTGATTAGAACTGAATGTATTTTGGTCTCTTTTACCGATATTACGTGTCCAAGTAGTCAGATAATTAGGATCTAGGTCCCAGAGAAAATGGAGGATTCGCTGGTCATATCCAATATCCACATTTTTCGCCATTTTTAGAACTATTCGGAAAGAGTTCGCTACAATATTCCACTATTTTTATGGCTTCCTGCCTTTGTCGCTGGCTTTGGATGAAAAAAGGCTTTTTTGGGGAAAATTGTTAGCGAAGTATTGGTAGATAGACTTTTCGTTTGTTTTTTGGACACGAAAATGGACGTAATGTTTGCAACAGTTTTAGAGCTGGTTTTGATAAGTATCTCTACACTCTACATCCCACTAATATTATGAAAGCGAATGTTTGTATGGATGTTTGTTTGTTGTCTTTCCACAAAACTACTGAACGGATTTGGCTGAAACTTGGAATGTACATAGTTTAGGACCTGGAATATGAAAACGCGTTTGACAGAAACTTAAAATCTACATAGCTATGACCATAAAATACATAGGCTACTTTTAATCTAAACTCTTACACTTCAATAGTCTAGCACAGTCAATAGACCGAAAGTGTCCACGAGTTTGTAAAGGGATAAAGCCGATTTACACTAAACTGTTGAAAAATGTAAGGCTCTCTACACACGGTCGGGGTTTAGGGTCCGACCAGCGGCCGACATGTTCGCTGTCCGATAAGCCCACCTCAAGCTTGCAGGGATTTGTGGATTTTTTAAACGTAAAAAAAGTTTTTATTTATCGAGTTATTTATCAGAGGCCGTACTCGGGATCAACGAAAACGAAGTTTGTGACAATTTTCGGGGTCAGCTTATGTTGGTGGATACTGAACTCGTGATAGTTCACCAACATAATTGGAACCAGAAAATTGTCACGAAACTTCGTTTTCGTTGATCCCGAGTAAAACCCCTGGTACTTTTATTACCAGGAGCTTTATTCCCCAGCGCACAAAGTAACATAACTTCACTCAAACACGTGCTTTATTGACTATTCGAAATTCAAAATCCAAAAATGTGCAATTTTACATGTCACCTAGGCTCGTTTAGATTGGTATTGACCAATGAAAACATAACATACGCAATGTCATGAATTTTCAAATTCTGTATGCCACCGTTACATGCTCTTTGTGCCACGACTAGGCGAGGTTAATACCTGTCAAAATTCCATGCTTCTTATTACCGTGTTTTGTAAAAACACTGCTGAAGCGCGGTACAATTTTTCATATTTATTATGAGATTTGTGTTATTTTAACTATTCAATGGTGAAAGAAGACGTGTAGCACTCGGAGACTGCCGCGGTAAAGCTATTGCATAGCATTTTTTCGGGGTGTTAGGTTATTTTCGTTACGGAATTTCTGTATTCGGTCTCCACGCTCAAGGCCCGCGATAGAAGCTATGCAATAGCTTAACAATATTATTTTTACGACAAATAATGTACTAATCATTGAATAGGTGTTTCAGGCGGCAACTAAGATAAACGCCTTTTTGGTCACATCATCTACACTGCAGCCTCATTGGAGGAGAGACTTTTTGCCGTCGGGGAACATTGTCAGTAAACGTAGTGTTTATATTCTCTTTGATTGTCAGGGTTTGACTTGACATTAGTGACGGCACGGTATTATTTATTTATTGTATTTTGATAAAATTATATTACGTATTCTATCATTGAATATTTGTCGGCAACAAAGATAAATCAAGTCGGTAATCCTAACAAGATAACCTAAAATAAGTGCTATAATAAAATATTATGCTTTGCCAGAAAAAAACAACACATTTTTTATAAATTTATTCACAAAGCACTATGATGAGATTTCTTTCACAGGATCGCTGATGTAATGGATCTAACAAATGCAATTAATAATAAATGGTTGTGAAATAAATGTGGTTGATAAAAAAAAACTCTGACTTAATTACTCTCTTGCCGAGACGAGAAGTAGGAAATGTAGGTTGGCAGCAACATTGAACGTGCTCTCCAATTTCGCTATGAAGCGACTTGCACTAGGCTGGCTGATAGTGCTAACCAATTGTTTCCAATTGACTTTTGATAGCTCCAAATAAAGTACAAAGCTACCCAAGTTTGCCTCCAAGGATGCCGCGCAATCACTAAAACCACTTCTAGGTAGTGCTCACACATTTACAATTTTAGGATCCATTGATTGGGATCATGATACCCTAAATCTCTCCTACTTATGTTTGTGCGTTGTTTTCGAAGAACAATTTACATTTTCATTGCTAGTTTTAGGTAATTAAAATAGAGAAAATGCAATTTCGATGAAAATTAATCAATGATTGAAGTAGGTAATTGTTATGACATTTGACAATTCGTCCGGGAACTAGTCGAACGTACCTAATGAATTAAAATAATTATTTTTTGACTCAAAACTTTGAATAACAACAAAATTAATAATTATTGTGATTTAATAATCATCTAATTCAATGTTATTTTACTTATAATATGATGTGGTTTAAACCAAAAAAATCTATCAACTAAAATTATAATATCTTTCCAAAAACATTCGCGGAAGTATGGTTTTGAACGAATTACGAAAATATCAAGACCATGAACGAAGTAGCCACTGGACCCGACATAAAATACAAATAAATAAATAAATAATAAATAAATATCCTTGGACATTCCACACGGCGGCGTCATCTAGTCCCAAGCTAAGCAATTTAATGCTTGTGTTATGGTAACCAGATGACTGATAAACTACATAGATACATTTTATCTGTAATTACATACATATTTATTATACATAGCGAATTTGCACTTGGTAGCTACCAAACTCTGTTTTCGCTATTTCTCCTAAACTATACAAAATGAAACTATTACATAGGTATTAAAAAAAGCTTATGATAGGTTTCACAAACTGTACATTCAGTTTTTTCAAATTCCTTTGTTCAACGTAATAATAAAATAAAATAGGCGGTGGCGCATGGCGCTAGTTTCACCCGTACATGTACCTTAAATAAAGTTGGCTAATACGAAGTTATATTTTAGGTAGGTACCTACATGTGATTCTATTTAGTGATTAATAACAATACCTTAATGTAATAAAATAATGTACCTTACATGTGAAAAGAAGTAGTGCTGCTTCCGCCGCTATAGTTTTTACACAATTTAACTGAACATTTAGTCATTTTTGGGAGATGTTTTATTGAAAAGTAAGTGCTTCAGACTTACGCAAAAACAAACGACCAAGGCTAGAATTTGACTGGTTACTGACAAGACCGGTGAAGGTATGTTCGCTTATACTTAATATGTCTAGTCCAGTGGCTATTCGTTCAAGATCAAGACTTGACTTGTGTGAAAGAGCGTGGAGAATACCATTTTAAGAAAACAAGCCTTGGCACTATAGATTCGTATTTCAAAATGACGTCACTGCACGTTACGTTCTTATAAAGTGATTTGGGGAATAAAGCCCCAGTGCGTGGTTTGTTCGTTTGTATGAGCAAGTGGCTAACTCTGGTGACGGAGTTTTTAGGCCGCCTAAAGGCCTCCGTCATGGCTTAACGACTTTAAAAGCCGGGACCGACAATTAACGTATCCTCCGAAGCACGAAAGCGCTCAGCTGATAGTTCCACTTGCGGTCACCCATCCAAGTGTGACCGCTCAGAACGTTGCTTAACTTCAAAGATATCAAGAACGTCTTAGCAAGCTTCGCCACGAGCGCTTCGAGCGTGGTGATGTCTGTGTCTTGGACACGTTTCTAGCGGAGTTTTGGATCAGTTGAGCTATCAATAGATCATTTGCAATGATCCTATGATAACACAATTTGTTGAAGTGTATTTTTCAGAATTTTAAGACGATTAATATAATTATCAAGGGTAAAACTTATCTAAATTACATTTACATTTTATATCCTTTGAAGATGTCTAAGGGGGTAGTCAGAGGTATGTCATAACACACATTACATGGTAGGTACATACCCATTATTATGCAGCGACAGGACCAAGAACATCGACGCTATTAAACAGCTAGCTGGTTTTACTCACGATGTTTTCCTTCACCGTTTGACCTCTATAAACATTTTTCTGAATCGGATAATAACATTGTAATTTGAAGCTACGACTTTCGTTATGGTCATAACGATTTAGTATGTCAGTCGGTTTGTTTGTCCATTTTTACCATTCAATTTGAATTGATTGAATGTTTCAATTGAACGAAGGAAAACAAATATTTTTTATCAATTTAATAAAAATGCTTGAATTTCAAACAGACAGTGATGTTATATGTATACATTACCTCTATATAACATACAAGCTGCGCAATACAAATTTTAGCAATCCTGGCATTGAGATGTATTATAGAGCCACAATCAGACAAATGTACATGTTTACAACATTTTATTTTATTCTTTGTTTATTGTTTAAGGTGTGCAATAAAGAATTTTCATTCATTCATTCATTCAAATAATATTGTAGACGCCAAAACTCGGCGCACGCTACGTAGTGCGCAGAGTTTTTCTTTTTTGCGTACAAGCGACATTGAACATTAAATCAAACCACATAACGTCTACATTCAAATGTATGTCATTGTAGAACATTGAATTTGCACGCACATTTTTTGAGTGTTGTCAGCTATTAGATAGTGACTCTTTAATACATCTCAATGAATCCTGGTATCAAACTTTATTTAAATCCGTCCAGCCGTTTGAGCGTGAAAGAGTAACATACACACTTACACACACACAAACTTTCCCCTTTATAATATTAGTAGAATAGAACAGTAGGATAGGATTTTGTCCCGACGTTTTAACTGGATTGCACCGGCCAGGATTTTAATGATTGAAATGTTCAGCCACACATTTCAATCGTTATAATTTCGGATATTTGAACAAGCAATATGTTACTGCAGTTTATTTTATAGCAATGTATGATTGTAATTAACAAAGTTATCTTAGATTTCTTAACGGTGAAGGAAAACATCGTGAGGAAACCAGTTAGCTCTCTAATAGAGTCGATGGGCTTGCAACCTGTCACGTATGGAAAGTTAACTTTTGTATTTAGACATACCTCTGACTACCCCCTTAGACATCTTCGAAAAGACCAAAAAAATTGCCTAAGGATCTGAAAGAAATGTCTACCGCTACCGGGATACAGTTGTGATCATATTTCATTTATTTTTTCTTAGATTTCATATTAAATCAATATTCAAAGCTCGCTTTTAAAACGCGCCTCGGGAACCTAAGCTGCCTTTGCGAACATCCGCGACTCGCAAACTTTTCACTTCGAAATGTCTAAGGGTCTCGACGCTTCACTGGCCTAGAATTTATCTTGCTCCTGTTTATTTTAGTTCAGAACATTGTAAATGGCTTAGCTGTGTTTTTAAAGAACCGCCAAATATTTTGTTTGGTAAATAAGGTTTGTACAGAAAGCATTAAGGCTCAACTCACACCAAAAGAGCATCGAAGAGCAGCGAAGCAGAGCGCAGTTTCAGTGTCATACGAATTTCAACTTTATTTTCATTACTTTAATACTTAGGTATTATTGCAGAGAAGGCGCGCGTATTCGAATTCGCCGGAATTCCCGCGCCGCGGGCATCCTCGCGACTCGTTCGAGTTTCTCATGCGATAATAAATATTATAGTAATGAAAATGAAGTTGAAATTCGTATGACACTGAAACTGCGCTCCGCTTCGCTGCTCTTCTATGCTCTTTTGGTGTGAGTTGAGCCTAAAAGTCTTTGTAGAATATTTTTTTAGTAAATTATGAAATCTTCATCTAAGGCTTAAATTTTGTAAAAGACACGTACTTTCTCAAGTTCTCTAGTTTTATCACACACAGTTGAGGCGTGTTTAAATAAACATTCTATATTTCTATGTTTCCTTCCTTCCTTCCTCCTTTGCCCAGCAGTGGGACACACTATAGTTAAAAAAAATATATATATATTCTATGTTTATATTAAACAGAACAAAAACAGGAGATAATTTATAAGCAGAAACTTCGAAAAGTTAAAAAAAAAAATTCTTATAATGAATACACTAATATTTAAGAATTAGACAAATAAAATTTTATTTTTTGTTTTAAATACAAGACGTATTTGAAGTTCACTTTGATGAGTTTTTTTCTCACTTAAGGGCATGTAGCATGCATATTCCAAGAAAGAAAGAAAGAAAGAAAAAATCATTTGTTCTTGTAGGACCTCAAGAATCACTTAGTTTCTTTTTACATGCTAGGTGATTCTAATGCCTGTTCAAATATAAGAATAAAAGACACAATCAGTCACCCATCCATACAGTAACAGTAGGTTGCATATTGCATACCTATATTAAACACAAGAACATTGCTTCCAATCGCTTACAATACCAATTTCTTTTCTCGTACAAAAACTAAGCAATAACAAAGTAGTCCCGAAACGATTGTCCAACAAATACTTCGGAAATGAAACTTCCAGCACATGGCCGTGTCATAAACAACTCATTTTACTGCAGGCGTTCTCGTAAACTTGTAGATACGAGTAAGTTTGCCTTTTAATATCCTTAAGTAAGACATTGTAAAGGCTTTTACACTATTAATACCTACTTGTCTATTTGCACATCTTATTTTCTTATTATAATATAGGAATATTTTTTTACGTTTTTACAGAATGTATAAATACTCTTTTTTTACATTCTAAAAATAAGATTATGAAAGTATAAACAGAACACATCATTATTATTCAATGGACTATGACCAGCCCCCTGATTGTGTAACTTGTTTCACATTGTATCCAAGTTGTATCAAAGCAAAAATCACAGTAAATCGCGAAAATAACTGTCAGATTTAACGCTGATTAAGTAAATTTGTAAGTAACTTACTTAATTACTGTCATATTTGACAGTTGTTTTTGCGATTTACTGTGATTTTTGCTTTGATACAACTTGGATACAATGTGAAACAAGTTACACAATCAGGGGGCAGATGACTGATCATACTACATTTTTTTTTAAATACATAAGTACCTACATACAACTGCTTTTGGCGCCACTGAAAACCAGCGCTCCAACAGTCATGATGCTGCTTGGAGCAAATGCTGAGGGGTAGCCTTATTTTCCTGTCACTCGATTGTCAATAAGTATTTTCATTTGTATTATGTTACCCATGTTTATGTTGATGGAAAATAAAAACTTTTTCTATTCTATTCTATTCTATTCTATACATCATATACATACATAGAAAAACATCCAGACCCGGAACAAATATCTGTAGAAGATACAAACATGTGTCCCGTGGCGGGGATCGAACCCGCAACCTCTGCGTCTCAGGCGTGTTTTTGCCCACTGCACCACTGAGGTCGTCACAGAGGAGGTAAATTTCTCTCTTCTTACGAAATGAAAGTCAGTTTAATAAAATTTTGAATTTTGTCTCTTGTTTAATACCAGTCTGCTCTATTTAAAGTCGTTAAGCCATGACGGAGGCCTTTAGGCGGCCTAAAAACTTCATCACCAGAGTTGGCCACTTACTCATACGAACGAACGAACTGCTTTATTTCTACTTGGTACTATAGAAATGAATCTTCCGACATAGTATATCTATAGATAGCCTCTCCAGTCGGACGGTTGAGATCCAATCAGCGCTCTGATTGGAGTATTGGCGCGCGATTGCTCGTCTAACAACGTTACCGAGATAAAGGCCCAGATGGGGAGCTATCAGAATTGCTTTATTCTTTTAGCTAGAATAATTACTAGTTTCAGGGTTTTACAGAAAATAAGAAAACAATTCAGCATTCACGAACCAGAATAGCATTTGCTTAATTTCCAAATCTTATGTTACGTCTTAAATTAATCTTATGGCGGGACGAACTAGACGCCTTTGAGAGGGACTGGCGGACGAAGACTGGATCGGCGCGACTGGCGAAAGTGGGGGGAGGCCTTTGCCCAACAATGGGACAGTATGGGCTAGTAGTAGTAATAATAGTAATAATGTTACGTATTTGAGGTCTGGCTATACAAAAAGATTTAAGATGAAAATATTTACCTACATTAAAACGCTTAATACATAATGTATTTGAATTAAATGGAGTTATACTATGGAGTTATCAATAAATTCTGTATTCTGTTTTAAAGTAAGAAATTTTCTGGATGTTAACATTTTGACTTGATATTTACTCGCTTCTCTGATGTGTTAGAGATAACCTAAAAACTCTACCAGCTAAATAGAGTCGCCATCTGAAGCGGGAGAGCGATTATAACAATATTTGAAACACGTCCTCTGTGGCGCAGTGGGCGAAGGCCCGCCTGAGACGCGGAGGTTGCGGCTTCGATCTCCGCCACGGGACAAATAGAATAGAATAGAATAGAAAAATATTTATTTACATTCACTCACACACATTACAGTAGGTACAGGTACAATTATTATTACAAATATTTGCATGTTCTGCAGATATTTGTTCCGGGTCTGGGTGTTTTTCTATCTATAAATGTATGTATTTACAAAAAAAAAATATCTAAGTATTAGATCAGTCATCTGGTTACCATAACACAAGCATTACGTTGCTTAGATTGGGACTAGATGACGCCGTGTAAAATGTCCAAGGATATTTATTTATTTTATTTGAAACACGGTTCCTAGTATGAACATTAGCAGTCCTTACCTAATACCATAGACAAATCATCTATGCTAATACTAACTCATTTATACAATTTACGGATCTAAAACATTAGCTATTGGACTATTTTGCTGAAAGGGTGAATGCCAGTCAACGGACATGAATAGGCACGATTGTAAGGAACCTTTGACGGAACAACCTTTGGAAGAAACAAACCAAACCGAAAATACCCCAAAGGGGACAGAGGGGTTGCTTGTGTGAAAGTGAAGACTTTAAATGAATCCGTGTTTGCCGTGTTGGTCAAGTGGGTTAGGTCCTCGATTTTCGATCCGTAGTAGGCTCAAATTCTGAATTAAATTGTGCATTTCCTTTAATAAAAATGTTAAAGGTTTAGGAAGCGCTCGTGGCGAAGCTTGCTAAGACGTTCTTGATAGATCGTCGAAGTTAAGCAACGTTCTGAGCGGTCACTACTTGGATGGGTGACCGCAAGTGGAATTATCAGCTGAGCGCTTCCGTGCTTTGAAGGGCACGTTAAATTGTCGGTCCCGGCTTTTAAAAGTCGTTAAGCCATGACGAAGGCCTTTAGACGGCCTGAAAACTCCGTCACCAGAGTTGGCCACTTGCTCATACGAACGAAAGAACGAACGAACGATATAGGTTTTAAACCGAACTCTGAATGGTAAATGAAGTTTTATTGAGGAAACCCGCTTTGTTAACTCCACGCGTATTTACCGTCTTTCTTAAGAATATGGCCGGTTAAGCGGATGGTTTAGGTGCTGGGCAAGCCTATTCCATCTCAACAATGTCCCAGGCACTACAATAAATAATAAATAAATAAATATCCTTGGATATCCATTCCACACAGCGTCATCTAGTCCCAAGCTAAGTAATTTAATGCTTGTGTTATGGTGACCAGATGACTGACAAACTACATAGATAGGTACATTTTTTTTAAACATACATTTGTAATATCCCGTTATGTGTACACAAATATTGCCACTGTATAAATCATCTTGTAAAGATGTAAAGGCCTTTGACAAGACAACATTTGGACGAAACAAACCAATCTGAAAATACCCCTAAATACCCCTGAGGGTAAAGGGGGTTAATTTGTGTGAAATAAACGTAAACTCCTCAAAGAACTGTCCACAGTGATCTAAGAACAATTAGTCTCTTAGCAAACAGCCGTATAATTAGCATAGCCGGGACTTGTCACAAAAGTTTAGGGTCACGTGAGTGGGGTGGGGTAAAGTAACATTGTGTAAAGATAATTTTACAGTTTGTTGTATATTTCGTATGCAGATTAAAATAGTTACTGGAAATTTTGGTTTTTGATCAACCTTCCTAAGTAAGTTATGTTATGAAGTAAGTTATGAAGTAAGTTATGAAGCGCTCGTGGCGAAGCTTGCTAAGACGTTCTTGATAGATCGTCGAAGTTAAGCAACGTTCTGAGCGGTCACTACTTGGATGGGTGACCGCAAGTGGCATTTTCATCTGAGCGCTTCCGTGCTTTGGAGGGCACGTTAAATTGTCGGTCCCGGCTTTTAAAGTCGTTAAGCCATGACGGAGGCCTTTAGGCGGCCTAAAAACTCCGTCACCAGAGTGGGCCACTTGCTCATACGACGAACGAACGAACGAACGAAGTAAGTTATATCTTATGGTGACTCCGTTCTTTGATGATAAAAAATATAAATATGTTGCATTGTTGGTCTTGAAACAGTTAGCCAAATTTTATTAAAACATAAGAAGCTAAGAATACTTTTCAAACAAAAAACTAGTCAAAATCGGTTTATCTGTTTAGGAGTTACGTTACACAAATACATGCACACACTTAAATACTTCTCTTTTTTGTGGGTGGTTAAAAATAGATATTTAGGCTTTGAATCTCATTCCAATAAGTACTGCCTTTTAAAATAGAATTGAATCAAAATGACAAAATATGGTTATAATATTATGTAACTACAGACGTTTAGTTAAGTTTAGGAATATAATAGTGGCAATTCTGAGTGTCGCAAAAGCTAAACTAAGCTAACTAAAATTGTTGCCGTCCCTTTCATAGCGATGGAAATAAAAAGGATGGCAATAATTTTAGTTAGCTTAGTTTAGCTTTTGCGACACTCCGAATTGCCCCCATTCTAGCTCTAAACCCTTATTTGTCAATCTTTTTAAATATTTGATTTATTGTGTTTTGTGTGCCCTTTTTTACATAAATAAAATATTTTGATACACAAACAAAATAATTTAATGGAATACAAATATTAATCAACGTAGTATCCATTTTCTAGCCAAGCAATATTCTACCAAAACTCAACACCCCAAAGCCTATTTTTACATTGAACATCAATTCGAGTGACAAGAAAGGGTAAATCGGGTAAAATTGGGTAACCGGGTAAAGGATTACGGGTGATTTATACCCGGTAACACGGTAATCGCTACTTTGTAATTGCTTCGGGATTTCACGGGTTTTAAACGTGTTTTTTTGGATATTTTTTTATTAATTAGGCTATTAAGTCTTGGTTTCGTCTTACGGCTTATAATATTAAAAAAGGGATAGTCAAGGAGGTATTTGGTGGAATTAAAGTTTTCAGATTAATTAAAAAAAATGAAATATGATCACAACGCATTCCCGAGGTGCGGTAGACATTTCATTCAAAACTTGATTTTTTGAAGATGTCTTATGGATGAGAGGATATTAAATACTAAATAGTATTTAATATCCTCAAGGCACGATAGACATTTTTTCAGATTATCTGTTCTCAGATATTTCAAAGTAAAATGTGGGGGTAGTCAAAGCATTCCAAATAGACATTATACAAATTATAACCCATGTAGGTACACATCCTGTACTACAATAGCATTCCATACAACCTATCATTTGCAAGACCATATCCTGGTTTCAATGTTTTCCTTCACCATATAATTTTACGTATATTTCTATTTTATATTGTAAAAGGTGAAAACCATAATTCCCAACGCATAAAGCTATCAAAACGGAAGAAAACATCCCTCGTAATTTATCAAGGGCTCAGATTACGAAGGCTCTATTGTGACATCACAATGACGTCATCCTAATGAAGACGCTCGAGGGTCGCAGGGGATGGTGATGGCGTTTTTACCCCTAATTAAGGGTAGATTTCGGAAGGATAAGTTAATAGGAAATATTATAAAGAAAAGAATAGTTGAAGTTTTTTTTGTTCTGGTGCTATTGTTATTAGTTATTATCAGGATATTAAGCTTCTTGAAGATGAGATTTATTTTTAGTATTTAAATTACAAAATACAATTAGAACCAGTTGAGTTATTAAAGGATCGTTTCATTTATGATCAAATGTTAGTATTTTGAAAGACATCTTACAGAAATCAGAAAAAAACATTTGTTCCATATATTTTTATAATTAAATAGCAGAAATTAATATAGAACCACATTAAGACCTAAAAATAAATAAACCCTATGTCTGAACTTTATAAAACACATTTTCACATACCCGCATTTAGCATCATCCAAATAGCCAATCACAACGCTCTGACGTCACAGTGCGCGCACCTCATTGGTCAGCAATGTTTAATCAAGTAGAAACCTATTTATATCCTTAGAACGATTATTCAACCGCTTAGTAGCCCCTTTTTGGTTACATAAAAGAGATTGAATTTTACGATGTATAATAAAATGGGATTTAAACGAATAGTTGTCGAGCAAGTGGTTTGAGACGTAAGTATAAAAGCCCATCACGTTTTTTGAAAGAGTTTTGAAAGAGCATTCACTGCGCTGATTGAAGCGCTCGTGGAGAAGCTTGCTAAGACGTTCTTGATAGATCATCGAAGTTAAGCAACGTTCTGAGCGGTCACTACTTGGATGGGTGACCGCAAGTGGCATTATCAGCTGAGCGCTTCCGTGCTTCGGAGGGTACGTTAAATTGTCGGTCCCGGCTTTCAAAGTCGTTAAGCCATGACGGAGGCCTTTAGGTGGCCTAAAAACTCCGTCAACAGAGTTGGCCACTTGCTCATACGAACGAACGAACGAATGATCTAAGCTGTATTATAAAGATAGAGTAGTGCAGCGTGCGCCTGGTTATTAAAAAGATAATTGAATAAAGTTGTTGGTACCTGCAGCGCGTCTTTGTAAACGGTTTAACTCTTAGACTAAGCTCTATATTAAACGAAGAGGTGCCAGCCCAGAAAATTGGATGACTAACAGCAGAAACTAAAATATCACAGAAGCGAAACTCCAAAATCATGAAGATTCTCCGGATGAATCGAAACATTGTACACCGCCGTCTTATGATCTCACCGTTCCTATCCATCCAAAGGTTGTCTGGAAGCGATCGCTTTAAGCGATAAGACCGCCCATTATACTAATATTAAGTTGTTTTTACTGTAACTGTATATTCCTATTGTTGGTGTAATAAAGAGTTCATTATTATTTTATTATTATCGGTATCTAAATAGAAGCTAGTAGTGGCAATTCTGGATGTCGTCAATTACAGACCGTGACTTTCTTATGAACAAAACTGTAAGACTCTAACTGTATTCATTTAAAAATATCTATCCCATTAACTGTTAGTTAGCCGTTTAACTCTTAAGATCTGTGGATTTGAAGTTCAAATAAATAAATAAAAAAACATTTCTTATAGTTCGTTCGTTCGTCGTATGAGCAAGTGGCCAACTCTGGTGACGGAGTTAGGACATTTCTTATAAGAATGTTTGAGTTTCATCTCTCTGCGTTAGAATTACCTCAGAATGTATAGCGTCGTCTTAAATTATTAGGCTAAAAGCTTCAAGAAATGCTCTTAAGATAAAGTGCCTTTTCACGGTTAGACGGATGCTGTCTTAACGGTGCAGTCTTTCTTTAATGAAAATAAAAACTCAGGCCTTTACATCTTTACTAGATGATTTATACAGAGTCAGGAGGCAAGCTTTGCCTACACTTAACGGGACACTGTAGTGCCTGGGACATTGTTGAGATGGAATAGGCTTGCCCAGCACCTAACTAAACCATCTTCTAAGTCGGCCATATCCATTTCTACGTACTTAAATCATATTTTTGACTAATATTGTGAAACCATCCCTCCTATATTTATCGTTCTTTCACACAATACATAATAAAAATAAATATTCTTGGACATTCCACACGGCGTCATCTAGTCCCAAGCTAAGCATCTTAATGCTTGTGTTATGGTAACCAGATGACTGATATACTACTTAGATACATTTTTTTTGTAATATGTACATACATATTATAGATACATACATATAATTAGGATCTAATAAGCTGTAACATCAAAAACAAGACTTTACATAAATCTAGAAACCTAAGACCTCAGTATAATTAAGTCAAAGCATAATAGCTTTGTTCGGAGTTATCTGCTCATAACAATAATTGGGCCGCCATTGTCCCGAACGCTTTGTCCCAGGCCTTTGTAGGGGACAAGTGTGGGGACGAGGCTGTTTGTGACGTTTGAGAGTACAATGTTGCTAGACTAATCAAAAAAATATATTTTGAAAAAAAAAACGTATTTATTATTTAGGGGGCATTTCTTTGGTTAAAGCACTCCGGCTGGAGAAAAATCTATTAAATCGAATAAAAATGTGTAAAAAAATACCTACAGTGGAACACAGGACTTGCTCCTTTTTTAAAGTTGGTTTAAAAAGAGATAGGTAATCCGTAAAATTTAAAGAATCTCAGGGGAATCAAGAATCCGTAAACAATTCCGATTCATGTATATCATTTTGTCTTCCTGGTAAGGGAGACAAAAACACTCACAAAATCCCCTTGTCTCCCTCCCTCAGGGACTATGGACATTTTAAAACCAAACATTTTTCTAAACCATTTCAGGGCGTGGCGGGAAGTAGAGTGTAAGAAAATGAATTCAATAAAAGGTGGATTCCTAACTGCCCCATCAATTAAGGGGGTAATGAAACTCAGCACATGGGCGGGTCCGTCACTCACCTACGACACCAGATCAACCCTTAGCATCAGTTGGGACTCAAACCGTGATAGCCGAGTGGGTTAGTGCCTTGACTTTCGATCCGAAGTTCGTAGGTTTGAATCCCGCCGTGCATCAATGGATTTTTCGTTTGGAAAAATTAATATTATGCACATTATCATAAGCTTTAAACGGCGAAGGAAAAAATCGTGAGGAAACCACTGAGCTTTCTAAAAGTGTCGATGGGCTTGCAACCTGTCACGTATGGAGTGTTGACTTTTACAAAATTTTGGTATGTACTCGAAAGTACCAAATATGTATTTGGACTCATACCTCTAACTACCCGCTAGATATCTTCAAAAGGAACTAAAATTTTTTTTTTTTTTTTAACCTTACAAATAAAAATAAATAAAAATAAAATATATAAAAATAAAATTTCTTACAAATCAAAAACTTTAACAAGAGTTAGGTAAGTATAGTTAAACACTCGTGAGTATTATTCTTTATGGTTTTAACCATTTAGCGCCTGTATTTCAAAAATACTAAATTTCTTTTAGTGTAATGTCGTGTCGATGAAACATTCTGTAGTTTTATAATAAAGACTCTGCTCGTTCGTTCGTTCGTAAGAGCAAGTGGCCAACTCTGTTGACGGAGTTTTTGGGCCACCTAAAGTCCTCCGTCATGGCTTTAAAAGCCGGGACCGACAATTTAACGTGCCCTCCAAAGCACGGAAGCGCTCAGATGAAACATTAGGTACTCATTGTTTAGTTTTAATTACTTTAGATTTTCTTTTAGATTTAAATGCTTGTTTATATTTTAGTTAATTCTTTTATGTACACCGCCGTCTTATGATCTCACCGTTCCTATCCATCCAAAGGTTGTCTGGAAGAGATCGCTCTAAGCGATATGACCGCCCATTATACTAATATTAAGTTGTTTTTACTGTAATTGTATATTCATATTGTTGGTGTAATAAAGAGTTCATTATTACTATTATTATTATGTATGTCAAGGTTTACCATCACGGGACTATGGAGTCCCGGACCTTTGGTAGGCATGCATGGGGCCGAAGCCAACACACAGAGGCCCTTTTGACAGTTTTGATGTTTTTGTGATGGAGACACGTCATACCGGTGACTACCCTGAATAACACAAGAAATGCATCCAAAGGCAGTCCTCGGTCTGTGCAGGAATATTAAAAATGTGGGAAACTACTACTGGGCTATGGGGGTGGGATGGTAGTGGACTGGTTACCGGGATATTATTATTATTATTACTCTGCTGGTAAATCGGAAATAAATGAATAAAATGGCGACAAACAGTTCAGTGGTGGTTCGGTCGTAGGAAAACGCTTGCAGAATCCAAAAAAACTAGTGCTAGCCGACAGTTCGGAGACCGCTAGAAGGAGGCGAGATTAATTGCCGATCGCAGTCCGGGTGTGGATAGTTCCGCCGTAATTACTTTCGGGAATGGCGCTGTTTTCATTTGAAATTGCGGGTTTTTCCGCTATATAGGAACTATTATTCGTATTTTTATATGAAAGAAAGAAAGAAGGATCTAAAAATTGGCAAAACAGATCTGAAAGAAATGTCTACCGCTTCCTGGGATGCAGTCGTGATCATATATTTCATATTTTAGAAAGAAATAAAAATCATTTGTTCGGTAGGACCTCAAGGATCACTTTAACTTCGACTGACATGTTAAATAAGCACGGTTCAATTGATGGTATCGTTTGCAATCATTTAATTTTGCTCAAGTCAATTTTTATTTGCGACAAGTTAGCTAATCACTATCAGGAAATAGTGGATGAGACTCGCATAATATCGATGCGTACTTTAAATCAAAGTGACCCTTGCCGTGTGTTGTGTATTCGGATTTAATAAATAAGGGGGAAAATGTTTATTCTAAAGCCCAATAATGCTTTCTACAATGTTCTACAACACACAAACGGCTAAACATATTCAGGGAAAAATCAAAATAACATTTGAAGCTGGCCACTCATTCCGCAATCCACATGACAGTGACAGCTGACAGTGACGTACGCGAGGTGTGATTTATGACGTAACGCGATTCAATTTACGCAAGGACAGCGGTTGATGTTTTTAGTAACAGCTCCAGGGAATTTGTTGGTAGGTATCGTATTTGCCTTTCGTGGTCAAATGTTTTGTAGAATGCACATTTTTAGATTGTTTCCCTACAATGTGTAAGTATGTAAGTGTGTTATTATTACTCTTTCACGCTCAAACGGATGGACGGATTTGTATGAAATTTGGTACCAGGATAGCATATATCCTGGATTAACATAAAGACTACTTTTGACCCCGGTGTTCCCACGGGAGAAAGTTATTCACCGCGGGTAACACCGCGGAGCGCAGCTAGTAAACAATATAATAAAAACATGGGTAATTCCGGTGTGCGACATGTGCCTAAGTAAATAACGTGTATATTCGATTGCGTGCCAATTCCAGTCAAAATTAAAGTTGAGTTTTATATAATTTGAATCGGCACAATAACCTACTTAGCGGTTCAGTAAACTAGGTTACACTTTTGTTCTAGAATTAGTTTAGTGAATTCAGATGTTGGCGCGAAGCCAAATGCCAGCGCGATCGATATCAACCAGGGATGGTTTTTGCTGGTGCTGTTTTGGTCACTGTGGAAATTTAATTATAAATATTGATAATATTCAACAATTGAAAAAAAAATCGAATGAAAAAATCCGGCTTATTTCAGAAATCCCTTTCGACAATCCCCTTTGAAAGGGATTTTCGGACTTTCCAATGCTGCACGGTCGGATTCGAACCCACGACATTCGGAACGAAAGATCAACACAAACCCAATCGGCTAACTTTTTTTTTTGTAGTAAACAGTTTACAGTTAAAAACGATTTAAAAGTGGCAAGATTTTTAGTTAAAAAACAACGTGGATAAAAACATTATTAAATTACACGTTCATTATAATAAATAAGTTTCTCTTGTTCTTTAGTAAACAGCAAAACAGAACAAAAACTCATTGAAACACTCCTTTACACTCCAGTTCATTCCTATACACACACACACTACTTTTATGTATATCTTTGTATGCACACATTCATAAGTACAGTCGTGGAGATTATCGCTAAACCGGAAAGGGGCCACTAACAAAAAAAGTTAAAAAGTATTTACAAGGAAATAAAATCACGACTATCCCAAGGTGCGGTAGACATGTTAGTTTTACAAATCTTTTTTTTTTTGCATAAAATTACTATTTTGTACTTATTTGAAACTATACATAAATTAAATTACATCATAAAGATTTGACAATTTAACAAGACTTTAAATAATGTTTTTTTCTTGTTACTCTTATGTCAATGAAAAGAGATAGCAACAGCAACCGAACCATAAAAATTGGTAAAATTTTGTACTAAGAAGACTACTACTTTGAAGGTTTGGATTATGTTCGTGAAAAATGCTCTGAGCTCAGATTTACTATACTGTACGCTAAACCATTTAAGTTAACAATACTCACTAGATAGCACAAAGAACCCACATAAAAAAACTCGAGCAAGCGTTTCATGCGGGCACCACACATTGGCTTCAACTTGGTTCCATCATTGGCTACGAATAGAATGGCCAATTGGCAATGCTCCGTTTGTGTCCAATAACCATCCAATAAATACTAGGTGTCACCAAGTGGGAGCCTGAAGACAGACGGCGACGCCGAGGCAGGCCTAAAAGACGCTGGCGTGATGACATAGATGCCTTCTAGGAGGAGTGGTGGGAAGCGGCCGGTAATCGAAAGAAGTGGAAAGAGATGGGGGAGACCTTTGCCCAGCAGTAGGACACATTTTAGGTTATTAAAAAAACCATCCAAGATCGATTCCCACATTGCAGTGTTGGAACCAACACGTTCCAACACTCCAATGTGTGGTGCCCGCATCAAAGTAGAAATACAGGCTACTAACTCTACTTTGCATTCTAGGGAAGCCATCACCACATTCGGATTAGCCCAAGCAAACCCAAGCGCACCAAACTTTACCAGCTTAAATCCTTACAAATTGCCCAACACTCTCCCTCACTGTACACACAACGGTTAAGCGACTTGAATTATTGGCTCGAGTTTAAAATTACCATCGGTTCTCGCGCCAAAACTTTTATTAACCGAAGTTTACTTGATTGCTAATTAACTTTTGTTTTAGGTTTGTAAAACATCGTACAAATTGTTTAGACAACCAGATAAACCTGATAAAATTGGTATCTGTTTTGTTTTGAGGTTAACAATTACCAGATACAATGTAGCGTGTGATGTACCTAGTTAATTCTTGACGAGAAAGTTAACACGAAAATAGCGAGATTAAATTTATTAAGTGTGTGCCATAACGCCGAGGAATGAGCGGGAGAGCGAATAATGTTTTTACTCGTGAGTGAGAAGCGCAGAACGATAGACACGCAACATAATTTATAGCGAAAAAACAGTTTTTATTTAATTACAAGTTAATTAAACAAGCAATCGAAAAATTAAAAAACCAGAACTAAATGAATACTTCTAGGCTATTTGTCAAAACATAAAACCAACAAAAATAGCGTTCTGTTCCTGAGATAAATAGCAAACTGTGTGAAAAACATGTATTTTTCAAAAAAATATATGATCGAGAAAACTTTTACCAATCGTGTTTCTAAAAAACCACAACGCAAGATAAAAGTTCAAAGTTTAATTTCTCCAAACATTATAAGGTGGTATCTTTCACGGATTTTGAGATCTAATACGATTCAAACCACATATTTGCTACCTACGGCCTCTTAAGTAGGTACTAGCTGGTGTTACCCGCGGTGAAAAGTTCCTGTTCCCGTGGGAATACCGGGATCAATCCGTGGTCAATGATCAATGTGTTAATCCGTGGTTGCAGGAGAAATGTTTTTATAATATAAATGAATTGTTTGACAAGTACTTAGGTAGTTTTATTTATCATTATCACTTTCAATTATGTAACTTTTTATTATTGTATACCAATACAAATGGTAACATAGTGGATCACCAACAAATAATAATGTATTTCATCATGACAATTCTATTCTATCCAGGATATCCTATCCTCCTATCCTATCCTATCCTGGTACCAAATTTCATTCTAATCCGTCTAGCTGGCAGCCGTTTGAGCCGTTTGATTTAATTTAACATAATTAAATTAAATTTATTAATTCATTTGAATTCATAAGTAGAGAATAGCTCTATTTAAATGCTAAATCGGAATAATAAGTTCCTTAAGCGTTTCTTACTCCTTTCGAGTTGCATTCGAGAACTGGTAGGTATCCTTTCAGCAACATTAGGCGAGGAGCGTAAATCTCGCCAGCGGTTAAACCTCCCGCTGTAATTTGTAGTGTTTTTGAATGTTCGTGGCATGTACCAGTTAGTAATCCAATAGGCGATATTTATAGATGACTAGCTTACTCGGTCGCGTGGTACCTACCTTGATAAAATATTGCCTATGTTCATTCGGAAAGTCCATGCTGCGCATCGGTGAAAGAATTTTTGAAATCGGATGAGTAGTTTCGGAGATTACCTACCCTAAACAAACCACCTCTTTCGTGGGCCTAGAAGGAGATGGCGTGAGGAGTTGGATTTTTAAAATACCCTCAAAAATAACAGTTACCTTTGTTCTATGTTGTTTTAAAATGCGGCAGTTTTCCGCGGAACTTTGGGATTTCTGGTATTTACCTGAAACAAAGAGTAAGCTTTAATAACAGTTAAACAAAAATACATTTAAGTGTATATGAAATACTAGCTGCGCCCCGCGGTGTTACCCGCGGTGAATAGTTCCCGTCCCCGTCCCGTCCCGTACCGGGTTCAAAAGTAGTCTATTCTTTAGTCCAGGGTATAAGCAATTCTGGTACCAAATTTCATTCAAATCTGTCCTGTCGTTTGAGCCGGAAAGAGTAACAAATACTCAGTGGACAGATATAAAAAATATTTGTTTGCTTGACCGAGTGTACCTCCCGTTAAGTGTAATAAAAAAATTAAGGATCTTTGAAGATAGAAGCAGAGTTTACCTCGAGAGATCAAACAGTGGATTACACGAACAAGAGTTACACAAATTGCAGATGGTTTTCAAAAAAAATCCACTTGTACTTTTAACTGTCTGTAGGTTACTTTCTGCTCTACACCACGTTTCGTAGAAAACAAGATACCTACGTAACAGTTTCAAACACAAAATACCGAGTATATTATGGCACTTAAACAATTAGCAATGTTCTTTGTGACACTGACAGTTCAAATTCACTTCACTTCTTCTTTTATGGCTACACAGTTCAAATTCACAAAGGGATGTCAAGTGTCAATGTTACTGGGCTTTTTGACGGGAATTCAAGATGGCATGTTGTCGTTTTTGTTTTATTTTCCGAAATTTGTGTTTTGGCGAATGTTAATATGTAATAATGGTGGATTATTAACTGTTAAGTGTTCGTGAACGTACATAAGTGTAGGCAAATGAAACAAAACTGTATATCATTGCATTTCGAGTTCTCTCAAGAAGTCCATGTAAAAAGCTGCAGTAAAGAACCCACATCTTTACTGACGCTGACTATGACTTTGACTTGACCTTGACTAAACTGACTAAAAATTTAAACACATGGTAGTGGCTAAATGCGTGGCACAAGCCGTGCGAAAGCCAAATATAAGAAGTGAAGTGAAGCAATGTTACTGGCATGCGAGAATTGAAGGAAATTCTTTCGTAGTTTTTGGAATAAGTACTATAGTTTTCAATATTGTAGCGCAGTGGGCGATTGCTCGTATGAGACGCGGAGGTGGCGGGTTCGACAAAATATGTTTGTATGTTCTACAGATATTTGGTCCGGGTCTGGATGTTTTACTATCTATAATATTTATGTATTTAAAAAAAAATATCTAAGTAGTACCTATATCAGTCATCTGGTTACCATAATACAAGCATTAAGTTGCTTAGCTTGGGACTAGATGACGACGTGTAAAATGTCCAAGGATATTTATTTATTTTAAACTTAACTTAAATATTTGAGACTGTATTAAATAATAAATAAATTATTTATTATTTAATACAGTCTCAAATATTTAAGTAGCATTTCAAGATTCAGGCGATCTGACAAAGAAAAACCGAATTTCAAAAGAAAAGTACAAGTTCTGATTATTTTGGGGCTAGATGAAAATTTAAATATGCATAAATTATAAATTAAACAACATTTTGGTTTATGGTTCTACTCTACATTTATGTTTAAAATTACACAGAGTATCGAAGAAATGCAAGAATTCAAATCCAATCCACAGATAACACGATCTAAAGCGCCCGGTAGGAAATGTACTATGTAATTAAATGTTTCATTCAGCGTGCAATCTAACGTCTGCCATTGTGGTTACCTTTGTTGAATATTACGGAGAAAATGCTCAAAGGTCCATTTGAATACAAAAACAAAGTATTTTAGTATTTGCGTCATAATAAAAATCGTATTTGGGTAATCTAAAAGATAGGGTAGTAGACTATTAAGAATTCTAGGTTAGGTTATTGTGTACAATCACAACAGGTTCGATGAATTTTAATGAAATTGAAATTTATGATTGTTAAAATTTCGCAACTTACTTGGTAATTTAAGCTATCTTAAGATCGTTCGAGATGATCGTTAGATTGTTTATTAAGTTTAAAAAAATGTGTTTTGTTCCAATATTTTGCATCACCCTGTATTCCATAACTTCTAATCTTGCATCGTGTAAATGACACTTTACGCTCTCCATAAACACCTGTTACATAATACACGCCCAAAAGTAGTATTCAATTCATATGAAAAAACTTTTACCCGTTTTGGGACGCAGCCAAAAGTACAACGTTCACAATTCGATTTTAAAACACTACCAAAAACTGGACGTTGGACTTTTGCACATTGTTTTTACAACTGTAGGAGTGTAGGTACTTTGTATTGCATTTCTGACGTTGCAAATGTCAAAACGATATCAATGGTGAAACTGTGGCTTAGCTGGTTTTGATAATCGTTAAAGTTGAGCGACGTTCTGAGTCACTATTCGGATGGGTGACCGCAAGTGTCATTAACTAACAGCTGAGCGTTTCTCGGAGGGCATGTTAAATTGTTGGTTCCCGGATTTTCAAGACGTTAAGCCATGGGTAGTTAATACGTTAAGCCACATTACAGTTCATATTTATTTATATAGTAATTTTAGTGATTTTACTTACTTCTTGTTTAGAACTTTAACTTGAATGAAATAAGAACTTTTGTATTTAGCAATAATTTAACTAGTCAGTGTTACAACAGAATCAGTTCCATTGCCGTTCCGTTATGAAATCTGCAGGAAGAATGATTTCGGCAAAACATAATTAAAATGAGAGGAGTTTCTTGTCAGTAAAGTAATTAGTTATGTTGACATACTTACATTGTCCTATATAAATACCGTTGGACAAAAACAACGGCAAAATTTTAGTTAAGTACCTAGAATTTTAATTAAAACAAATATTTTATTGTATAAAATAAACAAGCTAAATTTTATTCATATTTAATTTATATTACGATTTCAGTAAAATACAAAAGTAAAAGTATGAAGCGCTCGTGGCGAAGCTTGCTAAAAGTTAAGCAACGTTCTGAGCGGCCACAACTTGGATAGGTGACCGCAAGTGGCATTATCAGCTGAGCGCTTTCGTGCTTCGGAGGGCACGTTAAATTGTCGATCCCGGTTTTTAAAGTCGTTAAGCCATGACGGAGGCCTTTAGGCGTTTCGTCATTCGTTGCTCATACGAACGAACGAACGAGTAAAATACAGTTGAATTTAGTTTATAAACTGAAAAAAGGCAATTTGGGAGTGAAATAAACTACACAAGTATAAAGCTTCGATTTCCTGTGACTTACAGCTGCCAATAACCGATACCAGGCGATCAGAAGTAGTTAGGACGTATCGAATGTAGTAGCAAGTTCAAAGTTTCAATGCAAATACATTGCTTTTTTTGTTGGATTTGCATTACAGCTTTCTAAGTGATGCTGGTAATGTACGTTATTCACCAAACAAGCCTAGAAAAGAGTCGAATGATACAAATATAAAATCTCTACATTAATAAAACTGTAACACGTCGATGTCTGTACATTTGAGATATTAATGAAAAACTAATATGGGGTGTCTTTATTAGAGCAACCGAAGCAAAAAAAATGGTATGAGTAATTGAGTAAGATGTTTGTTATCGCATCACGCATAAACTACTGAATTGAGTACAGTTTTCACTGATGCCAGAGGACTAACTTAAAAAATAGGCGCCATTTTACCGCAGGTTTCCCCTTTAAAGGGTTGCATTATATTATGTATATTTATATATTACAATTCATTTAAATGTATAAAAATCTATGCAGTCCTTATGTTTTTTGTTATTAGTATTTGTCAAATGAAATAGAAAAAAACCTACAAACACGTGCAAGTTGTCAAAGAACGCAAAAGTTTTTTTTAATAAAAATAAATAACGAAACATTTCCTAAAAGTACATAAGTCCCGAGGATGTATCATTTACATCCGAATAGCGCGCTAGCTCGCCAATACATTGCGCTATTCACTAGATCCTCACCACAGATTTACGAGCACAGCCGGCAGTGTACGCCGTTAAGCGATTGGGTCGCGAAAGGGCTTTGTAATTTGTAGAGTGGAAAGTGCAAAAGTTTGCAGCTTTTTCATATGAAACATTTATGAAATGGATTTCAAAGGAGAGCGAATGTATTTTGAAATTTAAATATTTGGGAAAAAATAGAAGGATAATATAAGTTTAGAAATATTTGTGATAAAATAATAGGAATATTACATCGTTTTGACGACCTCCGTAACGCAGTGGGCGAAAGCCCGCTTGGGACGCAGAGGTTGCGGGTTTGATTCCCGCCACGGGACAAATGTTTGTATGAACTACAAATATTTGTCTCGAGTCTGGGTGTTTTCTACATCTAATATTATGTATCTAAGTAGTAGGTACATCAGTCATCTGATTACCTTAACACAAGCATTAAGTTGCATAGCTGATGCAACCGCGATTGGAGACCAAAACCGGAGACCGAGACAGGAGACCGAGACCGGAGACCGCGACCGGAGACCGAGACAGAGACCGCGACCGTTTACTTTACTTAGGTAATGTATGAAGGTGACTTCCGTCTCGGTCTCTGATCTTGGTCTCCTGTCTCAGTCTCAGGCGCCAACCGCTACCGTTAGACATACACTCATAAACTCGAAATACAGTAGTCTTTTGGGTCACCCCATTAAAATCAACAAACAAAACATATCTATCACATCAACATCAGATCTTTACCGGGCTAACTCTTTGTAAACAACGAACTGTCACAATGACAGCTGTCAGGCTGTCAGTTGACAGGGTCCGCGCCTGTCACCCATTCATAAGTTTGCAAAAAGATGCCTTCTGACATTTCCGTTTACTTATTCTACCGCGGTACCCTAAGCATGAGTTACTGGTTGAGAAGCATTGTTATCCAGAATGTTCGTATTAAAAAACTTTTACGACGGTATTAAATGAAAAGATGAGGAGTAAGTTGGCAAGGTATGGACATGTTTATGAGAAGAGAGAAATAGCTTATAATTAAAAAAGTGCATTCAAAATTCATTTACTCAATAGTAGGTATGTATCATGTAGCGTAGAATATTCTGGCCTGATTCCGAGAACTTTTTTTAATTGATTAAAATAGAATGGAATAAGTAGGTACAATATTTTTTTTATTTTTACAACAGGTATAGGGAGTCGCGTTGGAACAGGCATTAGAATCACCTAGCATGTAAAACGAAACTTAAGATCCTTGAGGTCCTACAAGAATAAATGATTTTTCTTTCTTTCTTTCTTTCTCAGAAGGAATCTATGAGACTCAACTTTTAGTTCCGCTAAAAGTCCTTATAAATAAAAACATTTGTTTATTTTCTTGCTCCAAAGCTGAACTAATGAAAACAGACCCAAGACATAAGACATACCTATAAGTGTCGCGGATCTACTTCTCAAAGTTACGTTTCAGTTGTTCAATATAAA
Organism: Xanthorhoe designata; assembly: GCA_963582015.1. Classification (NCBI taxonomy): domain Eukaryota; kingdom Metazoa; phylum Arthropoda; class Insecta; order Lepidoptera; family Geometridae; genus Xanthorhoe; species Xanthorhoe designata. The sequence continues at coordinate 8,093,044 of OY757052.1, forward strand.
TATCATGATAAAACATCAAAAACTAGTGCTACACCCACAGAACTCTAAAAGCAACCGGAACCCTGAACACAATTCAATCCATCCGTCTAGCCCCACTTTATTGAATCAGGCGCGCCACTCGACTTTGCACTGTATACCATTACAATATGATTTGAATTCCAATGCAGAAATGTTGCCAGGCGATATTGAGCCTTGTCGAGCACTTGTCAGAATCTATCAATATTGTAGAGCGGGAGCAGGTGGTGATTTTATTATCGTGAGATGATTTATCGGAAATTGGGTCACGTCTTGGCTGATTGTAATTAAATGTGACTTTTAGTATGTTAATGTAGTCTATTGATATTAAACTTCTGAAATGTAGGTCATACTGGCCTTGTAGTGTGTTTAACTAGCTGCACTATTAATACGTTATTATAATAATACGTTAAAGGTATTATTATAATCACTGCAGTTATTTTATGAATACACCATTAAACTGCGGGGCAAAAATAGAGGTTGATGCAAAAACAGTTCTACAATTATATTTTATTAGCTAATTTGACTTCTGATATACTTACAGTAATAATTTAAGTTAGACGGATTTTCACCTAAAATAGGTGATGATAAAAAAGGTTTAAAGAATTAACGCAATAGAATAGATAATGCTTAAAACATCAAGTTTTAGAAAAGTGTAAGATAGAGTATTTACAATTAAATATTATTATATTCTTACATAAAATATAAACATAAATTATTGAATGATTAATTAATTATGAATTTTTATTGGTTTTTACGATTTTATCCCAGTAGTTTTGTCAACAGGGTGCGTAGACAAGTAACAAATGTTTCGTCTCTATTCTCTTTCTATTATCGCTACACCTTTGATTTGACATTTCTGATCGCTCGAGTTTTCGTCATCGAATGTCAATTCCTATACATTTTTTTTAGTTTCTAATCGAAAGCGATTGTCGAAATGTAACATGGCTAGGGCAGCAGAACTACTCAACAGAACAGGGAGTAAACGAAATAAACGGCAATATCACGTATCATTAGTGTCAAGTTTGAGACGGAGTTTACGCGTCATTACTATGTGTTTATGAAGGTGACTGTAAATGTGATGTCGTTATTTTTGGTAGTAAAGTAGGTACTACGAGCTCTCTGTCTATTTTGTGTGCGATCTTAGAAAATTTTGGAACATGAATAAAGTGACAGTATTGTTCTAAGCCAGCCCTGCTACTCTGCAAAACGAAAAACGAAGTTTCGTGACAATTTTTGGGTTCTAATTATGTTGGTGAACTATTACGAATTCAGTATCCACCAACATAAGCTGACCCCGAAAATTGTCACGAAACTTCGTTTTTCGTTTTGCAGAGTAGCAGGGCTGTGCATAGCTCCTATCGCGGGCCTAGAAATTCCGTAACGAAAATAACCTAACACCCCACATAGCTTTACCGCGGCAGTCTCCGAGTGCCACACGTCTTTAATATTTTGACTATGCCTATGACTTGCCTGTGACTACCCTTATAATCTTCTTATTATCATAAATGTCCGAAAATCTTTAAGAACTCTTTAATTCACGATACATTCATGATCCTGTTAACTTATTTAATAACAAAATAAAATTGAGAATTGTTACAAAACGAGACCTAAGTTCTTATAAAAATAGCTAGATCTAGCCAGGTCAGCTAAAAATGTAGTATTGAAAATGTCTGGAAGATTAATTACAGCGGAAAAGAAGATAGGAGACAGCCTTAATCGCAGGAAAAATGGGAATAGAAATTTCTAAATTAAATTGAATTTCAGTAAGTCATTTTGCAATGCTGACAAACTTACATTTGCAATATTTAATGATAAAATAATAATGATTGTGATGTAATAATGAAGTGATTAAGTAATAATACATTTTAAAACTATAATTATTGCAGTTTAAATTGTTTTTAAAATTAAAATGAAGTCTTCTTTCAGAAAAACTTTCTATCTACAATATTTAGGCTGTGTCCCCAGTAGGCAAACTGTTAGCGGCCGACTGAGTTTGCGGCGTATCGGCTTATTACGCCCTTCCATATATTTGAAATGGAGTTTCCACAGTTTGCTAGTTTGCGCTCACTTTACGCAGTTTGCAGCGTTACGCGCGCCGACTCACAGCAAAACCGGTTCCAGTTTGCTTGCAACGCACGAAAATTGATCTGAGTTTGCAGCTATCTCAAATTTCAGTTCGCCACAAGTTTGCGGCTCACTCAGTCGGCCGCTAACAGTTTGCCTACTGGGGACACAGCCATAATATGGTACTTTCCCTCCATGTGGCATGGCTGTGGGATGCTCTGTATAGTCAGTATAAAGGAAAATTTTAACTCGAGTTTTATAAATAGGCGATTTTCATTTAAAAATTTCGAATCTAAAATCAAAATTCTGAGAACTTTGTCCAAGTTCATAGTTAGTATTTATATAGTTACTTACCTAGTTTAATTAACCCTCCGAGTTCCAGTCGGTAACATTCAGGATATCGCCAAAAGCCTAATTTCCGCCAGATAACTTTTAGAAGGAAATAAAATTAAAGTATAATTATTTCCAAGAGTCCTTTTACTAGATATTAACTTTTTTATGCGATGAAATTAGATCAAGAGTTTATTTAACTTAAACCACACAATTTAGAACTTTTAAAATGATAAAAACTCAAAAGCCTAGACGTTATTTGCTTAGCAAGCCTTTCGTTCGTTCGTATAAGCAAGTAGCCAACTCTGGTGACAGAGTTTTTAGGCCGCCTAAAAGCCTCCTTAAAAGCGAATAATTTAGAATTGACCCCTACCTTTGCTATACTAGGTATATTAAATGGGTAAGTACCTACATTACAATCAATACCTAATGTAGGTTTCTTATGTCAAAGTTTATTTTTTTAGTTTAGTTAATATACCTACTAATTTCGTAGATTAGTTAAAATTTTATTTTAAATAAAATAATGATTATTGGAAATGAATTGCTAAAATAATTGTATGTCTCTAGATAACAGAAGAATTCGTCAAGGGAGTAATAGCACCTATCCGTCAGCCATTTCTTTAATTTAATGTTAAAAAAAATCTATCAAATTTTTAAGTTCACCTGGCGAGTTATTGCATATTTTATCGTCACAATAAAAGCATTTATTGTATTTCCAACATTGCATTCATTTCCAATTAATCATTTTCTAAAAACATTTCTTCCTCAATAAATATCTAATACATTACTTTCTGTTACTCTTATTTAAAATTGTACAAATTATTTCTTTCTCAATATTGAGATTGTATTGGAAAATAATTTCATTAGAGCGGGAACTGCACTCTGTCACAATAAAAGATGGCGTCTCGATATCAGACGTAGCGATATTGCGCGATATTTCAATTTCATAAATACGGTAAACAATAAAACGAGCGAAGCTAGTGTGAGTGCAAGATGAAATGGTTCCGTATACCAAACCAGTTCTAATATAAATCAGAGAGTTTTGAGTATGGGTGATTTTATGTTGTTTCAATCACGTATCACAACCGCGTTCAGTGCCCATAACGCACATGTGCCCAGGGTGGTGAGGTGAGGCACTTTCGAAAGACCTATTATTTATAATACTAACAATTGAGAGAAGTAGAGTTTTTATAACTTTTGAAACTATCGTGGTTATGACCATCATAAGCATTGAAACCGGTTATTTACCTATGGGAAATATCAGGAACCTATAAAATCTATGAACCATAGTAGAAATCTCGTTTTTAGTACTTGTAAATTTTTCAGCATTAAATACTTCGGCGAAACTACTGATTTCTAGAATAAAAACTACAGTATCTCTGAGTCAAAGTCATAAAGCTGTGTTGGCCAAGTGGAGTACTTCAACTTTCGATACGGGGTCGTGGGTTTGAATCCGGCAGTGCATCAATGGACTGTTCGCGTCGAAAAATGTATTATGCACTTTACGAAGTTTTCCTTTACCGTTTAAAGCTACCCGAGCTTTAAACGGTGAAGGAAAACATCGTGAGGAAACCCGCGGCTAGTCAGCCCCACACGTATTGACCATTGTCTTTCCTGTGGATATGGCCGGCTAAGCTGAGAGGATGGTTTAGGTGCTACAAGCCTATTCCATCTCAACAATGTCCCAGGCACTACAGTGTCCCGTTAAGTGTAGGCAAAGCTTGCTTCCTGACTATGTATAAAATCTAGTAGTACCTAGGTAGTGCGCTCAGCGCACTAGCCCACTGCAGGGGTCTTAAAAGCCAAGACCGACATTTTTCAAAAATAAAATACCTTTTATTACGTTTTCCAAATGACACAGAACTCTAGCAAAATGAACATTCTAAAAAAGCAAAAATATTTCGTAAAAGGAACGAAACCCGTGTTTGCACGACAAGCATTTAAAAATCTATTTGCATCCAAAATCCAATAAACACACCAAGCAAATAGCTACTCTAATGCATTGTGTTACGGTTCAAATTGTATTTTCAAACAATTCTAGCATTCGAATGCTTAGCCGGTTTCTTTTACACAGAATTTCCAATTTTATTTTGTTGTTCATTCGGTTGGTTTTTGCAATCTGTTAATATTCCACAAATTTTCAGAGGAGATGTACCTTTTGGGGATGATATAAGGTTTATTTTCGCGTGGGTTTGTAGAATCAATACTGTTTTATGAGTTGTGAACTTTACAGCGCAAGGAATAAAGTTAATATTTGCGTGGGTTTTTAGAATCAATATGGCAGGATCGCAAATTCAGCTTATAGTTTGGAATAAGGCTGGAATAAAACTGCAAAATACGCCATAAAGTCTTCATACTAGGAAGTTCTGTAAATAGAGTTTATTTGACTTCAGTTTCTTTGTTTTGATCTTTCGTCGTGTTCACTGCTTTTATTTGATGTAGCCGTGTCTAAAGGTTGTAAAATCGAAAGTATACTGAAAAAACTTGTCAAAAAGTGGTCTTTTTCTTTCGCCATTAGAACACAAATGCAACAAACAACATTTATGCAAACGCGTATTAATTTTGACGGGCTCTATACGTGAAAACCTGCCTAAAATGCAGAGGCCTTACTCGGGATCAACGAAAGCGAAGTTTCGTGACAATTTTCGGGTTCCAATTATGTTGGTGAACTATTACGAATTCAGTGTCCACCAACGTAAGCTGACCCCGAAAATTGACACGAAACTTCGTTTTCGTTGATCCCGAGTAAGGCCTCTGCATTTTAGGCAGGTTTTCACGTATAGAGCCCGTCAGGATTGATCCTACTGCGAGAGATAAAGATGAATATTTTATGAAGAGATAAATTTAAAAATTACACGGCAAGACATACTAATCGAACTGTTCCAAGCCATTGGCATACAATAGATTCTGAAAAAACGACGTAGGCTACGTCGTAGGCTAGTTTAAAAATTATCACATGTCATGCAAGTGGCAAAATTTTTTTTTTTTATTAAACTGACTTAAATTTTCAAAATCGGTTCACCCAGTCCAAAGTTCTGAGGAAACAAAAATATTACAGACAAAAAAAAATAAAAAAAATACAGACGAATTGATAAATTCCTCCTTTTTTTTAAGTCGGTTAAAAATAGACTGTTAATACACTCCATCTTGCTATTTACCATTAAATCTTTATTAAAGATTTCTAACAAGAGCTTCAACTGCAGCTTTCACGATATAACGATGCTATAACGGCGCTATAACGTAACGACCGTTATCACCGGAAGTGGCGCATAATTCCCGACTTCCGGGACATCCGCCCGTGGATCAGGGTATCGCCGTAAATCACGTCACAGATAAAACCAAAAATGCCTGTAAGATATATTGAACTGAAATTCTACGGACTATTTCTTTAGATACGTTATAAATAGAGTTTTTAGATATAAATAAATATCCTTGGACATTTTACACATCATTATCTAGTCCCAAGCTAAGCAACTTAATGCTTGTGTTATGGTAACCAGATGATAATTATACTACTTATATACATTTTTAGTTAAGCCACCTTAAGTTGTTACAAAAGATATTAAGGTAGCTCAACTGATCCATAAATAAAAAAAATGTCTTAAAAGTTTTGTATAAAAATTAATTATTTATAAAAATAATTGGTTAATTATCGGGTTAATATAAAAATACATTTTAAATGTCTTGAAAATTTGATTCGCTGTCTGAATTATGCCCTAGACTAGATTATCGATACCCCTACGGTCAATCATCCATTTAATGCCCGCAAATTTCGATTGAAAATTATATTCTGAAGCACCAACAATATACAAATCAATTTTTTGGTGTGTCGCGCCTAAAGATATTAAATTTAATTATTTCAGGAATTTATTACCAAATTTCAGGGAAAAACTTTCGACAAAGGATAGATAGACATTTCTGAATGTTTCCAGAGTCCAACAAAAAATACTTTGAAACTGTTTTTGTTTTTAACCAGGATCTTGAAATATAACTTCGTCCTATCTTTCTCTTTGTTTTATTTTAAGGGGGAGTTCAAGTAACGCGACCTTGATATTTATTTATAAAAACATGGGTCTTAATTACTTAAATAAATAGCTACAAGTCATGCTATGAGGAGGGATGAATGTCACGTTACTAGGAGAGTGTTGGATTGAATGTGGATGGATATAGGTGTAGAGGTAGGCCAAAGAAAAGATGGATGGACTGTGTGAGGGATGACATGAGTAAGAAAGGAGTGAGTGCTGAGATGACGTCTGATAGAGGGAAATGGAAGAATAATACATGTTGTGCCGATCCCACATAGTGGGATAAGGCCAGGAATAATAAGAAGAAGAAGAAGTAATAGCTACAAGTAGTACATAACGTAGCAAGTGGCAATATTAAAACAAATTGAAAACAGACTTCAATTTCGTCAGATTTCTTGCAATTTCTAGGTACATAATTACGAGTATACTTGTTGTTGAGCTGCCTAGCTCTTAGACGTCTTAGATGATGCATGAATCTAATTTAGTTTATTTTTTAACTTTGTGTATTATTCATTTTTAACAAGTTAATCACTCTTCTTTTTTTCGTATCGATAATTCAACATTTTTTTTCATCATCATCATTGGCAGCTGAAATTATAGCCCACTGCTGGGTATAAGCCTCCTCCCTCAAACGCCACTCTAATCGGCCCTGTGTCGTTCGCATCCATGCCTTTCCCTCTATGGCCTCTATATCGTCCACACATTTTTTTTTAATTTAAATATTTAGACTGTCTTGGACCAGTAGCAAGTTCTACGCCTTTCTGTGTAGGTAATAGGGTCCTCCCTGGTACAGGTAATTGGACAACGTTGACATTGAAGCAGATGACTTGATCACTCTTTTGACGACCTCTCTGGCACAGTGGGCGAAAGCCCGTCTGAGACGCAGAGGTTGCGGGTTCGATCCCCGCTACGGGACAAATGTTTGTATGCTATGCAAATATTTGTTTCGTGTCTGGTTGTTTTCTATGTATAATATGTATGTATTGACAAAAAAAAATGTATCTATGTAGTTTATCAGTCATCTGGTTACCATAACACAAGCATTAAATTGCTTAGCTTGGGACTAGATGACGCCGTGTGGAATGTCCAAGGATATTTATTTATTTACTCTTATTGGTTGAGATATTAAGTCGCAAGTCGCAATGCCCAGCACCGCACTTTTACTCAAAACTTGGAACATTCAAAGAAAGCTTAAAGAAATTGTTGTGAAAGGCTTAATTTCAGTAATGTTTGGGCACAATGGGTGTGTTGGTGCTTTGGTATTATTATTTAAAGATCATTTTCAAGTTTAGTTTTAGCAAGCCAGTTTTGATTTCTCATGAATTCAATTAAAAAAAAAATGTTTTTTTCAGAATAACGTTTCCATCAAATAGTCAAATAATTTGTTCATCATCGTCATCATCATAAACTGCCCACTGTTGGGCTAGTTTCTGCCATCCACTACGGTCCAGTGCCATTCTCAGATTGAATCCTTTTAAGATTGGTTTAATAATTAATTAACTTAAAATAAATTAATTAATTAATTTAAAATAAATTAATTAATTTTTCTTTGAAGGTCATCTAATGCAACTTTTAACCTACAACGGTACGTCAGAATCACACAAACAAAAAAAACTTTACAGTTTTTTTGAGGCAACACAGTGGGTTTTACTGCCAAAACCTCATTCTGTATGCCAACCCACTTGACAAACTAAATTAAACAAAAACGTAAAAACTTGTTTACCAACAAAGGGTCCGTAGTTTTGTAAAGAAATAAAGTTGAAACCCTTTTTTGAATAAAATAGATTTCATCACGCCTTTCACGGGCGAAATTGAAAAGCTCTGTGAACACAAGAGTTTTATCAGCCATCTTGTTGAATTGATATACGTTTGCGAACAACACTGATGCTTGTACATGTACTTTTACAATGTTTGAATTTAAATGACGACCTCTGTGACGCTGTGGGTGAAGGTCCGCTTTAGACGCAGGCAATGGCGGGTTCACGCGTTATTGTTCTGCAAATATTTGTTCCGTGTCTGGGTGTTTTTCTATTTAATAATATATACTTAAGTATTAACTGCGCCCCGCAATAATTCCTGCGTGGATTCTGGCGTGAATAGTTCCCGTTCTCGCGGGAATACCGGGATCAAAAGTAGCCTAATTTTTAATCCAGGGTATAAGCAATTCTGGTACCAAATTTCATTTAAATCCGTACAGCTGTTTGAGCGTGAAAGAGTAACAAACACACTTAAAAATTATAAATCACGACTGTAGGATCTCAACGTAGAGTAGATATTTTTAGATCTTTTAACGTTGTATAGTCAGTTTTTTTATGATTTATATTGGCCTAAAAATAAATAAAATTGTTGCAAATAATTATGAAAATTTAACAATCGACGCACCTACACAAGAAGCCTTACAATTCTAGTAGGCACATTTTATTGTTAGAAATAATGATACGTTTACAAGACTTGAAAGGCTTTCTTTAGGGTTGTACTAAAGTATTTAATTTATTCTATAAAAAATAATAATATTTATGTATTCAAATTAGATCACACAAAGAACAATATAAAATAGCGATTCAAAAAGAATATTAATTATATAAGATAAATTGTCTTTAATAATAATCATTATTATTATATGAGACATTTTAATAATATGAAGTGGACTTGCTCGATATAATACAAGCTATATCAACCTTTTCAGTATTTTGTGTTATATCCTACTAATATGCTAAGATAAGATAAGATAAGATTCGTTTATTTGCCAGAATATAAGTTACAATCAGATCTTATAGTACTAATGGTTAGTCCAGATATATTCTACCTAATAGGCATGCAAATGTTAATACTTAATAATATTTAAAATTTATTTATTTTTTTTATAATCATAGTTCGATGTCCCTATAGTTAAAATATTGGTCAATTGAATAATAACATTTGTTAATCAGCCATTTCCTTAGTTTTACATTGAAAAGGTTTCCTGATAAGGTTTTTAGGTCGTCTGGTAAGTGATTATATATTTTAATTGTCATATAGTATGCCTGTTTTTTTGTCATTTCTAAATTATATTTTGGGGTATGTAATCTGCTGTTAGTAGCATCCCTTAGTCTCCTGGGACGTAAGTCACTATTTTTTATAAAAAGTTCTGGATGCTGGTGAACTAGTTCAGCTGCTTGCTTAATGTAGAGACACGGGAGAGGCAATATGTTATTTTTCTTAAATATGGGCTTGCAGGGGTCTAAGTAATGTGCACCACACATAGCACGGATGCATTTTTTTTGAGCTCTAAACGCTCTATCGAATTCTACACTGTTACCCCATATAATTAATCCGTATTGTAGAGCAGAGCCTACGTAACCGTGGTATGCGCTGAGTGCTGCTTCTCTTGAAGCTATCTCGCGAAGTCTTTTTAGGACGTAAGCGTATCTACAAAGTTTTGCACATACTTTATCTATGTGAATCTTCCAGTTGATATTATTATCTAAGTATACACCAAGAAATTTGAAATAGGAGACTTCTTCAATTTTTGAATTATTAAATTTAATGTCAAGTTTTAATGGAATACGTCGAGTTGATTGAAATTGCATTAGTTTAGTTTTTGTCAAGTTTAGTCAAGCTATTACCTACTATACTTGCTAGTAACATTTTAAATGTGAAAGTTTGTGAGTGTAGATGTATGGATGTATGGATGTTTGTTGCTCTTTCACGCGAAATCTTCTGAACGGGTTTGGCTGAAACTTGGAGTATACATAATTTATGACCTGTAATAACATATAGGCTACTTTGTGTCCAGGTAAGTTCCACGGGGCAAAGCCGCGTGCGAGTAAGCTAGTCTAAAACATTTTAGCTAATTTTTACCTTTTATTTATTTAATACCTATCTGTTACAAATATTCTTTCACAAAACTCACAACAAAATCTTCATTGTCACTGAGATTTGAACACGCAACCTCCGGATCCAAACCTTTCTATATACCCCTAGGCCAGCACGGCTCGACAATAGATAACGAAATTGTTAACCTAGTTAGATACCTGGAACTCGTGTCGAATCAATGCCGACATGTGCGGAAGACAAAACTTAGACATCGCCTCTAAACTGGGACATCGGATAGAGTTGATTAAAGCTGAAAAAAGCCGGACTTTGTAAAAATACAGAATATTTTATTGTAATAATTTATTTATTTTAATAATAAGTACATATTAATTGACTGCGCTTTACTGGAAGTCAATTAAAATATATCTTTAAAATTACAAGATTAATTATAAATGACCTCCTCTGACATCTAAAAAGGATATTTTGGCTAATTAAGTTAACTAAGGCTAACTGATAATTAAAGTTAATGGATTTTGAAATTACCTCAATTAAGGGCAATAAACCTAAATGTTACAAACAGAAAAATAATAATATTTTTTGATACATACAATAATTATCCGACTATTTCATAAAACAACAAAACAATTCTGGATACGTTTGTTATGCATGTCTAGTTATTTAGCCACTAGTTCATAAGAACTTACTTTATCTTTGCATGTAGCCTGTATTGTGTAAATGTTATAAATTAAAAAGACCGGCTATTTTATCCGGATACACTTCAAAAGCCGGACTATCCCAACCCTACACCGGTATCGTTCTATCGGATATCTGAACGCCTTTGACTGGTGACGACAGCACCACCTACCGGTCTCTTGCAGCTGTCGAGATGTTATCGAAGCAAGAACAAAGGGATACTGATATCACAGATCTACATAGATGAACTTAGTGTACAAAGCAATATTACAGCATTCTTGTAATATGACAATTAGTAAGTAAGATTGTATTGTGGCTTACTTTGGTTACGGAGTTTTTAGGCCGCCTAAAAGCCTCCGTCATTGTTTATCGACTTTAAAAGCCGGGACCGACAATTTAACGTGCCCCTCGAAACCCGGAAGCGCTCAGCTAAGCTGGTAATGCCACTTGCGGTCACCCAACCAAGTTGTGTTGTGACCGCTTAGATTAAATTTACCATATAATCAGTTTTAATCCAGGAAATATCCAGCCCTTGATTTAATTAGTCTAAACAACTTCCCCTTACACTGTGAAAGGGTATATAAGCTTGTGTAAGTTTCAAACAATGTCAATCATCACACTAATATTTGATCCAAACTCTCTCCTGTCACGAATGTTCCCGGGATCCCGGAGTTCCGATCCCGGAGTTTACAATCCCGCGGGATCTCTAATTCGTGTTCTGAACTGTGTAATTTAATTTGTACATTAGTTGATAGAACAAACATGAAACAGATTTTGATAGTTTTGATAATTCAGCGTCAGTTGCCTACTGAAGCGCTCGTTGCGAAGCTTGCTAACAGCCGATCTCAATAACCTATCTATCTTTGGTTTTGCTTACTGTCAGTAGCTATTTGACGTTTTTTGTATGAAATAAATGTCAAATATCTACCCGCAGTAAGCAAAACCATAGACAAAAAAACCCTTATCTATGGCAAAACCAAAGATTGATAGGTTATTGAGACTAGCCGTTAGAGGTTCTTGATAGATCGTCGAAGTTAAGCAACGTTCTGAGTTCTTTTATTTACATGATGCCATTTTCTTTTACGTACCAGAGCAATAGTTGAATGCAATAATTACGCGCACCTAATTGACGTTCAATAATTGTAAGCAACTGTTGTTTAGACCATGCAAGTCATGATGACAGTCAATTTAATTGTATGCAACAGGCAAGAATCTTGCATTGTGTAAATGAAATGAAATAAAATGAAAATGAAATAAAATGAAATGAAAAAATGAAATTGCATTGTGTAAATGACACTTTAAATCCAACGATCCATAAAAAACGTCCTAACAAATCACCAGCGCTAGCACTTCCTGTGTTCTGAAAGTAAATATTGAAAAAAAAATGTTATAAAGAAAGAAAAGAATGAAAGAAAAAGCATTTATTTGACACAGAAACAAACTAAAACAATACACAAACACATAATTTAAAAATACACAATGTGTCCCAAATAGGCGTCCAACTCAGCATTTGCTGTTTTGCACAAGTTTTTTTACTTAGTAGATCAAATAACTAAGGTTTATTAGTCTACAAAAAATGAATCATGTCCAGCAAATATAAAAACGGAAAACTTTTAAGAGAAAACTATGTTAATTCAACGCTTATACATTTTCCACTTAAAATATTTGCGGTCGCGCGGAATTTTGTGAAAAACATTATTTTGAGAGAGCGGAGGATTACATTACATCGCAGAGTGATCATACTGTGCAGATCTTACTCGTATACGTAAGCAAATTTTTAAAACAACACCCAGATTGACTAAAAAAACTCAGGCCTTCACACTAATATTATAAAGGTGAAAGTTTGTGTGTGTGTTTGTTACTCTTTCACGCTCAAACGGGTGGACGGATTTGAATGAAACTTGGTACCAGAATTGCTTATACCCTGGATTAAAGAATAAGCTACTTTCGGTCCCGGTATTCCCTGGAAACGGGAACTATTCACCGCGGGGCGCAGCTGGAAATAATAATAAAAGCCTTTTATGTAGAAGAAGTACCCTAAACCGGAGAGCGTGTATGAAGAATGTAATGAGAGTGAATGAGGCGAAAGAAGTGTGTCAGGATCGTAGCAAGTGCAGATCCGTGGTCTCTGCCTACCCCCATGGCAAAGAGGCGTGATTTTATGTAAGTATGTATGTATGTATTGTACGTATGTAGAAGATAATTAATATTACAGTTTGCTTAAATCTAAATCACTCTTTAGGCATACTCAAATGTTGCTGGTGTCTTCTGTTTGTCTTTTAACAAAGGCCTTAAAATATTAATTAATATAAATATTAATAAAATATTAAAAAATATTAACGGGACTTAATCGCGTATTGAAATCAATATTATTTATTTACCTCGACGTTAATAAATAATATTGATTTCAATACGCGATTAAGTCCCGTTAATATTTTTAAATATGTTCTCTTCCATGATTGTCTTGATTCCTTTTTATCTTTACTAGATGATTAATACAATACAGAGTCACTAGGTAATCAATAAAGAATGAATTTATCTGAACAACACATAAGTATAATTATTTTTTTCATATTCATATTCATTTATTGCTTCAAGTTGGTACATAAGGTCTTAAAAATTAGGTTTGGCCGCAACAAGAGCCCCGTTGGGACACCACAATGTTTGAGGAAATAGTAGTATGTAGTAACTAGATACTAAAATAATAGTATCTTCATTTTACCTAACTTATTTTAATAACAATAATGCAATTACTTAAAATTCGTTTCTTAAACCTTTCTTAAACTAGTTTTGTTATAATATGCTCTTTGATAATATCACAAGATTCAGCCGTTTGTGTCCCACTGCTGGGCAAAGGCCTTCCCCCACCTTTTACCACCGTTACTTGTTATGAATAAGGTTCTTTTTCCAAGTGTATCAGTATCACACCTATAACCTTACTCTGCGCAGAAAATTCTTAACTACTTACATCGGAACGGAATAAATTACACGTAATTCTCTTTATGCCTTTGTTTCAGGAATTAGACAAACATTTGGGGAATTGCGGTAATTTGGCTGTTTACAACGTAAATGCTTGTGGTCCTTCCTTATCTTTGAGTTTTATGGCTCGTATGAGAGAACGGTACTTACGTTTGGATTGTATTCAGGTAAAATCATCAGTATCCTAAGCTTGCTTGTACTTAACATAATTTTAACGCGTAATTAACCTTTGAAATATCTCTTATCAAGATGTTTCATTCCTCTAGCCTTGAGTGCCTTTAACTAAGTCGGCCACGGACCCCCTGTGACGTTAGAATAAGTCTTGATAAGAATTTTCCTGTTTTTTTCTGCCACTCTCGAACATAGGAGGTTTTTGATGTTGATAGATAAAAATAAATTAAATAATGATCACGACATTATCCCAGGGACGGTAGACATTTCTTTCAGATCTTAATGCAATTTTTAGATCCCTTTAAAGATCTCTAAGGGGGTAGTCAGAGGTATGTCCAAATACATATTTGGTACATGCCCACATTTTGCAGAAATTAACTTTACATACGTGTAATGTTGCAAGTCCATCGACGCTATTAGAAAGCTAACTGGTTTCCTCACGATATTCTCCTTCACCATGTTAAAGCGCAGTTGATAGATGAAATGTATTAAAATGTCGTTGATTAACATTGTCTGCATCCAGGCATATAATGTTCAGTTTTTGCTATTGTCTAAGTGTGACTCGTGAATCAATCGATTCTGCTGGAAGAACACCAGATTTAGATTGATGGATTTTCTATTGATATAAATTAAATTTCTTACACTGGTGAATTGAAAATAGTTCTTCAATGATCATCGAAGTTAACAGTTTGGTAATAAATGGGTGTCCGTCTAGGGCAGTTACATTATTAATTGAGTGATTTCGTGCTTCAGATTTTATTTTATGTAATTTGACATTATTATAGCACACGGGAAATTACTCACGTAAAATTATCGTCGATTTAGATACCGACAATGTTTCGATTGAATGATTGATTCTTCCGGAGAATCTTCATGTCTAATATAACTCACGATAGTTTTGAAAGTGATAGTAAAACAGAGTTTTAGAACTGTCTGGTGGCTTTTTTCTTTTTTTTAAGAGTATCCAAAAACACCATAGTGCTTTATCGATACTTTGTACCGTAAGTTTATCCAGAACTTGTGTAACCGGTAGAATCTGGTTCCTGGTAGTCAGGAGGTGTTAAGCCTAGCTAGCCTAGGGTCCTAAGAACAGATAGGGTCAGGAAAGAGGGCGCCACAAGCTTTCTTCTACCAAAGCTTGAAAACTTACAGATAAAATAAAAAATTAAGTTCTACACTTTGTATAAGTTTATTAAAATTTTGTATCTAATGATTGTTTTACAAATCAAAGGTTGAATTTATGTTCCCTATAGACAAAATACAAATTTTACAAATTCTGGAAGCTATATACTATGAAGCTAGGTTCATACCCCACCCTATGTACCTAACCTTATAATCCTATGTTAGTAACATGCAAGCTAATCTTTATTGTTAGTTTGCAGGGTATGAACAAAAAAAAATGAGTTTACAATATTGCCTAAAAACGGCTTGCCAACAAAATATAAATAGTGCTCTAGCACTGTAACTAAATAAATATTACAAATTTTTCTGTGATGTTATACACCTAATGTCCAAACAACCAATCAACAAATATAACCTCCAAAATAAATTTGGTTGTTCCGACAGGCTTCGCTATAATAAGTTATGTTTTCTTAACAATTAAGTAATTTACCCACCGAAGTGAAATACATAATGTAATTTACCCACCGAAGTGAAACCTTGTATCTTATACTACTCTTCTCTCTCTATTATACCATCCTATTGAAATTATATGAATCCTACAAAATGTTGTAATGTTTAAAGTTCTAATTTAAAGAAAGAATAGACGGGGAAAACGGGGTAGCAAATTAACACTGGGTCACCTGGATTTCCAAGGGGCAGAGTATATAGACGCAGTCAGCACAGGCCTGGGTGCATACAAATCAAGGGCACGTGCACGGAGCCCTCTTTTGTCGCCCAGATGACAAAGCCTTTGCCACGCCTATGACCACGTCGCCTGATGACGGGTGCTACCAGGGACAAGCCTGCAGTCGGTGCTCCCCAAGGACCGAGTATTCCAAACCTGGAACGTTACAAAAGAAATGAGTGCTGGACGATGTGCATACATCTATAAAATAACATTGCTAAAAATAAAAACTTCATAATAAACTATGATTGAAGAGATAAATGCTGATTTGATTGCAAAGATACTCACTCGGCCAAATTTTCACGTTCCTCTATACAAGCTAGGAACCTCGAACAATGCGCTCCACGCATTCAAGATGTGCCCGGAACAAGCAAAAGCCTTTTGCATAAAATGTTGTGCAATTAAAAAAAAACCAGCCCGGCATACAACCTAAAACAAAAATAAGCAGAATTAGCTTTGTGAAGTTTATTACACAGCGTGGCACAGGGAATGATGCAATTTCCCAACAGCACCAGGATGCAGAAACTTACCAGAAAAACTCCTACGCTCCGGCAGGTTATAACTTCTTTTTTTAACGCCGCCACACGTGAGAGAAGATATAAAAAAAGAACTCTCAGCAAAACTAAACAAATTAACAGAGCCTGACCATTATGGTAGGCAGACCCGCTTCCAAAAAGGCTCCTCTCAACACTCCCTCGCCTTATAAATCCCTTGCACCGCCTTGTAGTGATGTACATCATCAGCTTCTAGTGCATTGCAGAAATGCAACTGCAGCAGTAACATTCACAAACGAATTCCAACCGGATGATTATAATATATGATAAAAGCAAAGTTTGCCAAAAGGCTTGAAGAATAGTCTGCCAATTTATCACTGCGAGATGCACTTATTATTAAACTAATTAACTGAAACACAACTTAGGCTTTCCAATGTTGACTAAACCTAACCTAACTTTTCTTGTGTATAAACATCACTACAAATTACTACGTTCCGTTTTATCCAGATATGTCAATGAAAGTTCATTGACATATCTGGACAAACCATAGACTACTTTTTGTTAGAAAATTTGGAATGAAATATTAATTTATTCAAGTAATCCAAGGTATATAAATATTTAAGGATTTTTCAAAAACTATGAGACCAAAAGTGTAATAATTACTAATATAATATAAGATTGTAACGCCCTCTGCTGGAACAAGAAAACAAACATGACCAAAGTTCAACTATGAGGCTTGCTTGATCGATAACAGGTTCGTCCTTCTTCCGATAGAGGGCACTGTTACTTAGTATGTAACACTTGTGCCACAGCCATGTTACAAAATGTGCCTTATGTAGACGAACTTTGATGGCTTGTTGTTCAAAGTGTTCTATTGTTTTTGTTTTGTTTCTCAGTCACGTATTCGATATATGTATCGTTGAGACGTGAGCGGTTTTGATCGGTTTGAACCCCATTTTACTTATTTTTTAATGTTGATATGTGATAAATTTTACTTAACCAAATATAACTTGTGTTTGGACCAATTATTATTAGCGCGTGCTTTAAATATCTGAGCGAACTTTACCATTTATACAGCAAATAACAATTAGTGTGGGCCTAGCTTTTTTTTTCAGTCTTAACGGCCAAAATTAATATTCAATCCTACACCTTATTTTGCTATCTAAGGTTGAGATTTCAATCTATTTCCTAGATAAAGCTTGCCAATAACCAACCAATCCAAACCAGCAATCCAAGATCGATATTAATCTTGGATCGAAGATACATTACTAATTTTGGGCGTAAGTTGAATCGGCCTTATAGACAATGGTCAATACACGACGATGGAGTCACGAGTTTCCTCATTATGTTTATTATGAAATAGCTACTGTATAATTATGCGCACAAATAAGTCACGACTTTTATAAATATTATGATACAAAAGTTCGTGCTGAAAACTCGTAACAAATCTAAAAACTTTCTCAAGTAGGGCAAGGTTTCGAACGACTCTTGTGATTTGTCATGATATTGTCGTAGCCGCTGTGCATTACGCTCAACTTTGCTTTTATTAACATTATTATAGCGTATATAGTAGCGTATATATTAAAAAAAAATTAATAAATAAATGGTAATGGTGGCGGGACGAGCTCGACCAATTAACAACCGACTGGGAGACTATAGCACAAGATCGCGACGTCTGGAAAGAGTGGGGGAGGCCTTTGCCCAGCAGTGGGACACGAACGGCTGATATAAATAAATAAATATCCTTGGACATTTTACACGGCGTCATACTACATACTAGCCCCAAGCGAAGCAATTTAATGCTTGTATTATATATGGTAACCCGATGACTGATAAATACTTAGATACAATTTTTTTTTGTAAAATACATAGTACATCTAGGTAGAATATATATAGAAAATATAGAAAAAATATATAGATATAAATAGAAAAACATCCAGACCCGAAACAAATATCTGCAGATCATGCAAACATTTGTCCCGCGGCGGGCATCGAACCCTCTGCGGCTAAGGCGGGCTTTCGCCCTCTGCGCCACAGAGGTCGTCTAATTTTTAAAATCGATCCACTATTGACGGAACAATCGGTGAACATACATATAAGAATACACACAGTGGAACATAGAAACTTCTCCTTTTTTGAAGTTGGTTAATGAGGACTTATTTTATGATGCATGTAGGTACTGAGTTGGAGAAGGTCTTTAGTGAGTATTTAGTCATGGCAATCTCTATTTTATATCGCTATCTTAATAAAAAAAATTAACCTACATTGTCCCACTGCTGGGCAAAGGTCTCCCCCAATTCTCTCCAACCATCTCTGTCCTTTGAGACTTCATACCAATCTCTCTCAAAAGCGTCGAGATCGTCTCACCAGCGCTCCCTTGGCCTGTAATATTACCACAGATAATATAATACTATAGGTACTGGTAATATTACCCAGAAAATAAAACGTGGTTACGTCAGTGAGACGGAGCATCTGTCAGCGGTGGGAGGAATCCCAGCGGGATGACGTTTGTGAACAGCCTCAGATATTGGAGGGCCTGTGACAACTTGGAATGTTTATTCCTGTTTGGTCATTTTTAGCCGACTTACACATTGAGATGTATTATAGAGCCACGATCAGACAAATAAAATGTAAACACCATAACTCGGCGCACGCTACGTAGTGCGCAGAGTTTTTCTATTTTGCGTACAAGCGACATTGAACATTAAAACAAACGACATATCGTCTACATTCAAATGTCAAATGTCATTGTAGAACATTGAATTTGCACGCACATTTTTTGAGTGTTGTCAGCTATTAGATTGTGACTCTTTCATACATCTCAATGGACTTACAGCCGGTTTTTTCGAACGCAGATCATCTCCAAATCATACTAATCAAAGATTAAATAACGTGACAGTGTTGAATTTGTTCCTAATTTGGCGGTTAAAAAAAAAATAACAAATTGATTGCTTTACGAAAAATGTTCAAAACGAGATCAAGCATATTAAAAAAAATAACTAAATGGAAAAGGCTAGAAACTATTTGCTCAGTTTTGAAAGGATTGTTTGGGGACCTAATTACTTATTTAATTGGCTCTGAGCTTACGGTCTGACCTTTTATTTTGGAAAACAATAAAGAAAAGCCTTTCTATTTGAATAGAAAGGTTACTAGGTCTTGTGAAATTGTAATAGTTGAGTTTCATTTTGAAAAATATTATTATCTAGTTTGGTTATAAACTGAGCGACTGTTTATTTAGGTGTTTTTTTTTGCAAAAGTTATACGAGGATGGTTTGATAAGACAGTGACTACAAAAACATATTCAAAAATTTAGTTCATTTCGTTTATCACGTTTCTATTTTTGTAATATTCAAGTTTTTCTTTTTGAAAACGCCATAGAAGTAACAATCCAGACCATACGAACCTAACCCCAATTTTTGACAGATAAAAAGTAAGTAAGTTTGTAAAAGCAAGATGCCAACTCTGGTGACGGAGTTCTTAGACCGCCTCAAAGCCTCCGTCATGGCTTAACAACTTTAAAAGCCAGTACCGAAGGAAGGAAAAGGAGAAGAAAGGATCAACTTATTTACTAACGGCCAGTCTCAATAACTTTTCTATCTTTAGTTTTGCTTACACTTCATTTGCATCAAATCAAGTCGGAATAAACAGAAGTTTAAAATAAAATAAACAATTAATATTTAAAGAGAAACAATTCGGTAATCCAGAGCCCTCGCGGAGACGTCCTGCCGGCATAACAATTAGCTAGAATTGTCACAGCTCAACGGAGATAGCTGGTCTGCATTTATTGAGACTTAGCTTTTTGTAATATAATTAAAGGAAGTATTCTGTAGATTTTGACTTTCTAGCAATAATTAAAAACTATTAAATTATTAAATAGAAGAGTACTGATTCCCGGGCCACAGCTTACGCTTCGTTATCTATCGAGTGATTTTTAAGGGTTTTTTATCCTTGGACATGCTATATTTAGCCTAAACCTAAAATAACTCTTAGCAAGCTACACCATAATATTATAAACGAAATTAAACGAGATTTTATTGCGTATTTACCTTATACGAGTACATACCTTATTTTAAAAGTTACACCATGCGCACTTCTCTAATATTATTTAAACAAATGGTCCGTGTGGCAAATGAGAGATCAGTTGAGGTACCAATAGATCATTTAAAACGATCCTACGATGGCTCTACTCTACCGGTTCTATTTGAATAATTCAAATAAAACATTTGCAGAAACATTACATAACATTTTACAGAAACTAAACTACGAGTACTGGAGTACAGTCAGCGTCAAATTGATATGTGCGTCTAGAGTACTCAAAATGATCTGAAAAACATAAAAGCAATTTGATATAAGCAGTTGGAATCATCATTTATATTGACTACTCTAGACGCACATATCAATTTGACACTGACTGTACCAGTAAATTTGTACCTAACAAATGTTAGTGAATTTAGAACTTGTCTAGCTGTCCTAGCACCCTATGTCATGACCAGGGGAGTGGCAGTTGCTAATTGGCATTCTTTGTGCTCGTGACGTCTGTAGTCGGCGAGGAACGTCAGCCCCAAACCTTGCCACGGACTCGCTGGTGGGCTTTTTGACGGGAATTCAAGATGGCATGTTGTCTTTTTTGTTTTATTTTCCGAAATTTGTGTTTTGGCGAATGTTAATGTGTAATAATGGTGGATTATTAACTGTTAAGTGTTCGTGAACGTACATAAGTGTGGGCAAATGAAACAAAACTGTATAGCATTGCATTTCGAGTTCTCTCAAAAAGTCCGTGTAAAGCTGCAGTAAAGAACCCACATCTTTACTGACGCTGACTATGACTTTGACTCGACCTTGACTAACGAAACTAAAATATATTATACACATGGTAGTGGCTAAATGCGTGGCAAAAGCCGGCGAAGCCAAAATAAAGAAGAAGAAGAAGACTGGCTGGTTGGTTTGTGTGACGGTATGGGTTATACCGGAGTTGGCCACTTGCTCATACGAATGAAAGATGGTTTAGAGACATAGTTTATTAACAGAGACTAAACTACTACATATTTACAATAACAAAAAAATATGTATGTATTTAAAAAAAAAATCTATGTAGTATATCATCTGGTTACCATAACACAAGCATTAAATTGCTTAGCTTGGGACTAGATGACGCTGTGTGGAATGTCCAAGGATATTTATTTATTTATTTATTTATGGTTACATAAACGAGTATACATAGTACGCCGTAGCAACTGATTAAAGATAAAGATAAAGATTTTTTTTTTTATTTGTTTGGACACATGCACACTATAAAAAGACAACAAGAAAACATAGAATATGAAAAAGAGCACAGAAAGATACATCAATATATAACGACTAGCAGACCCCGCGCGGCTTTGCTCGCGTTTTCTACATAAACTTCGACAGTGCATTTAACCCTTTTAAAGGGTTTATTTTGAAAAACCCTTAAACACGTATATATTTATTTTGCATTGTTAGTATTACAACCAAGTTTCAAGCAAATCGAACTACCCATTAAAAAGTTCCCATACAAACTTTGACACCACATTTTACCCCTTTTCAGGGGTTTTTTTGAAAATTTCAGAAAAACGTTTAAATGTATTTATCATTTACAATATTTATACCGAGTTTGAAGAAAATCGCTTCACGCATTAAAAAGTTGCATACAACGGTTTTTACCCCTTTTCAACCCTTTAGGGGTGGAATTTCGAAAAATCCCTTCTTAGTGCTCAGTTTTGTTTTAAAAGGAAGCTACCTTCCAAATTTCAGCTTCATAGCTTCAGCGGTTTGGTCTGTGCGTTGATTGCAGAAAAATGCTTATTGTTTTATATATATTGATTAAAACTTACAAATGTAGCAAAAACATTACACTCTTTACCTACTTTTTAATGTTCAGAATTTTTTTTTTGATTCTATTCAATTGCACAGCTATTGAAAAATGAGCCTTTGATAACTAATGTGTCCAAAAGTTCAAATAAAATAAAAATAACCTAATAAAAATAACAAATCAAATCGAATTTCAAATTATTTTGTCGAAACGTTTGTGTTCTAATCAACCTAGATGTCTTCATCAAAGGACTTTTAAATCCAAACACAAAGGGAATTATCGCTACAATTCACAAAATACTGAGAAAAACAATCTTCAATCAAGTAAAATGAAGCAAAATAACGAAAATGTTCTAAAATAAAGAGGATTGTTCTGAAATAAAGATGTTTAATACAGATGTCCTAATTCTAAGCAGAACAGTCGAATAAATTTGAGTTGTTTTTTGTATTAAGTACGCTTTTATGACAAAGTAAAAGAATTTATTTGTCTCTTAATGAGACGCTGTAAGTTAGGAATAATTTTTCGAGTAAGTATGCTTAGGTACCTGAACTAGACAAACACTTAGGTTTATTTCTCTTTTTTACTGACTTCAAAAAACTCTTCTACTGTATGTATTTTTCTACATATTATGTTTACTGAATACTCCGTCAGTAGTTGATATCTGTAATTAAGCGGTCGTGGCGAAGCTTGCTGAGACGTTCTTGATAGATCGTCGAAGTTAAGCAACGTTCTGAGCGGTCACTACTTGGATGGGTGACCGCAAGTGGCATTTTCATCTGAGCGCTTCCGTGCTTTGGAAAATGAAAAATGAAATGAAATATGATCACGACTGTATCCCGGGAGCGGTAGACATTTCTTTCAGATCATTAGTCATTTTTAGATCTTTTTGAAGATGTCTAAGGGGGTAGTCAGAGGTATGTCCAAATACATACATATTTGGTACAAGCCCACTTTTTGCAGAAGTTAACTTTCCATACGTGACAGGTTGCAAGCCCATCGACGCTATTAGAGAGCTAACTGGTTTCCTCACGATGTTTTCCTTCACCGTTATAAGCTCGTGTTAAAGGGCATATAAATTTTTCGATGCGAAAAGTTCATTGATGCACGGCCGGATTTGAACCCACGACCTTCGGATCGAAAGTCGAGGTACGTTACTAATCCACTTGACCAACACGGCTTTTTTTCCGTGCTTTGGAGGGCACGTTAAATTGTCGGTCCCGGCTTTTAAGTCGTTAAGCCATGACGGAGGCCTTTAGGCGGCCTAAAAACTCCGTCACCAGAGTTGGCCACTTGCTCATACGAACGAACGAATGAATCTTGTATTTAAGCATGGGGATGTTATTGGTTCTGTTAATCGAAACAGAAATAATTAAAGCATGCTTACGTTATTAAAAAATGTATTCAGGCATTGTAGCCTTAACTATAGTCAAAAGTTTTATCACGAATAATGTATGGGCCCAGTCGCCTGTATCCTCATATAATTTTATACATGAAAACAAAACATTTAACAAGCAGCAATAAATAAAAAATAAAAGCAATAACTTATATGTCAGAAAAGTTATATAAAAGAACTTTGTAAACCTCCGCATCTTTTGCATTAACAAGAAAATATGCAAACAGAAATACCAGTAATAAAAAAATGAAATGAAAAAATAATAATAATATGATCACGACTGTATCCCGGGAGCGGTAGACATTTCTTTCAGATCATTAGGCAATTTTTAGATCCTTTTTAGTAATAAAGCACCAAATAAAAAATCAAAGAATGGATTAGTTAAACTTTACAAAGCATTCAGTTTAATCTTTATTACAATGAGAGGAACGCAAACAATTGAATGTAAAGTTTGATATGAGGAAAATTTTGGAGCGAGGAATTGTGCTGAGAAAGAGATAGAAAAGGTACTTGTACCAAAAAAATCAAGTCGGCCGATGTAGGGAGAACATGTGCAAATGGGGCAACCGTGACCCTACACTTAGCCACTGTGACTGCGGGGTCCCCATTCAAACGATGAGTCACCTCCTTGTCTGCCCCTTGTGCCCTACTACCTGCACTAGGGAGGACCTAATTCAAAATTCAAAATTCAAAATATATTTATTCAGGTTTATAGACCACTTTGACATGTCACGTTCTTAAAACTAGGTGATTCTACTGCCTGTTCCAACGCGACTCCCTACACCAGGGAAAGAATCAGGAAAGAAACGCTACAACCAATGGAGTCAAGGTGGCGATCTTTTACTCGAATACCGTTTAATTTGTTTTAACCATTGAAACGCAAGAAGAAGACTACAAAAATAACTAATTTAATATCCCTTCATTTCCCGCCTGCTTCTACGCTTCGGAATGCGCGCATTCCACCGCGTGAACTATGTTAATTGGAAACGGCGGGAAAACGAAGCCTTCACTTCCGGAAATGCTTTGATTTTTAGGTAAAAGGGGATAGGCACGATTAGGCAATCAAATGAGCCTTTTTTTGGGGAAAATAAAGGTGAAAATATTCCGAAAATTCACGATTTTTTTATGAGACATCTTTGTCATGAAGCTGTTTGGTAAGATCGTGAAAAATTTTCATCACAAATATTTTAAGTTACAAGATTTTTACCTTAAGTTCCAATTGTTTCTTATAGAGGATGAGGCAAAATATTGGTACATTAAGAGTACATATTTTTTTGTAGTTAATATAACTAACCAAGAACAGTTAAGATTTACAAATAAGAATTAATTAACACTTTAAACTTACTAAGCATCTCAGATTACTCAACCTTATTACACATTATAGACCATGGTAAAAGAAATAACTTATATTTTTTTACTTATACAATGGACACGGGGTTTTATCGCGCAATAGCCGAAACGTCAGGACGTAAAGAAATAAGGTAAAAAACGCGATAAAACCCCGTGTACATGTATTTATAAATATGAATTGTGATCGCGAAAGTTTAAGAAAAACTAATTATAAATAACTTAATTCTACATTGTTTTCGAAATAAAACTTAAGTAAGTACAAGCTTCCGATGAAACGACATCTTAAACTTGCAGCTTTAAGAAATAACACGAGTAAGTTATGTATGTCATAGTCTAGCAAACAACTATGAACTTCATGTTAGTGTTGTAAGTCTGCTTTTTGTTTGACGTGTAACTTCAACTTCTTAAGAACTTTGAGACAAACATAGTTGTACAGAGTTACGAGTAAAAGCCAGTTTTTGGTTTTGTTTTATTTAATTTTACATTAAAAAGAGGGAAGGCAATAGATTTGAACAAATTTAAAATTGGTTTTAAATTCTAATTAAATACCATTGGTGATGTCAGACGTTGACCTGTCCTAAGGTTTTAAGAAAACGCAATCATGACGCCATCTACCGGGATCAACTGTATTTTCAAACAATGCAGAGACCCACTCAAATATACTCTAATTTCATTCAAATCGGTCCAGCCGTTTGGGAGGAGTTAGGTAACAATCAGGCGTGCAGAATAACTTATTAAAGATTATGGTAAACACGTAAACAGTAAAAATACGTAACTTACGCTATGATTGAAGCTCACGTAGAAAGCGTTAAAAAACTCGACATACCTGTAACAACAAATATAGAATAAAATTAATCATAAAACGATAAAGATATAAGTAAAAAAGGGTAGTAAGTAAAACTTAGTTTAATTTAAAACTAGCAGCGCATAGAGATAATGTAATGATATATTTTTCGGAATCGAATGAGTAGTTCTTAAAGGCAAACAAACAAACAAATTTCATTTCATTTTCATAGGTAGTATAGGTTGCTTAATTTCTACAGTAAAATAACAAGCTCTAAAGCGTAGCGACGTAGTAGGCTCTACGTCGTAGCGACGTAGTAAGCTCTACGGCATAGCATCGTAGCAAGCTCTACAGCGTAGTGTCGTCGTAGCAAAAGCTACGAAGCTATTGAGTCATAAACTTCGAAACCATTAGATAACTAACGGAGCAGGACCGATACTAAATACACTATAAATATTTTCTGTAAAATACGAGATGGATCCTTTAGAGAGCTTAAACTTTTAGGTTTTCTTAATCATTCGAGTCAATTGCATAAAGATGAAATGGTTACAGGCTACATGAATAATGACGTAAGTGATCTACAATACTTTATAAAAAGTTGATATTTGATTTTGTAAAATAAATAAATAAATATCCTTGGACATTCCACACAGCGTCATCTAGTCCCAAGCTAAGCAATTTAATGCTTGTGTTATGGTAACCAGATGACTAATAAATTACATAGATACATATATAATTATGCATAGAAAAAAAAATATTCTACATTCTTTAGGCACAGCAAACTTAGCAAGTTCAAATCCCAGATCAGTTATCCCTCAATAAACTACCACACGGTTAAATACCACTAAAACTGCTATAAATAAAGCCACTATAATAACTATAAAACTCAGTTGTAAAATGGTTTATCCTGTTTGAAAATTGACATAACTTCCGAATTATTGCCCGTAATTTTGCGACTTCCAACTTTTATAGTGCAATGACTTATAAAAGTCAGTAACATGTTTCTGACATAACCAACATACCTCTTTGGCGAGGTGGGTAAGGCTGAGACGAGGTGTGGGTTTGAACTCCACACTATAATCATCGGGGCTAATCATCTAGTCAACATTTTTGATAGGATGACTTGATTATAGAACTCTGGTTTGAATAGGTTCGTTTGTAGAAATGCAGGTCTCGTCGAAATCGAAAATGTTGATAAGGATTGTTGATGGTATAATAATCACGTTCTTTTAACATTGTTTTGGCCTAAAAACTCCGTCACCAGAGTTGGCCACTTGCTCATACGAACTTACACACTTTAACATTGTTTTTAATGTTTGTTTTTAATTTAAATAGTTTTACTCCATTACCTTCCAAGATGCCAAGACCACAAGATCGTAGTTCGCAGCGAACTACTATTAAACCCTCATCCAAAAAACTAGTCAAGTGCGAGTCAGAAACATACTACAACTAGGCCAAAAGCTTACATCAATGGTAAGTAGAAGTTATTCAACAAACGACCTACATCCATAAACGCTTGAAGCACTCTCCAGTAACGAATGTGCGACTGCAGTTAATTGCTCACTGCTTTACCTACACAGCCTTTTCCAAGTAGGTAATAACTGGAAAAATGTTCTGAGCTAGCAGCATCATAATTACAGTTCGTTTACCTTCATTTTTAGGCCCTGACGCCTAAAATGCGTGATACTAATGGCAATTTGGAGTATCGCAAAAGCTAAACTTAACTAACTAAAAATGTTGCCGTCCCTTTCATAGCGATGGGAATAAAAAGGATGGCATTAATTTTAGTTAGTTTAGTTTAGCTTTTGCGACACTCCGAATTGCCACTATTGTCGAATGGTGTTAAACGTGATTTTAAAATGTAAAACGTTTAATTTGTTCATCATACTCGTAAGTAAGTTTGCTATGAGCAAGTGACCAACTTTGGTGATGGAGTGCTTAGGCCGTCTAAAGGCCTCCGTCATGGCTTAACGACTTTAAAAGCCGAGAAAGACAATTCAACGTGCCCTCCGACGCACGGAAGCGCTCAGCTGATAATGTCACTTGCGGACACCCATCCAAGTAGTAACCTCTCAGAACGTTGCCTAACTTCAACGATCTATCAAGAACGTCTTAGCAAGCTTCGCCACGAGCGCTTCATAATGTTCATCATAAAAACAATTTTCCTGTTTATATGATTTTCTAATATTTGTCACAGGCGTTTTCTATGTATGTATGTATTTACATGTAATAAGACATAGTAAACAAATATTTGTGTATGCATTTACAAAAAAGTAAAAGTCGTAAATCAGTCATCTAATTACCAAAATACAAGCATTAAGTAGCTCAGTTTGGGACTAGATGACGTTGTATAAATGTCCAAGGATATTTATTTATTAAAGTTTCTCTCGTATCTTCCTTATGATAACAGCACCTAATGCACATGCTACGGCTAATGCATGTCATGTTTATAGTGTTGGTTAAAGAGGTTCTCCATTATAAATGCATTTTGGAGTGTTTGTTATAATGAAATATAAGATCTTAACGACATGACGCGACGTCTGGAACATTCTGGAATAGTTAAATACCCTGGTATTCATAATGGCTTTACCACTTATAAGCTTACTATTAGCTCAATGGATGTGATATGTTGCTATCTCTTTTTATTGACAAAAGAGTAACAAAAAAACAACATTCTCTAACTAAAGCCTTGTTAAATCGAAAAATTATTATGAATAGGGTTACGTTTTCAGACGTATGTGATGACTTTTTTGGTAGTATTTTGTATTATTACTTAATCTACAATAAAATAATGCAAACCTTACTATTTTCTAACTAAATTTTTGACATTTACTTCCTCAACATTATTATATTTCCAAAAGAGAACAAACGCAAGAAGCAGTCTCCAATGAATATTAACGTTTAGGTAACTGTGGGTTTGTGTAATTAGTTATGAACAAATTAACTTTTATTTGCGCCCTCGGGCAATACGCCGTATTTATGTTAATTGGGCCAGTTTTTAGAAGCTGTACTTTTTGAGCGAGGCTTTAATGGAGTACAGAAAACTTTTTTCCTTAACCTATTTTTGTCCTACGCTGAGCAAACTCTGCCAACCGTTTTATCATTTGCCAAACTTTTTCTTGAGCGAAAAGTCATTTTTTAAGTAGACCATGCATTTTGTCTCTGTATGTTGGTATAGGTGTATGTTGGCTCCTGCGGGGAGCTCTCCTCCGTGGCACGAGTGTCATCTGCTATGCGGATGACACTCTCCTCACTGCCCGGGGGGGGAGCTTTAGGGAGGCGGCGAGCTTGGCCTCAGCCGGCGGATGCCTGGTCGCGGGAAGGATCCGTCGGCTTGGATTGGGGGTCGCGCTGCACAAGACCGAGGCCGTGTTCTTCCACGGGCCTAGGCAGCGCGTCCCACCTGACGCCCATATAGTCGTGGAGGGCGTCAGGGTTGAGGTAAAGGCCCAGATGAAATATCTGGGCCTTGTGCTCGACAGCAGGTGGCGCTTCGGCCCGCATTTCAGCGGGCTGTCGACGCGCCTGCTAAAGGTCGCGGGTGCCCTCGCTTGGCTCCTCCCAAACCTGGGAGGGCCAAAAGCGCGATGCCGGCAGCTGTATGCCGGCATTTTAAAAAGCATGGCCCTCTACGGGGCCCCCATCTGGGCGGACTCCCTCCAAAGGAGGGAGAATGCCGCCGCGATCCGTAGGCCCCAAAGGGCCATCGCGCAGCGGGTGGCGAGGGCCTACCGGTCGGTGGGGTTCGCGGCGGCGTGCGCTCTGGCGGGCACCCCTCCTTGGGAGCTCGAGGCGTGGGTGCTCGCCAGAGTGTACGAGTGGACGGCGGGGCGAAGGGCGCTCGATGAGCGCGTCGCCCCAGAAGAGCGGGAGGCCGTCCGGCGGCAGGCGAGGGACGCGATCGTCCAACATTGGACGGAGGACCTCGCCTCCGCCGCGTTTGGCCGCCGAACGCTGGACGCTCTCGGGCCAGTCCTACAGGATTGGCTCGAGCGGCCCCACGGCTTCCTCTCTTTCCGTATGGTGCAGGTGCTATCCGGGCACGGATGCTTCGGATCGTACCTGCACCGGATCGGAAGAGAGGAGGCCCCGCTGTGCCACGAGTGTGGCGCAGCTGAGGACACGGCGCAGCACACCCTCGAGGTGTGCCCGTCGTGGTCCGAGCCTCGTCGCGGCCTGACGACGATTGTCGGGCCGGACCTCTCGCTTCCCGGTGTGGTCGAATCCATGCTGGGGAGCGAGGTGGCCTGGGCTGCAGTCGCCTCCTTCTGCGAGGAAGTGATGTCGCAGAAGGAGGCGGCAGAGCGCGCGCGGGAGGAGGACCCTCTCGCTGCGCCGCGGAGAAGGAGAAGAAGAGGAAGGCCGAGAAGGGGTGGGTGAAGGCGATCGTTAATCGTCTTCCCTCGCCCCATGGTGGTGAATAGCGGGAGACAGGCGCGGGGGTGCCCTCTCCCGCATTGCACCTATTCACCACCTCCGTCGGGCGGGAACGGCCGTTCTGTCGTTCCCGGGCCCCTCCCTCTAGGGAGGGGTGTGCTGGCCCCGCTGTAAAGGTGGGGGCTCGTCGGCGGGGGACTGGACGTAAAGGCTCTGCCGGATTCCCAGTCCTCCTCCAAAAGACGATGCAGGACAGCCGCTGGGTCGTTTAGTGGGTATACCGGTGTCTAGACCGGGGAGTCCCACATATCCCCCCCATCCCCCAATGGGGGGGAATGCGTAATGCATTTTTCCCAGCGTCAAAAAAAAAAAAAAAAAAAAAAAAAAAAAAGGTGTATGTTGGCTAGACTCAACTAGAGGCTGACACTTGATAGGTATTGAATTTTTAGGCCGCCTGAAGGATTCCGCCATCAACCACTTAAAATCGAGAACGAAAACCACTTAAAATTCGGCCTTTTGGTGTAGAAAGTTTTGGTATGGGAGCATGGAGTCCAGAGACGAACTTTTAATGAGTAAAATGACCAATGGAATGGTGCTGGTTGCCTCTTACAGAGGATAAGTATAACAAATAAGTTCGTATGAGCAAGTGGCCAACTCTGTTGACGGAGTTTTTAGGCCGCCTTAAGGCCTCCGTCATGGCTTAACGACTTTATTACTTTATAAGTATAACAATCCAATGAGGTGACTCTGTCAGCCTGATGACAGATGACAGATGACAGAAGACAGATGACAGATGACACACTCTGGTGACGGACTATTCACCACCTCCGTCGGGCGGGAACGGCCGTTCTGTCGTTCCCGGGCCCCTCCTTCTAGGGAGGGGTGTGCTGGCCCCGCTGTAAAGGTGGGGGCTCGTCGGCGGGGGACTGGATGTAAAGGCTCTGCCGGTTTCCCAGTCCTCCTCCAAAAAGACGATGCAGGACAGCCGCTGGGTCGTTTAGTGGGTATACCGGTGTCTAGACCGGGGAGTCCCACATATCCCCCCCATCCCCCAATGGGGGGGAATGCGTAATGCATTTTTCCCAGCGTCAAAAAAAAAAAAAAAAAAAAAAAAAAAAAAGGTGTATGTTGGCTAGACTCAACTAGAGGCTGACACTTGATAGGTATTGAATTTTTAGGCCGCCTGAAGGATTCCGCCATCAACCACTTAAAATTCGAGAACGAAAACCACTTAAAATTCGGCCTTTTGGTGTAGAAAGTTTTTGTATGGGAGCATGGAGTCCAGAGACGAACTTTTAATGAGTAAAATGACCAATGGAATGGTGCTGGTTGCCTCTTACAGAGGATAAGTATAACAAATATTAAGTTCGTATGAGCAAGTGGCCAACTCTGTTGACGGAGTTTTTAGGCCACCTTAAGGCCTCCGTCATGGCTTAACGACTTTATTACTTTATAAGTATAACAATCCAATGAGGTGACTCTGTCAGCCTGATGACAGATGACAGATGACACACTCTGGTGACGGAGTTCTTAGTCGATTGGCCGTCATGGCTTAACGACTTCAAAAGTCGAAATTTAAATTAGTACTGGTGAAACTTACAGCTAATGCCCGGTTCCTATATCCAACGTACGGATGCCCGTCGATCTATCTCTATAGAAACGTTGTTTATACAACACGGTCATATACGAGTATCCATTATGATCTCACCATTCCTATCCATCCAAAGGTTGTCTGGAAGAGATCGCTCTAAGCGATAAGACCGCCCATTATACTAATATTAAGTTGTTTTTACTGTAATTGTATATTCCTATTGTTGGTGTAATAAAGAGTTCATTATTATTATTATTATCTCCGGTCATCCGTACCTTGGATATAGGAACAGATAGTCAGTTCTACCTCACGATCAATATACTGCCTTTAACGGCACTTCAGGAGCATTCGAGTCGATTTATCGCTAGCTATCTGCGCAGCCATTTAGAACCACGGACTCAGCGCGTTTGCTCTAAATTCCTTTATGCAGGGTCAGAAGGTATCAAAGACGATTAATATCTAGAAGACAGACAAAGGCCATACACAAAATCGTAACCCTGATCCCACAATTGATGTTTTAAAGTTTCCAGGCTATCTGGTCAGGGTTACGATTTTGTGTATGGCCTTTGTCTGTCTTCTAGATATTTATTGTCTTTGGTAGGTATCAAATACAAATTAAATACCTACTTTCAATTGCTTTTGGACATAGGTACCGCACCTCAGGAATACAGACGTAAATAATAAATAAATGTCTTTGAACACACGGCGCCATCTAGTCCCAAGCTAAGCAACTTAATGCTTGTGTTATGGTAACCAGATGACTGATATAATACTTAGATACATTATTTTTGTAAATACATACATACTATAGAAAGAAAGAAAAATCATTCATTCTTGTAGGACCTCAAGGATCACTTAAGTTTCGTTTTACATGCTAGGTGATTCTAATGCCTGTTCCAACGCAACTCCCTACACTACTAGTACTAGATAGAAAAACATCCAGACCCGGAACAAATATATGTAGAAGATACAAACATTTGTCCCGTGGCGGGGATCGAACCCGCAACCTCCGCGCCTCAGGCGGGCCTTCGCCCACTGCGCCACAGAGGTCGTCATATGAGCTTTGAGTTCATAAATATTTATGAAAGTTGTATAAACTAATTAGGCGACATAGTTTCTGCTCATCAGTCAGTTACTAAGTAATTGAATGTCGTTAATTAGTGTCGGTTTGTCAAAGGGCGTAATTGAACCGAAGACTGCCATTTTCATTAACTATGTAGATTTTTTTGTGTATTTTCTAAATGTAAGATATTTGAGTATCATAAGTTTGTATGTACGAACGACTTTTCATTAACTAAATAAATATTTATTCTTTATTTACATACTCTCATTTACTCTCAAGCCAAGCAAGATATTCCTTGTTTTATGGTAACCAGGTGATCGATATAAAAACTCTAATAAAATCCAATAAAATCGTTGGAGCCGTTTCCGAGATTCAGATTATAAGGTTATATATATATATACAATAATTGTTTGTTTAAAGGTATTACATAGAACTTTTTAAACTATCGCGACTTGAAAACATATTTAAAAAATATTAACGGGACTTAATATTAACGCGATTAAGTCCCGTTAATATTTTTTAAATATGTATTACATAGATTAGATAGATGAAGTATTGATATCACAAAGATAGTAGTATATCAATCGGCACCCTCTTTTAACTAATAGATCGAACTCCGTGCAAACTTGTGCGACAGTCCCGCCGGCACTTCATTATCCGACGCTAGTTCCTAAAGTTCGCTATTACATAAGGGATACTGTTTTCAAACAGAAACCACAAGCATGAGTTTGTAGAATCAAGTGCTTTGATTCAGTTATAGTCCGTTCGTATGAGCAAGCGGCCAAATCTGGTAAAGTTACCTAAGTATAATTACTTAAAGACCTTAGAAAGAAAGAAAGAAAAATCATTTATTCTTGTAGGACCTCAAGGATCACTTAAGTTTCGTTTTACATGCTAGGTGATTCTAATGCCTGTTCCAACGCGACTCCTTACATGCTTTTAGGTGACCTGTATGTATCATAAAAAAGGAAAGAATAGATGGATGTATTGTGTGAAATGAGTGAGAGAGGTAAAGTAAGAAAAATACATGTTGTATTTTTCTACGACCCAAAGCGCTCGTGGCGAAGCTTGCTAAGACGTTCTTGATAGATCGTCGAAGTTAAGCAACGTTCTGAGCGGTCACTACTTGGATGGGTGATCGCCAGTGGCATTAATATCTGAGCGCTTCCGTGCTTCGGAGGGCACGTTGAATTGGTCCCGGCTTTTAAAGTCATAAAGGATAAGCCATGACCGAGGCCTAAAAACTCTTTCTTAGAGTTGGGCACTTGCTCATACGAACTTACTTATAGTGGGATAAGGTTTACTAGATGATTTATACAGAGTCAGGAGGCAAGCTTTGCCTACACTTAGCGGGACACTGTAGTGCCTGGGACATTGTTGAGATGGAATAGGCTTGTAGCACCTAAACCATCCTCTCAGCTTAGCCGGCCATATCCACAGGAAAGACAATGGTCAATACGTGTGGGGCTGACTAGCCGCGGATAAGAACAGTAAAAAATCGTTTATTTAGCCAAAGGTAGTTGCCCACTTAAACACAAAACCAAACAAACAACGGATTACAAATCAAATAAGGCAAAGCAAGGAGCGGCCAGCACTCAGACGAGCAATTATGGGATAATCGAGTGACGCGCCAAGTGCGCCAACACGATCGACCGACATCGACAGCTCGACAGGGTTCGACAGGGAGGTTATCGAGATCCGTAACCGTATCCGAAACTATCGGATATCCGATTAAAAAAATATATTTTTACGGATACAGATATCCGTAAGGGTTTCAACAATGTCCTAGGCACTACAGTGTCCCGTTAAGTGTAGGCAAAGATTGCCTCCTGACTCTGTATAAATCATCTAGTAAAGCTGTATAGGCCTGAGAGTGTCAAAATACCCTTTACCCCTTCAAAGGGGATTTTGGGAATTTTAGTGTCCGATACAAAACGATAAACTTCAAATGGAGACGGAGTTTAAGGGCCCTATTCAACAGGATGTGGCGACGTTCTGACTTGTCACAGTTGGATGGATGACCGCAAGTTGCATTAACATCTGGGCCCTTACTCTGGAACAACGAAAAACGAAGTTTCGTGACAATTTTCGGGGTCAGCTTATGTTGGTGGATACTGAATTCGTAATAGTTCACCAACATAATTAGAACCCGAAAATTGTCACGAAACTTCGTTTTTCGTTTTGCAAAGTAAGGGCCCTGAGCCAATCCGTGCTTAAGAACACACATCAAATTTTAAAAAGTTAAGCCATGACGGAGGCCTTAAGGCAGCCTAAATACAAACCAGAATCAACCACTAGCATCCACCATACAAATCACTCACTTTTATTTCCGTATCCGTATTTTGAAATTTCATACCCCATCCCTGTTCGACAGTGTTCGAATATAAGCGCTTCGGGCAAGGGTTGTGTTCTACTTAGTTTCGGCAAAGACGATTAATATCTAGAAGACAGACAAAGGCCATACACAAAATCGTAACCCTATCCCGCAGTACCAGATAGCCTGAGAACTTTAAAACATCAATTTTATCCAAGAAATTTCAATACTTAGTAGTAGGTAGCAACAATATTCAATATTTAAACATTTTTAACTAGAAAGTAATTGAAATTTCTTGGATAAAATTGATGTTTTAGAGTTTTCAGGCTATTTTTTAGGGTTACGATTTTGTGTATGGCCATTGTCTGTCTTCTAGATATTAATCGTCTTTGGTTTCGGTGTCTTGGTTTGTAGCAAATAATCCGTGATCTCGGAGAAATAGTTGTGATGTTTAACATAACCGAGATAGTTCGAATATTATTAACAAAACGAAATAGGACCACGAATTCAGTGTGGTAGAAATTAATTCAGATCTTTAGGCAATCAAGATTGATCTCTAAGAAAGTAGTCAGAACGGTTTAATCCACTTTCACAATCATTTTTCACAACTAGTTAAGAAGAAACGCTTTTTATTCCTTATTTGACAACTGGTTATTAAAATGGAATAAATAATTTGTCTTCTTATATATTCAGTCAATTTTCACAGCCATTTTTCGCAACTAGTTTAGAAAAAACACTTATTTTTACTTATTTGATAACTGGTTATTAAAACCACGTCCAAACACTTATTCAGCTCATCCTTTCATTTCGCAGAAGTCATTACATCAATAATGATTAAACAACCCATTATTGCTGCCTGATATACTGACTGGTTTTATTCATTTTCTTATACGGTTTCCAACCCGCGAGTATGATACCGTGATTGACGGGAAAATAATAAATAATAATAAATAATAAATATCCTTGGACATTCCACACAGCGACATTTAGTCCCAAGCTAAGCAATCTAATGCTTGTGTTATGGTAACCAGACGACTGATATAGATTACTGACATAGATACATTTTTTTTTAGAAATACATACATATTATATAGAAAAACAACCAGACCCGGAACAAATATCTGCAGAACATGCAAACATTTGTCCCGCGGCGGGGCGCAACCTTCGCGTCTCAGGCGGACTTTCGTCCACTGCGTCACAGAGGTCGTCAAAAAAGACAACTCAGGTGGTTGTATACACACAGAGGCCCTTTTGATAGTTCCAATATTGTTGAGATAGAAACACATACTGGTGACTACCCGTATGTTAGACAATAGTTAGAAAAAATATAAAAGGTTTTAAGTTTTTAGTAAAAAAAAAAATTCTTAAAAAAACAACGTTTGTCTAACATCAAAACTTTTTACCTACAACAGAAGAGATAGCTAGGTTAGCTACCCTTAAAGGCTCAAAATTTTGCCCTACTCTGTAGTCCCATTGATGGTAAAAATCTTATCTCTTTTTCAATTTTTGCAATGTTATGGCAAAAAGATAAATTACTAAGGTAATAGAAACACAAAATAGTTTGGTAAAATAATTATATTAGACTTGTATGCTTCATAACTACAGATACAAGCTTGACCTAGTGCGGGGTTAATTTGTGAAATATTTGCCCTACTTACTTTATTACTTGTTCTTTGTATTTGTGTGTACAATTTTTTATTAAATAAAATATGAATAAAAAAATAAAAAAATTAATAGCTGAAACTATTTTTACCCTACTATTCACAAGAGTCTTAGCCCCATATAACGGGGTAAAACTTCAACTGCCATGAAATCTTTTCAAGCTACTAATTAGCTTGAAACGGGCAACTTACGTCCCTAAAGCATTTCCTAGGAGCGCGCTAATTACCTCCAAA
This sequence comes from Xanthorhoe designata, assembly GCA_963582015.1. Lineage (NCBI taxonomy): Eukaryota > Metazoa > Arthropoda > Insecta > Lepidoptera > Geometridae > Xanthorhoe > Xanthorhoe designata. The sequence continues at coordinate 8,130,056 of OY757052.1, forward strand.
GGCCGGAAGCCCATTATAGGGTAATCGAATGAGAGCAGACCTCCGCATGGGACCCCATGTAGGTTAATGGACTAATTATGGATGCAGTCGTAATTATATATCAAAGACTTTTTTTCTATGCACATTATATAGGGCACTGGTGACCCGTATTATCTATTCCTATTACCGGCACCAGCCTCTCACAACATTTCTTTGTAATAAGTTAGACCCGACACTTATTTTTGTATAATATGTAACTGTATTTGTTTATTTATTTTTTTAAATTAATTGTTTTTTCCTGTATTTATATTTATTTAAGTAACTGTATTGTTTGTGAGAGAAATAAATAAATGATGGATTGATTTATACCCTTCCGGGACATGGCTGTTCATATGACTAAATGGTTGAATGAAAAAATAAAATAAAAAAACATTTATTTTGGTAGGATCAAGGATTACTTCAACTTCGTCTTACATGCTAGTAGATTATATTGCTATATTCTATTGGTTCAAACGTGTAGGTGTTCAAATGTACTAATTTCAATGGTTAAAATGTGACAACACTTACATAAATATGTTATTAACTTTATGCTTTTGTCAAAATGTAAACATAAGTAAAACCTCAGTCGTGCATCAACGTAGATTTTGTAATGTTCATACGAGTAACTACTAACACAGTAAAGGAGGCACCGTACAAAGGTTTCATTCGATACGCTTATCACCTAGGTTTTATCAAAGATCAAAGACGATTAATATCTAGAAGACAGACAAAGGCCATACACAAAATCGTAACCCTGATCCCGCAGTACCAGATAGCCTGGAAACTTTAAAACATCAATTTTATTCAAGAAATTTCAATACTTAGTAGTAGGTAGCAACAATATTCAATATTTAAACATTTTTAACTAGAAAGTAATTGAAATTTCTTGGATAAAATTGATGTTTTAGAGTTTTCAGGCTATTTTTTACGATTTTGTGTATGGCCTTTGTCTGTCTTCTAGATATTAATCGTCTTTGTCAAAGATGAAGCACTTTAGTGTTTGATCTCACAATGACTAGATAAATTACGTATTTGACGTGTATGTATACGTTTTGACGAATAATTGAATTGACCATTATGATCACGGTCAACTAACCGAAATATCGGGAAACTCATAAATCTACGATTCATGGTAAATATGCCGTTTTAAATGTTTATAAAGTTGATATTTTTGTTAGTTTAAAAATATGTACAGTGAAACCCCTACCTTGGTCCCAATTCACAAGAGCCAATGCAATTGTTTCAGAACAATTGCCTCGCGACTGCCAGTTTAAATTGGATTTGAACCCGCAACCTTTGACTCCAACTATCAAGTATGTAAATTATAATACATGTGTTCAAATCTTGTTGAGTTTCGTGTTTGTGTTGATCCCAACCCACTCATCTAGTACAAGCGACCCTCACGACTTTACCTGAGTGATGCCTTTGTTTATTTCAAATTCTACTGTTATTATAAACCTGAAAATTAGTTTGGATGAATATCTATTCATAGATAATTATTCATATTCATATTCATTTATTGCTTCAAGTTGGTACATAAGGTCTTAAAAATTAGATTTGGCCGCAACAAGAGCCCCGTTGGGACACCACAATGTTTGAGGAAATAGTAGTATGTAGTACCTAGACTTAAATAATAGTATCTTCATTTTACCTAACTTATTTTAAAAACAATAATGCATTATAGATGTTTGTAGATTTTTACGCAAAAACTATAGAAATAATTTGGCTGAAATTCGTAATATACTACGTAACCTAGTTTATGACCGCGAAAGTGAAGCCGCAGGCAAGTGAGCTTGTAATGAATTGAATTTCCGTTTAAGAAGAAAGTTAAGTAACCGCTCCGTCATCAACTACACTTGAGCTTAAACTGAACAGTGTAGTTGAGACGCTCGAACAATGGTTCGCATCAAACGGCCTGGCCCTGAATAGGGACAAAACGTGCTTTATGACATTTCGTCTTAATGGCACAACCACGCGTCCTTACACAGTCACTGCCGGTAACACTACGCTACAGATGGCTGAGTCCACTAGACTGCTAGGCTTCCACATCGACAGTGGGCTCACATGGGAGACACATATAGATGAACTATGTTCCAGATTAGGCCGTACATGTTTTGCATTACGACGACTCGCTGGCACCGCTTCTCGCGGCGTAGTACTGTCGTGCTACTTCGCAACCGTCCATAGCATCCTCACGTACGGCGTGGAGCTGTGGGCGCGAGCAGCGGACGTCGAGCGAGTCTTCGTCATGCAAAAACGTGCCGTACGCGCTATCGTGGGCGTGGCTGAAGATGTGTCGTGCAGAGACCTGTTTAAGGAGCTCAAAATTATGCCTCTTCCCTGTGAACTCATATATCAGGTAGCTCTTTTCACCCACAGCAACCTTGATAAGTTTAAGCGGAAAGGAATTAACACCTCCCGCGCAATGCGTAGTAACAGGTTCGCTCACGTCCTTGTCACGCCTGTGCATAAGCTGTGCAAATCGGAGAGGTCCGTGTACATAATGGGTCCATCCATCTACAACAGGCTACCGGACACGATTAAAACGGATGCAACTTCCACAATGATTTTTAAATCTAGATTAAGAAAATGGCTCCTCAGTCAATCCTTCTATTCTATAGATGAATTCGATAAATTGCCAATTATATAAGTAATTAAAATTAGGCTAATATTTTTATAATGTATTTTTTGTTATTAAATTTTATATAAGACAGTTATCATTAATTATATATGTAGGTTATATAAGATTTTATATAATTCCTACCTACCCAATGACATGTAACTTGGTGTTACCAATAAACGTATTGTATTGTATTGTATTGTAAGTTCAAAGTTTCAATTCCAAATCAACATTGAACTTAGAATTGAGCCTCAATTTTCTTTTGTTCAAACATAATTAGTATTTTTCTTAGAAAGTCAATTTTTCCTTAACATTTCTATGAAGAGTAAGTCTTGCATTCAATTTAGCAACAATTATGTTATTTTACAACATAACTTATTAAGTATAGCAAATATATCAAAAAGACCTAAAAATATTCTTACCTTATAAACCTCGACTAGATTTTTATTTTGATTCGGTCAATTTTTTTTTTTTTTAATTCATTTTATTTTCCTGTATTTATACTTATTTAACTGTATGTATTGTTTGTGAGAGAAATAAATAAATGATTGATTGATTGATTGAATTCACTAAATGTCTACCGCTCCCTGGGATACAATCGTGATCATATTTCTTTTTTTTTTATTTCAATTCACTAAATATTGCAGGTGTACCTACTAATAAAGCTACATTTCTAAAACTGCCATTACTATCCAACTTCTATAAAAACTGCTCATTGACTTGTTTACCACGTACGAGTAGAGTCAACAGTTTAACGGTTGATGAGCAAGATTGTGACGTCACAATGACGTAATAGGTATGTAATTTTATTTATTTTTATAAGTCGTAATGATGTCGTCGTGTTTTTGTAGTCCTACCTTTTGAACTTTAGCGATCCTTTTTGTTGAACTAAAGTGTTGTTTATTTCACCATTTTCCGTGACTCACACCTCGACCGATTAAAGCTTGTTCGTCCTTTACTGTTGAAATTATCTAGACAAAATCTAGTTTAAAATAACACCTATTTATCAGAAATGAAACATAATATATTTACTTAAAGATGTCTAAATAGGTACCTTGTAAGCAAGATCCTCTAGAAATGAAAGATATATTTATTTACGACAAAATGTCTACATACCATATAAGATCTTCTTACGTAATTCCGAAACTTCTAAGAAAGACTTTGTTGATTAGAATCTCAAAGACATTTTCATTATGATTGGTCGCCGTCCCGTTCTTCATAAAAATATATTTGCTTACGAAGTATTTCTTTTGTGCCTTTGAATTATGATCGCTCTTTGAAAAGTCGTCGTACATACCTGGAAAGAAAAAGAAAAATATAGAACACATTTTTGAGAAACAAAAGTAGAGTCAAAATAATAATTTTATAGTTGCAAAGTTCATTTTATACATAGAACAAAATCTTAATCAGAGTTATTGAGACACTATTTTTTTTTTTGTATCTAAATATTAAAATAAATAAATATCCTTGGACATTCCACACAGCGTCATCTAGTCCCAAGCTAAGCAATTTATTCTACGTTATGCTTGAAAATGGATGGGTTACCGCTAGTATGATTAACATGAAGCGCTCGTGGCGAAGCTTGCTAAGACGTTCTTTCTGAGCGGTCGCTACTTGGATGGGTGACCGCAACTGGCAATAATATCTGAACGCTTCCGTGCTTTGGAAGGCACGTTAAATTGTCAGTCCCGGCTTTTAAAGTCGTTAAGCCATGACAGAGGCATTAAGGCGGCCTAAAAACTCCGTCACCAGAGTTGGCTACTTGCTCATACGAACTTACTTTTTAGTAGGATTAACAGTAACTTAGAGCTTATCTTCCGTACTTAAGTAACTTCCAGTTGTCGGGTTCGTCAAGGTATGACGGAGGCTTTAAAGGCACGGAAGTCTTTGTTATTATTGATTTTAAAACATTGCCACCTACTCGTATTATAATTGAAAGAGTATACTCCTGAAGTGGTCCTGAAGTGGTCTTGTTATTAGCCTTATGTTTCTATTAACTCCTTGGTAACATGTTTTTATGTGCTGTTAGTTTTCCAAAAATAAATAAATAAATAAATAAATAAATAAATAAAAAATTGAGGATCTGATGAGGACCTTCAGAGTTATGAACGAAAATGCACCTCGATCGTGCTGGAAATTGCTATATTCTTGTGAAATTTACCCATTTGTGCAATTTAATGTTGTATTTATCTGAACAATAGAACTATTTAATTATTATTATTTTTATATGTTTTTTTAAATTTGTTGTTGAAGCATGTTGTTTACGCCTATAATTGAGGTGGCACTTTACTTGGATAAGTGTTTTAATTTTTGTAAATGTTATGGTGCTTACTTTGTTGGTGTAAATTAATGAATGAATAAATAAATAAATAAATAAATAAATAAATAAATAAATAAATAAATAAATAAATAAATAAATAAATAAATAAATAAATAAATAAATAAATAAATAAATAAATAAATAAATAAATAACAGTATCCCTTATCCCACTATGTGGGGTCGGCACAACATGTATTCTTCTTCCATCTCCCTCTATCAGACGTCATCTCAGCACTCACTCCTTTCTTTACTCATGTCATCCCTCACACAGTCCATCCATCTTTTCTTTGGCCTACCTCTACACCTATATCCATCCACATTCATTCATTCACATTCATAACGCTTAAATACGCATGTTGTTTAAAAATAAATAATAACACAAAGAAATCCCTCAGTTGATCAAAACTAATTATATTTGTAGTTAATTTTAACCGAATTTATATCCAGTAAATATCGATTCACATCTCTTATGATTTAACCGAGAACTCGCCTCGACACATAAGTTGTATTCTCAGCTCCACTGTTTAAGCCAAAGTTAAACTATTTTATTCCACAGTGCACTTAAAATCCGGTCTGAAGTCAAAACTTTCCACTTAACCCCATCTGCGGTATTAAAGTAGAATGAAAAATCCAATACAAAATGAACCAGCATGTTCCAATCCGTTGAGGAAGTAATTATTTCTCTACACTTGTGAGGTTTTAGTTAAATTTTTCATCAATCATGTTTATTTCACAAAGTTTCGAATTGTGTTTAAAAAATAAACACAATTCGAAACTTTGTCCCTCAAAATCATCATCTCTCATTATTACCAAAAACAGGACACACAGGAGTAACCGGTACTGAGAAAACCAAATAACATTTGCTTGAACAGCGTGAAATTAATAATTAAAAATCTTTGTACTGAATTAATCAGAATACAAATATTTTTTAATGAGTTGAAATATTAAAATTTCGAAAACAAGTATAGTTGCTAAATGTGTATTGGTTTACCTAAGATATCGTTAAAAAATCTTAGATACCAAAAGATCTGAAAAAATCTTAGTAATTCTGTTTTTCCCAAGATGAAACCATACAAATATGAAAGCTAGGAAGTAGTGGAGAAAGTTATTAATGTTTCCGCAGTGGGTTCATAAGAAAGCTTACGAGTGCATGTCCCCCCCCCCGCCCCTCTCTTCACCACCCCCCCTTCCCTTCCAGCAGTAATCCAAGTTCTTGTAGATGCCGAGTTTGGAGATCCGAGCGGATAAGTTTAATGGTCAGAAGTTAGAAAAAGATAAGTTTATGGGGAGTTAGAGAAATAGAGTGACATCTTGGTTTTGCGATTTATAGAGCTTATTAAAATATGTAAAGTTTAAAAGGTAATCAGTGCTTTAATTGAAATATCAACTTACTGATAGTTTCGTCTTCGGCGTCAGGTTTCGTGGTTATGGCAGCCCGGCTAAAGGGTGATTGCTTGTATCTCGCGGGTTCGAATCCAGTTGAAGCCGTGAACTTTAAGTAAGATTTTTCATTTATAGTTTAAAAAAAGTTTCCAAGCTAGACCAGTTTTAATGTAAGTCACTCCCTGTCCTCTTTGGAGAGGAGAGAGGCTTTTCTACATTGGAGTGTTAGTAGTGATATAAACATATTCAGAACAAAAAAATAAATCTTTATCTTTATCTTTAGCTAAACGAAGTATTGAGCTAATGATTTTGGTGTATGACTTTCGTTCGTTCGTTCGTTCGTTCGTATGAGCAAGTGGCCAACTCTGGTGACGGAGTTTTTAGGCCGCCTACAGGCCTCCGTCATGGCTTAACGACTTTAAAAGCCGGGACCGACAATTTAACGTGCACTTGCGGTCACCCATCCAAGTAGTGACCGCTCAGAACGTTGCTTAACTTGGACGATCTATCAAGAAAGTCTTAGCAATCAAAGGTAGGGAATATCAATAAAAAAATACAGTTAAGTAATTAACTAATGTATGACTTTGAAGGCTATAATAGACAACCTCTTTATGGACTTCATGCTACTAGTCCAACGATATTTATTAAACAGGCTACGCCATGACTTTTGTTCATCTTATGACATGCCTCTGACTAATCCCTTTCATTTATTCGTATGGTTCTGGTTATTCTAGTCGTATGCCGATTTACCTGTAAGTATAAAGTTCTACACAAACATAACTATTTGTATTTATTTGTAAATTGAATTTTGCGAATTGCTTTTTTTTTTATATAAATAAATATCCCTGGACATTCCACACAGCGTCATCTAGTCCCAAGCTAAGCAATTATGGTAACCAAATGACTGATATACTACAATAACTTTTTTTGTAAATACATACATACATAGAAAAACAACCAGACCCGGAAGAAATATTAGCATATAATTTTTTATATTGCGTATGTTGTTTTATCCCCGAACTCATTATGCGGTTCTCGGTAACAGCGTTACTTTGAATTGATATGTTTATTGAAATACGAAATAGAGAGAAATAACACGTAATCGGATTTTACGATTGAAAGCTCCTGAGAAAAACAAACTCGATGCAAAGAGTCGTTTGTGGATCAGCGGGATCACAAACCGAAACACCTTGACAACCTCTGTGGCGCAGTGGGCAAATACAGTAGATAAGAGGCAAAATTAACTGACTAACTCTGGAATATTAGGCTGTGTAAAGGCCTCCGTTGTAGCAAAACGACTTTAAAAGCCTGGACCGAAAAATAATATTATTTAATATCCGTATGTGTCAAAGGACTTACATTTACATCCCATTAAATTATAACTATAAAAGCCGTGTTGGTCAAGTGGATTAGTACCTCGACTTTCTATCCGAAGGTCGTGGATTCGAATCCGGCCCAATGAACTTTTCGCATCGAAAAATGTTTATGCTCTTTAACACGAGCTTATAACGGTGAAGGAAAACATCGTGAGGAAACCAGTTAGCTCTCTAATAGCGTCGATGGGCTTGCAACCTGTCACGTATGGAAAGTTAACTTCTGCAAAAAGTGGCCATGTACCAAATAATGTATGTATTTGGACATACCTCTAACTACCCCCTTAGAAATCTTCAAAAAGATAAAATAAATTGCCTAATGATCTGAAAGAAATGTCTACCGCTCCCGGGATACAGTCATGATCATATTTCATTTTTTTTTTAATTATAAACGCGAAAGTTTGCATGGATGTACAAAGTATTTGTTTGTACACTTTCAAAAACTACTGAACGGATTTGGCTGTGGAATAACACATAGGTTACTTCTTTATCCGGGTTAGTACTACGCGAGCGAAGCCGCGGATGGAAGCATGTAATAACGTATTTCGGCATTTCCCTAAAACAAAAATCTGTCAAAAATGTAAAACGAATATTCTATCCGAATGACAAATTGAATTTCGCAAAGGACGTGCCTCACTGAGAGCCACTGGACTAAGCCAATCGAAATAAGGGTGTGTGCACGCTCAGAAGCAAAGAGTACAAATTGTGCCTATAATGTCGTAGTTGCTCATAAGCTATAGCAAAGAAAGAAAGAAAGAAAGAAAAATCATTTATTCTTGTAGGACCACAAGGATCACTTAAGTTTCGTTTTACATGCTAGGTGATTCTAATGCCTGTTCCAACGCGACTCCCTACACCAGGGAAAGAATCAGGCAAGAACCTGGTGGTGTGGGCCTAGCTTTTTTTTAAAAGCGATTCCTTAACAATCTAAATTATTCTAAATAGTCAAGCCAATAGCCTTTACTTAAGATCTTGGTATAACACTCTGAACGTGCATCAATTTAGTTTGATCAAGTATCTTGTGATGTGTTCAACGCTGAGTGGATGGATTTATAGATATTACAAATTAATTTTAGATAAACATTTGGCTGAGTGAGCTATCCACTAGTTGGCCTTTCTTTTGGTTAAGACCATTTAAGCTCAAGCCTTCTCTACCTCAACAAAGACAAGGTCCACTGATGACTGCCATCAGTGGACCTTGAATTACTAAAGATCTTTGAGAATGCAAACTAATGCATAGCGTGTCACATACCTAACCTACAAAAGCCTATCCAATTTAGCAGTTTGTAGTGAGAATGTATAATATTAGTTGTAATCGCTACGCTACCCGCTCCGCTCGCCACCTTACCCGCATCACAAGAATGAAGTCTCATCATGGACGGACGTTGGTATTTGCATCAAATGCACACTTTTCACTTTGTGCTAGAAGAATGCTTGAAACTTGAATGTTATTGTGATAATTTCTCGTTTGAGCTCGGTTATAAAATGCATGCTAAGATACTCTTGCTTTTGTACAAGGATTTTAAAAATGTGAACAGAAATTTCTTATGAGTTTAGTTATATAGATAATAAGAGTGTATGTAGATTACTTTGTGAGAAAATATTGGTAAAGTTGAATAGGTTTTTATTAGAAACTCTATTAGAGAAGAATTTTCAGAAAAATACAATGTATGTTGAGAATAATAGTGCAAGAAATATAAAAATTGCTACAAAGGAAGTGTACTGAGAAAATACGAGGTACATAAATTAGGTATTGATAAAAGAAGGTGAGTTTGTAAAATGTTGTTTTGCTTCCCAGGTTCAACAAAAGTTCTGCTCTTTTTCTTCTAAAATGATGAAGGTTTTGTTCCAAATGTTTTTGAAGGTATATCCTTATTATAACCAGGATATAAGCTATCCTGGTAACAAATTTCATTCAAATCCGTTCATCCGTTTGAGCGTGAAGTAAAAAACATTCACACTTACATTCACACACACAAACTTCCACTTTTATAATACCTACTAGCATGATGATTGTGATTTACAACAAACAAGACGAGGCAACATTTTGGCTCCATATCGATAGCTACCCATTTTATAATATGCAAGTTTTGTGCTTAGGAAAATGTAGCTTTATTTTAAATATTAAAATGTGAATTTTTGGATTTTTGAATAAATATACCTAGTTGGCCTGAATAAATGATTTGTCTCACTTTCAAAACTATCGTGAGTTGTATTAGACATTATAATAGCACACGGGAAATTACTCACGTAAAATTATCGTCGATTTAGATACGTGATAATTATACGTGAGTAATTTCTCGTGTGATATTAAAATGATTTGTCGATAAAAACAAGTTGATCTTAATCGACTCTTATATCCCACCAAGATCTTTCATCCAAAAGTAACTTATTCAATCAAATCATAGGTTTGCCCTTTGTATACTCTGTGATCTTGCAGAAAATTACTATTCTGTATGCAGTACTCAAGAAAGCTGCTGAATTTTTCACAATATTCAGTGCTACTTATTTTCAGTGTTTTCGAATGTGCTTCTTGGCATGTAAAAATTTACATTATACTGAACGAAAAATCTCGGAATTCTCGAGAATATTTTAGAATTTTTATATTGAAGCTAAAATAATTTCATCTTTATTAACAGTCACATCGGAGCGACCGTCTTGAAACCATTTTCAACGGAAATATGAAAAAATATGAGTTTTTTTTAATATAACTATTAGAAAATGTTTGCACTTGAATCAATCTCATGTCAATAAAAATATATAGAAATTGAGTTATATTAATATTATTAGTTCATATTCCTAAACTTATGCTTCAAATCAAACTAACTAAACAGATCACCCGCGACCACGGTTGTTGCAACACAGCCAAAATTATAAAAGGCGATACGCGATAAAATCCTGTAAATTTCTATTTAAAAGTATAAACTAAACAAGTGCAAAATTTTTGGTTTTTTATTACTAGTACCAAGCTTTAACATTTGCTGTGAGTTTTTCAATAATTTCAAAATAATAAAAAATTACGAACGCAAAATACATCGTGACTATATAGTAAATAATATACAGTATGTTTCGATAAGCAAGGCGCCGTCGCGACGGGCAGCGCGGCGCCTAGACGCGACAAACAACCTAACCGACTGATAGGAACATAATACATAAAATCACGCCTAGTTCCTATGGGGGTAGGCAGAGACAGACCTCCAGATCCTGTAACACTGTTTTTACCTCATTCACTCTCGTTATATTCTTTACTAGTCAAACTAATAGCATAAAATGTAGATCAAAAAATGCCTAAAAATCTAAAACAATAACATGCTAGGTATCGCATCCTGGGAATACAGTCATTGTGATGATCATTATTTAATTTTTTAATGTGTGTGTAGAAAAGTATAAAACAAATTATATAATTGATACAAACTCTCTGGTTTAGTGTGCTTCTGACCTGAGGTCGTATGGGATCAACGAAAACTAAGTTTCATGACAATTTGCGGGTTCCTTTTATGTTGGTGAACTATTACGAATTCAGTGTCCACCAACATAAGCATCATAAAAGCGAGCAACATAAGTTGATCCCAAGTAAAGCCTTTGGCCTTTCTCCAAAATGTCACCAATTTGGTCTAAATATCTTCGCCTAGGTCTTCTGCAATTTTTGTGATTGTATGATCTTGGAATTTTAAAAGGGGATTTTGACACATTATTTTTCTAGGTTTCGCGGTTGGAACAGGCAATATAATCACTTAGCATGTAAAAAGTTTACGTTGTGAGGTACCTTGAGGTCCTACTGAAGTAAATGTATTTTCTTTCAATATCATTATAGCTAAATATATATAGAGAAACATATAAAATGATTATAAAATATATGCAAACGGGTATTTATCACGAATTTTACCTTTAATATTCACCCGACGTTTCGACCGGATTGCACCAGCCGTGGTCGCGGGAAGACTGAAGTATTGGAGGTAATCCGGTCGAAACGTCGGGTGAATATTAAAGGTAAAATTCGTGATAAATACCCGTTTGCATATGTTTTATAATGTGTTCTGATCGCGAAAGTTTAAAAAAGACAATATAAAATGCTCTCTCTAAAGTCTATTGTTTAAACTAAAAAAAAAGCCAAAGGTCCAGGGTCTAGCGTGAATGACAGGATCCTAAATAACTAACCCTTATCCTAGGACATTTAAAAACACAACAAGTACGAAAGTAAATGTACCCTTCACTGTCATTGACAAAGGTCCGAAATCTACATGTGTAACATATGTATAGGGAGCACTAAGATTACTCATCATTTCGATTAAGGAAGATGAAACTTCGTGTTAAAAGTTATCTGGCAGAGATAGATTCTAAACAATAAGACCACTATAATAGCACACGGGAAATTACTCACGTAAAATTATCGTCGACTTAGATACCGAAAATGTTTCGATTCTTCCGGAGAATCTTCATCTGGGTATGAGTGTGCTCACTCCTCGCGGTCGCATCTCACACACATGTGTGAGACGGTATCTAAATCGACGATAATTTTACGTGAGTAATTTCCCGTGTGCTATTATAATGTCTAATACAACTCACGATAGTTTTGAAAGTGAAATAAGACATTACAAGTGTAACTAAAAATTATTATTTTACATGTTACTAAAAGATGTGTACATTAAAAAAGTGCTCATTCATATATTTCATGTATGGAAAAGAAACCAAATCGTATATTAATTACTGAAAATCTTAACGATAATAAATTGGAAACAAACAGAAATAGAAATACCGAGCTGTAGACGATTCAAAGTAAAGTCAATGCTTTAATTGAATAAATACATTTCCACTTCTGAAATTAATTGCAAATAGTTAGCGCTAGATGTACCTACATAAACAGTTGTTGATGTTACCTTTTTACGTTTTATAATACATAAATGTGTCTAGTTTATGTATAAATTTGTAAAATTCGGTAAGAACGTGAAACAGAAAATATGAAGAGAACTTAAAATATCGAGAATAGTCATGTCCACCCAGTACAAATAAGTTTACGTACAGTGATGGATGGGACAGCCCTAGAGGTGAAATATTTAGTAGGGTTGCCGCGTTTCCAATAGAGTACATTGATTATTTGCCTCAAGGATAAACAAATTAGAGGAAACTAAGAAGCAAGATTTAATTGAACTTTGGGGTTAATTTTATTTGAATTAATCACAGATCTTCGATCATAGATAACTCGATCTCTTTTAGGTTAATTATTTTGCCTTGGACATTTTTAGTTGGTTTAGATAGGATTTTAAAATTTTTACTTACTAATTTATTGAACAAAATTCATTTAGAGCGATCTCTTCCAGTTTTCCATAAATGTTACTTTACTTAAACTATGAATTATTTTCAGTATTCATTCCATAGAACAGTAGTAGAACTAATTTATACTCGTAAACTGGCACTGGCTCATACGAACTCATTTACTCCCTCAATCTATAATCAAGGTGTAGGGAGTCGCGTTGGAACAGGCATTAGAATCACCTAGCATGTAAAACGATACTTAAGTGATCCTTGAGGTCCTACAAGAATAAATGATTTTTCTTTCTTTCTTTCTTTCTTTCAACGAATAAATAATTATATTTAATTAGAATAACATGTTAAGAATTACAAAACTCCTGTACATTGTATCTGTTGCCCTAAATTAACAAACTCATTTACCAACAAAATAAACAGAAACTTATAGCATTAACATTAGCAAATACTATCAATATATATTTCATCAAAGACGATTAATATCTAGAAGACAGACAAAGGCCATACACAAAATCGTAACCCTGACCAGATAGCCTGGAAACTTTAAAACATCAATTTTATCCAAGAAATTTCAATACTTAGTAGTAGGTAGCAACAATATTCAATATAAAATTTTTTTAGGTAATTTTAACTAGAAAGTAATTGAAATTTCTTGGATAAAATTGATGTTTTAAAGTTTCCAGGCTATCTGGTACTGCGGGATCAGGGTTACGATTTTGTGTATGGCCTTTGTCTGTCTTCTAGATATTAATCGTCTTTGCGTTCATTTTCATTTCCGAATAAACATTTCAGAATGAACAAACAAATCTGGTATTTCGATTAGAGTATTGATTCGCATCAATGTTTCACGTCTGCTCTGCTCAAATATTAACGGTAGGGCTGGCGAATGTTCTAGCCAGTTATGTTAACTGAAATTATCTCCTAAGGTATTAAAAAGGTCTTGTAAGGAAAATATTCTCGAACAAAGAAACACACAGGAACAAAAAATAAAATACTTAAAATATTCTACATTTAATTCAACTTAAAAAAACAAATTCAGTAAAAAAACATTTCAATTTTTTTTCGTATGAAAGGGTTTTCATTTACACCAAATAGCCCCAATAGTGGCTTGGCCATTTCATTACTTACAGGGGCGTAAAGTGAACAATTTATTCATTGTTAATTAATTTTTAATCGAGTTCAAAAAAGGAGAAAGTTCTATGATAATAATAAAAAAAAAAAAATTATGTTTGTTCACCGATTATTTCGCCAATAGTGAACGGATTTTAAAAATGCTTTTAAAAACTATCGATAACGTAATAGAATCCTCTCTAACTTTAAAGTCGGTTTGTTCTTGTGATGGGTTTTTATTTAAATGGATATTTAGATGTTTATTACTTTTTAACGCAAAAACTACTGAACGGATTTGTCATAATCTTTGAATATACAACGTGATTCATAATTGGTATGTTATCCCGAAAAGGGGTCATTCACCTCATCAGTGTGAACAACATTAAATGTTGTTTGTAATTTTGTTCTACGACTTTTTGAATTTCGATGTTTTTCATTGAAGAAATGACTAGCAAAGTTTCCAGTATACAGTATACAGTTTAATTGTTCCGGAATCACACCATAGGCTAGTTTAAAATTGGGTAGCCGCTGGTAGATACTGGTATGATAAAATATTTTTAAATATCTGCGACTTAAACATAAAATAACATGCAAACATTCTACCTTGCAGAGAAGCGTGCGTGACTTTAGAAGGTTAATTGGCGGCAAAATACGTAACCGTAGGGAACAAACACATGACGTGTGACAGCTGTCAATTCTCTAGGCTATTTAAAAATGCATGCTATAAATATTACGGTTTTTAAATAGGTAGATAAGTTTGTTTACGACATGCAAAAGCTCAAAATTAACTAATTACCTACCTTATTGTAATTACGCGGTAGGTTTTATCTTAGTTTGGATAGTTCGTGACCACGGTATTTGTTGGGTAGTCAAGGGTACGTCCACTTGGATTTTTTCATAATTATTTTTAAATATGCAAGGGAAAGTAACATCGAAACATACAGACTTACTTTTTGCAACAGATAACTTCCCCGAAAAAATTAAAAGAACTAAGGCATTTTCTCGACTCGACTGAAGAATTCTAGAAAATTATATTTTATTAAAACCTCTTTCCCATCAATAAAACACACTCTATCCTCAACTTGTGAGCGGCGATCCCTTTCCCGCCTTTTTACAGTCGTTTATCAAAGCTGTCAAATCCAGATTCGATATTTAAATAAAATGGCGGACGTTCGATTTGTCAAAGTAAATATGACAGTCATTGTGTTAGTTTTATTGGTGGGTTATTCAGTTTTGTAAATGTATTTTTGCACGAAAACAAGAGTAAATTCAAAATTAAGTATTTTATAAACTTTTTGGGTGAGACGGCATTTAAACATTTTTTTTTAATATAATAATTACTTATATGCTTGATAATTAGGTATCTTAATAGGATATGGTAGTCTCTAAAAATACAAAATAAAAAAAGTAAACATTGTGTTTGGCAAAGTAAAAAACTCATATTTTAAATTTCGTTATTTATTTATTAATGGCAAGTGGCAAGTGGCAAGTGGCAAATATAAAAACGAAGTGGATTACATCACCTGTTCCCACAGACAAGTTGTCACAGATGTCTCTGTCCTTGCACGTTTTAAAACTGGGAGTGACCATAGGATGGTCAGGGCAACATTTAAATTTAACCTTAAGAAAGAAAGGACCAAATTGACCTGCACTCAGCAGAGGTACGAAAAACCAGAGATTGCTCTCCTTCAAGACAAATTCCGAGAGGACCTACAGAATCAGTTTGAAGGGCTTGATGAGAAGAATTTTGATGTTGATCAAATCAACCAATTATTATGTAACGCAATCTCCGAAACTACTAAAAATCATATAGGCAAAGCAAGACTAAATGTAAACAAATTTTCTTATGAAACTCTAAATTTAATAGAAAAGAGAAGAGAAATGAGGCAGAATACAGAAACAGACCACAAATTAATATTGGATGTAAATAAAAAGGTACATAGATTAATAAGGAGAGATTTAAGAAAATTTAACACGAACATTATAATTAAAACCATTGAAAGATATAAAGGTCCAAAAGTATTTCAAAGAAAAATAAAAACTGGTTCAAAACAACTGATTAAACTTACAGATTATAGGAATGGTAGTTTAGTGACAGATAGGGATAAAATGTTAAAAGTGGTGGAAAGTTTTTACAGTGACCTATACGCAACTCAAGTTGATGATGCTCAGACGCAGGATTTCGAGCAAAGGGCTCCAACTGATCCAACTGGAGATTTTGAAGACCTTCCTTCAATATTACCACAAGAAATAGAGCACGTGCTCAAACAAATGAAGAGTGAAAAATCTCCAGGTGAAGATGGGATCACAATTGAGATTCTTCGTGCTGGAGGACAAGCAGTTGTGGATGTGCTAGTAACACTATTTAATAAAGTTCTTTTTGAAAGCCGCACACCTGAACTCTGGAAGAATGCGCTTGTCACTATAATTCACAAAAAAGGTGATACATCTAAGTTAGGAAATTATAGGCCTATTAGTTTACTGTCCCAACTCTACAAGGTGTTCGCTAAAGTCATCTGTAATCGTTTCACGCGCTTGCTTGACGACTATCAACCCGTCGAACAGGCTGGTTTCCGTAGTGGTTACTCCACCATAGATCACATACATACTGTCAAGCAGTTGATGGAGAAGAGTCAGGAGTACAACCGGCCCCTATGCATGGCGTTTGTCGATTACGAAAAAGCTTTCGACAGCATAGAGCATTGGGCTGTGTTTAACTCACTCCGTCGCTGCAATATTGACAGTCGCTACGTGAACCTGCTACGGGAACTATATGCCTCAGCTACCATGCAAGTACGATTACACAGTCTAACTAACCCTATATCCATCAAGAGGGGGGTGAGACAGGGAGACACCATATCACCCAAGCTCTTTACGGCTGTCTTGGAGGATATCGTAAAAACGCTTGCATGGGACAATTTAGGAATTAAGATAAATGGTGTTTTTCTGTCTCATCTTAGATTCGCAGATGACTTGGTATTATTCGCTGAGAATCTGGATAATCTTCAACAGATGTTAAGAGATTTGAACGGAGCATCTCAGAAGGTCGGCTTAAAGATGAACATGACCAAAACAAAAGTTATGTCAAACATTTCCGGGCCCTCGATTTCTAATATTACTATTGGAAACGAGAACTTGGAGATGGTTGATTCATATGTGTACCTTGGTCATGTTCTATCTTTTGGGAAGGAATTGCAGACCAAGGAGATATCCAGGCGAATTCAATTGGGATGGGCAGCATTTAGCAGATTAGATGATATTTTGAAATCGTCCTCTATACCGCAGTGTCTAAAGACCCGTCTTTATAACCAATGTGTTCTGCCCACGATGACTTATGGAGCCGAGACATGGACGCTCACGAAGGAGACTGTGTACCGAATGCGAGTAGCACAAAGGGCCATGGAGCGTGCCATGCTCGGCATTACACTTCTAGATCGAGTTCCCAATATCGAAATTCGCAAGCTAACGAAAGTCTTCGAATAGACGTAAGTAAGCGAATATTGGGGCTCAAGTGGAGTTGGGCAGGACACTTGGCCAGACGAGGTGACGACAGGTGGAGTAGAGTGATTACCGAGTGGTGCCCCCGGGAGGGTTATAGAAAAGTAGGTCGTCCGCCCGCTCGATGGGTCGACGACATTGTCAAATCAGCAGGTCGTACATGGTTTAGACTGGCACAGAATAGGGGAGGTTGGCACAAGCGAAGAGAGGCCTATGCCCAGCAGTGGGATGAGACGGGCTGCACGTGATGATTTATTAATGCATACTTTGTCGCTACTATGATTATGAAAAACTTCGCTTGTACTAAGAATTTGCACCTGATAATTCGAATTGCCATGCTCAAGTCTAAGGCCGGTATTCAGAGACCTGACTCAAGCGTCGATTTGAACTCGGTTCAGCGGAACTCTGCTTAAGCATTGATTCGTTGCTTAAGTATCGTTTGTATTCAAGAACGTTGCTTGAGTAAATGCTCAGCTAAATCGAGTTTCAAGTGTCGATTCCTTTTTGTTTATGAATTCAGTCTGTTCTCATTTACATTTTTGATTTATTTTGTACTTCCATTTCGTTATACGCAGAAATTCAAAATGCCTGGATGAAAAATTAATGGCGACTCTCGAAAGTGAAGTAAAAATAACGTGTAACGGAACGACTTTAGAAAACTGACAAATTCATTCATTCATACGTCAGTCGTCAAGCAAGTCAATCAAATTTCAACAATCGCAAATCGCGGGATGAAAATGTGAAATCAATGAATTTATTATTACGCTTTGACCAAAGACAGGTAATACTGCTTGGTTATCGGCGGTAGTGCTTCTTGCCCTGGTCTGATGCATTATGTAGTGTTTGTAGACACAAACGTTGTGGAAGATAGCACCAGCACTCGTTGAAGATGACGAGACACGAAGGATCTCTCTCAACAAGCTTAGCCTGGACATGATCTAACGATTAGCTGTTTCCCGTGACTCCTATAAACTTTATTTAATACGTTTTAAATAAGTGTGTGTAAAATATTAAATAAAAACATTATGGTAGTTTTGTCAATATATTTTTTATTTTACCCCAGCCAAACCAAATGTGTTTAGGTTATGTACGTAGGTAGAATTTTCGACATAAATAAAGTAGGTAAGTAATCCTTATGAGTACCTACCTACCAAGACTAAACTAATAGTATTCTTTTATCTGTGCTAATACTAACTATAAATTCACAAGTCCTTATAACATTTGTCTGTATGAAACAGAAACAAGGTCCCCATGCATATTTTGAAGTCTTGTCTTGTGTGTCCGTTATTCTAGCATGCTTAGATGACCTCGAAAATACAACGAATCGAATATATTATCCATTTTTACTGAAAACAAAACAAAAATGCTATCTGAGTAAATGCTCAAGCGTGGTCCAGACCACTCTCAAGCATTTACTCAGATTCCTTTGAAAAATGTCAAACTCAAGCATCGATTTCATTTGATTGAGGTTTTTGAATAAGGAATTACTCAGGTGAACTCGACTCAGCTGAACTCGACTCAGCTGAACTCTGATCAGCAAAACTACTCTCAAGTAACGTTCTTGAATAAGAAACGATACTTAAATCGACGCTCAAGCACAGATCGACGCTTGAGTAAGGTCTCTGAATACAGGCCTAATTGAGCTACCACACAAACAACGCCGACGTCACGCGCGAGCGTACTTCACCCGTAAAAATAAGATTAAACTATTCAACAAAAGATATTTTCGCAATCCAAGAAACGCTAAAAAAGTCCCAAATATACGGTTCTCACACAAAAACTAAAAGCCTTATGAAATAGTGGAGGCAGCACTATTGTAATAGTATCAAAATATTACTACTTAGTAACTAGTAACGCCATTTATACTCTGTTGTGTAAAAACCTTTTTCTTACGTCAAATACAGTCTGTTGCGAACTGCTAACGTGTCTTTATAGGTTATGGGCAAATTTCCCGATTTATCAGTCATTTTATAGTATAAAATAGATAAATTGTGTACGTTGTTTCGCGGAAACATGACTACGAACTATATTGCGAGTGTGCCGAAGTTAAAAGGCAGAGAGAATTACGATGAATGGTGTTTCGCGGCTGAAAATTTGTTGGTACTAGAAGGAATGGAGAAGTATATCAAACCTAGTGCAGACTTCGAAATTAAGCCAGTGGACGACTCCAAAACGAAGGCAAAGCTAATTTTGACCATCGATCCAGCATTGTACGTGCATATAAAGAATACCAAGAGCTCGGCAGAATTATGGACTAAACTGAAGACCATGTTCGATGACTCCGGTTTCTCAAGAAAAATAACCTTACTTCGACATTTGATTTCAATAAGACTTGAAAATTGTGACTCGATGACTACCTATGTCACACAAATGATCGAAACAGCTCAAAGGTTAAATGGCACTGGATTTACAATAACAGATGAATGGGTCGGATCATTATTATTAGCAGGTTTGACCGATCGCTATTCTCCAATGATAATGGCAATAGAACATTCTGGAATTTCGATAAGTGCAGATACCATAAAGTCGAAGTTACTCGACATGGAAGTAACCAGTGATTTTGAAGGTGCAGCTGGCGGTACGGCGGCATTTGCAGCGAGAAATAAATTTAATTCAAGCAGCAGTAAGCCAAAGAAATATGGCAGTTATCCAATGTCAAACAAAAAGACCGCGGTAGATACACCAACAAAAACAATCACTTGTTACAAATGTAAAGAAGATGGGCATTATCGAAATCAGTGTCCAATGTTGAAGAAAAACACTAATAAATGCGTGTTTAACGTTGTTTTCCTAAACGGAAAGTATAACAAGAACGAATGGTACGTTGACTCCGGCGCAAGTGCACACATGACAGCAAATCAAGCTTGGGTAAAGAACATGAATACAACCCCATGTATACCAGAAATTGTTGTAGCAAATGAATCAAAAGTGCCAGTTGTTTGTTCCGGAGAAGTAGACATTATTTCAGAAATTGGATGCAATATAACAGTTAGAGATGTGTTGTGTGTGCCTAGCCTGACAACCAACTTATTGTCGGTTAGTGAGCTCATACAGAATGGCAATCATGTGATATTTACAAAGAAAAACTGTTATATTCGAGACAAGAACAATGTTTTGGTGGCAACTGCTGATTTATCAGATGGTGTTTATAAGTTGAGATTACAATCACAAAGTTGTATGTTGGCTACTTCAGTCAGTGCAAAGTTATGGCACAGAAGACTGGCACATATTAACAGTCAAGACATGCATAGAATGAGAAATGGTATTGTTGATGGTTTGTCTTACGATAACTCACTTGACATAACCAAATCACAATGTATTACTTGTTGTGAGGGAAAGCAAATGCGATTACCATTTTCTCATGTTGGTGAGCGAAGTACAGAAACTTTACACAGAATTCACACTGATGTTTGTGGCCCGATGGAAACAAGTTCTTTGAGTGGTGCTCGATATTTCCTGTTATTTGTCGATGATTATAGTCGCATGACTTTCATTTATTTTCTGAAGCATAAGAATGAAGCTTTGAACAGATTTAAAGAGTTCAAATCATTGGTTGAGAATCAACAGAGTAAGAAAATTAAGATTATGAGGTCAGACAATGGACTAGAATTTTGCAATAAGGAATTTGAAGGTTATTTGAAGCAAGCTGGCATTATACACCAGAAAACAAATTGTTATACCCCGGAGCAAAATGGACTTTGTGAAAGGAGTAATCGTACAGTTGTTGAGAAAGCCAAGTGTTTATTATATGATGCAAATTTAGACAAGAAATTTTGGGCGGAAGCAGCTAATACTGCTGTGTACTTGAAAAATAGATCAATTGCATCAGGATTGGATAAAACACCATATGAGTTGTGGTATGGATCTAAACCAGACTTGAGTCACCTACGTTTGTTTGGCAGCAAAATTATGGTGCATGTACCCAAACAGAAACGTTTGAAATGGGACAAGAAAGCTACACAGCATATCCTAGTTGGATATGGTGATGGTGTTAAAGGTTATCGTGTGTATAATCCTGCAAAGAATGCTGTAATGATCAGTAGAGATATAATAGTGATGGAAGATGAAACACCTGTCAAGAAAGTCAGTGAGGAGTCAGCTATTTGGATATCTAACGAAGAAAATCCTACAGACAATGTAGTGGAGGAAAGTAAAGATCCAGTGGAGGAGAGCAGAGATTCAGTGGGGGATCTATCTAAGAATACTTCAGTAACTGATTTTTTAGATTGCTCTTCAGGTTCTTCATTATATACTGATGACAATGAAACACTGACTGAAATAAACACAGAAGATGTTCCAGAACAAGCAGTCGAGTCAGAATCAATACCTGAGCAAGTGCCAGAAGTGTCCGGCAAGCGTCAGAGAAGGAAGCCTGAGCGCTATGGTATTACTAACATATGTGTATCCAGTACTGTTCCAGCATCTGAGGAGATTGAGTTCTCAGAGGCTCTCGAGGGGCCTGAGGGGGAGCAGTGGAAGCAGGCAATGTCTGATGAATTGCAGTCATTTGAGGACAGTGATGCATGGGAGCTTGTGGACCATCCAGGTGATGTGACAATAGTGAAGTGCAGGTGGGTGCTAAATAAAAAGTATGATTTTGAAAACAATGTACGGTATAGAGCTCGATTAGTGGCAAAAGGTTTCTCGCAGAAACCTGGTGTTGATTATACAGATACTTTTTCACCGGTAGTGCGGCATTCTACTCTTAGGTTGTTGTTTGCACTTAGTGTTCAAATGAAAATGAGTATAACACATCTAGATGTAACCACTGCTTTCCTTAATGGTTTTTTGAAAGAAAATATTTATATGTCATTACCTGAAGGTTTTGTAAACAAAAGTGGGGGAAAAGTATTGAAATTAAAGAAAGCCATTTATGGGTTAAAACAGTCTTCTCTGGCATGGTATGAAAGAGTTAAAGAAGTTTTGAATAAATTAGATTTCAAAAATAGTCAATATGAACCATGTTTGTTTACAAAAATAAATGCTAAAGTTAAAGTTATAGTAGCTCTTTATGTGGATGATTTTTTGATTTTTTCAAACAATGATTTTGAAATGAATAAATTGAAAAGTGTATTAGGTTCAGAATTTAAATTAAAAGACTTAGGACCTGTAAGACAATATTTAGGCATGAGAATAAATTTGGATAAAAATAAAAATGTTATTACTGTAGATCAACAACAATATATTGAACAGTTGGTGTCTAAATTTCAAATGTCTGATTGTAAAACACAAAGTACTCCTATTGAGCCTAAATTGAATTTAGATAAGTCATCTAATAAATGTTTACCTGATGTTCCTTATCAAAAACTTATTGGAAGTCTGATGTATCTGGCAGTATTAACAAGACCAGATATTGCATACTGTGTTAGCTATCTCAGTCAATTTAATAGTTGTTATAGTCACATACATTGGAATTATGGTAAACGTGTATTAAGATATTTGCAGCATACTAAAAATTATTGTCTAAAATATACTAATAATAGCAATAGTAATTTACAAGGATTTGTGGACAGTGATTGGGCAAGTGATGCTCTAGATAGGAAATCCTACACTGGATTTTGCTTTATGTTGTCAGGGTCTGCCATTTCCTGGCAAAGCAGAAAGCAGAAAACTGTTTCATTATCCAGTACTGAGGCGGAATACACTGCTCTTTCTGAAGCTTCAAGAGAAGCTATTTATCTGAGAAATTTAATGCATGAAATTACTGATGTATTTAATGTAATTGATTTGTGTTGTGATAATCAAAGTGCATTGAAGTTAGCCTTGAGTAGTCAGAGTCATAATAGGTCAAAGCATATAGATGTGCGTTGTCATTATATTAGAGATGTTGTAAAGAACAATTTTGTAAAAGTTAGGTACATTCCTACTGAAGAAATGCCTGCAGATATTTTAACAAAAGGTCTCTGTCACCTGAAACATTATAAGTTTATGAAGTTACTTGGCATTGTTTCTATGTAGGTAATTATGTGTACTTAGGTTATTTTGTTAAGTGGGGGTATTGTAATAGTATCAAAATATTACTACTTAGTAACTAGTAACGCCATTTATACTCTGTTGTGTAAAAACCTTTTTCTTACGTCAAATACAGTCTGTTGCGAACTGCTAACGTGTCTTTATAAGCACAATAGGTCTCTCAAAAGGATTTCTTCATAAAAGCGTTGATTGCGGCTCTCAGCGATAAAGATTTAGTTCTCTTAGCTTTTAGCGCAGACATTCGATTTTATTGTGGAGCATAGAGTACGCTTATTGAGGAAATATTATTGGATTAGCTGTGGGTAAGTATGTACTATCAGCAACAGTTTTTTGGTGTGCGGTGAGAGACGTTTTCAAAAAAATTATTAAATGGTATTTTAAGTTTTAGTGCCTCGTAACTCGAAGGTCCCGTTAAAAGACTGGTCTTGCCTTTTTTGTCGCTATGAAACAACAAAGACTTTAAAAAATTGAATGAAACAAAAATCCATTGATGCAAGGCCAGGATTTGGGTTTGAACCCACGATATTGGGATCGAAAGTCGGAATACATCCCGCTAAGGAACGGCTCCAACAATTTCCAGATTAATACATTTTATATAAATAAATAAATAAATAAATAAATATCCTTGGACATTACACACGGCGTCATCAATACTTACCTACCTCATTATGCATAGGGTAAACCCAGGATAGATGCCTCAATAGGATAGATGCCTCGTTTTCAAAAAACACAACTTCCCGAAATTGCACATACTAATTAATAGGTTAAATAAGGAGCGTACGTGCCACACTCCTCAGGCCCAAAAGGCAGTTGAGCAGAGTATACTTGGTTTTCTTGTGTGTGCGATTATCTGCGCGGCGAACGCAGGATAACGCGTCAAAGTTTTAAACATGAGTATTCAGTGTTGCATAACTTTTAATGTGGTCATAAATTCTCTTAATTTTTTTTTTATGTTAATACTCTGGTACTTTGAGTACATACCTAGATGTCAATACCCACTCTATTGTATTTAGTTAGTTCTTAATTTAGAAAGGCACCTATCCGTATCAAAAAGGATAGTTGCCCCAAATTTTTCGGGGGATAGGTGCCCTTGAGAAAATCTATCCCCTAATACTCTAAACATGTGCAGTGTTTGTTGAAAAACATAACTATGTTGTATTATACGTCGGAAAAATTTTGTTGTGTTAGTAGGTACATACATTTTAAAGTAATAATCTTATATGTACATATTTGTATACAATACCTAATGTTTGTAGGTGAACCATGCCACGAAAGTACAAAAGATAGGCAGGAGTAATTTTATGGACTTCAGAACAGCTGATACCTAATTCAAAGTCAAATTTGACAGACAGAAACATTATTCTATAGGAATGCTCAAATAAAAATTGTATTTTACATTATGTTGATTCTATAGGGCATCTATCCTCCTTAGCATTTTTATAGTGGGGCATCTATCCATATAGGTAGGCAACTATCCCCAAAAAAAAGGTTTTGCGAAAACTCAATTTCTGCACAATCAGTAATTATTAGGACTACAAAAATAACGCGTAATGCAAGATAAAATATTTAACTAGCTATATTCATAGGAATTATTTATGGTAAATTAATAGTTTAAAAATTACGAGGCTCTTTCAAAAAGTGGGGCATCTATCCTGGGTTTACCCTAATGGACTAAATCTGTTGCAGTCGTTTTTCGTTGACATGAGTACTCTCATGTCATCAAGGAGTAACATTAAAGTCTTGCTAAATTTTTAAATTATTATAAAGGGAATATTATGTGTCTTTCAATCATTTTAAGTTTAATTATCTTGACTGTTCAAGTGTTCAGTTAGCCGGGTGAATTCATTCAAAGAAAAACCATAACGTTCATTTTAGCGTCTCGCAATCAATTCCCAAAGTTGACTCATCGATAAGTAATCAATTGAGTCGAGTTTCAGAACTTGTATTAAATTCATCGCGATATTATCTGCGTTTCAATAAATCAAATTATACGCCACGTTTGGTTGTTGATTGTATTGTCGCTAGGTTTATGTAAATTGGGATAATTTCGTTCTGGATTAACTGGGCGTGAAAGGATTTCGTAAATGATACTTATAAAATATTTACTTAGTTATAGTTAGTCAAACTCTGTTTATATTAAGTACTAGTAGACCCGTGCGGCTTCGTTTGCGTGTTGTACACTCTACTTTCTATAAAAACTTTGACACCCCGAGTTTCTATCTAATTAAACTTTAAAACGCGCGGTAAATGGCGTCTATTTTTTAATTTAGATCTCTGGCGATAAATAGGTAAAAGCTGCATTCAATTCCATGCGGTAGTTTTTGCGTGATGCGGGAACAAACATCCATACAGACAGACAGACAAAAATTTTAAAAACTATTTATTGGCTTCTGTTGCTCTCATAAAGACCCCCTTTAATATTAGTACCCCACCCTTTTCGCACATCTCTGTCACCACATTCCAAAATAAATTAAGAGAATGTTCTGTGTGATTTATATTTCAACCGCGACCGCATCCATTTGTTGCTCTGTCCTGATTTATTTCACTAACGATAGATAAATGCATCGATGGATTTCACTCAGCAGTAATTATCGGCTAAAATCCCTGTGGCTTTGTACCATTTATTTATTTAATGATAAATAATGGCGAAATAACCAAAACGCATACAGTAGCTATTGACAGTATTATTGGACATTTAAACAAATCAAAACAAGCGTCTATTTAAAACAGAATTTCGGTATCGGTGTTTTAAAACAATATAAATAAGTACCAAAACCATTCAACCATCAACGCATCAACAATCAACATTTACACAACATACCATTTGCAATTTTACCTGTACCATAATAAATAATAGTACTGTACTAACAATGAATGCGATTGTAGAAAGTAATTATTTTAGCTCATTATCCGTCCATTTTGGAAAAGCAAAATAAACACATTCCGAATGTGCATGACTTGCAGGGCCAGAGGGTAAGGGGGGTACTAAGGGGAGGGATGTAATTAAATGAACTAATCCTTTGAACATGTTTTGCAATTAGTTGTTGGTTTTGTTGATATCCGAAACGTCGAAATAGGTAGGTATATAATGATTTAAAAAAATATGATTACGACTGTTGTCATTATGAACGAGTATAACATAATAATGTTATTTAAATCTGTTCAAGTCGCAAAACTTAAAAAATGTGTAGTAAAATTTAGTAATCTTTTCGTGCGTCAAATAAAACACGAAGTAGTGCAAGACGTCTTCATAAGAAATAAATCGCCACAAATTACCCCCCTACCCTTCCTACCCCCCCTCACCCTCCTGCGGCTAGAATTCCAATTACTTTTCGGGTTTCTTCGTCGCACCTCGGATTAACTTTAAGGAAAATGTTAAATTGCCTTCAGATTTTTGAGATGTAAAACAAATTGAAAGTTGAGATTGTATTTGTTTGGGATGGACAAGATCGTATCCTTCTTTGTTTTTTGTTACAGGACCGTAAGCTTGCTATTTAAAGTTTCGTGGCCAGTCTTTGGTGGGACGAATATTGGACAAATATGTATCTAAGTATTATATCAGTCATCTGGTTACCAGAGTTGTTCAGCTTGGGACTATATGACGCCATGTAAAATGTCCAAGAATATTTATCTTTCATTAATATTTCGAAAGAAGTGGAAAGAGATGGGGGAGACCTTTGCCCAGCAGTGGGACACATTATAGGTTATTAAAAAAAATATATATTATCGTGTGTGACGAATAAAGACTTGTCGAGTACGGAATAAACCACAATTTCAAGACGTGAATAATTATGTTAAGTCTAGGTTTGTGTATTTTGATAGCTAGGTATCTAGAGTTTCTGTTTTTTATAGTTATTATTATGACACATGTAATATTAGTAACAAATTAATGTGTGATGAATATAGAATAGAATAGAAAAAAGTTTATTTTGTGACTTAATAAAATAGAACAAAACATAAAATAACTCAATTTAAACACAAAATAGGTCGCTACTCAGCGTGTGCTGTATAGGTATGTACTTTTTATAATCAAATTTTGAAATACATTTATTTATATGTAAGTACGTAAACTACATACTTCTATTTATCTTTTCATTCTTTAAACTCTTATAAAACTCAAAAGCTTAAAACGAAAACTTTTTAAAATGAAACAAAAACTATCTCAGCTAATAGCTCAACGTTTTAAAAACTCATTACATGAATAATTTCCGTTAAAACTTTGAAAAACTTATTAAATAATTCTTGCGGGACCTCATTTTGTTCGTTGTATTTTAATTGACTTCAGAAATTAAATAATCGTCCATCAGTCTGATTGGCTCTCTGTCTTTTCGTATATTTTTATAAAAATTTCACTCTTGTATCAATTTCCTTTGGCTTTACTCAAATTATTTCCATTATTATATTGAAAGCTATAATTTCATCAAGAGTCGTTTTAGCCGAGTGGTAAGTTCCTCGACTTTCGTTTAGAAACTCAAACTTGTTGAAGAAAAACATCGCGGGGAAACCCGTAGCTTAGTCAGCCCCACACGTATTGGCCACTGTCTATCCTGTGGATATCGTCGACTAAGTTGAGAGGATGTTTTAGGGTCACTATAGTGTTCTGTTAAGTACCTACATAATTATTTACCTAAGTTCGTTTGAGCAAGTGGCCAACTCTGGTGTTTTTAGGCCGCTGAAAGGCCTACATCATAGCTTAACGACTTTACAAGCCGGGATCGACAACTGATACTCTTTATGTTAAGTGTAGGCAAATATTGCCCCCTGATTATATATCATCTAGTATGGATATAAAACTCTAAGTTTTTTAAACCCCCGAAACAATAAATAGGGGTGTTATAAGTTTGATCTGTCAGCTCTATTTTGTCAAAGAAAGAAACCGCTTGCTAATGGGTCCCATTTGGGTCAATTACAGTCAACGTGTTATATATAAACCTTGATTGCATGATAATATAATTATATAAAACAGTTCGTAAAAAACCCTGTGGAACCTTAATTCCTGGATATATTTTAAAACCACAAAGTTACAAAATTTTGTTTTTCTGTTGTCCGAAAAATTTTTGCTTGCGTGTGTCAACCTCGTACCTTTGTAAAGGACAAAAAAGGGTAAAACAAAATAACAGCGAAACAGGGCACAAGGGACCGACTTATTAATAATTATCGGTAAAATATCGGATCGCCGAATGGGTTAATTGGTTTTGAAATGCATAATAAATATACCTACGTTGAAATAATTCGCATATCTCTTTACTAACTCTTAGTAACTTACTTTTACTTAACTTTACTCTTCTTTACTTTTTTAGGCCTTTAGGCGGCCTAAAAACTCCGTCACCAGAGTTGGCCACTTGCTCATACGAACTTACTTACTTTACTAACTTTTAGCTACGATCGTCATAATGAAATTACTATGACCGCTAGAATGAATAAATAAATATAAATATCCTTGGACATTTCACACGGCGTCATCTAGTCCCAAGCTAAGCAACTTAATGCTGTGTTATGGTAACCAGATGACCGATATACTACATAGATACATTTTTTTTTGGAAATACATACATACTATAGATAGAAAAACATCCAGACCCGGAACAAATATCTGTAGAAGATACAAACATTTGTCCCGTGGCGAGGATCGAACCCGCAACCTCAGCGTCTCAGGCGGGCCTTCGCCCACTGTGCCACAGAGGTCGAGGTGCTAGAGATCCCAACCTTGAGGATAAATAAAGTTATAATCATTAACTTGCATGAATTGTTTTTATTTAAACAAATATATTACAAACTTTTGTAATTTATATTTAAAAATATTATCGGGACTTAATCGCGTATTGAAATCAATATTATTTAATTCAATACGCGATTAAGTCCCGATAATATTTTTAAATATGTTTTTATGTCACGATAGTTTAAAAAAAATGTAATTTATTACATACATTTATTTCAGAAACTAAACTCGTACATAACTAAATAAAAAACGGTAATAAAAAACGAAATAATTCAACTTAGTTATACTCATTTCGGGTATTATTTTTATCACTTTGTCAAAAATACCTTCGAAATTCCCAAGTAAGTAAATGAAGAAACATTATCCGCCGCCATTTTATTACATATTCGTTGTAATGTCTCGAGTTAGATGAGCTTGTGGCACTTAAGACTTGCCATTTTAAATTATGCTTTGTTACATTGACTCTTGGTTTAACATAGCTTGGCTTAGGTGTCAAATTGAAATAAAACTTGGAATTTTTAAATACATGGATGATAAATTACTAACATACCCTATAAATGTAATGTATTTCTGCTGTGTGGAATGTCCAACGATATTTCTATAATTGTTTACCTTTTAGCTCAGTTTGGACTAACCTGTGTCTTTCTCTTAATATTTACTACTAGTTGTTGCCCGCGGCTTCTCGTGGGATCCGAACAAAATGTAGCTTACGCCCTTTTCTAAGATCTTGTCTATGTTTTGTCATATGCAAACGGGTATTTTGATGCGGACTTTCTAAGTCGTTAATCTATAAGGCCTTTAGGCGGCCTAATAATGTAAGTCACATGCTAGTTCACAGATCGTTTTACAAACGCGAGGGTAGTGTGCATGTGTCACAGCTTGCCGACTGTCTTTTGTTCGCTTCGTTTGTATCGCGTTAATAACAAACGCGTAGTCAAAAGTCAATTAAATGCTTCTTCCATAATTTTTAATTACATAATAATATTATTATTATGTACTTACCTACTTAATTAAAAATTAATTGATTGAATATTTGCATGCCTGCATGGTAGAATGTAATTGGACATAATATTAGAATGTAAGACCTGTGATGTATCATATATTATATGATCAAACGAACTTACAAAGTGAAGTTCGATCGATATTATATGAGTACGCTTCATTCGAAGTTATAAAACAAGGTAGTATCGTTTCATGCTACTGGCAACTTCGCACATTTAAAAATAAAATAAAATAATTTCCTTCCTGCGGTGTGGCCTGCGACGGCTCGTCATTATATTTAGAGAAGAACCACAAAATTTTTCTTTGGGTATTGGGTGGGAGGGTGTATATAACTTCGAATGAAGCGTACTCATATAATATCGATCGAACTTCACTTTGTAAGTTCGTTTGATCATATATTATATTTCGTCGCTTCATTCTTCAGTTATAAAACAAGGTAGATGTTTAGAGATAAAATTTTGTGTAAGAAAAAGCAGGTTTTAGAACATAAAATTAGATAAGTTTAGAACAGGTTTTATACTTATTATTTTACATATTTACTAAATTCCTGTTTACAATCAATCACTCTAGTTATTTATGTAATAACATCGATCTTGCAAAGTTATTGTCTTGCATCTACTAGCTAGATGATCAAATTTTGCAAAAGACTGCGATGTATTAGTCCAACCAGCCGTTTATCTAATAGAATCCAACGAGAGACCAGAGGCGCGCGCCGCCGACGCATGCGGCGGCGTGCCGCGTGCTGTGCGCGAACGGCGTCACGTCAACGCCGCTTGTACCCAGCACCTGCTTAATCCATCTACTAATCGATTGGGCAGATGCAGGCTTATGTGGTCGCTTGTAGGTTAATATTATACGACTAAAAGCGTCAGATCTGATAGTATTTGTGGTAGGTATGTATGTAACCCTCTACTATAGTAGCGGGACATATTGCTCTATTTGCTTGAAAATAAGGTAAAAACAATACTGGTTACTCATGTTTTGATCACATCAGAATACCTATCTTAACGCCGGTGGGATCAACAAAATATTTTCTAATTTATCAAGGGGAGTGTTTGCACTCTATTTCCAGTACTTAATGCTAAAAAAAAAATGACAAATTTCTTGGCGATTTTTTCTAAGAGTAGATCCCTATTGGGTATCTAACCCGTGACATAGTTTTAAAACTATCTGTGGATCCCAAGCGGAGGTGTATCTCGGCACAGCTGGTCTGAGCTTGTAGACACCTTTGAGGAGGCGTTTCACCTGGTCATCGAAGGTTATTATTACTACCTAAGAGTAAAGATAGATCTGAACCATGACTGTTCAAATATCCGTAAGCTGGTCCGTTGTTAAACTATTCTGTTAGAAATAACATTACGTTTGGGAATGATCATACATAAGGATTTTGATTACGAGTATAACAGAACTGCCACCACAATTTAAAGGTTACATTGTACCGAATTAGAGTGTTTTTTGAAGAGATTTGAGGTAAAATATATAATGTCAGACCAAATTAGACTATTAAGCAGGGGAGACCAAGGCTGAAACAGCCAATTAGAGAATATTAGGATACCCTCAGCCTGATCTTTAATTATTTTTTGTATGCATTTCAAAACCACTGAAAACGGTGGAAATGCATACAAGTAGAGCCTTTTCCAGCTTATAGTAAATGCGTCAACCGTTATAGCGTCTGGGTCTGGCCTCCACGAGGCATAGCTTTAATATTTTGCGTTGGTGCGAGAAGCGAAAGATATCTCTGGTTCGCCAAAAGTTTTGATAATCCGATGCTGAAAGATACCATTAAATGTCCGGATTAACTTTTCTAGATTCCTGATCTGCTATGTTGTCTCTTGTTTTAATATATGAAGCGAACAGCCAGATGTTTTGCCTTTAGCATCACTGCCAAATGTTTTTGTTAAATCTGTCAGATGAGGGAATTGGATCCCTCCCATCCTAATAATGTAACTTATAGCAGTTGTGTAAAACGTTTTATACCAAGAAAAACAGCAAGTAACTCAAAATAATAGATATGGAAATTGATCTCACTATCTTTCCATCCACCGTTTACGCGCTTGTTCTAACAACATGCGCCCCAGTTCTAGTACCAGTTCTAGACGCATCTGTAAAAAATTCTATAACGAAATCAAGTTCAAGAGAGAGTGTGGTGTAATGAATATTTTTTAACCACCGTTTTAAATCTGGTAATAAGGAAACAACAGGTTTGAATTTATCTTCCTAGATTTGATGTTTTACAAGAGTTACAGAGTTACCCCCTTATGCATATTGGTTCAGTAAGCCTACTTTAGCTTTTTAGCTTGTTTAGCTACTAAAACGGATATTAAATCTGTTGCTATCTCTTTTCATTGACATAAGAGTAACAAGAAAAAAAACATTCTTTAAATCTATATTAAATTGTCAATTCTTTATGAATGAGACCATAAGTATTTTGCGTCGTTTGTTTGATGGCAGTGATATTGACATATTCACAGAGTTGTACATAAATCTAATTTTTTTTTTTTTTTTTACAACTTTTGTAAGAAAACTTTTATCTTATTAAATTTTTATCGAAATTGACCTCGAAACCTAAACAGTTAAGTAGCTTAAGAGTTTCTTTGGCACTTATCGTAACTATAACCTAGGCAGAGCCAATCGTCGAGATAAATTACGGATATGAATCCGCAATGTCTCAGAACCTACAACTTCTTTCCTATCTTTGTAAAAGTTCGAGGGGCCGAACATAGCCCATAAGCACTAAATACAAACGTAATTTTGTCAAATTCCTTGCGATCAGATGTAGATACAAGGACAAGTAAGTGTGCTTCTTTAAGAAAGATAGTTGCCATGAATCCATGGTTAGGTATCATTTTCGATGCAGTCCTATGGTCTTCCATTTTAAAATGGGCATTAGAAACTAATATAATTAGCTGTATAAGGTTTAGTATAAATCTATGGCCGCCATTAGGTTTTGGTGTCAAAAAAAAAAATATGTGACAAGAATTGATTCTTTGTGGTTTACATTTAGTAATGGCACCTAAGCCAAGGTTCTGGATGGCCAACCTCATTTCATTCTTTTCTTTGATTGAACTACAGTTATTACAATGATAACTTTGTTCTACCTTACGAATAAAAGGTATACTGTTACGAATAATATCCAAAATAACTTTATTATTAGTAATGCCAATCCAGCAATTTTAATAAAATTGTAATCTGCTGGCATGTACCTGCGTTACTGTATCGTAGGTAGGGGCATATGTTTGGTGTAGCTCGAGCTCGCCGACGGACGCGTGAACCGTCGCGTCGAACGACGTCGTTAGATGGGCTCGGCGGTACGGTTGTTGCGTTGTCGTCTTGTATGCAGCTGTCCGCCCCCCCCTCTTCTCAATGGCGGATAACGAGGGGGGTAGACCAGTTTTCCTGGTGTTGATAACGGCCAGCTAACGACTAAGTACCCGAAGAAGAAGGCTTCGGATTAGGAGTCTTTTTGATCTACAACCCTTGTTTTTCGATAACCTTTGAGGTTTTAAATTATTTCAGTTTGCTTCCAAAGAGGGTTTTATCTCTTTCATGCTCCTGTATTAAAGTCAGGAACGCTTTCTCCAATCCTGCTGTAGAGTGATAAGCTTGGTTCTGACTTGAGATTCGGTATAGGTAGTTTGTCAGTATACGACAGCCGTCAAATAATATTTTAACGGCTTGTACCTTATCATCGCTGGTAAGCAGTAGATTGCTTTTTTAATTTGCTGAATTTTTTTTTTTTTTTTTTTTTTTTGGTACTCACTAACTCAGACACGGCAGCGGATATTTCTAGGCTATTTTTAAGCATCATGCTAACCCATCGTGATAACCCGCAGTTAATCCTCCAGGGAAGCTTACAGACGCTGATTGTCAGACAGTATCACTTCACTTATTTTGAGCATCATGCTAACCCATCGTGATAACCCGCAGTTAATCCTCCAGGGAAGCTTACATACGCTGATTGACAGACAGTATCACTTCACTTATTTTGAGCATCATGCTAACCCATCGTGATAACCCGCAGTTAATCCTCCAGGGAAGCTTACAGACGCTTATTGTCAGACAGTATCAATTCACTTATTTTGAGCATCATGCTAACCCATCGTGATAACCCGCAGTTAATCCTCCAGGGAAGCTTACAGACGCTGATTGTCAGACAGTATCACTTCACTTAGGTATAACAAATTGTAAAAAACTCACCTGGGTTTTCATCGGAATCAAATGATGATGAATACACAATCACGCGAAGTATTTTCTTTACGAAGTTTCTTAATTTCTTTAGTGTAATATTCTAACTTTTCGTCGGCACTACGTTTCGTTCGGCATTTTATAAAATTTTTGCTTTACTAGCTAGAAGTAGTGCCGTACTAAGGTAAAAGCGTGTGCTTGTTGCCGCGCACGAAAAAATAATGACGAGCCGTCGCAGGCCACACCGCAGGAAGGAAATTATTTTATTTTATTTTTAAATGTGCGAAGTTGCCAGTAGCATGAAACGATACTACCTTGTTTTATAACTGAAGAATGAAGCGACGAAATATAATCTGGCAAATAAACGTATCTTATCTTATCTTGTCAAAAAAGTGGTGTAAATAGACTCTTAATGTCATTGACAAAGAAATGAAGACGGCAATTACGCGAGCATTCGTGTTATTTGTTTTGTTACTTCGCGGCAATACGTTTTGTGATAGGCTTGCGGTTTCTGTCAGGTTAATGTACCGTTTGAAATTAATATTCTTAATGTACCTTCTTATTAATTTGTAATTTTAACTGTATTTGGTCTTTAATTTTACTAGATGGTTTATACAATATCTGGAGATTTAGGTTTTGCAAAATCCTGCACCCTAGAGCTGCATTTCTGTTTATTACTCCAAAGATCTTTCAGATTCTTTATAATTTTTATCGGAGTACCTACACATACATACATACATACATAAGTACATAAAATCACGCCTCTTTCCCATGGAGGTAGGCAGAGACCACGGATCTCACACTTCTTTCGCCTCATTCACTCTCATTACATTCTTCATACACGCTCTCCGGTTTAGGCCCCTTCCCACTAACACCCGCTTTGTACCTACCTACACTCTTTCAAATAAAACAATAACATTCAAAATCGGTCTTTTATTAAAGAAATAATCAGTGAATATTAGTGCAACATAGAAACTGCTCTTTTTGTGAAGTCGGTTAAGAAGGACATTCTTCAAAACTCTCGCAAAAACCTTGATTTAATCCTTTAACAAACAGTGTTCGATTCCTATCGACTTACAAAAGGCGACTAATGACGCGGACCGGCTTCTGCAAAAAGATCTAAAATTCTTCCTACCACTTGAAGCAGATCTGCGATGCAAAATGGACCGTATTCTGCTTGTATTAGACTCAATATCGAGTAACTGGATGGTTTAAGCTACGCGATGTTCTTTTAGTGGCATTTAATAAAATTCAATCTTTAAGTTCAGAGTAAGTGGGACATCTGGAAGGGGAAGACCTAGGCGAATATTATTTGGACCAAATTGGTGACATTTTGGAGAAAGGCCAGGTCCGAAGTACCCTAAACCAGAGAGCGTCTATGAAGAATGTAATGAGAGTGAATGAGGCGAAAGAAGTGTGTCAGGATCGTAGCAAGTGGAGATCCGTGGTCTCTGCCTACCCCTATGGGAAAAAGGCGTGATTGTATGTATGTATGTATGTAAGTTCAGAGTTTGAATTTTATAGTAATAATTGCTGGAAGACTTATACGATACGAGCTATGACAATGAATTAGCATGTTGAAGTTGCAAAATTATATTCATAGTTCTTACTTTAAAGGGGCTGTTGGCACATGTTCACAATTTTTAGTGGGGTCTTTGTCAGCCATGCTTATATGTTTGATTGTTGAATCTGAAACATCTGTGCCAATACGAGTGAAACATGGTGAAGTGATAGTATGTGTTATTCTGTGCGCGCGAAGTGGAGCGCGGAGTAAAATGAATTATTGGCAGTTTGTCGCGCGCTGATTTGCCATTGAGCTCGAACGGGAAACACGGGATTTTACAATTGCCTTTAAAATAAAACGTGTTTTCATGTGCAAGAGAAAATCTTAGCCATGACGTGTTTCGTCCTCACTTTGTTTTATTGACACCAACACTGGAACTTAAATCCTCTTATAGCCAATCTCATTAACCTATCTATCCTTGGTTTTGCTTACTGTCAGTAGCTATTTGACGTTTTTTGTATGGAAGAAATGTCAAATATTTACCCGCAGTAAGCAAAACCAAAGATAGATAGGTTATTGAGACTAGCCGTTAGTCAGCCTCTTCTTTGCTGAAGGTCGTGTCCAGTTAGAAAGTGGGTTATTCACTTTTTATACTTTGCACCATGCTTTTCCACGTTTTCCGGTTTTTGGCAGTCTTCAAAGCTTCAGGTATTGGAACTTAAATATTTCGGTTTAAATTAATCGTCAAAAAATATTGTTTTTATTTTTTTGATTTTACATGTTGAGTCCGAGAAAAATAGTTAATGAGCCGGTTTCAAACCCACGACCTTCTGATCGAATATCAAGTATCCACTTGGTCAACACGGTGCTATCCAAAGATCCATCAAACGAATCAAAAACTGCCAATTATCCCTTTGATCTTGAAGAGAGAAAGCTCAAAGCCATACATGAATAACCAACCCCGTAATTTGGGAGCCCTGAATATTGAAGGTTCATATCTCCGCGAATATAAAATTTTATTCCTTCGCCGATCTTCGCGGTAATGTTTATTTAATCATCCGCGGGGTAAATTATTGAGGGGAAGAGGGACACGTTCTGGCTTCGCGCTTATAACTTGTATGATCGTGATTTTGGCCGGTTTTGTAAGGTGGAACAGGCAGCAGAATATCTAGCATGTAAGAGTTAAGCAACGTTCTGAGCGGTCTCAATTTGGATGGGTGACCGCAAGTGGCATTAAAATCTGAACAGCGCGCGGGAGTCCAAATATAAAAAAAAAAAAAAATATGATCACGACTGTATCCCAGGGAGCGGTAGACATTTCTTTCCGATCTTTAGGCTGCGTTTCCATTGACGCGGAGCTGTGCGGAGCGGTGCTTAGCGGTGCATGAATTGACCAATCACTATGCTCGAAATCGTGGCGCAGAGATTTGTCAATTCATGTGATTGGTCAATTCATGCACCGCTAAGCACCGCTCCGCACAGCTCCGCGTCAATGGAAACGCAGCCTTAGGCAATTTTTAGATCCTTTTGAAGATGTCTAAGGGGGTAGTCAGAGGTATGTCTAAATACATATTTGGTACATGCCCACATCTTGCAGAAGTTAACTTTCCATACGTGACAGGTTGCAAGCCCATCGACGTAATTAGAGAGCTAACTGGTTACCTCACGATGTTTTCCTTCACCGTTAAAAGCTCGTGTTAAAACGCATACCTATATATTTTTCGATGCGAAAAGTCCATTGATGCACGGTCGGATTCGAACCCACGACCTTCGGATCGAAAGTCGAAGTACTAATCTACAAACACAAATATAACTTAGTTTAAGACCGCAATTTAAGTAAGATAATTATTATCTTTATTAGGCTAATCAATTGACGATCTTGTGTTTGTTATTTTGCAAAAGTTATCCATTTATACAATTTACTTGTAAAATCACAAAACCCTTTTTTTTTGTTTCACCAATTAAAGATCGAGTAACGACTTCCAAGTTTTCCAATTAACCGACTTGTCGAAAGAAGTGTTCAGCGGCCATTACTTTTAAAGTCAATAAAAGAGGGCATAAATTAAAATTCGGACCCCTAGGCCGCTTTGGACCCGCTGGGAATATGCAGGTTTAAATCAGTATAATGCTTTTTGAATTGTTTCTTTTAGTTTCTTGTGTTGTTGTGTATGTATAGCTATTAGCTATACATACACATTGCTATTAGCTTGCTAGGTCTTATTTAATAAGAAAAACAAACATGTTTTTTGTCGTCCTTCCAAAACATGAAAATGTTACGTAAGTACAAAAACTATTTTCTGGTTAACTTGGATAGAAAAGAAATTATATTTAAACACTCAGTAAAATCCTACTATGTATGAGCAAGTGGCCAACTCTGGTGACGGAGTTTTAAGGCCGCCTAAAGGTCATAGCTTAACGACTTTAAAAGCCGGGACCGAAAACTAAACGTGCCCTCTGAAGCAAGGAAGCACTCATGTTAACTCCACTTGCAGTCATCCAAGTTGTGACCGCTCAGAACGTTGCTTAACTTCGACGATCTATCAAGAAAGTCTCATGCCGGCACCACACATGGGCTTCAACTTGGGGCCAACATTAAAATGGCCAATGGCTCCGTTTGTGTCTATTAACCGTAAACGGAGCATTGCCATTGGCCATTCTAATGTTGGCCCCAAGTTGAAGCCCATGTGTGGTGCCGGCATTAGCATGTTTCGCCACGAGCGCTCCAACTTAAATACTGACTTTTTATTATCAATATGAAAAACAATAACTGACAAGAAAAAACAATAGCTGACAAACCCACAAACATAAACCGTCATTTTCTCAGTCGGATAAAAATGCCGCACGTTTTTGACTTATCGTCAGAATAAACCACAAAAAAACAGTCTTTCCCGAAACACGCTCTGAATATGCAATTAGTTCGGGGCCCTTAAGCTCAGCCCTATAAGGTCGTATGGTGTCACCCTTAAGGGCACTATAAGGGACATAGACATAAATAGACGTTTATTCACCACTTGGAACACCATACAAATCTCAAAGTCTTATAAATAGAAACAGAAACAACGACCTCTGTGGTGCAGTGGGTGAAGCCTATGACAGGGTTAATGTTATTTTGGTCAAAGGTTTGTATGCTCTGAACATATTTGTATAATTTTATAGAAAAAAAACAATTAAAAAAAAATGTTTTTATAGCAAAAAAGTGCGTAATACAACAAGGAGCAATTCCGTTCGGGCACATAGGTCGGAGCCTCTCGACTCGGACATAAATTCACATTATCTATATTTATCGAGAAATTACAATTTTAGATAAGGTCACGACCTTATCCATACTGAGGCGTAATTTGCACGTAGTTCATTAAATAGTTTTTAAAGTTTTAAACAAGCTGTCCCGTCAAACTTCGTTATACCAAAATGGAGTGATTGAAAATAACCAGTGGTAAAATG
Organism: Xanthorhoe designata; assembly: GCA_963582015.1. NCBI lineage: Eukaryota > Metazoa > Arthropoda > Insecta > Lepidoptera > Geometridae > Xanthorhoe > Xanthorhoe designata. The sequence continues at coordinate 8,169,467 of OY757052.1, forward strand.
GGCTGGTTTCCATCTCAATTGAAAACCGGTGGCAAGTTCATGGTGGTCAGATGGTCCAGAGGGAATTTAACAGTTGTCATTGAGATGGTATGGACATTTTGTATTGGAAAATGTTTTTTATTTAATCTTATTTTTTTGAAATTTTTTCGATAATTATTCTGCTATTCGGGACGAAATCAACAAATCAAAATCCATAAAAATCTGTCCAGCCGTTTTCGAGTTACAAGGTATTTGAACAAACTCAACGTTGTTATGCAAATATACAGATTATAATCAATTTTGTATAAACTATCCAGTTTAGAGTAAGTTTATTGGCTAGTGATTTTGGTGAAAGATGGAACCGACAATTTATTCATATTCATTGCTAGTACGAGTATGTACATGAGTGTAGTTAAGGTCTGATAAAAAAAAAAGTCTGGTAAATTAGTTTAATAAAATCTAAAGTACAGACACCCTATACAAATTAATTTATGTCATGTATAAAATAACAATAACTTAAACTTAACCTCCTAAGCACTATTCATTCAGTTTAGCTTCAACGATCCATCAATAAAGCACTTCTTTCAATAAAACAACAGATTTCAACAGCTGTATACCAGAGTATGTTGAAACTTTAGTATAGCATTTTACGAAGCGGGAAATGTGTTTGCTTTTTGTACTATGTCGGAAGTCGGGAAATGAGTTACTGCTCTGTGTACTATGTCGGAAGTCATTACGTTGTGGAGTGGTCACAAGTTGAAACTACACAATTGACTGCATAAAAAGTTGGTGCCATTTTACATTACAAAAGCGACATTACAATAACATTAAAGCATTTTTAACATTGAAGTTGTATACGGGGCTTATGATATCACAGGACCGAGACAATAGCAGACACGATGGAGGGCATTTGCCCAGCAGTGGGAACTGATATTGGCTGATGATATTGATACCGACAATAGTTTTGATTCATTCGGAGAACCTAAGTAACTCTTAGTGTACTAGTGAGTAAGTAACTCTTAGTGTACTAGTGAGTAAGTAACTCTTAGTGTAGGTACTAGTGAGTAAGTAACTCTTAGTGTACTAGTGAGTAAGTAACTCTTAGTGTAGGTACTAGTGAGTAAGTAACTCTTTGTGTACTAGTGAGTAAGTAACTCAGTGTACTAGTGAGGTACACTCACTTCTCGTACGTGGAAAGCTAACTACTTTTCTAATAATGTTTTAATTCATTGATTAAGCTCGTGTTGATGCGCATATACAATAATATACATATAAACATTTTCATAAGTATTTCTAACCTTGTGAAATGTTAAAACTCTTGATATCAAAATAAAAGTCCTACTAATATTAAAAATGTGAAATATTGTGAGTATTATTGTGTGATATGTGACGTGATATGATGATGAGTGTGGATGGATGTATGAATATTTGTTACTCTTTCACACGAAACTAAATGGCTGAAACTTGGAATACTTACACATAGTTTATGACCTGGAATAACATATAGGCTACTTTTTATCCAGGAGACCACGGGGGCAAAGCTACGGGCGAGTAAGCTAGTAATTTATACTTTCCATCAAAATTCAAACGAATATTAAAGAGAAAGATAATAGACTCCGAATCTCAAACAAAAACAAAGACATAATTGAAACAAGTCAACGCTATCATAAAACACGGTGAAAATACTCCAAAAGAAATTCTGTACACTCCTTGAATAAGGATGAGTGTCTGTCTGTAAAGTTTCGTGGTCGCTGCATTCTTAATACTTGAGAAAAATACTTTTCTTAGAAAATGGTTTGTATGGTGTTAAGTAATAGTGACAGTTTCGATTTGCATTTAAATTTTGTGTTTAATATTTGAAATAAAACTAGCTGACCCGGCGAACTTTAACTATTGTCTCTTAAATACAACTATAGTACAGCTACGGGTGATAGGTGGTGGTATAAAAGAGTTGTATATGAAAATTCGCGTATCAAAACTAACTTCATGTTATCAGTATCCAAACAAACATACAGATTTGCATACAAATGGAGTCGTGGATTAACTTTTACATTGTACTCTGCTGACGTGAAGGGGTATGTTTGTTTATGGTTTGAGTTCTTCGGAAACTACTACCGTCATATTTTGACTTAGAGAAAGTAAGAAATACTAGGTCCATGTATTTTGATTTATTCCTCATTCGGCCCGGAGTTTCCGCCCACATTCTTAGAAAATCTTTGTTCTTTCTGCATTTTTTATATTCTCAGCTTATTTATAGTTTTATATATTTTTATTATTATTATAGTGTTAAACCACACTTAGGAATTTCATTATCATCCCGTCGAAGTCGTAACTTTTCGTAAGATTTTTCATTTTCTCAGCTTATTTGTCTGACTGGAGCTTGAATATTCAGAAAAAAGAAAGAAAAAAAAATACCTCGGGAACACTTTGAATCGTCTTACTAGGTGATTCTATTTTCTGTTCCAACGATTGTCTGATTCTTTTCCTGTTGCGCCGCATTGGAACATGCAGAAGAATCAATTCAATTCCTAATGAAAAAATTGATGAGTTGCATTGTGGAAATGTTTTTTAGTTGCTTATTTTTATGGTAAAAGTTGTGTAATGTTTGAAGTAATCTTAACCTAATAACATTCAGAATCTTTAAATGCCAGGTCCTCTGTCACGATGGATAACAGACCGTTTTTAATGACTATCATGTCCGTCACATTACATTCTCCGCATTTCAGAAATATATAGCTTTATAGGTTGGTGGCATTGGGAGTGGATAAATATTTGTATTTTACGGTTGGCACCCCGGACGGCCATTAAGTACCGTGTTGTTTATAAACATCATAAATATGGCACCGTTCGACCGTTAGCCGGAAACCGTTCCTATCGCCGTACACACACTTAAGTATATGGTCAAGTTTCTATGTCAAATATACGGTATATATTATAATTTACGCAATTAATTGAATTAATTAATTAATTACGCAATTAATTAAAAATTGGCCCTTATGTTGAGATTTTTAGTACTAGTTTAATTGTTAAAAGAGAGAAAAGATTTGGATTGTTTTAACGCTGAATTGTTTAAATCCAATCGGGATTTAAACATTGTTTCTATTTACAGTTTATTTCTTGAGGAAGTTTTTGGCTATTTTTAAATTATTTGGCAGGTGAAACCGCTAGTTAGAAGGGTATATAGATACCCTTAGGTATATACCTCTTGATACACAAGAAAACGATCTGAAGAAATGTTTACGACGCTTTGGAGAAATAGTCTTAATAATCATTCCGGTCGTTCTCGCTTTTCAGAATAAAACACCAAAGAGTAAAATAGAAATCTTCCTGTACAAAACACACAGCTTTAAAAGCCTAAATGCTAAACGTCAATAATGTAAGATGGCGGTCGTTTGCATAAGGACCAACATCCACTCCGCTATAATCCGGAAAGTCCACGGAAATGCAGAGGTTTTTTCCAGCTAGGGGAAATGCTGGGAATTTAAATAATAATTAAATTTAGTGGAATAAGTCGCATTGAGTGGAATTTTTTAGGTTGTTTAATACTGTGTGTGTATGATACAGTCATGAAGTCACAGAATTTTTCATTCTGTTCACAAAAAAGTTAATAAATTTCACAGTCAACTTTAGAAGGAATCTAGTACAACATTATAAAATAGTTAAAGTTTCAATAAATAAATATTAATTTAGCCTAAATACGGTCACTTTACTCCAAATCTAATCATCAGATCAGCTGGCTGTCACATTAATTGTCACATAGTGAGATATACATAGATGTGCCAAACTTCAGCTCAATCAGATATCGAGAAATGGATCAAGTTCATATATTAAGATTTAACCTCTACTAACAATAATATTGATAATAATGTATTTAATAAACATAATTATGATACAAAAATACAAAAGACAAGTAATTAAAAAGAAGGGCAAACGATTTACAACTAACACCGCACTAGCTCACAATCCAAGTCAAATAAAAGACTGCAGGATAAATGCATTGTAGGTATTTAAGGTTTCATCATGATTACTTTCTGTATATAAACAAATATTATTAGCATAGATTCAAATTCCATTCTTCTCAGAAAGTATTTCAACTATGCTATTAATCTTTCAGCTTCAGATACCAGCACCCGGAACAAATACCAAATCCTGTTTCTGCTGAAAATACAAGTTTCAAACTATCTCAGCACTTGCATTCTCAAATAAATCCGGCGAAACGGCTTTAACGAGATAAGATGTCGGTAAAACAAAGATAAGATAAAATATCTTGGTAAGACAAAGATGTCGGCACTATCGCGGGGATAAAATTTCACATAAAAATACATTGTGGTCGTAGCGTCGTGAAACACAATGTTGATGGAGGTTTTATGGAAATGTTTTACTTAAAAGTTTTCTGGTTTATGCCCTCAATTAAATTGACAGGGTTTCGTGGAGACAAATAAACTGTCAAAGAGAAATGTGCTACAGTAAAAACATATTTATTATTGAACAAACAAAGTCTTGATAAACATATTTGCTGTCGAGAAACGATGGAGCTCATTAGGCGGCCTAAAAAAACTGTAACCAGAGTTACAAACTAGCGCATACTAACTTTACACTACGAGTAGACCTCAGAAAAAGTTAATATGAGATAACTTGATTATTGTTGATTTAGAAAGGTTTAAGGTACTTAATGTCAAGAATAAAATGGCTATGGTCTATTATTGCAATTTAATAGGTCTTAACCTATAAAATTGCCGTTTTTATGCCATTTCGTGTCCACTAAACGGACATAGGTTACTATTATTATTAAAAGATAGCATTATTTACCTTTGTGAAAAATTTGCAATCAAATGATAAAACTATAGGTAAAATTTTATTCTGGAACGCAATTAAATTATTCGTAACTTTCGCTAAAGCTTTTAGATCAGCTAACTGATAAATCCCAAGATCACAACCATCCACCTTCAATAAGATTCTCTAAAAGCACATTCCTGCATCCATTCACAGGCGGCCATTGTACCATCTTTATTATTCTCAAAGAACTTGCCAATTCTTATGTGACGTGCGTCTGAATGCGAGCGAATTCTCAGCGCAGGAATGTACAGGGAGAATGTAGAGGTATGAGAACGGTTTTTGATTGGGCTTTTGAAAATGTGCTTATTGAAATATACAAAAATAAAATAATAACAACTGTTTACCTTTGGGGGACCGACTAATGGACATACCTCTGTCTGCTTATTTAGATATCTTCAAAGCATTGCAAGATTGCTAAAGATCGAACGTCTGAAAGAGACTTTTAAGAGAGAAAGAACGTCTTTGAATTAACTAACAGAAACTAATTTATTCTTCACACATCAGTGATGTGTGAAAGTAAGTGATTAAAATAAGTGGTCAACTATAAACTGCATCATGGCTTAACTAGTTTGAAAATCGGGACCGATTTAAAAGTGCCTCCAAAGCAAGAAAGCGCTCTATTAATGCCACTCGCGGTCACCCATCCAACTTGTGATCGCTCAGTACGTCGCTTAACATCAACTATCAAAACAACTTCGTGCTTCGGAGGGCACGTTAAACTTGTCTCGGCTTTAATTCATTTGGCCACTTGCTCATACGAACTTACTCACTAACTTAACTATCAAGAACGTCTTAGCAAAAAAAAAAGCGCTTTCATAGCTATGAAAGCGCTTTGAAAGCTACTGAAGATTCGTTATACATCATAAAGGTCACTGAGATTACGCCCATGCCTCGTCATGTACATTTTCGTTAGGTTTTGTTACATATAAACTAGTGTGGTACATACGAATAAATGTCTCGCAAGGGTTTCCTAACAATGGTTCCCTTTGTGCGTTGAATTGAATAAGAATAAGTAACAAAGTAGCGTCCCCCCCCCTGCGGCGTGGGAGGGGGGCTGTGACGTCACACGCTTATCCGCGCTATTTACGCGGAAATCCAAGTATTTTGGTTACAGGGTGTTGTACAGATATTATGAGAAGATACTGTACGTCTTGTTATGATATGGTGTGATGTGCTTTCAATAATTTTGACAATTTATTACGTACTGTGAAAAATAAAGACAATTCTATGTGACATCACAAGACATGTTCATGTGGCTTCTCTCGCTTGGTACTAAGCTTTATTCTATAAGAAGCAATAAGGAGTATGTAGCATCTTTGTTAGTCGGACCTGTAAGTATAGTATGTTTAAATGTAAGTTCTATACCTATCGAATGATTAGCTATGCTAATGCGTAGCTATGAAAATACTAGCGCTACGAAAATACTACGAAGTGCTACGAAAATGCTACGAGGTCCTACGAAAATGCTACGAAGTGCTACGAATTATTATATTTCACACGAAAATGCACTCTTCCGCAGTCCGCAAATTCTTCTGAGATTTTACCAAAACATATTTTTTGTAAACATAAAATGAGGAGCCTGATAATAACATGCAGACATCGTGACGGCGCGACTTGATTCTTTATAAATAAACATTTCTCCTGAATTCATAAAGTTGTTTACTTGTTTCATGATTTAAAATAATGTTTCTTTTACACGCGACCGTGCAACGTTAAATTATCTATCTACTTATTAGAAATAATATTATTTTTTTAAATCACTAATGCATGTGATTTGAATGTAACAAAAAAAAATTACAGAATAGTAAAAAGCAAGCGTACTTTTATTAAACTTAATGTCATGAAAAGTAATTATAATTAGATGATTTTTAAGTACGTTTTAAAAAAAATTACATCTATAACAACATGTAAGCTATTTTTTTGTTTTGTAAATAAAACCTTTCAAGATTGTAGGCAAAAAATATATATTTTTTAATTATTTTTTTTCCTAACCTCTTTTGTCCCACTGTTAAAATTTATTTAATAAAATATGTTACCTTATAACTAAATTTTTATGCATCTATTAAATTTATCTGTGTTCTTGGTTGAATTTCACAGTTGCAGGTTTTATTTTTAAAACTTTTTCGTCATAAAATGTACACGGTCCCTTATTTTTTATTACAAAATAACACCGAAACAAAAAGTAACTGAACTTTTCAAAGAAAGTGTCTTTTAGTACATCCCATAATTTTACACTAAAAAAACCTTAAACCAGCTTAAGTATTTTATTTAGCAAAAAGACCAACCACTTAAACAAATGAAAAAGTTAGTTCATCTTAATTCCTTCATTATGGTTAACTCTTACCCCCAAGATTAACAAAGAACGTCAGTGAATGAACGAATTAGCACTTTATTGTACACAGAATAAACATACAAATACAACTTAAAATTAATACTTCGTTGATCTTTGTTTATTAATAAGAGGGTTAGCGTCTAACTAGACTGATGACTAACGTACTTAAAAAAATAGAAAATCATTGTCACTTTAGTTTGGGTCACAAGCACTCTAATACATTTATTTATTTTATCGAATTGCTGAATAAATTTTGCTGGGTGCTCAAATGGGAATAGCTTGGGTGCTCAATGCATAGGTGCTCACTTGGGAATACTTCAATAAAACGACCTTAAAATGTGAATAGAGAAGTACGGAACGCTAAAAACATAAAAAAGAAATAGAAATAGAAATCATTTATTTGCATGAAGTATGGTTGTATAAGATAAAATTAGTCAAATTATTGACGCACAAACATAAGCCCTTGTAAAACAGAGCTCATCAAAAGACAGGCAGCGCCGTGCCTTGAGAGCCTTCCAACTGAGCAGTATAGCGAACTTCCTACAGAGATGGATTTTGGAGGGCTGAGTTTCAATTATTATAATGCTTAAAAAAATGACTTTAAGCATTTTTATACGCTTAAGTTAGCTATGACTACTGACATGTATTACATTTTCATGTAAATAAAATCATTCTCATGACATTCTTTTATTAATTCGAATAAATAATATGCCGCTTAAGTCTTTACTTATATTTTGCAACTAGCTGTGCCCCGCGGTGTTACCCGCGGTGAATAAGTTAATACATTTTTTTAACGACTTCAAAAAGGAGGAGGTTCTTAATTCGTCGACTGGGTGAACCGATCTTGATGATCCTTTTTTTGGTCTGATGAGGATCGTCAGAGATATGAATAAAAATGCACCTCGAGAGTGCAAAAAATTACTCTCTTCTTACGTAATCGAAAAAGTTTTCATAAAATTTTTAATTTTGCTCCTTGTTTAAGACTAAGGCGTCATTGTGTCACTTGATTTTGGTGCTCATAGAAAAGGATGACTGCTGGTCGGTTACTATTCTATGGTCTAACATAGTTTATTTTGCTTGCAAAATATTCAAGAAGCTACCATGCGAGCGAAGCGAGCTTCGAACCAAGCGAGCGCAGCGAGCCGAAATTTTTAAGACAAATTCGTCATGTGACACTTGATTTTGCTTAAGGTGCTCATAGAAAAGGCTGACTGTTGGTCGGTCCCTATTCTATGGTCTGACATAGATCAGTTTGCCAACATAATATTCAAGAAGCTACCGTGCGAGCGAAGCGAGCTTCGAACCAAGCGAGCGCAGCGAGCCGAAATTTTTATGACAAATTCGTCATGTGACACTTGATTTTGCTTAAGGTGCTCATAGAAAAGGTTAACTGTTGGTCGGTCCCTATTCTAATGTCTGACATAGATCAATTTGCCAGCAAAATATTCAAGAAGCTACCATGCGAGCGAAGCGAGCGGCAATTTTTAAAAACGTATGCGTCTTGACGTGATACTTGATTTTGCTTATGGAGCTCATAGAAAAGGCTGACTGTTGGTCGGTTCCTATTATATGGTCTGACATAGTTCAATTTGCTAGCAAAATGTTTATGAAGCTACCGTGCGAGCGAAGCGAGCTTCGAACTAAGCGAGCGCAGCGAGCGTCTTAAACTCGCGAAGCGAGCGGAAATTTTTAAAAACAAATGCGTCCTGACGTTATACTTGATTTTGCTTATGGAGCTCATAGAAAAGGCTGACTGTTGGTCGGTTCGGCGAGCAAAGCGAGCGTAGCGAGGATTTTAGACTCGAAGCGAGCCGAAACTGTGGGAAATTTAATAAAATAGCGATGGCGAGGTGCTTTGAAGACCGAATTTTAATTGAATACACAAATATAAACTTTGTCCTAATGGTTTATGTTGAGCCAGAAATCTTTTTATCGGGGATTTATCTATGTACAAAGGTCCCAATTCCGTGAGATTATGGGGACAAAAAAAAACAATATTTGAAATTCGTTAAGTTTGAGTTTGAAGAAGCATAATTTAAGTATGTTGATAATCTCAGGGGAACAATACACTTTTAAGGGATATAAAGTAGCCTATGACATGTGTTAATCCAGGATATCAACTGTTACTGTCCTGGTACCAAATTTCATTCAAATCCGTCTAGCCGTTTGAGCGTGAAGGAATTATAACTTTGCTTGTGCTGCCATCTATTAACATTATTTTGACTAAAAGTTACGTTTTCACGGCCAAACTATTTTGATGAATAATTTGGTTTATAATCCCACGGAACCATTCCTTTTTTATTTGTTAATCCAGGGAATAAACAATCCTGCTACTAAATTTAATTCAAATTCCAGCCGTTAAAGCGTGAAGGAATAATAACTTTCCCTGTGCTGCCATCTATTGAAATTATTTTGTTACTTTTTCACGGCCAAACTATTTTGTATAAACTATTTTAATGAATTTGATTAATAATCCCACGGATTCAATGCACTTTTCAGGAATTTTAAGTAGCGTATTTTTTAATTCTGTGTACATATAAGCAATCCTGCTACCAAATTTCATTCAAATCCGTCCAGCCGTTTGAGCGTGAAGGAGTTATAACTTTGCTTGTGCTGCCATCTATTAACATTATTCTGACTAACAGTTACGTTTTCACGGCCAAACTATTTTGATGAATAATTTGTTTTACAATCCCACGGAACCATTCCTTTTTTGGGAATTTAAGGTAGCCTATTTGTTAATCCAGGAAATAAACAATCCTGCTATCAAATTTAATACAAATTCATCCAGCCGTTTTAGCGTGAAGGAATAATAACTTTGCCTGTGCTGCCATCTATTGAAATTATTTTGTAACTTTTTCATGGCCAAACTATTTTAATAATCCCACGGAATCAATGCATTATTTAGGAATTTTAAGTCGCGCATATTTTAATCCAGGGTATAAGCAATCCTGCTACCAAATATTATTCAAATCCGTTCACCCGTTTGAGCGTGAAGGAGTTAAATTTTTGCCTGTGCTGCCATCTATGAAGTTATTTTGTCTGACAGCTACCTTTTGCACTGCCAAACTACCGAAACTATTTTGATGAATAATTTGGTTAATAATCCTACGGGAACACTGCACTTTTCAGGAATTTAAAGTAGCCTATTTGTTAATCCAGGGTATAAGCAATTCTGGTACCAAATTTCATTCAAATCCGTTCAGCCGTTTGAGCGTGAAAGAGTAACAAACACACTTACATACTTACACACTTACACACTTACATACTTACATACTTACACACACACAAACTTTCACCTTTATAATATTAGTGGGATTTAAAGTTTATTTATCTTAATATTTTTTTTATCAATACGCCCAACACACTACAACAACTTTACAAAAACGTGATGTATAAATATATTATAAGACTTGCTACACCCCTGTGCCGAGCCCTTCCTCGTGGGCACGTCCTATCTTCGCGAAGCGATTTTTTATGACGTCTGTAAGTACGTAGTATAGTACATAGGCTTAGCCGTAAAAATAAGGGTAACGATTCTGCGTGGTTTGTAGCCGAAGGCTCGACGGGAAATTAGGTAAGTGTATCTACAAAGGAAAGTTATTATATAGAAATCTTTTTGTCATTCAAAGCCTTGAGGTATCGCGCTTTCAATCTCGTGTTTACATACAGGATAATGTAAATATTAATAAGATGTTATTTAACAAAAAGCTGACTTGGGAGCTGTGTTTTCATCACCATCATCATCCACAGCTAAACTTCACCCAATGCTGAATATTTGAATCCTTTAGGGCGCGTACACATAGCGATTCGTTTTACAGGTCCGTTATTTGATGGCGTTGGTAGTTGAATGAGCTAGTTTACACAAAATACAGTATTCCGAATCCAGTAAGTACTAACATCCAGTAGCGATGGATCCTTTAAAAATAATCCTGTAAAAACGGACATTCTATGTGTATCTACGCAGTCGCACCCTTAGTCCGATCCTGCGCCGGTCCAGAATTGAAGATGTTGGCAAATATGCATACATAGACAAATGATTATGTATGTTGAATCATAAAAAAAGTATTACCACAAGTGCTTGCCTCTTCCTCTGCTTTGGTATGTCTTACCTGAAATAATGAAAAAGATAATTAAAAAGTGCCATTGAAGTCATAATAAATTCATCAAAAACATATGCCATAGCTTCCTGTTCAAAGTCTCAATCGTTTTTGTTATAGAAACATTCATTCATTCATTCGAGTCAATGGCGCTCAAACCAATTTTGACCAGTTATAGAAACAGAAAAAATATTTAATTGGCTTCGATGACAATAAGTAACGTGGTCAGATGTGCCTAATTAAAGTTAGCGATGATAGAAAGATAATTTAATTTGAAAATAACTATAACGAATTTACGAGAAATCGCGTAGTTACTTATTTTTATTGTTTTGTACTCGAAACGTAGGCAAATAATAAAATAAGGGAGTATCGCAATAAAGAACCGTAAATTCGTTAACGAAATTTTTGTCTACCGATCGCAGAAGTCTAATTAGAGTATTGATACGAAACAACATTTTCCTGAGGTGTTATCTTATTAATTTTACAATTACTTTTACTTGCTTTGACATGCCTTACTTTGTTTGACTGGCTTCCCACTGAAGCTTGACTATTCAGATTGTTAAGGGATCGCTTTTAAAAATAAACTAGGCCCACACCACCAGGTTCTTGCCTGATTCTTTCCCTGGTGTAGGGAATCGCGTTGGAACAGGCATTAGAATCACCTAGCATGTAAAACGAAACTGAAGTGATCCTTGAAGTCCTACCAAAATAAATGATTTTTCTTTCTTTCTTACAAACGTTTTAATATGGCTACAGGCTCAGCTGTCAAACCAAGCACTTCATAACAACAATATTTAAGTGGATTAAACTTTCCCACCCCCTGAATCTACTTTACACCACTTTACTACAACTTTACTACGTTACGTGTTTCTCATTATACAAAATATAAGGTATAAAAAACTCATTGAAATTCCTCACACAGAACGACTCGCCTGGGACGAGATACGAGTTTGGAAATAGACTTTACAGGTCATAAAAAGCCTAAAAGTTGCTTCAATAGATAAAAAGTTTTTAAAGTAGACTGTATAACAAATATTTGTTGAAAATATTTTGATTTAGAGACTAAAGCCCGCCTTAATTTTGCCCGTGTAATATTGCTTTAAGCAAGCGTACGTGTAAGTGATTAACTCTATAACACAAAAAACGTTCATTAAATATTTGGTAATGTATTTGAATAAGAGGAAAAGTGATTGGTCATAAGATAGCTTTATAAGGAACATCATAGAAGGGAAAGTAGAAGGAAGGCGAGGAAGGGGAAGACCGAGAAATAATACATAAGTCAGATAAAAGAGAAGGTCGCTGTCATGTCGTATCAAGAAGTGAAAGAGATCGCATTGGAAAGAAGTATATGGAGGAAATTGCATCATTACACCGACAAGAGCTGAGCTCTTAAGTTTTATATATATTTGAAGCTGTAATTCAAGAATATATGATATAATCTAGAATTGGTATTTTATTACAACGTGCCTGGAATAGGAGTCTAACATTATTTAGAGCGACAAAAAAATATACTACGAGTGTTTCTGCTGAAACAAATATAAAAGTAAGTATTACAGCTAACTTAAATGAATAACTCGACTCATTCGTGCAAAGTTAAATGATATGAGTTTATAGAATAAAGAATAGAATAGAACAATTGTGTAAACTGCAGTGAGGGGTAATACAGTCCAGTCACGTGCGATGCGGTTTCGGAACAAATTGCCAGCTACTGAGCTCAATGCTGATTCAGAACTTTTTCAAACATTTAACGTACTCTGTGTTGATGCTCTAAGAAAGCAATTTACTATAAACTTTTGCAGCCTACTGCTAGATAAAAGTGAAAACATTAGTCACTAAATTCTTTTACATTCAATAACGCTAAACTGCTCGAAAATGACAGTTCAGACAATTGATAGAATACCTAAAGCCGAAATAATGAGGCAGACTCGGGTATAGCTCCCGCCTCAAATGGAGACGCTACCTCAACCTGAGGCACGCCTCCCACGAGGGAAAATTCGTCGCCGCGGTTTTAAGGCTGCTCTAATGGATACATAACTTATAAGTCATATCAAATAATTTATTTTTTATCAAAACTTTTTAAACTGTCTCTCTTCTTCTTCTTCTTCTTTATTTTGGCTTCGCCGGCTTTTGCCACGCATTTAGCCACTACCATGTGTATAATATATTTTCGTTTCGTTAGTCAAGGTCGAGTCAAAGTCATAGTCAGCGTCAGTAAAGATGTGGGTTCTTTACTGCAGCTTTACACGGACTTTTTGAGAGAACTCGAAATGCCATGATATACAGTTTTGTTTCATTTGCCTACACTTATGTACGTTCACGAACACTTAACAGTTAATAATCCACCATTATTACACATTAACATTCGCCAAAACACAAATTTCGGAAAATAACGCAAAAAAGACAACATGCCATCTTGAATTCCCGTCAAAAAGCCGAAACTGTCTCTCAAATGGGCAAAAGCCTCCCTCGAGTACTCCAGTCGGACATTACGTGGTCTACCGCGCTGACTTTCAGGACTGTCAGTGGTTTTATTACTTCAACATTGACTTTGAAACAAACCAAACATATTTTAAAGAGGCAAACTCTATGTAATGCGTATTCATACATTATTAATCTATTTACGAACTAAAATGTAGTCAAACATTGACGGTTAATTAGGTCTCAGTCCTAAATTAATTGGACTACATAGTTATTCCAATTTTTCCACAAAAATCCCAATAAAGCTAAATACAATCGTGCACTAATTATGGCGGCGCGTGCCCCGACTGCGTAGTCCGGAACGCACAATATGATTAGCGCTAGTTCGACGTTCCGTTTCACGTAATTGGTTTGTGGATATCGGCGTTTGACCGCTGTGCCGGATTAAGTGGGATTTGGCGAAACATTTTGGTATTGTTTTTGCATGTACTTTTTGAAAATTACACGCTACTGTGAGTAGTGAGATACTGTTTGTAAAATGGAAATGCATAAACGGAATTAAATCGAACTTTGATATAGAACATGCTGTTCTATATCAAAACTACATAATAATTGTAAAAAATTAATTAAAAAGGTGTAGAACTCCGCCATCTTTTATAATTGACAGGTCAAGTCCCGCACTTTGAGTATTTGTCTCCCACATAACAGAAACTATGTGGGTTTAGCTAAACCATAGATTATTGTCAATTTATTTCGACGTTAAGCTATGACGGAGGCCTTTAGGCGGCCTTAAAACTCTGTCACCAGAGTTGGCCACTTGCTCATACGAAAAAACGAACGAATTTATTTTAAGGAGTAGAGTATAACCGTAGCATAACGAAGTTTGCCAGGACAGCTTACTATAATTATATTATACATCATTTAAATCGATTTTCCATTCGTTATAGGAACTGATATACTTTTTACTGCAATCTTCACAAATATTTTTCTTCTTCCAATCTCTTTTCATATTAGCTAAAAATTTCAATTTTCCAAGCCTAACTGTAAAATACGACTTTAAAATACATTTCTCCCTGTCGCACTTCAAGATCCATTAAAAAATACATCCCGAACGTAACATCCAGAATCCACTTGGCATCGTGATGGATGAAGGCTGACGTGTCGTCACACCTGCCTGTGACGTCATGGACCAGCTAGCTTAGGCTAAACTAATCACTTTTGTTGGATGTGTTGTGTATATCGTCGTATGTACCTGTATGTACTCGTTTATATCGGGAAAATTGTAAACAGGATGCAAGGGGACTGGAAAACATTAATAAGAGATAATCTTAATTTGACGACCTCTGTGGCGCAGTAAGGGTTTCGCTTTTTCCTAATAAGGAACGGAACTCTAAAACATGATTTCCTCACAGTTATTTACAAAGACTAATTATGATACTCTACGAATCTTATAATTCCGTGAAAATAACAGTACAAAGTTCTTAATTCACAAAAGCTTGCATTATCCCGTCACGCCATCCCGTCGGCGTTACGGTGACGTCACGGCGACGTCACGGTGACGTCACGCTTCGCTCCATCAATCGCGCTGAGAGCTTCAACAATCATCAATCATGAGGGATGTAGCTAGGGTTGACTCGAGTTGTAATTTCGTGTTTCAAATTTAATTATTGTTTTATTGGTTTTAATATTGTTGTCCAGTTGACAAAGTGATTAGCATTTGTTTAGTAGAATAGCAGAATGAAAAACTAATGAAAGTCTGTAAGACTACATTATTGTGTGTTTTTCTGTATGTATTGTATGTCTGATGATATAAGTTCGAGTATTATACGAGTACCTACGTAGGTATGTTTTTTTTATACTATTAACGGTATTAATGTAGATGAAATTAGATAATTTCCTTAATACTATTTGAACTTGTAGTCATAAAGAGACTCCTCCTAAACTATAAAAATTAAACTATTACAGAGGTATTAAAAAAAAGCTTATGATAGGTTTCACAAACTGTACATTCAAGTTTTTTAAATTCCTTTGTTCAACGTAATAAAAAAATAAAATAGGCGGTGGCGCTAGTTTCACACATACAGGCACCTTAAGGACTTTTTTAACATTTTTGAAATGTAACCTTTATTACAGCAAACATTATCGTGGGCGCTTGTTTTTAATAAAACGTGACAACCCTGTTACAATCTTGAGTGTCATAAAAGCTTTGGCGCTATTGCTCTTCGAATAATTCTTTTGTTAAGATAAATCCTTTGAATTGTTAGGTATTTAGGTCACAAATTGTAGAAACAAACTAATGTATGTAGATTACTTTTTAGGCATTTTGAGTGAGTCTCATTATCAAGTAATTTTATCACTTTTTTAATTATATAAACTCTAATTATTGTATACCAACACAAATGGTAACATAGTGGAACACCAACTTAAATAATGTATTTCATCTTAATCTGTACCTATGTTTTACAATAAATGACAATTCTATTCTATTCTATTCTATCCAATTAAGAGCTGACAATTTGGGCTGACGGGGATTTCGACACTAAAATTCCCAAAATCCCCTTTGAAGGGAAAATCACCTTTTGTTACTCAGCTAAGAAAAACTTACTTATGGTCTAGAGGCCTAATATTTTCAGACGGGGATTTCGACACAAAAATTCCCAAAATCCCCTTTGGAGGGAAAATCACCTACTGTTACTCAGCTAAGATAAACTTACCTAAGGTCTAGAGGCCTAATATTTTCTTCTGACCGAGATGCCCAAAAAAGGGCCAGAAATAGCCCCAAGGTCCAGACGACCTGTAAGACCTCGCGACGACCTCGCGTTAATTTCCCGCCTCATTAAACAGTCGCGTGTCGAGGTCGTCGGTCATTCGCAAACATATTATGTATGTATAATACTGATAGAATAACATTATGTAAGTAAATAAACTGATGTCTGATTGTTTTTCTGGCGATTAAATATTCCGTGTAAAAAGAAGAAAAATTTTTTGTTTATTATGATTTATGCAATTTTCACATCACATCCAGACTGGGTTTGAACCCGCATCTTGGCTAAATTATCCATGTCTTCTAGTGTGTAGATTTTGGGATGGATTTAACAAAATCTTTGATTTTATCACAGAAAGTTTAACTTTATTATTTTCAGTAAAGAGAGCAATAAAAAGTAAGTAAGTTCGTATGAGCAAGTGGCCAACTCTGGTGACGGAGTTTTTAGGCCGCCTAAAGGCCTCCGTCATGGCTTAACGACTTTAAAAGCCAGGACAATAAGAGAGCAATAAGAGGTCTTAATATTGCAGTACTTGTACTAACCACTAATAATATTATAAGTAAGGTAAAAACATGATAAAAGTCTTGTAGTTTAGGAGGAGTAGCAATAACAGAGTTTGGTAGCCACCAAGTGCAACTTCGCTACTCCTCCTAAACTATACAAAATGAAACTATTACATAGGTATTAAAAAAAAGCTTATGATAGGTTTCACATAGGTATTTTCATACTTAAAAGGGGGTCCCAAACCCACGAATGTAATTAAGTTTTAAGTTACAGAAATAAAAACATTTGATTTGATTTGATTTTGATAGGTTTCACAAACTGTACATTCAGTTTTTTTAAATTCCTTTGTTCAACGTCATAATAAAATAAAATAGGCGGTGGCGCTAGTTTCACCCATACAGGCACCTTAAGCCTAAATATATCTTTAAAAAAAAACACTAAACAAGTTACTTTCAGTCAGAGCTAAAACTCGGCTCAACGCTCCAAATTAACCATCCTCAGCTTAACTTATTGACCATTCCTTTATTGCCTTCTTGGGCGAACTATACTGGCAGTAAATTAGAACCGGCCATGGGATTATAAACTTTATCACTTATACTCCAAGGTGTGATTTCAAACAGCTGTCAGCGAAACTTACCATTTGAATATATATAGGCTTTATTGTCTAGTCTATAAGGGTTGATTTGTGGGTTGTTTTGAAAATATTGTTTATAGCTTAGTCATATATAACATTGTTATAGCTTAGGTTTAGTTACAGTCGTCGGATGATGTATTGGCGCGTCGAGATTATCATCTATTTTGGAAGCAATTAAGTTTTCTCAAATAGATATGAAAGATACATCTCTTGATGCTATTTGTTGTGAATTACATGAAAATAACGGAGATACGGTTCATGAAAGTAAATCAAAACGATTAGATAATATTAATACATTTACTTAAATTCTTAAATTCTTTATTGTACACAAAACAGATAAAACAAACGACATAGATACTTAAAGGCTATGTACATAGGCGAGCTTAACCCTGAAAGAGTTTACTTACAGCAAACCTTGAGTTATAGAGAGAGGTTATTAAACAGCTGTGGATTGAAATCCACGTCATTAATAAAATAAAATTATTAATAAAAAACCAAATCAGAATGATCTAGAATACTTAAATTTACATTTTATCCTTAAAATTATATTACAGTGATTCTATTATTCAATATATTGTATTGAATTATTAATTTCATTCAAAGTTCACAGATTAATTTGTTTTTTTTTACTACGTTTTATCATTGTTAAAAATACGAATTCTTCTGGATAGTCAGGAATACCTACATACATAAAATCACGCCTCTTTCTCATGGGGGTAGGCAGAGAATAATACCTAATAAAATAATCTTTTTTTTTAAACGTAACTTACGAATTAAACTTAATACTAGCTTTGCGTTTTCAACGTGTCTACCAGAAAGTTGTGAGTGCATTAGCACCACTCAGCGATGCAGCGCTTTAAAACATTACTAACGATCGCTGAGGGGAAAGACGAATAGTTACTTCATACACTTCTTTCATTGATTGTTTCTTGTTGTTGAAATAGAATAAAACATTCAATATGATAACAACTGTCTATTCAAGATGCGGTAGGCATTATTATTTCAGATATTTAAGGCATTTTGGAGATGTGTAAGGTACTTTTTGCAGTTAACATTCCATTATTATATTCCATTATATTCCAAGTTAACATTTCATATGTCCGTTCAAGAAAAAAAAGAACACTAGAAAGCTATTGGTTCATGAGTTGTCCTTGACTTTATAAACGTATTAACGTTTAGATTCGTCCAGAGAATCTTAATTTCTTATTTGGAATCTTATTTGGTGCCACTGAAAACCAGCGCTCCAACAGTCATGATGCTGCTTGGAGCATATGCTGAGGGGTAGCCTTATTTTCTTGTCACTCGATTGTCAATAAGTATTTTCATTTGTATGTTACCCATGTTTATGTTGATGGAAAATAAAAACTTTTTCTATTCTATTCTATTCTATTCTTCTTTATTATAAATAAAAAAAGAGACTCGCAGTACTATTTCCCTCCTTAGCTCTTTTTAACTAACATCAAAATTCAGGTTTTAAATTCGTATTTAACACGGTTGGGATTGCAAGGATGACGTATTTTAAATTGTTAAACTCTTTTTCAAGAGTCTAATGAGCATAAAAAATATCTATTATTTTGAAATAAGCTCTTGAAATATAAATATCTCCACTCATCTTTCCCCTTAAGTGCAATGGTTAAGCGCTTTAATGCGGTTCTAATTGTATTTTGTTCAGTTATGTAAATATTATGTAGTAGTTTAGTTTCTGTAAATAAATGTATTCTCGTCGTTTAGCCGTGGTGGCCAAGTAGATAGGTACTTCGAGTTTCGATCCGAAGGTCTTGAGTTCGAATCCGGCCGTGCATCAATGGACTTTTCATGCCGAAAACTTTATATGCACTTTAACACGAGCTTTAAACGGTGAAGGAAAACATCGTGAGGAAACCCGCGGCTAGTCAGCCCCACACGTATTACCCATTGTCTTTCCTGTGGATATGGCGACTTAGCTGAGAGGATGGTTTAGGTGCTGGGCAAGCCTATTCCATTTCAACAATGTCCCAGGCACTACAGTGTCCCGTTAAGTGTAGGCAAAGGTTGCCTCCTGACGCTGTATAAATCGTCTAGTAAAGATGTAAAGGCCTGAGTTTTTTATAGTTATAATAGTTATGAAACTGTTGTCCTGTAAGAAAAAAGTGATATTAAATCCTTAGCTTTATGCGTTGACTTGTATATGGAACAATAACGCGACGAAATGTAGATACTAATATCATGAATACTTGTGGTATATTTTTAAAGTAAAATTTCCGTGATATCCTCTAACTAATCCAATCACCAAAATCAAAATCTATTGAAAATATATTTAAAATTTGGTAAATTGTCAAAGTCAAGTGTCAAGTATATTTATGAATAATGGTGTAGGTATACAGTTTCCTGTGTGTTGAAATTGTTCTCCTGCCACTAATAAATCATTTATGTTGTAAATATAAACAAACGATTATAAGCAAACGATTATAAGTAACTATAAAGTAAAGTATGTAAGTACTATATAAGTAACTAGTACTATGTGTAAGTATGGTAGTAAAGATGTAAAGGCAAATGATTATAAGTTGCTTAGTTTATTGTTTTTTTTTAGTCTTCCCGCGACCACGGCTGGTGCAATCCGGTCGAAACGTCGGGTGAATATTAAAGGTAAAATTCGTGATAAATACCCGTTTGCATAATTATGTTTTATATTTGCTTAGTTTATAGAATACTCCTAAAATAGTGCATACAGGGTTGTATCTAGGACGTGACACACTTGCACCGTCTGAGGGCCGTCTGACCTCTGACCTGTCCCGGAAAGGTCAAAGTTCAGCACAGCACTGAAGACGAATTTATCCACAACCTATTAAAAAATTTGAAATCACGGACTTGATATTTTGCTTGCAGTATGAATTTTAAGTAAATACAAAGGAATAAACAGTGTAAAAAGTGAAAATTGAATTAAGTATGAAAACGACAGTTTTTCCAGTGTGACATTATTCTTTCCGATCAGATTTTTATAATTTAATAGATTTTTTTCTGGATTAACTTTGCAAGACTTCCTTAATAATGGATTTTTGTATGAGCTAGTTTTGATAGAACAACATATCTAATATTAGTGGCAATTCGGAGTATCGCAAAAGCTAAACTTACCTAACCAAAAATGTTGCCGTCCTTTTCATAGCGATGGGAACAAAAAGGATGGCATTAATTTTAGTTAGTTTAGTTTAGCTTTTTCGACACTCCAAATTGCCACTATTGTCTAGTTAAGTTCATCAAAGTGGATTAGGTAACTATATCGCTCAATATTATCCGTAGATTACGTTATTCGCTGTAATAGTCCTATTAAACCTTAATGCGCCCGTTACGGCTACTTGACATGGCTTGTCTGGGTCAAGTCAATTTTGACTATTTATTACCAAAGATTTTACCTGCCACTTCAAAAGTTCTCAATCCGTCTAAATCTTTTTTGATGATCTTTCTTATAATAACATAAGACACCTTTTTTTGTATTATGTGTCAAGTGATTAGTTTTTAAATAACTATATTTCTGTTCTTGCTGAAATTTAGAATAGTTTAATTTTTTTTATCAACCTCTCGTGTCCCACCGCTGGGCAAAGATCTCCCCCCTTAACCTCCAAGACTTGCGCTGCAATGCTTGGGCCGGCCATTGTGGTTCGAATGCATCCAAATCGTCGCCATCTTTTCTTGGGTCTGCCGCGCCGTCTTCGGCTCTCTTCTGGCACCCATTGAGTAGCGATTCTCGCCCATCGTCCTGGATGCACCCGAATCACATGTCATGACCAGCGAAACATTATATCTTCTAGGTTCTTGGCACAATACAGGCGTAGGTAAGTAGGTCTAAAAGTAAATTCAATTCTTATATTGAAAAAATAAATGTGATACAGAAAAATTGATTTTAGAATGTTTAGATATTTCAGAGTTTCGGCACAGAGGTGTCGCATTGATTTTGTTATTCTCCGACATTTTAGCGGAAATTGCGTCGCGATCACGCGGAAGCGCCGCCGGCGGCCGAGACGTTTGCGAATTCAATCTGATACGCAAATACTTTACATTTTCGTAATATCAAAGTGCGTTAAATTTCGAAGTATTCCCGTTTGAGCACTTATTTTTTGGGCACCTATGCATTGAGCACCCGAGGTATTGCCATTTGAGCACCAATCAATATTAAAGGCTTTTAAAGTCGTTAATTCATGACGGAGGCCTTTAGGCGGCCTGAAAATTCCGTCACCAGAGTTGGCCACTTGCTCAAACGAACGAACGAACCAATATTTTAACGTGGTGCTTAGAGGGGAACAAAAAATTCATTCTAAATATACAAAAACCAAAAATTGTGTTTTGTAAAACTATGTTCTATAAAACTGTATAATGGTTTTGAGCATTATTAACACTTAATACGGGAAGTTATTGCATATGATAGTTTATTCAATGAATATATCCACCGCATTTTCTGAATACAGTTTTGATCAAATTACATTTCTTTTTTTTTAATCTGGTTCAAATTCTGATCAGATTATTTTGTCAGTACAAACCAATTAAATTTTCAAAGCCTTCCTACTTTACAACATTACTCCTGCGAAGCCTTATAACATATCTTAGAGGTACGAGTATAATCAAGGGCTGATCCTACATTATCGTTATAACTGTACTGCCTTCGTTATATTAAGTACTTCCTGGTCTTATTGGCTTAGCTTAATGAAATAAGATTAAAAAGTATATTTAACCCGCGCTTTACTTACTTATAAAATGTTTGTTATTATTAACTTTTAGTTGTGTTTGTTTTATTGAACAAGCAAAATAAATAAATCTTTATTGTTCATGCTAATTTAATTCAAAATTTAATTCAAATTAGTTGACCATGATACGAGTACATACGAGTACATCACATCACACTCATATTAGAATGGTGAAAGTTTGTGAGTGTGTAAGTATGTAAGTGTGTTTGTTACTCTTTCACGCTCAAACGGCTGGACTTAAATGAAATTTGGTACCAGAATTGTTCATAAATAAAATAAACATAATTTTGATATGCACATCACATCACAATAATAAAAAAATAAAGGCATTATAATAATAATAGACACAGTTCAAGGTCCATCGTGCTAGCGATAACTAATCAAACACCTCGATAGCCTTCGTGTTACGATGCAATGAAAATAAATCGTTCGAACAGGCAATAACTCATTAATTTTTATTAAGACGACCTCTGTGGCGCAGTAAGCCCGCCTGACGCAGAGGTTGCGGGTTCGATCCCCGCCGCACACAGCGTCATCTAATCCCAAGCTAAGCAATTTAATGCTTGTGTTATGGTAACTAGATGACTGATAAACTACTTAGATATTTTTTTTTGTAAATACATACATATTATACATAGAAAACACCCAAACTCGAGACAATTATTGCAGACCATGCAAACATTTTTCCCGCAGCGGGGAACGAACCTGCTACCTCTGCGTCTCAGGCGGGCTTTCATCCACTGCGCCACAGAGGCCGTCATAAGACTGCATTAATGTATATTATTTTCCTGGTTTTTCCAGCTACAGAGATATTTTCTATTATAAAGTGGCATCACAGAAAGTCAAATGCATTTTTTAAAGAGATAGTTCACATTTTTATTTTATTAAGCATATAAAATGGAGTTTTAATATCAAGTACTTGACTTTCATATCTTTACTGATACTCTAACTAGCTTTAATATTAATAATATTATAAAAGCAAAAGTTTGTTTGGATGTAGATGTTTGTTACCCTTTCTCGTGAAAACTACTGAACGGATTTGGCTGAAACTAGAAATATCCATAGTTTATGACTTGGAATAACACATAGAATACTTTGTATCCAGGTAAGTACCACGCGAGCGAAGCCGCGGGCGAATAAGGTAGTGTTATGTTGGGACATGGCCGTAGAGTAACGAAGCTATTTGCTACGAAATGTGCTACGTCGTAGCATTTTGCTACGAGGTTGATATTGGTTCTCATAGCAAGGTTATTAAAGTTTTGGAACAGATTAGCGCTGACTTAATGAAACCGTTATGTTCATAGTTTTAATTAAGTTTCCAATATCTTAACGGAATCTACAAAGTAATCTTCTTGATACTATATAAATATGAACAGTTTTTGTCGAGCAATTTCGTATATTTTTTAAACAAGTTAAAGTTACAAGATAAGAATGTTTTTTTGATTCAATTTAACTTCAACATAAGGAAATAAGGAAATTATCTATGTATTTTAATTTAACATGTATAGAATTTTGTTTTGTTGCTTAATTTAATAAATTTAGTTTTTATTTTTGATTCATATTATTATAGATTATTATTAATGATTATTAAATAGTGCTGTGCATGCCTATAATGGGTACACATATCATAGTATTTTTATATGAATGTTTTTTACAATGTGTAATTATGTGTACTGTTGGCGTTGCCTTAATAAATAAATAAATAAACATCATTTATCTTTAAAATGATTTTAAACCCCAAGTGGTGAAATAGGGTTCGTTAGTATCAGCAAAGACGATTAATATCTAGAAGACAGACAAAGGCCATACACAAAATCGTAACCCTAAAAAAAAGCCTGAAAACTCTAAAACATCAATTTTATCCAAGAAATTTCAATTACTTTCTAGTTAAAAATGTTTAAATATTGAATATTGTTGCTACCTACTACTAAGTATTGAAATTTCTTGGATAAAATCGATGTTTTAAAGTTTTCAGGCTATCTGGTACTGCGGGATCGGGTTACGATTTTGTGTATGGCCTTTGTCTGTCTTCTAGATATTAATCGTCTTTGGTATCAGGTAGAAACCTACCGGATATTCGGCTCCGCATAAAATAAGTGTATGTACGATCTCTGCTATAAATAGAAAGCCTTAATGAAAGCCTATCGGAACCCTCCGACCCTTGTCCACACACCTTTGGTATGTTTTAATAAGCGATACTAGGACCCTTAACCTTTCAAAACTTTGTAAATTCTTCAGCAATTTCAGCCCAATATTAAATCAGAATTGAAAATTGAAATAATACAGAGATCCGGCCTGGCTTCGCACGGGTGATTTACGAGTTTCTACTATAATAGGGATGTTTAATACAAATTTCTATACACACTATCTCTTTAAAAAAAATAACAATGGATTAAATAAAATGTAAATCTATTCTTATGACGCCGTGATCAAATTCTTTCAGATATTTTAGGAATATTATAGCTTATACTATAGAGTATAGCTCTATGCTTTTTATATTAAATTTTGAATTAGAATGATAGTCCATGTATTAAAGATTAACATTTAAGACTATAGAGTCACGTGCCTTAAAAATGCATGAGGCCGAAGCCATCAGACTGAAGCTCTTTACACACCAGAGTTTATCTCTAGGTGGTCCAAAATTTTACACCACCCTGTATAGAAATAATAATAATAATAATAATAAATATCCTTGGACATTCCACACGGCGTCATCTAGTCCCAAGCTAAGCAATTTAATGCTTGTGTTATGGTAACCAGATGACTGATAAACTACATAGATACATTTTTTTTTGTAAATACATACATATTATACATAGAAAACACCCAGACACGAAACAAATATTTGCAGATCATGCAAACATTTGTCCCGCAGCGGGGATCGAACCCGCAACCTCTGCGTCTCAGGCGGGCTTTCGCCCACTGCGCCACAGAGGTCGTCAAATGCATACAAGGCCAACCTCCAATTAATATAAGTAAAAAATACAGTAAACTTCTAATCAAGAGCTAATTATAATCCCACTGCAAGATATATTTTATTTCCAATCATCCCTGTTTTGGGATACTATTGACCAATCCAATTTAACGTTGTTTCATTAAGAAGCACCCTGTATTACCACAACTCATCCGACATGCGGCTGACGTGACCTGTCCAATCCTATTCCAGTCTACCGTCTGACATCTGACATACACAATTTGCGTCTTATTCGTATACTATTAAGGTCGATGAATACAATTCGCTTCTTCGTGACGTGACGGGTACACGCACTGCCCTCCAGTCAAGTTACTTTCACATCACAATGTTAAGTTAAGTACCTAAATTTATTATTTTTTAAAGATTCACACTGCTTTATGTTCTATGTTTACATGCTGACAATAAAATCAAGGTTGTACATACTCTTCTCAATGTCATCTATTTAATTAACCCTTGAGAAAATTGTCAAACGACGACGAAAACTTGAGCGAGCAAAGTTTTAAATTAAAGAAATAGCGATCATAAAAATATAATGGATTCGAAGCGAAAGCGTTTGACACTTGTCTTGGCTACAGAATCTTGTTTTGAAAGACTCCTTGCACACTGTAAACTTTTCCAACTATCGGCCGATGGTGAGGCATTTATGATACTTTGAAGATGTTCAAGGATTGTACAGGATAAGCGAAACCCGGATCGGTCACCAGCTCGATGGACCGGTCTAATTAAGAAGACCCAGTCCAGAATAGTGAAGTGTGCTCGCAACGCAAATAACCATTACGAATGGAGATGCATCGCTAGAAAAGCGGTGAAATATTAACAGAGACGTCTAATGCCGGGTTGCAATATTCAACTTACTAATAACCGTGGATCTGTCGCCATAGTAAAATTGTTATCTGTCAAAGTGTCCTACATTTTTTGTTGTCTAAACAAAGTTGCTATGGCGATCAATCTACGATCATTCGTAAGTTTAATATTGAAACCGGCAAAGTCAAAGTCTATCTATATATCTATCTATCTCATTACGTACATTTAACATTAACGATAATGATAATTAATAATAATTAAATATAATCTCTAACTTTTTCAACACCCTCATTTGTTTTTCCTTGACAAAGGCCTCCCCCAACTCTCTCTACACATTTAAACGAAATCCACGGGACTTTATCGCGTAATTACCTTATTTTATATATCTATTAGTTCTTTTATCAGCTTCTCTGGAAAGCTGTCTGCTGCCGCCTTGATTTCATCAGTAAATAAATTCTACAAATTACTGAGAATTATTTTACCAAAGGTTTCATTCAACCATGTCAAAGCTTCCATCACGAGATCGCTTCGGTTTGCACAAAACCCTCCTCTTCCCAGAATGCTTGTGACAAAGCAGGCATTTCTGTTCAATACATTAGGGATCCAGAAGTGAAAATCATTAAAAAAAATAACAACTTTATTACAACAAAATAATCAACTAATCAAAACAAAATTAACTTTAAACACAAATAATTTGAGGCTATCAGATTAACAAAGAAAACACCAATTTACTCAATCAAAACAACAGTACTTACTCAGAAATACAATTTAACACAAAAACGCACTTTATAACCTAATTACAAGTCACGCCGATTACGACCACACCGTTCGAAAGTCAAGAAGCAAATGCCCGGCTGTTGCTCGGGCGCCGCTTTATATAGGCACGTTGGTTGAGGGTAGGGGAGTCTCCTAACTCGGCCTTTCCTGACACGAAGACGTCCTCGTCGTGCAGTTTCGCTAACCCGTCCCGGAAGGTCCAGCAATGGACTCCTGAAGTGCAGATGATGAGCCTGCCTCGGAATCAAGTTCATAGTCATCTGAAATGTTATCACACATAAGGAAATGCCACAATCATCTCAAAGTCATGGACATCACTAGGTAGGTTAGGTAGGTTAGCACAATAAGCGATGCAACAGAACATTCCAAAAATAAAGTAATCGAGAGCTCTCATTTCTACTATGTTACCACACGCAACGGAGATGATAATGATGGTGAACTCATACCACCAGGCGCCCGATGACGCGAACAAAATCTGTGAACACACCAGCAGACAACAGGCGTCCCCATTGTCTGCGAGGACCACACGTCCTCCAGGGCCACACGCCCACAGAACCACATATTCTGTATCAATGACCATGTTACCATGCGTCATTACAGTGCGAGACCAAACGTCTCTCAGGGGTCAAACACCCACAGGACCAAGCGTCCACAGGACCAAACGTCCACAGGACCAAACGTCCACAGGACCAGGCGTCCACAGGACCAGGCGTCCACAGGACCAAACGTCCACAGGACCAAGCGTCCACAGGACCAAGCGTCCACAGGACCAAACGTCCACAGGACCAGGCGTCCACAGGACCAGGCGTCCACAGGACCAGGCGTCCACAGGACCAAGCGTCCACAGGTTCACGGCATCCACAGGACCAGGCGTCCAGGATCAGGTGTCAACTGGACCAGGCGTCCAGGACCAGGTGTCCAGGACTAAACGTCCACAGGAACAAGCGCCCTATGCAAAAACAAACGCACACAAGACCAGGGCCACACAGTGGTTAGAGCTTGGTAGTGAAATGACCTGTCATGACCTAATGGGAAGTGATTTATTAATGGTTTTTGTATTGAAACTATCCTACTTAACTATTTTTGTATGTCAATGAATGGCTATTTGTATTAATGAAGTCTACTATTTCACTTTACAAAAAGAAAAGAAAGCAAATAAAATAAAACAATGGACAATAATAATAAGTACATGACAGAGCAAGTCACCACACAAAGCTATACAACAACACTGCACTTACTCTCAAAGAAATCAGCGCAAGATTCAGGACACCCTCTCCGACCCAAGGCACCATATACTCGGCGGCTGCCCGGTAGTTTTTTTTTTTCATAAGAGCCGCTTAACAGCTTCAACTGATATCGATCACTGGGTAGGACCTTGATGACTCTGTAGGGTCTTCTCATTCTTGGGTCTAGCTCGCCTGTCGACTGTGTGTATTAAATTAAATAACAAAAACCAGATCGCCAAGTTAAAATTTTCGGGGCGGGTGTCGTCGCTGATTGACATGTGCATCTTGATTGGCTTGATTAGGTACGCGCTATGAGACCACTAGCTCTGGATCTGCACAGTAATTCCCTTCAGCTTTAACGATTCTGGGACAAGTATATCGCTCGGTACGCACGAGTTAAAGCCCAAACGATAAGTTTAGTAGTAGGTATTAGTGCTGATTGACAACCAGTTCAGCTGATGTAAACATAAGTCCACGGTCGGTGTTTGGTAATCGTAGCGTTTCAAAAAAAAGGAAATTACATTTGTAAATGTGAGCCTTAGTTCTATAATTACTTTTCTTAAAAATTTAATACATCAGAAATAACTTTAACTTTTTTTTTTTTGTTATCAGTAAAACAAGAACAAACATAAATCAATTCTATTCCGGTAACAGCCTAAAACATCGAGATGAAATGTTTAACAAAACAAAGTAAGCTCGCCAATCCACAGGTTCTATAATGAAATTTTGAAGAAGGGTTTGTGTCTCTGTGTCTACTGACTAAGCGACTCGATTAACTACAAGGCTTAAGGATTCAAATTACATGTGTGGCGAGTTCGAGTAACGACACGTACCTGCCTATACTGTGTACGATATTTGACAACCTTCCTGTGTATTTCTGTAAAATCTAGATCCCGTAAATAGATCCACCAGTGATTGAATCAAGTCTGTTCCCTGAATGTGTAGGTACCTGTTATGACAATACTGAACAAAAAGTTTTATTGAATATTCAATCTTTAGAACGACATTTGTTTCATAATATCGAAACGAAAATGGATACCTATCTCCATAGTAAGCATGTAGAACACGGATACTCATAAAATCATCCCCAATAGATATCTCGACAGGTTACATCACAAGCTTCAGGTACGTAGAAGTCTACCTCAATAGTAAAATTACTAATTTCCTTCAATTAGCAACGCATGGGCTTTCTCTCGCTTAACAATTATTTTAAAACGTCAGATGACGATACCAGAGAAACAATTAATGTGCCGATTTTAATGAGTGGATAAGTGGTGCGGATTACTAAAGATTGTTCACGTTGCGGGTATTACAAGACGACTTGTTCTTAGCGAAACATGAAACTTCATTGTGACCTGGCTTCTTACAAAAATCGCATACAACTTTACTCCTATCAGCGTTACTGAATTTAGAACTTTGATGATCTGTTGACACAATTTTCTTAGAACACTGTACCGATTTATGCCCAATCTGCCCGCACGTGTAACATCTGGATTTGTGGGAAACATTATTTAATCGGTTTGGCGTCTGATTACGGTTGTCTTGACGAGTACGGGCAGGTTTCACATAAATCGATAAGAGCGATACTAAATCTTCACAGGTGAGATTAGCGTTCGCTGCCGCCGCCCTAACTTGCGAATCTGTAATGCCACGTATAATAATCAAAACCCTAAGCTCGTCACTCAATCCCTTAACTATTCTGAGACGTAACAAAGTCCTACGTGCGTATTCGGCATACGTGCTAAACTTATCAGAATTTGTTTGCATCGTCTCATATAAAATATTTGCGTAGTCAAGTTTACGCGGACATAGCGGTTTAAACTCGCGGCAAAAGTTTGACCACGTTCGGTCATTGGTTACCCACTCGTGGAGCCACGAACGCGCATCACCTTTAAGACAAACAGACACACGAGAGAGACATTCGGAATCCTGCCAGTTATTAGACACCTTAGCCCGTTCTACTTCTTCACACCACACATCAATGTCATGAATTTTTGGGTCAAAGTTGGAAACAAAATAGTTTTGTTTGTTGGCGGAATTAAGAGATTTAATGGCTTCGGCTAAAATTCGTCCTGAATCGATTATTAATGTTTCGGGGTGTGATTGAACGGATGCGTCACTAGCTACAGGATTATTAGTTGTACTAGGGCCGGAGAGGAGCGTAGATGTCTGATTGTCGGTCGTTTTAGTCTTTTCGAAACTACCCTCAATAGCAGTGGAGTGAGTTTGTGGTGTCGGAGTGTAAGGTATCGCGGCTAAACTGGTTTCGTCTACCTTGCCATCGCGCTGGTCAGTGGAACGGTTGTGTTCGAGTGATTCTAGTCGCGTTAGTATCGTGTCGAGAGTATGTTGCAATGGGACACCTTGATCGCGAGAGCTATCCTCTCCAGGCCCTTCAGGCCTTGCCTCTCATGGCAACAGTCCAATCCAAGGTCAGTACCTTGAGTAGGTTAGCTTAAATTCATTTTTACGGCGTAGATGCCTTCTGCACTCGCCAAAGCCCGGTGAAGTTATAAAGGTCCGGAAGACCACTTAACATAAAAATCCGTCCGAAAAAAAAAAAAAAAAAAAAAAAAAAACAGCCGGGCATTTGCTTCTTGACTTTCGAACGGTGTGGTCGTAATCGGCGTGACTTGTAATTAGGTTATAAAGTGCGTTTTTGTGTTAAATTGTATTTCTGAGTAAGTACTGTTGTTTTGATTGAGTAAATTGGTGTTTTCTTTGTTAATCTGATAGCCTCAAATTATTTGTGTTTAAAGTTAATTTTGTTTTGATTAGTTGATTATTTTGTTGTAATAAAGTTGTTATTTTTTTTAATGATTTTCACTTCTGGATCCCTAATTCAGAAGTGGGATTCCTTTCCATCCTTGGTGTTAACCGTCCTTGGTGTTAACCGCGTTTTTAACCGCGATATTGTGGATTCTACAGAAGGTAGAGATGGACTCCCATTTCTCCTTGTGACGGAGGTAGATGGGAGGGGGGGTTTTCTCCTTGGACGCCGGAGTGGCATTCGCGGAGGGGGCGGGCTGAGACGCCGAGGGGGCCTGAGGGGCCGAAGTGGATGGCTGAGGGCCAGCCTGGGCTTTGGCGGGAGGCGCCTTGGTCGAGGAGCGAGCGGTACGCTTCCTCTTACCCTGAACAACGGTGAATTCACCGTCGGAGGAGGATGAGACGTCGGTTTCGGTCGCGGCGTCCGGGACTTCGATGTCCATATCGTCGGAGTCGGACTCGACGGAGTCTACGCGGGGGGAGACGTTGGGGGTGCCGCAGAGAGCAAGCCTGGACTCCAGGCTTGCTCTCTGCGGCCTCTCTGCGGCCCTCTCAGCCCTCCAGGCCCTGGAGGGCTGAGAGGGCTTGGGAGGGGGCGCGGAGGTAGAGGCTTTAGGAGCCTCCACCTTACGGGCGGACGAAGGCGCGGAAGGCGCGGGCGCGGACGCGGACGCGGGCGTGGACGCAGACGCAGTTGCGGACGTAGAAGCGGACGCGGGGCCAGACGGGGCCGTTTTTTTGGTGGCTCGGGCCTTAGGTTTAGTGGCCGGAGGGGCCGGGAGGGCCACGTCAGAGGTGACGGGCTTGGCCTTGAGGGCCGGGACTTTTTTAGGGGCGGCCAGAGGGGCCCTGGTGGCTGCAACTGCCTTACTTACGGGCGGAGATTCCTTCGCCTTGATGGCGAGGATGTTCTCTCGTAGCCCTGGATGGGCGCGAAAGATCGCGTCCACCAGGGCTAGGAGAGCGTCGCGGTCGAGCGCCGCTAAGTCCATAGGGGACGTCGGCGAAGGAATCTCGGCCAGGGGAGGCGCGCGGGGGCCGCGGGGGCCGGGGGGTGGTTCCATTATCTCCCGGGGGGAAACCCGGGAGGAATGGGTGGGTGCGGGATGTTCGGGATATCTGTTGCTGAGGACCCTAAAGCAACAGACGGATGGTGGGTAGGAATGAAAGGAAGTGTACGGAGTGCAATGTACACAGGGAAATGATTTTCTCACCGCCGGTCAAGCAGACTCACAGGACCGATTATGGCTAAAGGTGTCTTGGCCACAATGAGAGGAAGGGTCTTCCGGATTCTTGTGTTCCGCTGAGGGCGAAAAACAAGGCGCTCCGGGGCCACGCCCAATCTGGTTCGTTGGCACCGTTAGGTATCCCCAGACTGACCACACTGGACGTGGATTTACGTCGAAGTCAAAGAAACACCTCAAGCCCTGACAAGGACTTACACCTGACGCTGAAGTCGTAGAAACAAGACTGTCCTGAAAAGGACAAAGTCAAGAAACACTGAATTGTCCCGAGGGACGACGTCCTCGGGTGAGGGCGCAGCGCGCACTGAGCGCGGTCGAGCTTAGAAGCGGAGAGCGGCGAGCGCTTCAAGGCTTCAAGGCGGGGCGGGGCTAGCGGCGGGCACAGGACCAGCAGCAGCGAGCGGAGCGGAGCGAACGTCTAGTCAGCGCGGCGACTGACAGACGAGTCATGCCCGGCTGTTGCTCGGGCGCCGCTTTATATAGGCACGTTGGTTGAGGGTAGGGGAGTCTCCTAACTATACAATATTTGTTAATGAATAGTAAATCAATAACAAATTGAGTAGCAACTCAAACCAAACCAGTAGATGTCACCTTATAAGTGAATCTCATCTCACTTATTCTCAAGGTCACGCGTGGCTTCGACCAGGCGCCGATTTATATTTTTTTCGCATAATTTGTCCGAGAAAGTTCACCGTAGCTAGTATCTGAGACGCGTGAAATGGAGCGGCGTTTATGGCATCGTATAATGGAACGTAATCGCCGGACTACCCAACTATCTGTACTTAGGTATTCTAGTGAGCGTTAAGCACTTTACAAATCGGTCTTTGGTTCGTTGGTTCTAAAGGCACTTTAAGGTGTTTGTGCTCATCGACGACTTCAAAAAAGAAGGTACCTATTTATTTATTTTATTTTCCTTGTGTTCAAAATAATAATATTCACTGGGACTTCTAGGATCACACTGTTTGAAATATTCGTCTAATTGTCTATAGAATTTAAAAAGTAATATATTTTAATGATAAAGTATATTTTTCGTAGGTATACTTATGATGAAATCCTACCAAGGCTTTTAAGAACTTTGAAGTAAGTTTTCACTTAAAAAAAATGAATTCCTAATGTTATGGTATGTTATGAGCCTGTAATGTCCCACTGCAGGGCAAAGGCCTCCCTTCCTTCTCTCCATTCATCCCTGTTTTGGGCCACTGTGGACCAATCCTTTAGATGGGCATCTAACTCGTCTTTCTTCCTAATTATTAATAAAATATATTAATTCGATTAGTTTCTTTAGTTCCATAATAATTACACAATATATTTATCCGATCAATTCAATGAATACGACCTACAAAGTTTATCCGAGACAAAGCGTAGATACAAATCATTCGCAATTTACTCTTTCCTTTCAGTCTGGGAACCAATCAGCCAAGACCCCACGCGATCGGTTCAAGAGCTATTCCAGTATCTATTCTATATAACAACAAAGTCTTCACCAATAGGCGTTGGTTATTTTATTCCTTTATATTTATCGTATTTAAGAAACAAAAAAAATATAGATGATTACGACTGTATTTCTAGGGCGCAGTGCACTTCTCTCGAAGCGCTCGTGGCGAAGCTACGACGTTCTTGATAGATCGTCGAAGTAAAGCAACGTTCTGAGCGGTCAATACTTAGATGGGTGACCGCAAGTGGCTTTAATATCTGAGCGCTTCCGTGCTTCGGAGAGCACGTTAAATTGTCGGTCCCGGCTTTTAAAGTCGTTAAGCCATGACGGAGGCTTAAGGCGGCCTAAAAACTCCGTCACCAGAGTTGGTCACTTGCTCATACGAACTTACTTACTTTAGTACACCTCTCTGACGATATGATACTTTGATAAGTCTAAAGGGGTAGGTAGTACAAGGCACCAGTCCGAAGTCCAAATATTTTTTTTTAAAAGACGAAGTCAAAGAAACTGCACCTAATTTTTCTGCACATCACAAGTGAAGCGCATTTAATTAACATTTCACAGCTGTTTCTCAAAACATTAATCTTTATGGTACTTACAGAGAGTAGTCAGCGTTCTCCGGTTTCCCAACCGTCATCAAACAAGAGCTCGCGCAATGAATAATATATCCGGCAGCCATTCACCGAGCTGCGAGGTTGTGAGGGATCGCAGACCTTTGGCTTGCCCTTCTTCTATACATAGAAGTCGTGTCAAATGTAGCTTTATGCTTGAACTCCATCATTTCAATACAATCTCAACTCAATAAGTAAGTTCGTATAAGCAAGTGGCCAGCTCTGGTGACAGAGTTTTTAGGCCGCCTTAAGGCCTCCGTCATGGCTTAACGACTTTAAAAGCCGGGACCGACAATTTAACGTGCCCTCCGAAGCACGGAAGCGCTCAGATGTTAATGCCATATCTATCTCAACTCAATGCGATAGGTAGACAAAGGCGGGTAGAAGCTTGCAAACGACAAAATAAAAGCGACGTTCTGGGAGGTCAGAATTTGGATGGGTGACCGCAAGTGGCGATAATGTGTGTTGCGTGTTTTCTTCCGTGCTTCGTATATTTTTTATTCAGAAACAGGAATGGTTTGTTTTAGAATTTTGGACTGCGGTTTTTTAATCAATTCGTGTACTGCTATCAAAACCACGAAACATCGCGTTCCCAATTCAGATTGGACTGGTTGAAGGGTTGAGTATTCGTACTATTTCGTACACATAGGAAAATATTTTTTTAAATGAAAATGCATGACGAAAATACATATTTTTATGAAATGGAAGTTTTTCAAACGTTTTCGTTTTTAATAACACATTTTTGGATTCAACTTTGTGTGTTACGTTATATTTTTATTTTTGTTAACATTTCGATGAAGTAATATTATTTTAACACAGACTCATAAAATATGAATATAACGAATTTATAACGAATATATTATAACGCAAGTGGCATTATCAGCTGAGCGCTTCCGTGCTTCGGAGGGCACGTAAAATTGTCGGTCCCGGCTTATAAAGTTGTTAAGCCACGACGGAGGCCTTTAGGCGGCCTAAAAACTCCGTCACCAGAGTTGGCCACTTGCTCATACGAACTTACTTACTTTTTTTACGAATTTATTAAGTTCAGTAAGTAAACAGGGTATGTTAATGAAGATGATTCCGGCTTGATTAATATTCGCACTACGACGCAGTTCAGTGGAGGGCACTAATTAGACTGTTTGACTCACGTACCATCGAAGCATACACGATTTACCGCCGGTACAGTCGTCTACATAAATTAGTATCCTGGACAAAACTAGTAGGTTTTTGGTTTACAAAATCAATATGTTACCGAAGTCACCCTTTAAAAGCGTTCCAAAGCTCTCTAATGCCGGGTTTCTTTATCCAACCAGCGGATGTCCGTAGGTCGGTCGTCATAGCAACGTTGTTGTCTGTCACAAAATGTATGAAACTTTTTGACAGATAACAACGTTGCTATGACGACCGACCTACGGAAATATGTATGTTGAATATAGGAACCGGGTATTAGACGTCATATGTCTATACAGTTGCCGTACAGGGTAAGACCTGGATGCAAAAGGCCCAAAGTAGAGCTGATTGGCGGTTATAGAAGGAGGCTTATGCCCAGCAGTGGGTCACAAAAAGCTGAATATGATGATGATGATGATGATGTCTATACAAATCTGACAAGTCCGTCCAAAATGATTAGTACGCTCCCACATATTTAAGTAGTTTCAGTATCTGGGCGTAAGTTTCTTCAGCTGTCAGTACCTTTCTAATCAGTATTGATATAAACAGTTCAGTGATGCGCAAATCTCACCTCGCGCAACTGATAGATTAACTGTGGCTTACATTAATATTATCATTATATTCCCGCTGAATAACTATTTAGATTTTATGATGGATCGTCTAAAAAAAAAGTCCACATATTGCCTGCCCTGGTTCTTATTATGTTCCTATTCTTGCCTTACTAAAACCATGGTCACAAAAAACAGGATTACTTGAAAGACCATAAAGTCCGAATGGTACGCGAATAGACCCAAACCTAGCAGTGGGTTAAGTCTGGCTACAGACGATAATGATGTTAAGAGCCATCTCACTCTTAAAAAGTTTCAAGTTTTTTTTTTTTTTTTAACCTATATTTTCCCAAGTGATTTAGTTTAATGATTTTTATTAAAAAGTAAGTAAGTCTGAGTGACAGTCAGCTGACGAAGTTTTTAGGCACCTAAAGGCTTCGTGGCTATTTGTGCTGTATTTCAGAGAGAAGTTATAAAGGTTCTACTTCGGAGAGTGAGACTATAATCTTAGGGACATTTTCTCGAAAGCTAAGCTACCACTTGATCGAGTTTGTCTCACCATTTCCCCTGAGATGAGATATTTCACTCGCTCTCCAATTTCGAAACTGACGCTGATCAAATAAGTATTGATTTACAAATAACTTACTACATTTTTTCTGAAGATGATTCCATATTTCTACTGTTTTCAAAAAGTAAATTGTTTCTACTGTTATTAGTATTTATTGCTATAAAGAATCAACTGTCATTTTAATAATGGTAGTTAAAAAAATATGAAGATTTTCTGTTTTAAATTTTAAATTTTAAATTTTAAGACTTCCCCTCAGTAGCCCTCGAAATAACTCAGCCAGTATAATGTGTTCTGATCGCGAAAGTTTAAAAATTACATACTTAAGGTTTTAAATATCTAAAACTACAAACATCTGTTACATCACTGATTGATTCAAATTTCAAAATTGCGTGCTTCGGAGGGCACGTTAAATTGTCGGTCCCGGCTTTTAAAGTAGAATAGAATAGAAAAAAGATTATTTTGTGACTTAATAAAATAAAACAAAACATAAAATAACTAAATATAAACACAAAATAGGTCGCCACTCAGCGTGTGCTGCAGCACACACAGAAAGTCGTTAAGCCATGACGGAGGCCTTTAGGCGGCCTAAAAACTCCGTCACCAGAGTTGGCCACTTGCTCATACGAACTTACTTTTATCACTGAAGTCAAGAAAAAAAACCAATAAGCAACATCTCTTAAAAGAAAAACGTCCGAACATCCTGCTACCAAACTCGAAACACAATAACAGTTAATCCGAGAGGACAAGTTCTTTTACTACTATTTTTATACAGTTTTTATGAGTGACGCACGAAGCCTCCCAAAGTAGAGACGTGATACGGATTACGTAACGCGGGAAGTACAAGATGAACCAATCAGGTGCGTCTGAGGCCCTATACCAGCGCTGTAGTTGCTACCTCAGCTTCTACAGCAAATGCTGAGTGGTGACCAATTTGCTTCACTCATATTTCCTACAAATAATTGTACCTGTACCTACTGTAATGTGTGTGAGTGAATGTAAATAAATATTTTTCTATTCTATTCTATTCTATTCTATCACCAGTTTACTGTGGTACAGAATACTATACTCGATACTGAGTCAAGTATTTTAAATGTATGAGAATCGAGTGCAGCGCCGCTCCTGGTAAATTGCATGAACTAATAATTTTATACATTTGAAAAACTTGAGCCGGTAGCGATGATAGTTAACTATAGTAAGGTCAATCAGAGGCTTTGCTTTTTGAAAGACAGGTCCGTATAAAAAAATATTAAAGTTTTTGATGAATAGTTTTATAGGTTACTAGATTTTGAACAAGCATCGCTCAGAGCAGAGGTTATTGAAATAGTCTGCGTCACTAACGGCCGGTTTCAATATTAAACTTACGAATGATCGTACTTAGATTGATCGCATAGCAACTTTGTTTAAACAACAAAAAATGTAGGACACTTTTTGACAGATAACAATATTACTATGGCGACAGATCCACGATTATTAGTAAGTTTAATATTGCAACCCGGCATTAGGAGTTTTTACATTTCCACCCGCGAATCTTTTTATTTAAATCGGATGAGTAGTTTATGTCCTTTACCTTATTAAATTAGTGTAGAAATCAGTTTAATTAAATTAGCATAGTCGTTGACTTGCAAAGTATTCATCAAAAACAAAATGAACTTTATGGCCCAATTGATAAGATTGAATTATAGTCGTAAGATTTAGGTAACTGCCTATTTTCATGGCTAATCCAATCAGGCAACAACTTTATTAACCATTTTCCCGATG
Source organism: Xanthorhoe designata (assembly GCA_963582015.1). Lineage (NCBI taxonomy): Eukaryota > Metazoa > Arthropoda > Insecta > Lepidoptera > Geometridae > Xanthorhoe > Xanthorhoe designata. The sequence continues at coordinate 8,207,634 of OY757052.1, forward strand.
GACAAACAACACTATTTACCGTACTCAAGTTAATAATCACAATTAATTAATAAAATTCATGACATTGTAGGTATTTATTGTATAAATTGAAGATAATATGTAACATATTTGTATAAACACTGACAGACAAAACGACTACCGTTTAGATGTTTACACTCGGGTTAACAAACTAGTGCTTAGTTTATAGAGTGGGTTATGGGAAATTTAGATCCCTAATAAAACAATAATTTTCTATGAAGTAATTCAAATTAATGTTACTGTGCTTTGTTTTAATACCATCGTTATTGTACGGAACAGAGCCATTATTTTGACGACATTTGATAGCTTTCGATGAAAATTTGATGATTATATATTTTGTTTTACTGCAGTTTTATATTAGTCCATTATTTGAAAGGCTATTTGGAAGACTATTTGGAAGACCTTCGGAATTATATAGTTTGATTGTCAAAAAGAGAGTTGAAATATTTAACAACCTAGTTTCCTTAGCAAAAATCACTTTAAATAAACTTAATTCAATTGTAGGACAAGCAACAATGCACGTCCCAGGGCTGCAGATGTGGCGAGGAGCCAACTCGACAATTTGGCGGTGTGCCAAGCACATCGATCGCTCATCGGGTAGGTCAACGGACGCCCTTCGAACGCAGCCAGAAATCTACAGCCTCCTGGGGCTGAAAGCTTCGATGTATGAAGTGTTTTGTTTAAAGGGTTTCGCGGTTCGATACATGAATTGCCTCTTTGAAGTCTCAGAGGCGCACGGGTATTTGAATTTAGCATTTTGATTATATCTTTTTGTTTATTGTTTTGTGCCACAGTATCACAAATTACTTACATATTCAAATAAACTATTAAGTTGTTAGTTATAATATCTTTTGAATTAGGTAAATATATTCTGGTATACATAATCTCTTAATTTTTCTTAAAAGGTAATTTTTCTAAGAGTTAGCTATGTTTTTTTTTAATCTATTTTGTCCCGCTGCTGGGCAAAGGTCTTTATGATGCATTGCAATAAATTATTCTAACTTTTTTAGTTTAGTTCCTTCTTTCATTCATGTGATCCTAGTACGTCTCATCGCTCTAAGTTAAGGTATCCAAAACAAGTGTCAAAACCGAAGAACCCTACCCCATATATCTTCGTTTTAAAACTTTCGTGGCAAAGAAGTTGCTAAGAATGTCCCAAAAAGGCATCAATTCAGGCCGGTTGTTGCGAGTTGTCGGGGACCGATGTTTCTCAAACAGTTTCGAAGATGTTCTGGACTTTGTAACGTGTCCATCCATCATGATTAAAAAGTATGATTTTTACTTTCAACTTTTTACGAAAATTCGTGTTTGCTTATTAAAACGGGCTCGCTCAGTAAGTAATTTGTAAATTAAATTACCAAAAAATAATTATGTTTTCTTAATAATTGTACAAGGGGTTTTAAATAAATAGCCTAATTATTAATTTACTAAAGAGAAAGAGATATTCTAGCAAATATGGCTCTAAGCAATATTCGTTATCAAAGTCTTCTTATCTGAATAAATAAATAAATAGAATAGCCCACTAGATCCCACTGCTGGGCAAAGGCATCTCTTCCCTTTTTCAATTCGCCTCGGTTTAGTAGGGCTGCTGTCGGCCAGAAGGTGGAGTATTTATATATAAAATAATATTTGATTATTGACAAAAAAATTGTATTGTAAAATGGGTTCAAATCTCAGAGCATATAAATCTCATTTGCAATGAAGCTTACAAAAGATAAGATGAATTACACAGTATAAATATCCGCAGGTACATGCCCGAAATCGTTTAATTCCACCTCAAAAAGCGTACCACAAATCTACCTTGTCCTAATCTATGGCACCTTACCTAATACCAGTTTACACTGACCTTTATATCAGAACAATCTTCTTAGTAAAAGAGGTCAACAAAAACTGGAGTATCGACCGCGAATCTTCCAATTTCAGAAGATCTCGAAGCTAGTACAATGTTCACAAGTAGAGAGCTCTACAAAGACTGGTTTGTTCTTCTCCAGTTTACACGGACCCGTGACCCGGGAGTTTAAGCTCGTAAGTCGGGGTCGGGATATAGTGGATGAGTGATCCGAAGGAAATATTTTGATAAGATCAGGGATGCGAAAGATTTAGCATTGTAATAATTTAAGGGAAAGTTTTAATCTCTCGCGTCAGTGGACCGCGATGATTTAGTTACAATAACATGGGCCAATGGGATCCACCCTACATAATTATACAATAATATTTATAGGCCTGCCTGAAACCTTGTAAGGACCAATCGCAAAAGTTCTATGGAGTTACATTTTAGGGTCCCGTACACAAAATCTTACTAAAAGTTTCCATTCCGGCCGGATTTGAACCCGCGATGATACAAGCGATCGTCCTTTAGCCGGACTGCCTTTAACCACTCGGCCACGAAACCCCTAATGCCAGACTCGAAACTTATGAGAAAGATTATCGTTATAACGATGTTGTAGGTACTTAATTAATAATTATTATAATTTATATTGAAAAACCGATATTAGATTTGGCCCGTAGTATACTTTTTTACTTACTTTTTACCATTGAGATGTATTATAGAGCCACAATCAGAGAAATAAAATGTAAACGCCAAAACTCGGCGCACGCTACGTAGTGCGCAGAGTTTTTCTTTTTTGCGTACAAGCGACATTCACATTAAAACAAACGACATAACGTCTACATTCAAATGTCATTGTAGAACATTGAATTTGCACGCACATTTTTTGAGTGTTGTCAGCTATTCGATTGTGACTCTATAATACATCTCAATGCTTTTTACTTACTTTTTTCCCGATAAAAGTTTATAGTATCACAATTTTGCAAACAGCAAAAAGTGTTCGAGTCATTACAAATCGCCAAAGGCAAGAGTCAGCGAATCAGAATACCTTTCAAAGCGACATTTTTAATATCTCGAATATGAGATTTCTCTCCTTATTGGACGTACCTTAATAAAATGTACGGCGGCTGCGCACAACTGGAACAAAAAAGATTTGATATTAGCAAAGTGATGCTTCAGGTAGTTTTATGAGGGTCGCAAACAGCTTTTGACATTTAATTTTTTTAAACAAAAAATATGATCATAAAGGTATTTCCAGAGAGCAGTGGACATATTATTTTCGAAAGAAAGAAAGAATGAAAGTAAAAACATTTATTTTGGTTGGACCTCAAGGATCACGTCAGTTTCGTCTTACATGATAAAAAAAAAAACATTTAATGCCAATTAAGGCCTACACCCAGCAGTGGGAGAGATCGGGCTGCGGATGATGATGAAATTTATGTGTGGGTTCCTTTCAGAATCGGAAACTAACGGCTACATTTCTAATCTATCTGCTTTTTAGTTACAGTAATTAGATTTTTAATATAAAGTAACTAGAGTGTACTAATTACTTACTCTGTGTTAATAATTATCAATCTTGTAAGATTACGTAATTAAATGAAGATTGCAATTCAGTTCAAAAGCGCTGAATAGTTCGTAGCTCAAAGGATGTTTCAAGTTTCAAACATAATTTAGTCATGCTGAGTAGAAAAGTGGCGAACCATTTCCTGCCAACAATTTAATATTTAAAAAGAAATGCTTATAAAATAACATACAACGAAAAATTTCAAACAATTTTAAATTTTATACTCTGCGAAAATTCTCAAAGTTTTCGGTCCGTTTGAAACTGTACTGAAATGTATTAAATAATTTTCAGTAGAAGCTCTTCAACCTTAATCCGGGATTAAACAACATTACTCTAAACTGTAAGTCGGCTAAAAGCTTTAAAAATGAGTATTTCATAATACACTGAATTATTTTGATAAAATCAGACGTTCTTGATAGATCGTTAAAGTTAAACAACGTTGCACAAGTAGAATTAAAATAAATAAATAAAAATAAATATCCTTGGACATTCCACACGGCGTCATCTAGTCCCAAGCTAAGCAATTTAATGCTTGTGTTATGGTAACCAGATGACTGATAAACTACATAGATACATTTTTTTTTTGTAAATATATACTTATTATACATAGAAAACACCCAGACACGAAACAAATATTTGCAGATCATGTAAACATTTGTCCCGCAGCGGGGATAGAACCCGCAACCTCCGCGTCTCAGGCGGGCTTTCGCCCACTGCGCCACAGGGGTCATTAACAGCTGACCGCTAAAAACTCTATCACCAGAGTTGGCCACTTGCTTATACGAACTTACTTAGTTGTTGGCCCCGGTTTTAAATCGTTAAACCATGATGGAGGCCTTCAAGCAGCATAATAACTGTGTCACAAGAGTAGCCAGCTCGTACCAACCTTTTGTCAATAAAAGTTTGGCGTCAAGATTGTTTTTCACAAAGTGTAAGTAAAACAACTGCCCCTGGATTGTGTACACTCGTCTCGGATTGTATCAAAGTTGTATCAAAGCAAAAATCACAGTAAATCGCGAAAACAAGTGTCAAATATGACAGTAATTATTTACTAATTTACTTGATGATTTTTGCTTTGATACAACTTTGATACAATCCGAGACAAGTTGTGTACACTTCAGGGGCTGGACTACGACTTGTCACTGCGTTATCGTATTGTATACAATACATTATACATGAATACCACGTTTTATCGCGTTACGTTTGGTTAGGTCATAGCAAATAACCACCCTGAGGCCTTACTCGGGATCAACGAAAACGAAGTTTCGTGTCAATTTTCGGGTTCCCATTATGTTGGTGAGTATTACGAATTCAGTATCCACCAACATAAGCTGACCCCGAAAATTGACACGAAACTTCGTTTTCGTTGATCCCGAGTACGGCCCCTGGACTACGTAACGTCTAATATCCGGCCCCGTGTAATCATTACTCAGGGCAGAAGGCAATTAATCCGTAACTTGCATTGTATTTGTCGCCAAGACAATACGTATTGTGTACAAATGAATATTCAACCTTGTGGTTAGAGTAGGGAAAATATTGCTGTAATCCCTTAATTCTGTTTAACCAAATGTAAATATTAAAGCACTTCTGGTGACCTTAGGTCAATACAATAAAAAATTGAAGTGGCAACACATACAATACAAACAAAACAAGAGGCAATTTTTATCTACTTATACTAATCTATACTAAATCCTTCCTTCTAAAAGAAGAATATGATATTCTTGAAGGATATGGAGCAGACCTTTGCCCAGCAGTGGGACACACTATAGGTTAAAAAAAAAAAAAAAAAAAATCTATACTAAAATATTATAGAGGTAAAGTTAGGTTTATTTGTTTGTATGTTTGGGGTAATCTCCAAAACTACTCATCCGATTTCAAAAAAAATTTAATTGATGTGTAGCATGGACTTTCCGAATAACATAGGCTATATTTTATCAAGGTACCACGCGAGCGAAGCCGTGGGCGAGTAAGCTAGTCTTTTATAAAAGGCTTCGGTTTCGTAAGGAGAGCCAATTTATTCCCTTTTCAGGTGCAATTCTGTTTATATCTCCAAAGATTCTTTTACCTTCTATCTATAGCAGCTAAATATAGTGCCTATTCTCAAACTACTAAGTAAATCAGCACATCGATAGAGGAGCGGAATCGGCCTGACAGATCCGGAGTGAGGCGGAACGAGAGGAGACAATGTGACAGATGTCACTGTCACTGTCATAGTGCATGCAGGTTGAATATCATTATGATTGTAAGAATTAGTTGTTGAGGAATTCATAGATGTAGAGTAAACGGCAGGGTGTCTCAATCGATGTCTCTGTTATCGTTGTTTCATTTTATAAATAATCGTTTTTATAACTTAGAATGTTTCAAATGTCGGAAGTATGTTTTTATCATTCTCTTATTTTTGTAAAAGTTAGTCAAATTAATCCAACATTTTTCTGATTCATTCTTTAAGCGAATACAATCTTTCTATTCTATTTATATTGCACTGCTAAACTTACAGAGCTCAAAAGACTGCTAGCTTTGTTGCGTTATAAAAAAATCTTAATTTTTTTTCTAAATAATCTTTATTATGTGTCAATATTTAATTAATAAAAATATATTCCACACATCTATTTTGATAGTCGTGTCATTCAGATGTCGCCAAAACTAAAACTGACAGCACTAAAAATGTTGCCGTCCATTTCATAACAATCAAATTAAAAAGGATGGCATAAATTTTAGTGCTGTCAAATTAGTTTAGTTTTTCTAAGAGTTTTCGCGACATCTGAATTGACACCAGTAGCATTCTATATGAACACGCAATACAATTAAATTGTCAAATCTTTAATTCATATTTTTATCTATTAACTATTTTTTTAACTATTTATTCATTAATTTGTTTGTATTTATTTATATGTAAGTATGTATTTATTTATTATTTAATATTTATAAGTATTTTATTTACACCGCCTTTTTGCCTTCCTGTATATCCAGTTCATCCTAAGGTTGTCTGGAAGAAATCGCTCATAGCGATAAGACCGCCCATTGTACTTCATTTTAATTATTCTTAGTGTTTGTTATTTGATGTAATGTCCATGTGGTGTACTTACAATAAAGTGTTTATCTATCTATCTATCTAAATCTATATTAAATTGTCAAATCTTTATGAATAAGACCAGTGTTTATCAAAGACAAAATATTCATAAAAATACGAATATTGAACCTTTGATCAGTAAGTCTGTAAAGGGAGCTTGATGTCCAATGACACGCCTTGCCTCGGGCCTCGGGTGATAGGCCTCTTTAGATCGCGACCGGAAGTAATGAATGAACACCCGCCTTTTATTTATGGGTCTTCGAAATTTGAATTTGAATTCTGTTATTTAAAACTTATGATGTGAAAAGTGGAGAACGAAAAGATGAAAGTAGATAACGATTACAGGTTTTTTGAAAAAGGAATTAGGGCTTATACAGACTAAGATAAAAGACAGAAAAAATAAACATAACACCACTTTTATCTAAGTAAACTACTATAAAAATTTAAATTGATTTCAATCCGATATCAATGTAAACATAGATAGGGATATTATATCCTGCTATCTACAGATTGATAACGACTTCATATTATTAGCAACATACATTAGTAGTTACACTTGTTTTTCTTTACAATATTTGTATGTCAAGTTTAACATCTCGGGACTATGGAGTCCAGGAACCTTGATAAACATACATGGGGCACTAAGCCAACAGAGGCTCTTGTTTTTTTTAATGTATTTATTACTATTACGTTTCACATTAAATTTTTATCATTAGCGGAAGAGGACGATAAAAACATAAACTATAAGATTTTGCTCAAAAGATAAGTTCGCGTCCCCGGGGGAATACCTACATACATAAAATCACGCCTCTTTCCCCCGGGGGAATACCGGGATAAAATGTCTCAGTGATAATGCAGCTTTCTAATAGTGAAATAATTTTATGTCAAGTAGTTTTTGAGTTTATCTCGTAGAGACAAACAAACCAACTTTACCTCTTTACATTATTAGTATAGAAAACTTTATACGATAATTAACTTCTATTCAAATTGAAAACCAGAATCTAAAACTAACCTACTGGCAAAATTGACTGTCACTTTAAAACAGCTTATAAGTCCAATTCCTGAACTTTAGCATTGAAAAATTGGATCAATTTCAAAAGGAACATCTATCAAGATAACTCGAAACTTCAAGAAAAATGATCCATCTGACGCTAACCATGGATCGGGACAATAGATCAGGGCGACTAAGCCGTTATTGATGGATGGTGGTGGGGACGGGACGGGACGGGCCTGACAAATGTCCCCGCTGTTGACTTATTGCACAAGTTGCCGCTCGTTAGCGCTGTTATGGTGCGGATAAACATCAATAATACTAGGACTTGTGAGAGAAATTGTTTGCGGGTTTGCTTTGAGAAACAGAGTTTGGTGGCCACCAAGTGCAACTTCGCTACTCCTAAACTATACAAAATAACTAAAACGATTACATATTATTATTAAAAAAAGGCAAAAAAAAGACAGAAGTAATATAAAAGCTTATGATAGGTTTCACAAACATAACAATTTTTTTTTTTAATTTCTTCGGCGGCTCTAGTTTCGCGAATACAGGCACCGGACGACTTTATAAGCACAATTAAACGTGCCCTCCGAAGCACGGAAGCACTCAGCTATTACGCCACTTGCGGTCACCCATCCATATAGTGACCGCTCATAACGTTGAAATAAGAGTTAAGAACGTCAAAGTTATTTTTTACAGCGTGTAATTGTGTGTACTGTTGGCGTTGCCTTAATAAATAAATAAATAAATAAACGTCTTTAGTAAGCTTCGCCACGAGCCTTTCTGATCTGAGAAATAAGTAAGATTAACAAATTCCTCTAGGTCCCATTAGTTTCCTTCAATCCCTACAATTAAACAACAAACGCGCAGGGCTCAGGTGTCAGCCCTCCGTCTTACAGCGACGCCACGGGACGAGCGATTACAAGTTGCGGACATTCTTCACGAATCCCGCGCCATTGTGGATATCCCTTTGTAAATGATGACTGATCTTATTCACGATAATTTTGATTGGAAATATGAGAAAATACCTTTTGTTGATTTAAAAAAATAGAAGTACCAGTTCGTATTCTTATATTTTGAAATTAAAATATTATTGTTGCAGACGTAACGTGAAAGAGACTTGGCAAAAAAGGTATGTTGTCTGTCGTGTCCAGTATCCAAAATGCGAATGAATGCTCCGGGAGCAAGGTGTCCTGCTTGTTCGCAGCGCGTTTTACAAATTGAGGACAGTGTGCATGGGTCATAGTTTGCCGACTGTCTTTTGTTCGATTTGTATATCGATACAAATCAAACAAAAGGCAGTCGGCAAACTGCAAGTTTCATTTGCGTATGTATCGAAACGAACGCGCAGTGACTGCACGTTCGAAAAACGTAGTGTGTATAGGCTCTAAGTAAGTAAGTAAGTTCGTATGAGCAAGTGGCCAACTCTGGTGACGGAGTTTTTTGGCTTAACAACTTTAAAAGCCGGGACCGACAATTTAACGTGCTCCGTAGCACGGAAGCGCTCAGCTGATAATGCCACTTGCGGTCACCCATCCAAGTAGTGACCGCTCAGAACGTTGCTTAACGTCGGCGATCTATCAAGAACGTCAAGCTTCGCCACGAGCGCTTCTAGGCTTCTAGGCTCTAGACTAGACGAAACTATAGAAATGTCGGCCGTTGGAATCCATACCTAACTTTTTACGTAATTTACATAGTTTAACAAGTTAGTAGTGTTTGTGGATGAGTGAGGGCGGGCCAGCGAGCGTCGAGAGCCGTCGACAGTTTGTTGCGCTAATGAGGCGCAGGTGTTGAGATCATGTATACCGTGCTACGTGTTTCTAATGTAAATGGGCTCGCAGTTGTATCAGTAAGTAGACATCTGCTTTCAGTACTGATTAATTCCACTTCGTTACAATCTGCTACTTAAGTGTAGTTTAACACCTAAAAAATCTTCAATATACTCGTAGGTACTTTTGGTATTTGATACTTTTCAATTAATTTCAAATTAATTTCAATTTTAATTTCAATTCATTGATTGCGTAATATGGACTTGTAACAGTTATTATGTTGTGATACAATACTGTTTACTTACATTGTAACAAACTATTTAAATGGGTACAAACATGAATTCAATATTTTAAAATATAATTCAACAATTTCAAATGTCAATATTTATCATTTTAAATAATCTTGAGTAGATTATAAAACATATGCAAACGGGTATTTATCACGAATTTGTGAACCGGCCCTAATTGACATTTATGAAGATCAAGTGAGGGTAGTTGAATAAACGCTTTCGCTTTGCTGTGGCGGTACCTCCAATACTTCAGTCTTCCCGCGACCACGGCTGGTGCAATCCGGTCGAAACGTCGGACGAATATTACAGGTAAAATTCGTGATAAATACCCGTTTGCATTATGTTTTATAATGTGTTCTGATCGCGAAAGTTTAAAAAAGACAATCTTGAGTAGAATTAATACGCCTTTTCCCATAATAATTTCTTTAGTCTACGTTTTTTTCTACTTCAAAGCTACACAATCCGAGTTATCTATTATCTAATCTCTCATTTCAAAACGAAAATCTGTTAGCAAATGTATCCCCGAATTTAGCGCATAAACACAGTTTATCACAGCTTTAGGCGAGCTTAGCCCTGAGTGAGGGCTTTGTAGTGGCGGAGACGAGAGGAGTACGTGAGGAAAATATATCACACTAATTTATGCATAAATATGAATGCTTGAATATGAATGCATGAATGCTAAATATTTATGCATAAATATGAAAAAAACTGACGACTGAATTCTCAGACGACGTTCTCGATAATTTTTGGGTACCGAAATATAGGTTTAATGTTTTTTTTTTGAGACTTATTTAAAAGCAATATAGTCGCAGACGAAGTCGCAACCATTCTACTAGGCTAATAATATAGCTGAAAAAAGCTAAGTAGGTACTTTTACTCAATGTAACTTTTTAATGGAAGGGCCTGTTGACCCTTATTCTACGGTACGGTACCCTTGCACTTGTCAGCAGAAAAGTTGATAAACTTGACTATTTTATACTCTGGAGCTTTTGCTGGAAACTTGGTCAAAAGTTGAAGTATCATAACGGGCTTAAAACTATTTTAAAAAGATTGATGAGATATTAATAGAGGTGAGTGGGAGAGAAAACATGTTGTTCTGACTCCACTTAGCATGGGATAAAGGCAGGAAAATGATGATGTTCAAAAAGATAATCTTCATATTGGCAAAGACGAAGAATAATCTTTGATATTGGTAGGAAAGGACTTGCGGTACGGTCACTCAAACTATATTGATTACAACTGCCCTTTTGCTTAGATTACCGATTAGGTACTTTAATTAAGACTCCAATTAATTTGTTATTGATCATAATCCAATTACAGGTAGCCATGGAGCTCGAGTGATCAGTTATTTAAGCAAATTAGTATGAGCTATGGCCAACTAGTGTACCTCAATAAGACTCGGTCGTGGTGACAAAGGTTTTAGAACCTTTGAAGGATTTTGTCACGGCTTAGAACTTTATTCTTTGTACGTTATTGCTTTGCCTTTTTCGCGTTAAGTTTTTAACAAACTTCAAAAAACAAGGAGATTATTATGTTTCACTGTATCTTTTAAGTTGAGTCGTGTCGTATCGAGTGAGTGACGCAAGGGGGCTCCACTGCAGCCCGGACGAAGCCGCGGACGAGTAAGTTAGTTTTATTATAAATTCGGCTCCTCAGCTTGTTAGATAGTAGCAAGTCATGCATACAAATTATTTGACAACTCCAAGACTTTTACATAAAAAGTCAGTCTTTTCTCACCGGTTCTACATAATTGAATTCGCTACGTTGGTACAGGTTTCGAAAGCCAAACAATATAGCGAACTAAAAGGTTTTTTGTGTTGGCAGCACGTTACGACTTCCGCCCTTGTACTAAGGGTTCGTATAAAACCCTCAGAGTTTTTGTATATTCAACCCTTTTTCTAGATGTGCTTTTGCCCTTTTTTGGGTCTACTGGGCCCTCACGTATGCTGGGGGTTAACTCATTAAAAATCTAAGTAGCCTCTTATCAGAGAAAATAATCTAGTTACCGTACCTAACCTACTGTTTTTTTAAGTAGTTCTAGTTTCAGATAGATTGGGCAATTTACATTGAAGTTTTTTTAGTTAGAAATGGAAAAATAATTATGATTGATAGCCCGTACCGTTTCAGAGTATGATAAAAAAAAGCGTTCCTTACAAAATGTATAAGAAAAAGGATTTTCTGATTAACAGTGTTTTTTGACAATATATTTGATGTTTAAATTATTATTCTGCTATTTTGGGCGGATGCAAATCAATATCGGTAAAACAGAGTTATAAAATTAAATTATCTTATATCCAACTTTATTTAAAATATTTAGAATTTAGATGATAACAATGTCGGCAGACAAACTACGTCATTGATAAGGAAAATATACAAGCCGAAAATGACCTAACTCAACTTCTGTTAGAATAATTATAACTGTGTTAGTATTATTTAGGGTATAAATATTATCTAGTTTTAAAGACAGTACCTACGGTTTTCATGGAAAAATTAACTATGACCTACAAGAATAATTATAATTTTTTACAGAAAAATAAATTCAAAATTGGAAGCCAAAGCCTCTTACAAACGAAAACCAACATCAAATCATTTCATACACTTTTAGTTGATTTATGACATGCTTGAGAGATCTGAGGCGCTCACATAGTAGGTATGGTACTTAGGTACTTGATTTAAAAAATTGCGAGATTTTCGGTGTATATTTCAAGGAAAAACGATTTTAACATTCGCTTTGTAACTTGAATTGCTGTAATTGTTTTGCTATATTTTAATGGAGCTACAATAAAAACATTATGCAAAATGAAATAAGATCACGACTGTACTCCCTAGGTGTGGTAGACAAATTACTTCAGATCTTTTTAGTCATTTAAGATTCTTTGATATCCAATACATTTAAAAAAAAGCTAGGCCCACACCACCAGGTTCTTGCCTGATTCTTTCCCTGGTGTAGGGAGTCGCGTTGGAACAGGCATTAGAATCACCAGCATGTAAGACGAAACTTAAGTGAGGTCCTACAAGAATAAATGATTTTTTCTTTCTTTCTTTATTTCTTTCATTAATCAACAATCGTAATGTAACAAAAACATTCAAAAACTAACATTTTCAAAAACCACCTTTAAACGGAAATAAGTAAGTTCGTTCAATCCGAAAGGAAACAGGTATGTACCGAGTAAGGCGGGTTTTCAATTCCACATTCTTCACACTTCTAAGGATACGTTCACACCGAGCGAGCTACTTGCTAAAATAACTAATAATAGGATGTTAAGCTTTATCCTGCTTAGAGATGGTAAACATTATTCGGGTGGTGTGTCGCATTTAAGAACAGGCAGTAGAATCCCCTAGATTTAAGAACGTGACGTGTCAAAGTGGTATAGTACGATAATAAATAAATAAATATCCTGGGACATTCCACACGGCGTTATCTAGTCTCAAGCTAAGCAATTTAATGCTTGTGTTATGGTATGGTAACCAGATGACTGATATACTACATAGATACATTTTTTTTGTAAATACATAGAAAACACCCAGACACGATATAGATATTTGCAGATCATGCAAACATTTGTCCCAAACATGATCATATTGAATACAGAAAATTATGAGTTTTTTAAGATTATAACTTTATAGGTTTAACTGAGCCAGTGAGTTTAGCAACTCGGCTAGTGTGAACGAGGCTGCAGTGTCGAAAACAGTGCCAGTAACGTTTTCATAAAGACCAACCGTTTCCAATACATTTGCCATTCCGTGTATGTACATATTATGTATGTATGCGTCGGTGCTGCTGCCAAATTTCATTGCTCCTTTATTCAGAGTGTTTTCCAATACTGTGCAGTTTATTTTTATTTAATGCTGATTTTTTCATAAGTATATGATAAATGTCTGTTCTAAAAATAAAAATCTGATTAACTAGTTTATTTCACAATACACGCAGAAGTTACCCACAGTAAGCAAAATCAAAGATAGATAGGTTATTTACCGGAGTACGAGTATAATGCGAACGATTTCGGAAGTCTCTCGTGCTATCTTCATATGACTCTTGGAAGGGTTGCTTTGTGTATCCCCTTCATTGTGAGGAAGGAAATTGGGGAAATTTTCTTAGGAAAACACCGGGGAGGCGGGCGCAGATTGTAAATTACCCTGGTTACCTTACCTCTGTTTATGAAAGTTTATAAAATACTGGTTTACTTGCATGGAAATAAAGTGATAGGAAAACTAACAGCGGAATAAATTTCTCGTTGCTTAACGATTTGTTTAATACAAAACATTATAGTCTTATTCCTGAAGATTTGTCAATTTAATATGTCAATAACAAAAAATATTAATTTTAGCTAAAGTAAGTTTACTAAACCAATATGCATAAGGGGGTTAGTATACCCAGGCAAAACAGGTCTCGTTGTTTCTCTATTAGGTTATATTTTTATAATACTCACGATTTTTTAATTTCGATTCAATTTAATTTAGTTGTTTAGGTTAAGAAGTGTAGGTATGTTTTGTTACTGTGTTTTTTCTTAGTTCCCAATTTATATTAAAAATTACGATTTTTAATAAATTTTACTGTGAAGGAAGATTCGTGAGCCAGTGCTCACGAAGATATTCGTGATGATATTCTTGCTGAGGAGTCTTAGCAAGAATATCCTCCCAGCGTTTATGTTTACAACTATAACAATAAGGCCCGGTGACCTATTTATATTGTAGCTGTGCCACGCGGAGTTACCCGCGGTAGTTCCCGTTCTCGTGGGAATACCAATATCAAAAGTAGCCTATTTCATTTCATATTCATTTATTGCTTCAAGTTGGTACATAATGGTCTTGAAAATTAGGTTTGGCCGCAACAAGAGCCCCGTCGGGACACCACAATGTTTGAGGAAATAGTAGTATGTAGTACCTACCTAGATTTTAATCTAAAGTAGCCTATATAAGCAATCCAGGGGGCTAATCGATTTCATTTAATTCTATAAAATTCCACCAATTTCGATTCCAATCGTGCGCTAGTTGCGCGGTCAAGAGTACCAAATGGCACGATTTCGATCCCAATTTCAAATTACGATTGGAATCGAGTCTCAATGGTAAGCCTACTGGTAGCTTTCATTAAAATCCGTCCAGCCGTTGGAGCGTGAAAGAGTAACAAACACACTTACACACAAACTTTCACCTTTATAATATTAGTAGGATAGTAGGAAGGACACATTCTTGATATATCAACAGCGAGAAAGGGAGAAACCTAACGGTGCGCAAATTTGCCTGATCGTGCGATGAACTGATTGAGTGTGCAATGTTCAAACCGCTCAATTATCTGTATTTGATCTTCTGTTAGCAGACGGTGGATTAGTTAAGTCATAGATAAGACATGTTTGTTTAGTACGGTTAGAAATATGATCACGACTGTATCCCGGGAGCGGTAGACATTTCTTTCAGATCATTAGGCATTTTTAGATCTTTTTGTCTAATAGGGTAGTCAGAGGTATGTCCATACATATTTGGTACAAGCCCACTTTTTGCAGAAGTTAACTTTCCATACGTTTTAGCAGTCCGGGATTTATCCATTTTCCATATTTTCTCCAAACCCACTGGTATAATTGAGATGCAATTTTTTTAAGATGAAACATATTCACAAAGTTGAGATAATATTCTAATAATAAGCTTGCTAAGACGTTCTTGATAGATCGTCGAAGTTAAGCAACGTTCTGAGCGGTCACTACTTGGATGGGTGATCGCAAGTGGCATTTATATTTGAGCGCTTTCGTGCTTCGGAGGGCACGTTAAATTGTCGGTCTCGGCTTTCAAAGTCGTTAAGCCATGACGGAGGCCCCTAAAAACTCCGTCACCAGAGTTGGCCACTTGCTCCTATACTTTTAATAATAATCTAAAAGTTTTGTGAATATGTTTCTTCTATCAGAACTTAGTATTTAAGTAGAAGTAGATCCTAGGAATCAAAAATATACATAAGGAAAAGTCAAGATCTCATCTTTCCTGTTAGATAAAACAAACTAATCTGAGAGGATTGTGTATATTGTAATCAAAGACGATTAATATCTAGAAGACAGACAAAGGCCATACACAAAATCGTAACCCTAAAAAATAGCCTGAAAACTCTAAAACATCAATTTTATCCAAGAAATTTCAATTACTTTCTAGTTAAAAATGTTTAAATATTGAATATTGTTGCTACCTACTACTTACTACTACTAAGTATTGAAATTTCTTGGATAAAATTGATGTTTTAAAGTTTTCAGGCTATCTGGTACTGCGGGATCGGGTTACGATTTTGTGTATGGCCTTTGTCTGTCTTCTAGATATTAATCGTCTTTGATTGTAATAACACATAAAAATCGTCATTTTTACTTGTCAGATTTGTATAGACAAACGTCAAATAATGTCAGAGTTAAGCAACACTTACATTAAGTAGCGCTTGCATTCGGGCGTAATAGTTAACTTAGTCTTTCACCATCCTCAAGTAAAGTGTTGATTAGTTACTTAACGAGTAACGTTAATAGACAAGTAAAAGTTATGAGTTACTGGCCAGTTTTACTTACGAGTAGTGTTACTTGAACGTCGTGAAATGCGACTAGAGGTTACTCGACACTTTACTTGGTGACTAGCCTACTCGGAACTTTACTTGAAGAGTGAAAGAGGCACTTAGCCAAATAAAACAATTAGAAGTGAGACACAGCAGAGCAACATAAATTAGAGGACATTGCATTTAGAAGGAAATCCTGCTCCGGGAATTAATGAGACAAGCACAACATGAACTACTTACCTAAATTATTTGAACACGTATTTATTAGGTCAGCCTGATTGATGTTAGTAAATAATATTATGTGACTAGCTTACGCGCCCGCGGCTTCGCTCGTGGTAGCTTGATAAAATATAGCCTATGTTCATTCGGAAAGTTCATGCTACACATTGCTGAAAGATTTTTTTAAATCGGATGAGTAGTTTCGGAGATTACCCCAAAGCTAGGCCCACACCACCAGGTTCTTGCCTGATTCTTTCCCTGGTGTAGGGAATCGCGTTGGAACAGGCATTAGAACCACCTAGCATGTAAGACGAAACTGAAGTGATCCTTGAGGTCCTACCAGAATAAATGATTTTTCTTTCTTTCTTTCTTTTCATACAAACAAACAGACTTTACCTCCATATAATATTAGTATACATGGACTCTGAGGAATGGAATCTCGTATTTGCTCTACTATAATCATTGTGTAGATAGAGCCATTTCCTAAGGAATACTTGCGCTTAAACACGAGCTTTAGACGATGAAGAAAATCATCATACAGCTGGGTCGTGCTATTAAATGTAACATTTTAAGTGTAAAGTCATATCCTGAAAAACTCAGGTTCATTACAAACATTACCTTATAGAAATACGTAATATCAAAAGAATACATTATTTACCTCATTATTTCGTCTGATAACATAGTGAACTGATTCGAGAATGTCGTCATATCATGAAACAATTTTCAGTATTGCGATGTATAAATTTATCATACTTATATAACTTTTTCGAAACGAAAAATCCATTAATGCACGGCCGGATTTGAACCCACGACTTGTTTGTTGTTCTGTTTCACGACGATTTGACTTCTGTTCCTCCATGATACTCGAACTCGAATTCACTTAAGTGACCGCTTACTTGTCGAGATAACAACAGTTCGAGTTTTTAGTAATACAAAATTTGAATCTCACTGCTGATTTAGCTCTTCGACGTACGAAATGAGTTTACAGAATAGCTCTACTGATGCTCAAAAAGGTGGGTGTGTCATTATTGTGAACGTAAATAAATTGTACAGAAACATTGTCCATGTCAGTAGCGTTGATACTATTATTTCTTCGAACTACCAACAGTTTACCATGGATAAAACTTCGCTGTATTCGACATGAGCATGTGAAAGTGTTTCCTAAGTGAACAGTACTAAAGCTCTGTTTGGCGTGAGCGCTAATTATAATTCATAGCGCTACGTAATTGGTGTAGTTTCAATTTGAGCAAGTTACTGGCAATAGAAGGGAAATTATTAAAGTTTTGGGAGACTTGGCTGAGGGCTTTTATCCACCACCTGCTGAAGTGAAGATATTATGGACGTTGTTTTCATTTTATTAATGACTAACTGCGCCCCGCGGTGTTACCCGCTGTGAATAGTTTCCGTTCCCGTGGGAATACCGGGATCAAAAATAGCCTAT
The DNA here is from genome assembly GCA_963582015.1 of Xanthorhoe designata. Classification (NCBI taxonomy): domain Eukaryota; kingdom Metazoa; phylum Arthropoda; class Insecta; order Lepidoptera; family Geometridae; genus Xanthorhoe; species Xanthorhoe designata. The sequence continues at coordinate 8,225,344 of OY757052.1, forward strand.
TTTAATCCAGGGTATAAGCAATTCTGGTACCAAATTTAATTCAAATCCGTCCAGCCGCTTACACACACATAGTAGTTCAAATAGTCATTCCATACGTGACAGGTTGCAAGCCACTGGACGGTTAACTGGTTTCCTCACGATGTTTTCCTTTCCGAAACGAAAAAGCCGGATTTGAACCCACAACCTTCGGATCGAAAGGCGAGGCATCAACTCGGCCAACTAGGCTTTTCTATCAGAGAACATAAATAATTTATTCCCAAGTTAATTTTATAATACCAACATAATTAAGCATTCCAAAAATAACACAGATTACGAAGATTGCTATTGTACAAAGTTACAAGCCAATTTTGTAACAATGCCTTAATTATACAATCGAATTGAATACGTCTTTGAATGTATAATGACAACTCCTACTAGGCTAAAAACTTCCTTGTTCCTAAAGCAGTAAGGCTGGTTAGAAAGTGATTGAAAGAACAACTAACGGCCAGTCTCAATAAACCAGCGCTGCCTTACTACCTAGGTTTAGTGCAGCATTGCTGAGACAGGGACCTAATTTGACCCCACGCAACACATTTTTTTAATTTTTTTGTCAGTTTTATAAACCTACCTATTTTTTGTATATTTTATATTTTTTGTATTTGCTGTTACACTTGTATTCGTTGTTCTTGGAGCCAATAAATGTATTTTCTTTCTAATAAGTAATTTTTTGCATGGAAATAATGTAAAATATCTACTTCCAGTAAGCAAAACCAAAGTTACTAATCTGTTCACAAATGTAAACTGCATCGTACAAATAAATTGCAGTTAGTGCTTTAATTCCTAGCGATTAAACTGTCATAATCCCAACTGGTAGGGACAGCTTAGTGAGGACTATAACAATAACTCGCACCCGGATTCAAACCCACGACCTTGAGATCAGAAACCGTACAAGCTACCCGTAGACCACCAGTGGTAATTTCCAAAAGATCTTCCGACTGAAATGTCCAAATACAAGTTCTAATTAAATTTAGTATTCCTAAAACAAATGTTTCAGTGCTTAAAGATCAGCCAGTGTTACTATTTGTATTATAAGTAAGATAAACTAGATAAATGCCTGATATGAGGCTTTATGTGACCGGCAACCCACATAATAATTGAACGTACGACCCCTATCGGAACATAATACCCTACTATTTACATAGAATGTTTCTTTACATAAATATTGCTGTTACAATAGCCTCAGGCGCTTTCTTCATGAAATAACTTGCGAATGTTTTGTAGGAAAAAAGTAGACTATAGCTGTAAATATATATGTAGGTACTTATAGCCTTTGTAACTGTAGGTAGGTATGTGATATAACTGTGCTACTTATGTCATTGTATTTGATATCTGTAAGGATACCTATGCGTCCAATGTTTTTAATTCTTCCTACATAATTATAATGAGCGCAAAATCTAGTCTACAGTTACAGCGATAGGCCTACGTGCCTAGGGTTGGTGCTCAAGTAAATATACCACTAAAAAGCCTACCAAAATGGAATAACCTGTCCATTAATACAATTAGCGCCGTTCCGCATAACAGATTAACCGACAAAATAAAGACTGCACTGAATCAGCTGTATATTACGCCATGAATCATCTTTTACAAGTGGCGGAATTGCAAACATTGTTTTTAATAAATAAAGACTTCGTAATCCTTTAGATTGCAGCGTAATATTTAAGCGGGGTTGTGGGTAAGATAGATAGTATAGTTGTTATCCTACCTGGATGTGGTAGTGTGTCGTGGTAGCTGGCTGGCGGCAGCGGCAGGTTAGGTCACACGCGACACGTGTTTCGCGCTCGGCGGCCGGGCGCTGACTGCGCGCGGCGATCGATACGCGCGCCGTCGTGTTACGTTCCGTTTACACCGAATTCGGATCTGGGCTCTGGCAGGCCTAAGGTTCCGAATTTGAATTTTATTAGGCTCTCTGGTTTCTCGTTCCGCTGTTCCGTACCACGCAGAAATTCAGGAATAGGCTCTACTAATGGTGCAAGGTAGAATGGGAATTCTGAATTCGAGTTTTATGGTGTTTTTGCGCTACGGAGTTATTCGAATACAGCCTACTAATCGTTAGATCGACATTGAACATCAAATCGAATTTTATCTTTATTAAGCTCGTTTTCTATTCTGTGGATCTCGATCGACTGTGGTCATTGGAGGGAAGGGAAATGAATACCTAGGGTCCTACCCTTACTGTAATTGTGATTTTTATAATGTAGGTACCTACCTACAAAATTAGCAATGTCTTGTTTCAGTATGATTGATTATGACTTGTGACTATTAATTAGGCACTTAGTTAGTAATGACTCACTCTATAGCCCCGAGGAATAAATGCTTTTACTATTTTTATTTCTATATTGATGACGTGTTTTTTCTGGTTACCTACCTAGGTACCTACTATTCCCAGCTCGATTTTCACTCATTATAACAGCTGGTAGAAACGCTCGTAGTGTGGCTGGCTTAGACGTTCTTGATAGATGGTTGAAGTGAAGCAACGTTCTGAGCGGTCACAATTTGGATGCGTGACCGCTAGTGGCAACCTACGTTCTTCGGAGGGCGCGTTAAACAGTCCGTCCCGGCTTTAAAGTCGTTAAGCCATGGCGGAGGCCTTGACGAAAACTTCGTCGCCAGAGTATTTATTTATTCAAAAAAGTGACGAACTTACAGCAGGGTGGTTCGTTATGATGACCCAACAAAACTCAACGCAATAAAACGCGGCTCATCACCGCGTTATCGTTTTTGTGTGTCAATGTCGGGTGTTTTCGCGCTTTTTGTTGGGTCATAGAGAATAACCCAGATCTTGCAATAATAGGCTAAGTCCAATTTTGCGTCATAGCCCGGTCGACTGAAAATAATCCTACGTACGAGAGTTGTGGAGGCGGAAGGCTCTAATGGGATTACTATTATCACAGATAATATAATACTATACCTATGTTAGTCGGGAAGATGTTTTATTACAACCACGGCTTAGAGCCTAGGCACACCACTTTTTACGAACGCACAGTCAAACGCGAAACAAACGCGCGGCAAACAAAATGCAGGCGGCTGTGACCGTGCACATTATCCTTTCGCTTCTGAAACGCGCAGCGAACTAGCAGGTAACGCGCCACACAAAATCGTGCAGTGACTGCTCGATCGAAAAACGTAGTGTGCATGCATACACCCTTAGGTGCTGGTTGCCTGCCTGTTCCGGGAAAAATAATAGGCTGTGTAAGTGCGAGCGAAGCCTTATACGGGGATAAAATTAAAGTTATAACTCTCATGGTTATGGAAATAATAACTAATATTTACCATGATTCGTGGATTTTATGGCTTTCCTTTTCAGAGGAACTTAATCATCATCATCACCTCAGTCATAGGACGTCCACTGCTGGATATAGGCTTCCCTCATAGATGTCCAGTTGTTTCGGTTGGAAGCGGCCTGCATCCACTGAAAACTCTGGTGTATAGTACAGTGTTTGTTATTCTCCTCCTCATATTTAATTTGACCATTTTCAAGTTTTTAGGTTACTAGGTAATGGTTAACTTTAATGGTTCTAAATTATATTTTGACACTGTTCTTAGAGGACAAAATTTCATAACGTGTAAAATGCTGTAGAATTGTCCAGATTAATATGAGACAAGATGACAGTTTGCCAGACCGTATTAAAAACTTTACTACTTACCATATAGTACATTATCTGAACGTACAGGCGCGATTGTCATTTGTCTTATTGTCGTGATTTTCATAGTAACTAACTATGTAATTAATATTAAACTGAATAGTTATATTGAAATCACGACAATTAGACAAATGACAATCTGTCGCGCTTTAAGTTATCGTACTGTAATGCTTTCATCACGGAAATATTATGAAAAAATAGTAGGTATAGGTATTTCGAGGTTGCAAGTAAGATTGTATTCTTAAAATAAATTGAGGCGCGTCTAGCGGAACGAAACGGTCCTAGTTTAAAATTCACTCGCAAGCGCTCTCTGCTTTTACGACTCTGAATTGCTTCGAAACATTTGTATTAACAAACACACAACATAGGTACATAGTAGTGGCAATTCGGAGTATCGCAACGCAAACGCTAACTTAACTAACTAAAAATGTTGCTGTCCCTTTCATAGCGATGGGAATAAAAAGGATGGCATTAATTTTAGTTAGTTTTGTTTAGCTTTTGCGACACTCCGAATTGCCACTAGTAACTACACAACATACTTACCTCCGACTTAAAAGATGGGTGTTATAAATTTGAAGTGTGTATAATGTAGACTTGTTCTGAACGATTTTAAGATATAGTGTGCCAAGTGGTCAATAAATGTCTGTCTATTTCTATGTCTACTCGTGTTCTTAACAAAAGAATCCCTTACTTTGAGCAGAGCTCCTCAAATAGTAGCTCATTTGGCTCATTCGGCAGCCCTGACCCCGATCCCAAACGCGAGGGGTCAGGGTCCCAGACGGATTCGGTTTCAAAAACGGACCATTTGCAGGGGATATGTACCGGAAAATGAACAAATGACCTATATTTGGATCTTAAGATTGATCGGAATTAAAAACAAAGTCAAAGTCAAGCTGCTGTGTTTCAAATAGACTTTTTAGTTCAATTCCACACCTGTTTTTTACTTTAGATGGTATATTTATTTTACTAAAATACAGTGTGAGTTGGTAATCTTGGCCTACACTTAAGGGGTCCCTGCTGTGCCTAAGAGATTATTGAGATGGCATAGGTTTTAGTATTTGTAGATTTATTGACAGAAACTGAACTACTACAAAATACAATTAGACCCTGCTGAGTCACCTAAGGATAGTTACAAACGATCTATAGATAGCTCAACTGATATTAAACCACTGCCAGACGGAAGCGTGCTCAAGACACTGGCAGCATTGCCGCGCTGAATGGAAATGCTGTAGAGGTTATTGTTCAATCAGGACCGTCTTTGCTCTGGATCAGTGTTTCCACTCAAAAAATTACAGTTTCTTAACGATTGATGTATTTATTCATCATGCGGAGTTCCACTTCCTTCAAAGATAAACTAAACACAATGTAACTACCAAGGGCGGATCCAGGGGGGGGGTCATGGGGGTCATGACCCCCCCCCTGGGCTGGGTCCTCCGTGGACCACTATTTAAAATTGTTAAACATAGGTAATGGTTTTAAGTAAGGATACTTATATTTTTTCGTCACAATTGAGATTTTTTATACTTAAGTAAATACCTTCAATATTTAATCAATTTATTATAAATTAATATTTTGTATGATGGCAAACGCATTATTCGGGAACTAACGCATCGAAAATTTGAATTTTACCGCGCCTGTGGATGGTGAAGAATATTATAGGTGAAGCCGAATATCGGCTCTGGATGGTGAAGTGGCAGAGGAGTTAGGACAGACCGCAGTCGATTTCAGAGTTTATTGTAAATTGCGACAGTAAGATGTAGGTATCCGAATATAAGAAAGTATGTGTAGCGACAGCGGAAAGATCTTTCTCTACGTTACGAAGAATCAAATCGTGGCTAAGAGCTTCAATGGTTGAAGAACGTCTAACCGGACTGGCACTTCTCCACGCCACCCCTGTGTGCGAAGTGTGCGGTGCACACAGGCGCCAAGACAATGCGGACGCCGCGGCGTCATCCGCCACCGAACTTCTTATTCCACCGCTGAATAAGAACCGGCCGTAAGCAAAATCAAGCGCTAGGTTGCTTTTACCTTAAAAAAATTTTGCTCGCTTCGCTCGCGTCGTTTTTTACTCAATAGGCGCAGACCGAAAGCAAAACCAAGCAAACTCAAAATATGTTTATTCAGTAATAAGATCGTTTAAAGACCACTTTGAAACGGCATTTCCTTAAAACTAGGGGATTCTTTTGCCAAAACTACGATGCTTTTTCTTAAAAAAAATTTTACTACTTAATTTTAACGACGAGAATAAAAGCGAAAATAAAACCCTCAGTAAAACAAAGTGCCACGCTGCTTTTATCTTCAAAAAAAAGTTTATTTAAAAATTAATTGTAGGTAAGTCTTGTATGCACTTTAGCTAAAGGACACACAGAAAAGTGTCTCTTACGTACCTTTCATACAAGATATTTATAGGCGTCGCGACACAAAATTTATTTTAGTACCTATGTAATTCCTTATCGCAGAATGAAAACCGACCGTAAGAAAAATGGTAGGTACGTTGCTTTTATCTTAAAAAAAAATTTGCTCGCTTCGCTCGCGTCGTTTCACACTGAATAAGAGCCGATCGTAAGCAAAATCAAGTGTTACGTTGCTGCAATCTTAAAAAAAATTTTGCTCGCTTCGCTCGCGTTGTTTCTCGGAAAATAAAGATCGACCCTAAGCGAATCGAAATGCCATGTTGCTTTTTTCTTTCAAAATACTTTTATTTTAAAAAAATATTATTTTCATTTTTTTCATTTAAAAAATTTGCTCGCTTCGCTCGCGTCGTTTCACATGGATTAACAGCCGACCGTAAGCAAATTCATGTGCTACGTTGCTTTTATCTTTAAAAAAAATATGCTCGCTTCGCTCGCGTCGTTTCACACGGATTAACAGCCGACCGTAAAGCAAATTCATGTGCTACGTTGCTTTTATCTTTAAAAAAAATATGCTCGCTTCGCTCGCGTCGTTTCACACAGAGTAAGAGCCGACCGTAAGCAAATTCTTGTGATTCGTTGCTTATATCCTAAAAAAAAATTTGCTCGCTTCGCTCGCGTCGGTTCACGCTGAATAAGAGCCGACCGTGAGCAAAATCAAGTGTTACGTTGCTGCAATCTTAAAAAAAATTTTGCTCCTTCGCTCGCGTCGTTTCACACGGAATAACAGCCGACCGTAAGCAAATTCACGTGCTACGTTACTTTTATCTTTAACAAAAAATTTGATCGTTTCGCTCGCGTCGTTTCACACAGAGTAAGAGCCGACCGTAAGCAAATTCATGTGATACGTTGCTTTTATCTTAAAAAAAAATTTGCTTGCTTCGCTCGCGTCGTTTCACACTGCATACTTTTTACTTTATTGTATGATTAAAAAAAAATTATAACTTCTTGGGACTTGACCACGACTATGTGACCCCCCCCTGGTACCAAAGCTGGATCCGCCCTTGGTAACTACAGTGTGAGTCTCATTAAGACATGTAATTTGAAAAAGTCACTTCATGAAATTATTTCTAACGACATCAGCAATTCCTCTAGATTCTAGAACTGTGATAAATACTGATGATAAATAAACTGCTGAGTCATTTCTTAGGTAATTATTGTTCAGTTAAGAATTCTTATATGATTCATACAAAAACATTACATTAGGTACGACACTGCAAACACCCTCTTTTCATTCAAATTATAGCTCTATCAAAATTAAATGCGCTTTTGTTTTTAAAAATAAGCTCCGATAACTTTTATACAAAGTGGATTTGTTCAGGGCCTAGTACTCGTAAGCGAAGTGTGAAACCGTGAAACTGTCAAATTAACAAAAAAATGCAACCTCTGTAGAGTCCGGTCTTGCTCTCGTTTCTAGTTTTAAAACTATGCAACTATCTTTAGGTGCCCTAGATAATCTATTCCAGTGAATTTGCGTAGTGATGACGTCACAGGAGCCTGTATTGTAGTGACGTTGAAGTGCTGACGTCACGCGCAGGGCGCTTAAAGTCGCAATTAGCAACGTGTAATTGCTAATTAGTGAATTTTAGTTTTGCAGAGCGCTTTGTGAAGAATTTATGATTAGCTTGCATTTTAATTTAGAGTTCTACCTACTAATTGGAAGTGATTCTATTGTCTAATTAGAAGTGAAGCTGGTTTATTCGCTCGTATGAGCAAGTGGCCAACTTTGGTGACAGAGTTATTAGGCCGCCTTAAGGCCTCCGTCATGGCTTAACGACTGTAGCTGGTTAATATTCGGCACAATGGATGCACTTTGCCAGACAGCGTGGTATTGCTGCTACGTAGGGTAAGCTTATAATAGGGAATGATCTGGATCAGCTGAGCTATCTAGAGATCATTTGCTGATGAACTTTGATCTTTTGATAGCTTATCTGGTATTAGAATATACCTATTGTAAAGTACATTGTTTTACAATGTTGATATAAATTGTGTACAATGTTTTATTAAATAAAATATGATTATGATTTAGTATAATACCATGTATTATGTAGGTAAGTATATCATAGATATGCACTACTAATAATACGACTTTGCTAAATGAATTTGTCTACCTATAGGTACTTATTATATCGGTGAACAATGCCAGTTATGAAACCTATCAATAAACTGAAAATTGATAACCTTTCCCCAAACTTTTCTTCCAAAATGATAGTAAATACTTAGATACATAAGCCCTGCTACTCTGCAAAACGAAAAACAAGTTTCGTGACAATTTTTGGGTTCTAATTATGTTGGTGAACTATTACGAATTCAGTATCCACCAACATAAGCTGACCCCGAAAATTGTCACGAAACTTCGTTTTTCGTTTTGCAGAGTAGCAGGGCTTTTCAGGCTTTTTTCAGTTCAGAATCGCTAAGATGTTGCCAAAAGGCCGATGCCAAATTATGTCTCTTTATCTTAACAGAGTTCTGCAGCAGACAGCCAGCTCGCAAATACTGTTTTTGTAGACTGCTTCTGCATTTTAGAAGTCGTTTTGTGTTGAAAAAGTCCGTATTTTGTCTTTTAGATAAGGTCAAGCAGGCTGTGATGATATGAATCAAATCAAACCAAATTGTTGTAGATCGTTAGTAATTGGTGCCTGAAATAGGTATAAAAAAACTGTGTGCTACAGCCTGAACAGGTCACTACAAGTTGAAGTGATCCTTGAGGTCCTACCGAATCAAACGATTTTTCTTTCTTTATTTCGATTATATAAAATAAAGATTGTGCCTCGCATTTCTAATATCAAAGGTTCGAATCGAGGTCGTAAATCAATAGATTTTTAATTTAGGAAAATTTAAGAGAAAAACATGATAAAGCCGCGGTTTTATGCTTTTCAACGTGTTCACTGCCACCCCATGCCATTTGAGGAACACACACAAACAAATGGCATTTTAGGTGCTCGGTACGGTAGTATAGTAAGCCTCCTTTTGACCTGACCTTTTCTAAACATTGAAAATCTACTATAAAGTTCTGAAGGTCTATTTTATTGAATTTCTTCTCATTAACGAAGAATCTACTGTGAAAATTAACATTTGATTATGTGTATGTACATTTACATATTTATCCGGGACTTACCTAAAGTTTAGGTTGAACTTGAAGTGAACCAAGTATTTTTTGGTGTTTAGTAAAGAGTCCTTTATAGTCCATTATTGATGTTATTTATGCAATACAATCCCTAGTTCAATTTGAAAATATCAACCATATTCTCGGACAATTAGGTTTGAATTCCCGCAACAAGATCCAACTCTTTGTAAAGCAAAGCTGTGTAGTTACTGAAAATCGATCAAACTTCATTCTGTTAGAACTAACCGCATCGGAGCAAAACAAATTATTGGGTAAATATTAAAGGAAAGTTCACAGTAAGTTAAGACTGTGTTGTTGAAATAACAACTGAAGTTATATCAAAGTGAAAATCAGAATTATAAATTTCATAGAATAATCACGTGAGTAATGTTCAATACGTGTGGATATTCAATATCTATGCCTTTACTGTGGATATGGCCGGCTAAGTTGAGATGGTCTTGGTGCTGGGCAAGCCTACATCTCAACAATGTACTAAAGTGTCCCGTTCAGCGTAGGCACCTCCTGACGCTGTATAAATCATCTAGTAAAAAATGTAAATGCCTGAATTAGTTAGTTTAAGTATAATATTGTATCTCGTTAATGTGTGAACATAATTATGAGCATAATCATGTTGTGAGTGTGAACATAATTATTATTTGATACTAGCGCGTAGAAAACTCATTACAAGTTCAGCTTTGTGATACAGTTTTGAACTTATCTGTTTCTGTATGTTTTCTGATGTTAATTTCCTAATGTTGTAGCACAGTACACAAGTTCACAAAGTGAAATAAATATTACATACCTAGCTAAGGTATGTAATATTTATTTCACTTCACTTCACTTCTTCTTTTATGGCATTAGAATCACATAGCATGTAAAACAAAACTTAAGTGATCCTTGAGGTCCTACAAGAATAAATGAATTTTCTTTCTTTCTTTCTATGGCCACTGCGACTTTGATAATCATTTATTTGGAATTATGACAATTGTGTTTTAAATAAAACGTAATATCGTCTTGTCCGGTCAGTATTGTTTTTTTTGGAGTTTAAATAGTTAGACTACAGACACCCTAGTTTTCTTTGCACTCGAGAATAATGAGTTTTTTAGAAAGCCAATTTAAGTTTCTCGCGAAGAGGTAGTAGTTCTATAGTATAGTAATAACTTTTACTTTATAAATATTTTTCGCAATTTGAAAGACTTAACAGCTTTAAGTACCTTGCAAAATGCAAATAAAAATAAAGTTTAACCGCTGTTACCTACTTATTGAGATTAATTTTGTGAAGTAAAGACTTCTCAAAACAATCGCTTAATGCCTTGCATGCATGCATGTCTTTACCTCAGAATACAGAAAGTCTTTACATGCAATGACAATTTACGAATTCCTAGAAGAATAAACAACAGCTATTTTTGGATGCATTTAAATAATGTTATTTTCTTGTCACACACATTTAATAAAAACGAGATGCCAGTAGATTCACCTCCATCCGAGCTCTCAGATGCCTCCAAGATAATTTGAATACCAAGATCGAACTTTCAGAAATGAACCTCCAAGAGTTCATACTGAACCGGTTCCAGAGCTGGGTCCCCAGGGCCCCAGACGTGGTCTCCAGGACCAAGAGAGACATCACGCTGACCTGGAGCCAGGAGGAGTTCTCATTTCTAGAGCAAGACCTGGTATACAGGTTGGAGAAAAATAATAAGCTGCCGAAATGGGTCGTGGTTTACAGGTGATATATTTATATTCATCATCATGATAATTTACCTATCGTGTACCTACTCGTGGTTCTCTCTTCGTTGTTCATGATGGCCAAAGTCGTTAAGCCATGACAAAGACCTTTTGGCAGCCTAAAAACTCCGTCACCAGAGTTGGGCACTAGCTCACACGAGCTTACTTACCTTAATAGTCAAAGTTACGACCTAAACCCACCCGAAGGATATTAGGTACACTAATTTACGTATTTGTTTATTAATTAAATTAAAACAAATAAGTAGTTTGTTTTTATTTTGAGCCTACGATAATGGCTATCTGTCCAATGGCTGACCATGACCATTCTAGGTATGTACTTAGGTCACTGTTAGTTCAAAAACCTTTATTTCATAACGATTGGAATACATCAATCACCGTGAATAATCAATTATTATCAATAATGAATTTTCAGGCGTGAGTTGAGCGAAAACCAATAATTTTCCTTTTCAATGTTTCAATAAAGCCACGGGCTATACAATTTACTGTAATACAATATTTTCAGACAACTGAATGATATAGATTATTTTTATAATTCTATCTCTATTATTTGTTTTCTTTTTGTTTACGTCATAAGCTTAATTATAAGGCTTTATAAGGCTTGTTTAGGGAAGGAGGCGTTATGCCCAGCAGTGGGTCACTACAAACTGTCAATGACGAATTTCTTCTGGAGTTTTTATATTAGTAGAATTGGCCTCCAGTCCCGCAACGGTTCCGTTATCGAAGGGTTAAAGCTTTAATGATTTCAAGTTAACATATTATACAATGTATTGTGTTTGCCGATGAAAAAGTGTAGAAATTTAGTATGAGCAAAAAAATGAATTTTCAAATAAGATAATGAGAATAAGCTACTCGTCAGAGGAATTAAAATCAATTAAAGTCTTCACTATGCTAACACTTGTTTTCATAAAAAAATCGATCTTATTTCAGTGGCGGAAAAACCACAAAAAGAGTAGATGACCTTGCCCCAAGCCACCCCCACAAATTTAGATTAAAGATCATCCTGAAACCAACAGCCATAGAGCACTTAGTAAAGAAAGCCTTAAAACATTTTGGTGATGAAAACACTGTTTATGAGAAACTCGGAAGAAATATCGATGATACTAATGATAGTGATGATAAAAATGAAGTTATGAAAATTGGTGATGGTTATAACATAAGAAACATTATAGTAACCGTTGAAGATACTACCAAAGTAGACGGCGAAGGTGACAATACTGGAACTGACAAGAAAATTAATGAAGAAACAAGTGAAAGCAAAATCGATAAATCGAAAGAGAGGTACCTAAGTCTATTAAAATCTTAAAATGTTTTTATCAAGGTAAGTTTCTCAGATTATCTTAAAATCTTAAAGTGTCAAGTAAATCAATTAAGATAGCAGATAAAGCTGGTAGCAACGAAAGTTTCTGGGCTAAGAACCACACTCCTAGTAATAATGCATTCTTCTCTCATAATATTTCAAACATTCAGGCAGGTCTCAAACTGGTTCTTTGCAATTTAGCAATCAACTTTAAAATGTCGTTAATTTTCTAATTCCTTTGTATCCAGGTACATGGAGAAGCCGAAATGGATAGAGTCGCAGTACTCCGAGCTGACGTGGACCAGCACCGACACGGAGGGAACTTCAGCAGTCTGCTTCTGCATGGCGGTCAAATGCGGATACCTTAAAGAGGTAACACGAGCTCTAATGCCGGGTTCCTATATCCAACGTACGGATGTCCAACGTACGGATGTAGGTCGGTCGTCATCGCAACGTTGTTTATTCAACACAAAATGTATGAGACTTTTTACGTTGCTATGACGACCTACGTACGGACATCCGTTAGTTGGATATAGGAACCCAGCATTGATGATGAAGGAAACCTTCATGACAATTTCATCGCTAAGCGCTAAGTACCTATCTAAGCTATAAGTACTTTTTTTTTACAGATTCAGAGCATGTTGGACGAGCGACCCGAGTTACTCGGCATCGTAAATGCGAGCAACGGATTCACGCCTCTCGCCACCGCTGTCAGGAAAGGTATTCATACAAGTTTGTGCAATTTATTTTTTTAAGTAACCCTCCATACTAATTACATAAGTACCTATTTGACTATTCATCCACACTTTCAGCTTTGCATTCTACACACCATTTCCTTTCATTTAATAACAAACTGTGGTATATTTAAAAAATAATTTATTGTTCCTTCCCACTTTCCACCCCCATATTTTATAAACGTCTAAACAGATTTTAATATAACACTGCTGGAAAACTTAATGTCATACTTATAACACCCCTCTTAATAAATCGGGGGTTAATTTCGGGGGTTACTTAAAATTTCTAATTTTAGAAACTCTGTAGATATGGAAATTCCATCTGTACTATTGTATTCTCTCTGGTAGCAATGAAACGTGTGCAAAGTACAAGGCAATTAAAAAGTTCAGTTTACGAGAGTTCATTGTTTAGTTCCGAGTTCCTGTGGCGCAATAACGTGGCTATTGTGATGAGTATTGTTATGAATGAAGGGTTGGTTTGGTAGTAAAGGGCTCCTATATTGTTATTCTTCTTAAAGATGAGCCGCATTCGTATCTTGATAATTCGACGAAAACTAAACGATATTCAACGCAGCCAATTTCAATTTATGAAATAATGAACCGATAATTTCCAAGTATTACTATGTCGGGGGCACGTACATCGTAATTTTTCTCTGCAGTATAATATATTTGTCCCATCCCTGAAGTACCTACCACATAATAGAAGTAATGGTTTTGACATAAAAATTGTCTAGGAGACCTAAACACGGTGAAGTTCCTTCTGTCCCTGGGTGCGGAGTTGGACCAGCCGTCGTCAGCGGGCCAGACGCCGCTGCAGCTGGCCGTGCTGGCCGCCAGCCTGCCGATCGCGGAGCATCTCATCGAGAGAGGAGCTGACTTCCAGGTGATGAGTAAGGACTGATTGGCGATTGAAAATTTTCAGAATGCATTCGATTTAGAGCTCTAATCCAAGCAGTTATTAGAGAAATGTGTGGTCGCCAAACCGTCGCCAAGTGAGTTAGGTACCATACATTTCTTTATTAACTGCTTGGATACGGTAGCCGGCGACGTCGCCATGGCGTCTCAATGAGGCAGAGCTCTTAAAGATCTTTAAATAATAAATTTTATTGTCTTTTTAAATTACAAGGAAATAATTGAGTGCATTCCGAGCAGTTTGAACCACACAGGTAATCACTATGAGATGGTAGAATACGATTAACACATGTTCCTAAGTTATCTTCGGAAAAATATTTTCGTGGTGAACATAGCACATTATTTCTCCACAGGCTCGAGACTGGAACGGCTTGCGTGTTGAACACTTTGCGGTGGACTCCTGCAACTTGGAGATGCTGCGGCTGATCCTCGATGGCGGTGGAGACGTTAAGGCAAAGGACAACAATGGCTGGACCCCGTTGTTTAGAGCTCGTAAGTTTTAATTCATAAGCAAAATAATGCCGGTACCGGACCCCATAAAGGTAAGCATTCTACGTTGCAGAGTTCTTATTCCTGTTATTTTTAATCGTGTAGTGTAGGTATTCTTAGCAGCATACCTGATCCTACCTATAAAATGTAAAAGTAAATATTTGATTTTTTGTTTAGCTCTCAATACTTGACTACTCAACGGATCATTTATAAAATGTACAGTTTCATATTGCGCATGTTTGGCCGCAAATGTTTTTTTTATAAGTAATAGGCACGTGCCAAAGTAAAGTAAGAAGCCTGACTTTGTTTAATTAAATGCTTTGCAGTTTGTCAAGGTGCTAGAACGGAAATAGTGGAAGAGCTAGTGCTACGAGGAAGTGACATCGACGCAGTAGACAATGCTGGACTGCCACTAGTGTCTGCGGCGAAGCTCTTGAAGAACAGGCAGTAAGTCATTTTGTCAATGTGTAGATACATTTCAGGAAGATCAAGTCGGAATGTATGCCAAACGACATGGGTGAGAGGTGAAAGATGATAAGGAAATCTGTTTAATAAGGAAATGGAAGTTTATGACTTAAGAGATATACAACCAACTTGGCCTATATATGTATACACCCTCTGTCCCTCGCCTTCAAGGACAATTTTAAAAGTAATTATAACCGCTTTCAGTGGTCGCAACCGAGACTCGATCCTGCGGCTGGTTGACAGTCAATATCCTCACGGGAAGGCACTCGCCAACTTCACGAGACTGTCCAAGAAGATCTACAACGTGAATACCCTTTTCAAACTGGCATAGCACTCCAAGCGGACGCAGCCAGGGTTTGATAAGAATTCTACGGAGGCTGATAGGAGATTATCATGGGTAAAGGTAGGATAGAGCCCGTCTTTGTATGTAGTTTGTGTAGAAATTATTCTTTGTGATTAAAGTTCAAAAAGGAATATGGATGTGGTGTAATAAACAACACAAGTGGAAATAAAACAGCACTTCAAATTAAAACTAATTTTATTAAGATTAACATAATTATGAAAATATTTACAAAACCCTAATACACTAACGGAGTATTGAATTGCATTGCGTAAAGTGGTAACAGGTGTGGCTTAGAATAAATGAGTAAATACGAGGAAACGAGAAAACAGCCCACAGCAGCACACAATACCTACCGAATGAAATGCGATCATGGCAAGGCTTAAATAGCAATAAATAATTTAAACTCTACAATTTAGAATACCTTCATCAATAAAGTTAATAATACTATTTGTGTCGTCCAAAAAAGTCTTTGATTTCTCATCGCGGCTGAACTTACTTCATCGTAATTCATTTGACTTTTCACCAAACTATGTCCGTTTGTGTGGACTGGTTCTACTTCTCCTTTTTCAAATTGTGTTGCTTTACTTTCTCTTTTGCGTCTTTTCTTTGTCTCTTCTTCGTCTTCCTCATCTTCATATTCTTCTTCTTCTTCCATTTCTGGCTTCTCAGTTACTTCATGAATTTCACTACCATCTGCTTTTAGATCATCCAAATCAACTTTGTCAGGTTTGTTAATGTTGACAACTTTAAGTTCAGTTGTTCTTAGATCAGGAAGCTTGGCAGAATCTTTAGCTATTGTGTCGTCTACTGGGGGTGGGATTTCTCCTTTGAATGGGCCGAACTGTGGGGTTCTGAGCAGCAAAGCGGTGTTTGCTGGAAGCTTAGAAGAAAATAGTTTAGACGTAGTTCTGTTGGCATCGGAAACACTCGTTAACGTAGCAGCGGATACAGTTTTCCCATCATAAGTGGTAAATGTCTGTTCACTTGCGAGTTTTTGAGAATGTTCTTTGGGCAACTTTGGGTCGGGAGGTAGGTAGTGAGGACTTACTCTATCTGACTCCATCATCATATCGGGGACTTCTCTTTCCATGTTCTTTTTACTAAACAGTGCGTTTAGTTCTGATTCCGTTTTGACGTAAACTGGATGAGGGCGATCTTCTTTTGCGTGGTTTTTGGGAAACACTTCCTTGGTTTGGTCATTAGTTGGTATAGTTGGGAGCATGTGATCTTCGGGTGAGGGAATGAACATTGGTTCAAATGATTGAGTTATTTTATCACTAGGGAATGCATGATTTGTAATGATTTGAGGAGACTCTTCATAATCTTCTTCGACATCAGTATCTTCACGTCTATTTGAATTCGTTTCATATCCATCGGCAATTCTGTCTTCCCCTGCCATCAATGGTTCTCTGATGATTGGTTTGAATCCACTTTCGACTACAATCGAATCAGGCTTAAAACCAGTATTCACAGCTGGGTGCAACGTCGAAGCCTCTTGAGATTCTCCGAGGAAATCTGACGATTTGATCTCATTGTATTGCTGATGCTCATTGCTTAGTTTTATTCGGAGTGTTGTTGATGGGAAGTATTGTGGAGGTGGAGTAGGGGGAGTTTTTATTATGTGTGGTTTATTTTGCATCATCTGTTGGTCTAAAGGAATCGGATTGTCCATAGGTTTGCCCAATATTATTTGGCCAACTTGTCCTGGCTTGAGGTAGGTCTGTGGAGTATTGTGTTGGGCGATGGAGTCAAAGTTATGCTGAATAATAGTGTCAAAGCCGTGCGTCGGTACTGAGTCGAAACTGCTTTGACCGACAGAGGCGATTGCACCGGGTAATGTTATCTGACTCTTAACCACTTGGTTGGCGATGATGTCAGTTTGACCCAAGCTTAGTGTCTGACTTTTTGTTGGTAGCGGCATTTGGATGTTACCAGAGTGCGGCTTGCCCATTATTATTGACTGAAAGGGGGTTCCCTGTTTTGGCCCGTGATACTTCTGGGGTCCCTGGTTGTATTGTGGTTTAGGATGCAAAGGAGGCATAGGTTTCATTGGAGGATTGTTACCCATAGGAGGTCTGTTCATGTTCATATTTGGGAGAGGGCGATTGTTCGGGTATTTTTGCGGTTTCTTCTGCATAGTATGGGGACCGTGGTGATTCATGTGGTTTTGATGGTTTGGCATAGGAAGTGGATACCCGTTATTGTTCTTTTGGAACATCGGTGGAGGTCGTCTCAGCTTGATTTCTGGTGGAACAGGTCTTCTAAAAGGTGGTCGCATGTTCCCACTTGGTTTGTTTGGTCGCAAAACTGATTGTAATGTCAAAGGTTTCTGATTCGGTGGCAGGAAGTAGTTCTCTGGTACTTTGCTTGGTTCAATTGTATATTCATCGTCCTCTCTTATTGGTTGCTCTTGTGCGAATGACTCCTTCACATCCTCATACACTTGATATTGACCCAGAGGTTTCGCCGATGTTGAGTTCCGTTGTTTCATTTCATCCTTCATTTTGTTCTCTATATTCTCTACTGTTTGTATGACTTCCTTTATTTGTAAGTTCGATATCGGCAATTCAAACTCCTGTTCTTTAGCATGCAACTGGTTTCGGTCCTGAGTGAACACTTCGCCCGTGAGTCCGCTAATGCTGCTGAAATTGTCATAATTCGTTTTCGTGTTGATTATTTTCCCTACTTTCTTGCGTGGATCTAGAACGTTATCTGGTGATAGCCGAGTATGTACCTGTATTGACTCCTCGCTTTGGAGGTCCTCGGGAAGGGCTAACTTTTCTATGGTGCGACTTTCTTCCCCTTCAACTTCATCGCATTCATCTAGCACGTTGATCTTCCACCCGAGATGGCGGTGAGTATAACACTGAAAAACAAAGATCAATCAACGAAAGTTTTCATGTGAACAAGAATACAATCACCAGCAGATACAGAACGTAATCTCATGCACATGGAAGACTTGGAAAGCTGAAACAGAAAACAGATGAAAGGTTATGTACATAAGGCGAATAAATATATACAGTGATAGAGTTAGAGCAGTACCAGATACGCATGATGCTGAAATTATAAACCATGATGTAACTGGTACCTTGAATTTTAAGATTAATGATGTTCAGTCAATAGTCATAAACGTTGACTTCTAACTTAACAATATTTTATTTAACTCCATAAAATACTACATAAATAAGAATACTGAAAGGAATAATCATGCGATTGATATCAAATGCGACTGTCTCCATTAATATTCCCACTTTGAAAACCTACAGATATATCATGCTGGAAACATAGCTCCATCGAATCTTTCAAACCATGCAATCAATGTACCTGATAGTAAACAGTATCAGGCGTGTTCCTATTGGGCGTCCAGGTGACAACGCCCGGGTTGCCCTCTTCACAGACGAGAGTCAGCGACCGCTGGTAGGCGCCAAAGGAGGGGTACTCATCAGCCTCGGGCCCGGCGTTATCGGGCGTCCAGTTGCAGAGACGCCCAATGCCTGCGGGGTGCAGGTCTCCGTTCCTCGCACGGCGAATGCCAGCGTAGATTTCTACTCCCTGTAATAACATCAACGTTATCAAAAATTAATGCGCGTCTATCGTATACCTACATTATAGTCGCTATCAATCAGACCCGGTCGCTCCATCTACAGAAACGAAGAGTTTTCCATTTGTAGTGTCCCGTATCTTGTATATATAATAAATCCAAAATGTTTTTTGACCAGCCTCATAATATTTAGTGAAAATGGGAGACTTACCTTTTTCTCTTCCTCAGATTTATGGAAGTACCCTCCCACGGGATCATTAGTGATGTAGAAGGGATGGTACCGCGCAGGCACGTCGGGGTTGGAGCCCCCTTCCACCACGAAGGTGTACTTCTTGCCGCGCACCACGTTAATCTCGGGGATCAGCAGACCGTTGATGTACCAGGAGATGCCCCAACCGACGTGGCCTGAAATACAAAAAATAACTTGTGCTAAGCTTACCTACTGGAAAGAAAGAAAAAACATTTATTTCGGTAGGACCTCAAGGATCACTTCAGTTTTGTCTTACATGCTAGGTGATTCTAATGCCTGTTCCAACGCGACTCCCTATCCCTGGTGCTTATTTAATGACAACACAAACTCGTTGTTACGAGTATCTAATGGTCAAAGCATCGGAATTTGAGAGTTACCAGCTATTTTTGTCATACCAATAACCACGTCTAGCCTTTGCTAGGTAGTGTCCAACAGACTAATGATTTTAGGCGCCATTTAATTTCCTGTCATTTATCCATTTACCTGAGATTTGAAGAATCTACAAAGATCTTGCTCAGAGGAGGCTTTACAGAAACACTCATTAATACGGATATCAATGGCATACAGGACACTATATTCATTACATAGTTAAAAAAACTAGAGTCTGTTAATAGTTTAGTGCAATAGAACAATGGCTCACCAGTAATGGCGGAGTATCCTTGCTTTCCTCCAGTGGGTCCCATCTGCGCGTAAAAGACGCCATCTGGAGGCTCATAGCACTGGATGGCGGGGATCTCCCAGGGTTCTGACTTGGCCACCGGCTTCGGAGTCGGCACTGGGTTGGGCTTGATCACGTGCGTCTGTAACTATAGAGACAAATAGTCCATAACATCATAATATTATGACACATTTTTGAACAGCGCTGTCTGTGAAAACGTTTGAAACATCGCTTCTTCACAAGGCTATAACATTGACAATTCAAGTTCGTTTGAAGCACTTTCTATATTCTTAAGAGCGCATTGCACATTACATCGTTAAATCGTTTTCTCTTGCATAGAATAATTGAGTAAATGAAAAGTACTCTTAGCGTCAGTTTTAACCCCTTACTGGTGTTGAAAATGCAACTAGTTCTCACTAGATTCAATATTTATTGCTCGCCAAAAATGAGAAGAAACATTTTACCTACTATAAAACTACTAATAAATCTATACACATAAAATAATACTAAATTTCGATTCATCAAATCCATACAAAGTCAATGCCAAGATTAACCGTTCCTTGACCGTCACGGATAAATCTATTAAAGTATGCCCTTGACCTAACGGGGTACTAAGAATAATCTTCTGCTTGTTGTGGTTTAATTATCTATAGTATGTATGTACAACAGCTAAACCTATAGTTTTTTTTTTTTTTTGTATTATAGTGTTAAACCACACTTAGGTATTTACACTTAGGTAGATGATACTTAGAAATATCATCTTACTGATAGTTTAGCCGTCGGCGTCTAAGGCTTCGTGGCCAAGTGGTCTAAGGCAACCCGGCTAAAGGATCGCTTCTATCACGCGGGTTCGAATCCCGTCGAAGTCATAAACTTTTAGCAAGATTTTTCATTTATAATAACCTGTCAAGTGGTTTTCTATAAGTCAGGTACTATACTAACTTGTTCTCTTATGTGTTCCTTGTGGTGTTCCTTGCGGGGTGGTGGTGCCGGGTGGTGTTCCTCCTCTCCTTCTGAGCGAGGGCAGTTCCATACGGGTGGTCTTCCGAATTCGATGAATTTATCACCCTGAATAACACAAGATTAGTTTGAGGTAAACATTATTAAGAAAATGAAACAAACTCTCTTTTAAAACTTATATTCTTTCATGGTTTGACTTACAAGCTGGTCTGGCTTTGGTGGCCTACACAACACTGAATTGTGTAGCGTAGTGTTTGTGTGAGCTGGTAACTAATTCTAGTGTCGGAGTTTTAAGACCGCCCTTCATGGTTTAGCAACTGAATAGACAGGACCGCCAATTAAACGAGCTCTCCGAAGCACTAGACTCTAGTGCTCATTTACAGCTGAACGCTCTAGTGACTAGAGCGTTCAGCTGTTAATGCCACAAAATTGTGACAGCTCACAACGTCGCTTCAACGATCTTGAACTTGTAACTACGAATGCACTCGTTCGTTCGTTTGTATTAGCAAGTGGCCAACTCTGGTGACGGAGTTTTTAGGCCGCCTAAAGGCCTCCGTCATGGCTTAACGACTTTAAAAGCCGGGACCGACAATTTAACGTGCCCTCCAAAGCACGGAAGCGCTCAGATGAAAATGCCACTTGCGGCAACCCATCCAAGTAGTGACCGCTCAGAACGTTGCTTAACTTCGACGATCTATCAAGAACGTCTCAACAAGCTTCGCCACGAGCGCTTCGAATGCACTTACCTTGGTGAAGTGATGGTGGTAAGAGACCTCGTTCCTGGAGTTGAGAGGACCGATAGCCCAGATGATAGGCTGGCTCTGATTGGTCAGAACGGGCAGGTCGAGCTCGTCGGCCGCCTTCAGCGTGCGCTGGTACGTCACGATGGAGTACCCGTTGGCTAGTACTGAGTTCATCAGCTTTATGGAGTTGGTCTTCTCCTGGAAACCAGGAAAAATGTTAATAGGTACTTGATATAAACCTAGGACTACTTATAAGTAAACGAAAAAAATATGTTATAGACTGTGTTATGAATGACATAGACATGGGTTATTCGCTATGACCTAACAAAATGTAACATAAAACGCAACACTGCGTATGTGTTATTGGAAAATGTAGTGACGAACCGTGTTGCGTACTCATTGCACAGTACTCAGTTTGAATGTCAAGGTTTCTCGTCTAATACCTAAGTGATGATGAGGCGGTACGTCGCTTATCATAGTTTGCCTGCGACTTAAGTTTAAATAAATACAATTACTTACATATTCCCGCCAACTCACGCGGTATAAAATAAAACTTTTCCTAATAAAACTTTAAAGAAACTGCATTTAACTTTGTAATAAGGATCTAAATTCTGCTCTGAATTGCAATTTATTTAACTTTGGTCTATTATATAATAGCTAGATCATAAAATTGGGATGACAAGGTTTTACATTAAAATAACAATTAGAAAGCCATTAGATGTTTTCATGTGAGTACTATAAAATTACACAATAATGTACAAGAAACAATCTCTTTTGCATCCAAAACTCTTTCATCCTTTAATCCCGAATATAACAAATAGGTTGAAAATATTTTCACGAACAAAATCAATTTCCAATTTTCCACGTATCGCCTTATAACTCCATTGAGCGCCTATAAGTTTAATTTCACAGGCTGGCACCTTAGTACCTAATTGGATTCCGGTAACCCCACTCCTTGGCGTCCCTAATATTCGAGCCTTTGCATACTATAGATTGTATATCGGCCGATAGTTACCTAATATTGCTTGGTGTAAAGCGTCAGCGTCCCGTTAAGTGTAGGCAAAGCTTGCCTCCTGACTCTGTATGAATCATCTAAGTAAAGATGTAAAGGCCTGAGTTTAAAACTATGACTGATTTGTATATTAATTTGACATGTCTATTTTCGTAAAAAATTTATGAAAAGAAACAGTTTAGTCGGGTTCTATATAAATAATTTGTATTAAGGTATGTTCACAACATTTCTCGATGCAGTATTGGTCGTTGATAGTTTGAAGGGAGACTCAAAAAATCGGAATAATCGGGATAATATCTGGGATAATAGAATGCATTCAAACATAGCAATCGACAAACTGTTGGTAAACTTTTATAACAGTACAAAGCTCTTCCAGCCAACGGTTCAATTCACTTCAAGCTGACCTTGAGAACGCCGTTATAAAAATATAAAAGTATAACCTTATTTTGAGACCGTTCTTTTATATTTTAGCGTTATGTTGTAGACTGCCCCTTTGGTGTTTGGTGTTAACTGATAGGTTGACCCAATGTCTAGCAACCAGACTATCGGCCGACAAAAAGTCTGTGGTATATGACGGAGGAGAGAGTATGGGCGCCCGGGGCAATCGGTGAGATACCTAATCTCGAATAGATTGCTTTGTAGCAAATACGGGCTCGGTTAAGATGTTTAGTTTATGCTCGTGTGCCCGTGTTTTTGGATCTTTTAACTTTTACTTGGTTTTACAATGTAATATAAAAAGCAGACGAATTGAACAACACAATACAAGCTACCCCTCAGCATTCTGGGACTGAGACAACTTCAACAAATCAAAAACCTTGAAAATCCGTCCAGCTATTCTCGAGTTACAAGTGTTCTAACAAACCTGAGTTTGTTTGATAATAGATGTGTAATTTCTGACAGATGAATACTCATAGTACTTACAGTAAGGCCTACTCTCTATGAGGAGGGATGAACATCATGTCACCAAACGAGCTATAAGTATTATTGTAATAGTATCAAAATATTACTACTTAGTAACTAGTAACGCCATTTATACTCTGTTGTGTAAAAACCTTTTTCTTACGTCAAATACAGTCTGTTGCGAACTGCTAACGTGTCTTTATAGGTTATGGGCAAATTTCCCGATTTATCAGTCATTTTATAGTATAAAATAGATAAATTGTGTACGTTGTTTCGCGGAAACATGACTACGAACTATATTGCGAGTGTGCCGAAGCTAAAAGGCAGAGAGAATTACGATGAATGGTGTTTCGCGGCTGAAAATTTGTTGGTACTAGAAGGAATGGAGAAGTATATCAAACCTAGTGCAGACTTCGAAATTAAGCCAGTGGACGACTCCAAAACGAAGGCAAAGCTAATTTTGACCATCGATCCAGCATTGTACGTGCATATAAAGAATACCAAGAGCTCGGCAGAATTATGGACTAAACTGAAGACCATGTTCGATGACTCCGGTTTCTCAAGAAAAATAACCTTACTTCGACATTTGATTTCAATAAGACTTGAAAATTGTGACTCGATGACTACCTATGTCACACAAATGATCGAAACAGCTCAAAGGTTAAATGGCACTGGATTTACAATAACAGATGAATGGGTCGGATCATTATTATTAGCAGGTTTGACCGATCGCTATTCTCCAATGATAATGGCAATAGAACATTCTGGAATTTCGATAAGTGCAGATACCATAAAGTCGAAGTTACTCGACATGGAAGTAACCAGTGATTTTGAAGGTGCAGCTGGCGGTACGGCGGCATTTGCAGCGAGAAATAAATTTAATTCAAGCAGCAGTAAGCCAAAGAAATATGGCAGTTATCCAATGTCAAACAAAAAGACCGCGGTAGATACACCAACAAAAACAATCACTTGTTACAAATGTAAAGAAGATGGGCATTATCGAAATCAGTGTCCAATGTTGAAGAAAAACACTAATAAATGCGTGTTTAACGTTGTTTTCCTAAACGGAAAGTATAACAAGAACGAATGGTACGTTGACTCCGGCGCAAGTGCACACATGACAGCAAATCAAGCTTGGGTAAAGAACATGAATACAACCCCATGTATACCAGAAATTGTTGTAGCAAATGAATCAAAAGTGCCAGTTGTTTGTTCCGGAGAAGTAGACATTATTTCAGAAATTGGATGCAATATAACAGTTAGAGATGTGTTGTGTGTGCCTAGCCTGACAACCAACTTATTGTCGGTTAGTGAGCTCATACAGAATGGCAATCATGTGATATTTACAAAGAAAAACTGTTATATTCGAGACAAGAACAATGTTTTGGTGGCAACTGCTGATTTATCAGATGGTGTTTATAAGTTGAGATTACAATCACAAAGTTGTATGTTGGCTACTTCAGTCAGTGCAAAGTTATGGCACAGAAGACTGGCACATATTAACAGTCAAGACATGCATAGAATGAGAAATGGTATTGTTGATGGTTTGTCTTACGATAACTCACTTGACATAACCAAATCACAATGTATTACTTGTTGTGAGGGAAAGCAAATGCGATTACCATTTTCTCATGTTGGTGAGCGAAGTACAGAAACTTTACACAGAATTCACACTGATGTTTGTGGCCCGATGGAAACAAGTTCTTTGAGTGGTGCTCGATATTTCCTGTTATTTGTCGATGATTATAGTCGCATGACTTTCATTTATTTTCTGAAGCATAAGAATGAAGCTTTGAACAGATTTAAAGAGTTCAAATCATTGGTTGAGAATCAACAGAGTAAGAAAATTAAGATTATGAGGTCAGACAATGGACTAGAATTTTGCAATAAGGAATTTGAAGGTTATTTGAAGCAAGCTGGCATTATACACCAGAAAACAAATTGTTATACCCCGGAGCAAAATGGACTTTGTGAAAGGAGTAATCGTACAGTTGTTGAGAAAGCCAAGTGTTTATTATATGATGCAAATTTAGACAAGAAATTTTGGGCGGAAGCAGCTAATACTGCTGTGTACTTGAAAAATAGATCAATTGCATCAGGATTGGATAAAACACCATATGAGTTGTGGTATGGATCTAAACCAGACTTGAGTCACCTACGTTTGTTTGGCAGCAAAATTATGGTGCATGTACCCAAACAGAAACGTTTGAAATGGGACAAGAAAGCTACACAGCATATCCTAGTTGGATATGGTGATGGTGTTAAAGGTTATCGTGTGTATAATCCTGCAAAGAACGCTGTAATGATCAGTAGAGATATAATAGTGATGGAAGATGAAACACCTGTCAAGAAAGTCAGTGAGGAGTCAGCTATTTGGATATCTAACGAAGAAAATCCTACAGACAATGTAGTGGAGGAAAGTAAAGATCCAGTGGAGGAGAGCAGAGATTCAGTGGGGGATCTATCTAAGAATACTTCAGTAACTGATTTTTTAGATTGCTCTTCAGGTTCTTCATTATATACTGATGACAATGAAACACTGACTGAAATAAACACAGAAGATGTTCCAGAACAAGCAGTCGAGTCAGAATCAATACCTGAGCAAGTGCCAGAAGTGTCCGGCAAGCGTCAGAGAAGGAAGCCTGAGCGCTATGGTATTACTAACATATGTGTATCCAGTACTGTTCCAGCATCTGAGGAGATTGAGTTCTCAGAGGCTCTCGAGGGGCCTGAGGGGGAGCAGTGGAAGCAGGCAATGTCTGATGAATTGCAGTCATTTGAGGACAGTGATGCATGGGAGCTTGTGGACCATCCAGGTGATGTGACAATAGTGAAGTGCAGGTGGGTGCTAAATAAAAAGTATGATTTTGAAAACAATGTACGGTATAGAGCTCGATTAGTGGCAAAAGGTTTCTCGCAGAAACCTGGTGTTGATTATACAGATACTTTTTCACCGGTAGTGCGGCATTCTACTCTTAGGTTGTTGTTTGCACTTAGTGTTCAAATGAAAATGAGTATAACACATCTAGATGTAACCACTGCTTTCCTTAATGGTTTTTTGAAAGAAAATATTTATATGTCATTACCTGAAGGTTTTGTAAACAAAAGTGGGGGAAAAGTATTGAAATTAAAGAAAGCCATTTATGGGTTAAAACAGTCTTCTCTGGCATGGTATGAAAGAGTTAAAGAAGTTTTGAATAAATTAGATTTCAAAAATAGTCAATATGAACCATGTTTGTTTACAAAAATAAATGCTAAAGTTAAAGTTATAGTAGCTCTTTATGTGGATGATTTTTTGATTTTTTCAAACAATGATTTTGAAATGAATAAATTGAAAAGTGTATTAGGTTCAGAATTTAAATTAAAAGACTTAGGACCTGTAAGACAATATTTAGGCATGAGAATAAATTTGGATAAAAATAAAAATGTTATTACTGTAGATCAACAACAATATATTGAACAGTTGGTGTCTAAATTTCAAATGTCTGATTGTAAAACACAAAGTACTCCTATTGAGCCTAAATTGAATTTAGATAAGTCATCTAATAAATGTTTACCTGATGTTCCTTATCAAAAACTTATTGGAAGTCTGATGTATCTGGCAGTATTAACAAGACCAGATATTGCATACTGTGTTAGCTATCTCAGTCAATTTAATAGTTGTTATAGTCACATACATTGGAATTATGGTAAACGTGTATTAAGATATTTGCAGCATACTAAAAATTATTGTCTAAAATATACTAATAATAGCAATAGTAATTTACAAGGATTTGTGGACAGTGATTGGGCAAGTGATGCTCTAGATAGGAAATCCTACACTGGATTTTGCTTTATGTTGTCAGGGTCTGCCATTTCCTGGCAAAGCAGAAAGCAGAAAACTGTTTCATTATCCAGTACTGAGGCGGAATACACTGCTCTTTCTGAAGCTTCAAGAGAAGCTATTTATCTGAGAAATTTAATGCATGAAATTACTGATGTATTTAATGTAATTGATTTGTGTTGTGATAATCAAAGTGCATTGAAGTTAGCCTTGAGTAGTCAGAGTCATAATAGGTCAAAGCATATAGATGTGCGTTGTCATTATATTAGAGATGTTGTAAAGAACAATTTTGTAAAAGTTAGGTACATTCCTACTGAAGAAATGCCTGCAGATATTTTAACAAAAGGTCTCTGTCACCTGAAACATTATAAGTTTATGAAGTTACTTGGCATTGTTTCTATGTAGGTAATTATGTGTACTTAGGTTATTTTGTTAAGTGGGGGTATTGTAATAGTATCAAAATATTACTACTTAGTAACTAGTAACGCCATTTATACTCTGTTGTGTAAAAACCTTTTTCTTACGTCAAATACAGTCTGTTGCGAACTGCTAACGTGTCTTTATAAGTATGAGTGCAAGTAGAGGAAGGCCGAA
The DNA here is from genome assembly GCA_963582015.1 of Xanthorhoe designata. NCBI lineage: Eukaryota > Metazoa > Arthropoda > Insecta > Lepidoptera > Geometridae > Xanthorhoe > Xanthorhoe designata. Next base: position 8,253,008 of record OY757052.1, read on the forward strand.
GAAAAAGTGGTTTGACTGTGTGAAAGAGGATATGAATGTTAGAGGAGTAGATTCAGAGTTGACGAGTGATAGGAGTGAGTGTAAGAAGAAAACATGTTGTGCCGACCCCACTTAGCGTGGGATAAGGGCAGGAGAATGATGAGTACTTACAGCAAGGCGCTCGTCGGGACAGGACCCTCTGACCCCCGCGCACTGGCTCTTAGCGTCCAGGTAGTAGTCCACCGCCTCTCCCTTGAGGGACGCCTTGTCGACCCACGCGACCGCCACGTCGCCGCCCACCATGCGCGAGTGCTCCTTGTCGCCCGATATGCCGAATGACATGTATTCTCCGTCCTCTGTGGATAACAAAATGTGAATTGCAGGTTAGATGTGATAGGAGACGAGTATTCAAAAGAAAGCCTACACCCAGCAGTGGGTACCTATGGGCTGTGGATGATGATGATGATGATTCAAAACTTGCACGGTAAATGGACAATAAGGAGTGAGTATACAGGGTTATTTCTAAAACACCAACAACCTTGCAAGACTGTATTACTATCATCATAAACAAAAACGTTTGTTCTATGACTTTTTATAATCATAAAATTTGATGAATTTTTAAAAGTCATAGAAAAAACGTTGTAGATTATGATGTTAGTAACATAGTCTTGAGAGGTTGTTGGTGCTTTAACTACAACCCTGTATAAGAGCAAGTCTGAAAGTTCAATAAATGGAAAGATGAGGAGTAAGAGTCTAGCATATGGACATGTTATGAGAAGAGAGGAATGGCATGTAACTAGAAAAGTATTTGATATGGATGTGGATGGATATATAGGTAGACTAAGAAAGAGATGGATGGTTTGTGTGAATGTTGATATAAGTAAGAAAGGGGTGAGTGTAGAGATGCAGGTCGATAGAAGGAAATGGAAGAAAAATATAGGTTGTGCCGACCGGCAATGTGAGATAAGGGCAGGCAGATGATGATGATGATGGATTGCAATAACTCACCTAGTTTAGCGACGAGCTGCACGACGATGCTGTCCTCGGCGACGGCCCAGCGCACCTCGAAGGCCAACTCTTCATGCAGCACCTCACAGTTCAGCTTCGACTGTTCAACAACATAACATTTAATTAATTAAATTGTTATACGTCTTGTAGCCTCTACAACGGTTACAACGGTGCGTCATAAGGCAATTTATAATATTCCTGGTTTGAGACTCGACGCTGTCAACAATCCACACTAATAGAGATTAATTTGTCAATTTTCTTCGCGTTCCTTTATCGCGAGACAAAATACCGACAAAAATGGGAACGAGACGCGGATCACGCGCAGACCGCAAATGCAATCTGCACTCCTGTTTCTCGGGTTGTTCACGGTTTCTCGCGCGATTCGCGGGCGAGTAAAGAGAGGCTTTAATATTGAGCGACACAAAGTATTTGACACAACGCATGGTTTTGAGTATAAAATAAAACCTATCATAGTGATCTATGTACACATAAAACTCTGTGCCTGTTGCGCGGCCAAACTGCGAATCAATAGGTAGGTACTATAGTAAATAAATTACATTTTATTTTTGTGCTCAACAAGAAAATAATCTTCAGAGGCTCCGACGCCTCGTTCGCTTTTTGATTATTCTTCTTTTTCTTTTATCTTTTGTACCAAAAATTTGAGACGTGGCCCTGATTCTTTATATCTTTGAAAGCTCTTGAATATTGAACATCTGATCGATTGTCTACAGACTAGTACCGACTTATACCATTAGTGAAGCGCTCGTGGCTTAACTTGCCAAGATATTCTTGATTATATCGTTGAAGTTATGCGACGTTCTGAGCGGTCACAATTTGGATGGATGACCGCAAGTGGCATTAACACCGGGCTTTCATACTTCAGAGGGAACGTTAAATTGGCTTTTAAAAGCCGTTAAGTCATGAGGGTGGCCTTCAGGCGGCCTAAAAACTCTGACACCAGAGTTTTTCTACTAAAAAAGTATGGTGACGAGAGTTTTAAGGCCGCTTCTCTTTAAAAAAAAGTGATTTGTATCTCTAAAAAAAAGACGTGTGGCACTCGGAGACTGCCGCGGTAAAGCTATTGCATAACATTTGTTTTTTTCGGAGTGTTAGGTTATTTTCGTTACGGAATTTCTGGATTCGGTCTCCACGCTCAAGGCCCGCGATAGAAGCTATGCAATAGCTTAAAAAATTCCCCTGGATATAATCCAGTAATGCATGCTGGTAAACGTACAGATGTAGAACAGTATAGTCGGAGCGGAGTCGTGCAGTTACACCCAGAGTCGTTAAAAGTTTAAACTTAGTCTGAACTTGTGTCGTTTAGGGTAGATTTGTATTGAGACAGCTACTATTCGATTTCCTTCGTTCATCATTAGGTAGCATCAGTGATGGTACTTGTAATTTTTATTTGCCGTTTAATTTTTTAATTTTTATATTTTGGCATGCAAAGTTGAATAGAGAGATCAACAACAACAAAGGCTCATTATTTATTCTGTTGTCAAATTGAGGGTAGTTTGGTAAAGTTATCACTGTTGTGTCAATCGACGGCAGCCAGCAAGACAGTATATCGTGATGCGTTGAGCTGGATGTACGTTTCCATTTGCTCTCATTAAAAGTGTTACATTTCTCAGTTTCTCAGTATTTATATGAATGAATAAATGAATGAATATAAATTATTTGTACCTACACTTAAATAAGATACAATACAACTTGTGAAAAAACTAAGTAGGTACATACTTAACAATGTACAATGGGTGTCTATCGCTAAGCTTTTTACTTGGTTTCCCTTTCGGTGTCAAGACACAGTGTGTTGTGATGTAGGCGATCCGAATTATAAAGATCAGTGAGGGTAGTTTTAACGAGATGTGCACAACCGTCCGCTTAACAGAACTCAGATACACACTCCAGTCTGCCCGCGACCATGCCTATGTAACATAGCCGAAACGTCGCGTCGGGATATATAGATAATGTAAATAACCGAATAAAATCCCGTGTCCATGTAAAAATATTAATTGTGATCGCGAAAGCTTAAAAAAGATTATTTAGTTGTTTAGGTTAAGAAGTGTAGATATTTTTTGTTCCTATATGTTTCTTTGTTCTTTAGTCACATCAATAAAGAATTACAAAAAGTAGAAAAAAAAAAGAAAGATTACTTTCCTAGTGTCTGTGATAAATACCGTGTAATGAGAGTGGGACTTAAAGCTCTAATTCATCGTGTTGTACTTTGTGTTTACGTGAGCTGTGGTTGTCCATCATCATCAGCAAGCGGAAGTTGAGAAAGGTTAGTGGTGCCCAATTGCCTACTTAGAAACGACAGAATATTATAATACCACGTACATACACTTTTAATTTTATTATCAAAATCACAAAATGCCAGCAAAACTTTTAAAGACTGTGACAGCTACTATTGGTAAAGATATCGATATTCATACAAACAAAATAGTTCAACCATACAAACTCTGACGCTTTGTTACATTAGTATAAATTCCATTGAAAATAGTTGATTGATATAATAATGTTATTCAGTCAATATACGTTTGGTTTAATCTTTGCAAAAGTACTCATTAGGTATATTATGGATTGATCAATGTTTATAAACACCGCCTATGTTGTGCGACAGTAACTAGGCAGTGACTGGAGCCAGTTACTAGATCAGTGTAAAGAGCATCAACCGCGGGTAGGGAACGCTTCCGAGTTTTATTAATTGCAGAAATTGAGATTTCCGATACGAATTCTATTCAGTTCGTGTCCGTAATGTAATCCTATCAGATAGTTATGACCTTATTAGATATTACAGCTCTAGGGTTTAGCTCGCCTTTGTGTTATTCAACGAAGACTGTATGGGTAACCATACCTGACACATACCTACAATACCTAGTCCTAAACAGTCGCATTTATGATGTTAATAAGGGGAACCCATTTCGTCTCCGAAAATCGATTGTCCGTAAATCACAATCAATAACAAGTGTCTCCGAAACATAGGAATCCATAATATTATGGTCCCATAACTATAGTTTGTAATAAGGTATTGTTCATCCTTATGTTCCTAATCCATAAATTTATGTTACCTAATATTATAATCCCGAATTTTAATCGTTATAAACACATGTATCATAATAATAAAGAATCATAATACTTCCACTTCCGAATAATAATGTTTTCGAACGTTTATAAATTATGTAAAACAGAAACAACTTCGGTTGTATTCACCCAGATCGAAATCAGTTGGTTAGGTTAGGTTTGAACAGTGACCACTAACGTGCGAGGCGAGCGAGCGTAGCGAGCGTGCCGCGGTTGCGGCCGCTGAAGCGCCAATTAAATGTGGAATAAAAGTAATCAGCCACCCAGATCGAAATCAGTTGGTTAGGTTAGGTTTGAACAGCGAACACTAACGCGCGAGGCGAGCGAGCGTAGCGAGCGTGCCGCGGCAGCGGCCGCCGAAGCGCCAATAAAATGTGGAATAAAAGTAATCAGCCACCCAGATCGAAATCAGTTGGTTAGGTTAGGTTTGAACAGTGACCACTAACGCGCGAGGCGAGCGAGCGTAGCGAGCGTGCCGCGGTAGCGGCCGCCGAAGCGCCAATAAAATTTGGAATAAAAGTAATCAGCCACCCAAATCGAAATCAGTTACATTCCCTATGCTGCCTTGTGCTTGAGACACTATGCTCTTATGTTAAAATTATTCTCATAAACTATTATGAAAATAAAGTTATGAGTTAGTTACATTATGGATTATATTATTTATTGAGAATGATTTTATGTATTTTAAACATTAGGGATGTTGATATTAGCCGTAACTATATTAGGGATCTTTATATTATAGATCCTGATTATACGGGCAATCGATGATTATGAAAACCCAATTTATAGATTTTTATTTTAGGGGTATAACATTTCGGAGACAAAATAGAGACCCGTTAATAAGATCACAATAAAAAGCCGTGTTAGCCAAGTGGATAAGTACTTCGACTTTCGATCCGAAGGTCGTGAGTTCGAATCCGGCCGTGCATCAATGGACTTTTCGTGTCGAAAAATTTATATGCACTTTAACACGAGCTTTAAACGGTGAAGGGAAACATCGTGAGGAAACCTGCGGCTAGTCAGCCCCACACGTATTGACCATTGTCTTTCCTGTGGATATGGCCGACTAAGCTGAGAGGATGGTTTAGGTGCTGGGCAAGCCATCTCAACAATGTCCAATGCACTACAGTGTCCCGTTAAGTGTGTGTGTCGTGTGTGTCGTGCAAAGCTTGCCTCCTGACTCTGTATAAATCATCTAGTAAAGATGTAAAGGCCTAAGATCACAACATGAAACATTGGTAAGTTGCCTCTTACCGCTCCAGCAATCTGTCTCTGTAGGTATATGTTGCCTTTGGCAATAAATATATTTGTATTTCCATTTGTATTGTTGTGCGACTGGACACTTTTGAAACTTTTGGGAGTTTTGAGCTGGACACTTTTGAAAAGGAATGGGCCCTTATCGCTGAAGACCGACAGGAGTGGAAAAAGAGAAGGGAGGCCTTTGCCCTGCAGTGGGACACAACAGGCTTAAAATAAAATAAAAAATAAATAAATTTGTATTGTTGCTTTGGTACCTACTTCCTGATTAGAAATGATAGAACGTGGTATTGGTAATTAAGCTGATCACTCGTCCGCCTCAAGGGTACAAAGGGTTTACAAAGGGTAAAGGCCAAGGTACAGGCCTGGGGACACGGTGCTTTGGACATCATCATTTTACGGTACATTTGCGGCCTGCGGGCTGTCCCTGATCAGAGGTAGTATGATTCGGATAACATCTCTCCTCAGTATATTATAAACGAAACTTCCCAAGGTGATATCACTATCGATATTTTTAGTCAAATAATGACCTTATCCATATTTGGAGTATTTGTTTATTCAAATTATCATATAGCTTTAAATATTATGATATACCTAAAAAAACAAAGAGTAATTCTATTGAAAAGTTTAGTTTAGCCAATTTCTGGTGTTAGAAATTTGAAGATTTTAAAAGCGTCGTGTCTGTCACCTAATACTTATGATTTCAAATAAAAATGTATAAGCTGTAAATGTTTTATGGATTTATAATCGGTATAGGTAACTATCTATTGTTTAACGGTATATACCTAATTATGTGCTCTTAAGACATTTCAATGTGATCCCTGACTCAAAGCTATTCGTTAAGCCACAGTTCGTATAAGCAGCCGCATCATGAGGTCTGTGATCAGGCCAGCCCCGCGCGTAATCGGGCGAGAACTCACTAGCTGACCCGCCGGTTACTACTTACATAAATACCCGGCGCTGTGTTCATAGATAACTAAATGTTCATTGGTAGGATTACTAATTAATATGGATGACAAAGATCTATACCGGAAATTGGAATCATTTTATAAAAATCTAAAATAGTGTTGCACAAGTTTCAAATCCCTACTAATTACAAACAATAGTTATAGGATAGCTCAGCTCAAAGATACAACCATTCTGAGAAATAGAAAAAAACAAATGCCAAATAGAAATAGAAATAGAAAAATATTTATTTACATTCACTCACACACATTACAGTACAGGTACAATTATTTGTAGGAAATATGAGTGAAGCAAATTGGTCACCGCTCAGCTTTTGCTTAAAAAAAATAAGGTTGTTATTTCTGTTATTAAACTACTACCAAAGGATTATTGTCATGGCTGGAGGCAGGATCGAAAATTTTACAAGTCTTCTAAATCACGAAGCTGTTGTGACGTTTTATAGCAGTCTTTCATCTCTTATTACCACATCAAACAATATCTCATTCTGACGATCTTTTTTAAATGTCTATACAAGAAAATACGAGTAAGTATTGTATATGATTTTAAGATCCTTGAGGTATGAATCTTGGGATTATATTCATAAGCATATTTCAGTATCTAAACAACTGAGAATACTCGAAGGCTTTGAAGCTTTCTGAGAGGCTTATGTACTTCAAATAGAAAAACAAATTAACTTGGTAATCTTTATTACCTACTTGAGTATTTTATATCACTTTTAAGGTAACGAAATATACATTTTTATTTTACAAAAATACTAAAATATATTCTAGAATTATATTAATCACATTATAACGAAGTACATAATTATTTTATTGGGACAACAAATACATTTTGTTACAAATGTATTGAGAACAAAATATGTCAGTAACATCACGGTTTTATATTGTTACGTAGACCCTCTACGGCGTAGACCGTCTACGAAAGTATACCAGTTTGATTATAATAATTAGGTTTTGGTAAAATAAAATATTTACATGTTCAATTCATTGAATTTATCACAGCGAGGAACTTAATGTTTGAGTATCACATTGTTTCATATATTGAGTATTATATCAAATACATAATAGCGGTAAAATATTACAACATATTTTAGAGACTTATTACTGATAAAAATCTTAATGTTAACTATATTATTGAAGAATTACTTAAGTGTTGGATACTTTTCAATATTGCTTCATCATTTCCGACACCTTAACAAATCAACGCAGTTTAATGCGACCCAGTGACACTACACAGCCTGTTATGTGATTTGCTATGGACTTGTGAGTTCAATGACCCATACTCAACTTCACCGTTTTCGATGATATAACACAACTAGTTCCACTTTGTAAATTAATGTAAATCTGAATATTTCCTGAAAATAATAATTGGCAAGAAAAACTTATTTTAGGTTTTGTAGTAAATTCGTTTACTACTAGTAAAACACAAAAGTAATTCTTCCGTAAACTTACGATTACTTTAAAACTAATGGTAGTATCCAGTACTGGCCCATACGCGGTGTTGTTTTGTATCGATTTGCTGAATTTTGGTACAACAAGAGTATTTCATAGATCCGAACTCGAGGTTTTGTTTTAGAAGACTGTGGTATAATTTTTTGTAAAGCCTTTTAGTAATAATCGTTATTTAGTAGATAAAATGAACTTAAATGACACACTACTTAATTCATTAACAAATTCAGATCGAACTGCTGTAATAAAGCGTTTTTAAAATAAAAAAAAAACATATTTTCTGAAAACTCAAAATTTTTGTAATCCTAGTTTTAAATGTAATTATCCTTTCCTCCTTTTCTTCCTTATTTCGATTACGAAAATTATTTACACAGAAAAACAAATCTTCGTTACAAGGTTTCAAGAACCAATATAGCTTAGAGCGAAACTCACACACACATAGAAACAGTAATGAAAATGTAACCAAGTAACATTTTCATAATTTGCAATCCGCTTTGAAATAACGAAGAAATTTCTGCTCGAATATTTGCGATCTGACTCCGGCCTGCGATCTGACGAGTCGCTACTCTTGATGATTCCCTCATGGTACTACGTTATTGTATGAAAAGCAGGCCCAAAATATTCAAATAAGCTTTAATGGCTCAAACTAAGCCCAGCAGTGGGTGGACTCGGGCTGTGGATGATGAAGTTTTAATAAAGCTCATACAAATTGAAGTTGTAGTGTGCTTTTTAATTTTTTGATTTATGTATTTTTGCTAGATTTGTGATTCAAAATGTTTAATTCAACTATTCTTTAACAATCTCAATGCACACTATTTTTTTTTATAAAGTACCTACTTACTCGTAGTTTGATAATGAAAACATTTTGCTCTATGTTACAGCGCTAATTGGTAATCACAAAATTGATGCAAGGTTTTGAACTTATTCGTTTTACTATTTTTATGGGCACCAGCGCCGGTGACCTGCGTCCTTAGTGAGAGCGGCCTAAGAGCGCTTGGCTGCGGTCTCGGCGGAGGTCGGCTAATTTTATTATTTTATTGAATTTGATAGCTCTTCCAGAACGCGGATTAAATTCCCTACTTCTTGCGATGTTGGATTTTTATTTGGTATTTCGAAGCAAAATTATGTCAAAAGTGACAAACAAAAGGCTATTGAAGAAGCTCCTTCAATAATACTTTATCAGTAAAATTACAAAGCTTCAGAAATAAACAAATGAAGCAACGAAATAAAACTGATACGACGAAAACATTACTGCGGTAAATTGTTCAAAGATTTTGATGTGATTATTCTCGATTTTAGCATTATTGCAGAAGCTGTACATAAATATATAGGTCGTCATGTTTCCGATTCGGTAATTGTAGTAAAATTCTTTTTACAAAGTTTAAGAGTAAAAAAGTGCCCGTTGACTTTGATTGTTTCTTTCGTCTATAGTTTGAACTCAGCAAGTAACTAGCTTCTGATAGTAAAAGATAAATACATAATCCTAGCACAGCTGTAGGCTACACGTCTGTGCACATACAGCACGCTTATCTTAGCGCACGCAATTCGAGCGTAGTGACATATTGCCCGATAACTAACGCGATACAGTGCGCTATCAGGCCTGTCTCTATTGCTAAGTTATAGCCAAAGTCGCTTGGACTAGCCAGGCCTGGATTCGAGAAATAGGCTACTCAAGAAGCTTTCTCAAATTAGATTATGCTACAAAGATATAACTTTATTTTAGCTTTAAATTTTTTAATGAATTCTGTTTTGTATGATAGTTTCTGTATGATATTTTTTTAATTTAAGTAATTTTCATACATGTATAACTCTTACGTTCAATTAATGTTAACAAGCAGTTCATAAATGTTTGTGTAATCGCGCTGTAAATAACATATTTTTTTCACATTCAGAAACGTATCTATAATCCGATGTCTAGATTCAGTTCTCAAATGTAGGGAAATAAGCAGTTTTAAGTCAATAATGGTGTCAATTCAGATGTCGCCAAAACTAAACTAAACTAATTTGATAGCACTAAAAATTGTTGCCGTTCCTTTAATAACGATCAAATAAAAAGGATAGCATCAATTTTAGTGCTGTCAAATTAGTTCAATTTAGATTTTGCTACATCTGAATTGATACCAATGTAATAGGAATTTAAAATCTACAATTTGAAGTTGTAGTCTAGTGACTAAACAGTTGTGGCAGCTTGTCCTATGAATTTATAGTTCAATTCGAACAACACTTGTGGAACCTGCATACGAAATGCTTTGACTATTGGATGGTATTTTGGAAGTTACGAAACTATGATTTCATAACGCAATACTGTTTTTTGAGTTGAGTACGTGATATGAAAAGGTTATCTGACAAATGTGTAAAGTTACGCAGTAAACCTTCCTATTAGAATTCAAGTGACCCCAATAATATTTCATTCTCTACGAATAGCTATGATAATCCTGACAAAATGTGTTGCGTTCAGATCCGACTATCAAAAGAAGCTATAAGAGCTATGGGATAACTACTACAAGTTTCAACGATTAAACTAAAAATATTAGCTAATTAAATGGGCAAAACATTTCAAAACTATTTCATGTGGTTTAAAGATGTCATGTGTGTAATGTTCAAGTGTGTGTGAGTGTGCGATGGAGAGGAACAGGTTAAACGAATGTCAAAAGGAAAGGATGATGCCGCAACGCATTGCTCAACCGCCGCTCTACGCAAACTAGGCCAAGGTCACCGAACCATCTCCGACAGCGCTCTGACGTCCTGGTACTCAGTACCTACTGTACGGAATGAGTCTGTACTGCACCGGCTGAGGTTGAGGCTGGTAATTACGATGATTCAACAGCTCAAAAGCTCTCTGTTCATATGCTCTCTGATCGAAAACAGGCTGGTACATATTGTGATATACAGGCGTTTGGTAGTAAGGGTTCAGGTACTGGGGTTGGTAGAACGGCTCCTGGTAGTGCTCCTGGTAGATTTCTTGGCTCTTCTGTTGTTGGTAGTACTCGTTTTTGGCTTCAGGTTTTTGTTCTTGATTCTGTGCGCTCTGATTTTGCTCAAGCAACTGCCGGTTTTGGTTTTCAGTTTGGGTTTCTTTTACGAATTGCTCTTGATTTTGGAACTCTTGATGATTAGAGAATTGTTGTTGACTGTGAGCAGTGGGTTCTGCTTCAGTTTTCTCGCCCTGATGTTTCTGAGTGTGAGCATCATCTTTTTGTTGGTTCTTTGGTTGTAGGAGCTGTGCGTCGGGTGAGGAGTAGGTGTCGGCGCGACGGTGGAGCGAGGTGTGGGCAGGGGCGGGTTCAGCCGCGGTCAGCGGGCCGGATCCGGGCCGGAGATGGGGCCGGTACGTGGTGGCGTCGAGGCGCGCGATGGGCCGGCGGGGTGAGGGTCGCCGCCCGCGGGGGGCGGGGGCTGAGGACGTCTCCGCCACCAGCTCCTTGTTGCGGTTCTGCAACAGGAAACCTGCGCTCAGATGGGAGGGGAGGGATGGCTTCGGGGTTTGTCTGTGTGCTGTGTGTGTATTGGTCTTATTTCTTAAGATTGTGTGTTTCTTAAGTGTAGCAGTACTATTTTTTTTATCGTATTTCAACGTACATATTTCACAATGATAAAAACGTCAGATATGAAAGCAGTGAATGCTGTCCGAAGCTGCGACGATCAATCTTGAAGGTAATGATGTGAGCGGTCAGTGACCCCGTGCGAAAGGAAGGTCGGTCTCATCCGACCTTGGGCCGATCCTACAGATTTACACAAGACCGCCCCGGGGCCGGCGCCGCAACTACCTCGTGTGTAACTTAGCATTACGTAGAGCCTGAAATTAATGGATGTCTTGCAAGTGCAAGATCATCCTACTATCCCAATTATAAATGTTTGTATGGTTGTAAGAAAAAAAGAAAGAAAAATCGTTTATTTTGTAGGACCTCAAGAATCACATTAACTTTGTCTTACATGCTAGGTGATTTTAATGCTAGTTGTGTTTTAAATACCCTTTAATTTCTTTTTTTAATTAAATTAATCACGGAAAGTTTTTGCGTAGGTAGTTATAATATTAGCAGAAGTTGACAAAGTTAGATCCAACTACCTTCATTCGATTCATGAAACAGTTACTTTATCTAACTCACATTACGACTTGAACCATTTCAATAAATACATAACCATGCCTCTTTCCCTGAAGGGAACACACATTTCCACATTAGTATGTAGAAATGTGTGTGCGATCCTGACATATCTTGCGTCTGGTTCAAAAGCTTATATTATGAAAAATATAATGAGTTTGCTACGTAGCCAAAGAAGAGTGAATTATTTCAAATTGAGAATAACAATATTTTTCATAAAAAGAATAGCCATTCGGCCATTTTATTTGTGTTGGCCACTTGCTCCTACGAACTTACTTTTACCCCTAAAAAGTTTAAAATAAGAAACTCATGCTTGCTCGTGTTTGTACCTTTATCAGCACGTTAGTATCTAGCTAGAATGTAATATGTCGTGCAAGGGTAACGTCAGACGTGACAGGTTCGCCCTTGGCTCTTTAGATACATACTTACATAAATATCGCTTCAGAAGGATAACCATACAGTTAGGTAACTTCGCTAAGATTTAATAGTAAGTGTTTTTGACAATTTAAGACATCTATACTTTTTTTCATGTTTTTGTCATAATGTTAATATTTGTTTATCTCTTTAAATAAAAATATTTCATTAATATGTATTTTAATTTTATTTCATAAGCTGAATTTAATTTCATTTATTTAATTTCAGAACTTTTTAAATGCATTGAAACATTTTGGGATTCCATAATTGATAGTTTAGAATAAAGAATTCTCGTACGATTAAATTATCATGTTTATTCACACTATATTATTTGCTTGTGTCTAATTAAACTGTAATCAATCTCGACATCATTGAATTTGTGGCAATTGCATTATTAAATCCAAATAACTTTTATTAAATACCTACTCTTATCTGATTTTTATCATAAGTGAAGTCAAATGCAAAACTAGTGAAATACAATTCTGATTGGGAAGTGAAAGCAATGCGTACATTAATGTAATTAGTTGGCAACACAATGTAATGTTCCTAATAAAGCAGAGCTTCGTTTAATATTATATTCCGAGGCCGGAAACCATTTATTCCGTTTCGCGAGAGCATGAAGCATTTATCATTCGCTGGCAACACTCGCTACCAGAAAAATACACAGACTTATTTACAAGATTTACAAATGAAATGGTAAGTATATATAGGTACGAACTGTTGTGAAATGTATTTACTTAAAATATGTGCGTGTTGTTCAGATAATTATTTTTAGATGACTGTTTTTAGATTTTGCTAGGTATTTAATTATCTAAACTTACAGATTTTATAGATGTCTAGACCTAGGGTGTCTTGTATAACATAGAAATAGTTAAGCAATGCCTTACAGTGGTCGATTATAAAGCATAAACTTATTATTTAATTTTTTCTGTTCTGAATTTCTAAAAGCATCCTGTTTTTATAACAAAGAGTTTTTCTTGCAAAAACATTTTTTACGGAAAACAAAGCAACTTGTTAAACATGGAGCAATTTTGTGGGCAATTCATTTTATGAAAAGGATGTTGTACCTACTCGTATGCAGCTTGCTCATGTAAAGGTTCTACATAGAAAGTAAACAGTAGCTTTTAACAATTTTAATTAATTTTGGTCACAAATCCAAAATGTGACCACTAAGAACGTTGCTTAACTTCAACGATCTATCAAGAATGTGTCTTTGCCACGAGCGCTTCGAGAGTTGTACAATGTGTGTATGAAGTTGTATAATGCAGAGGACTCTACAGCTCTGCATTAATGGCTGCCTCGTGGGTGGTGGTCGTTCGACCTCAATCTGCTGGAGGCCTTCCAAGCTTCCAGTGACGTCATTATATAATCTATTTTATTATAACTAGTTGGCATGGCGTCATTGGTTCGGTGATTGAATAGTATAAGTACCTAACGTCTTAATATTCGACGTTAAATATAAATCAAACAAAAGTAATTGGGTAAATAATTATTTTCACTTGATTAAAAAAATATATGATCACGACTATATCCCAGGGAGCGGTAGACATTTATTTCAGATCTTTATGCAATTTTTTAGATCCTTTTGAAGATATATAAGGGGGTAGTCAGAGGTATGTCCCAATATATAATAATTGATACATGTTCACGTTTTGCACAAGTTCACATTCCATACGTGACAGGTTGCATCCCATCGATTCGATTAGAAAGCTAGCTGGTTTCACTTGATTAGTATTTTTAAAGACTAATGGGTAATCATAAATTATTATTTATTAGTACTTAATTACTTATTATTATACGTTGATTAAGCAAGACTAGCCGATAGACACTTCAGCAGACATAAGTTTAACTTTCTGTCACAAAATCTAATTTCAAAGAAGCCTAGTAAAACCTCTAATGAGTGAAATCTAATGTTATGAGCGAGGTTTCGTAATTAAAGATCATAACTCAATACAAACCTAATTAATGAAAGCCCATAATGCCGTGTAAAATCTGCGAGTAATTCCGTTTACCCAACCGAATCAAACTCCACATTATTCCATAGTACGCAGCCGATTCATTAACTCCCAGTTGCCAGCACTAAATCACAGTGCGATTTCTGTTTCATCGACTAAATTCAATTCGGGATTGACGTCGATAATTGGTATCGATTAGTGTCACATCACTAGCGGCAGACAGTTTAATATTCGGGTGGTTGTCGCGTTCGATGACGTACATTATGCTTGCTTCGCTCGCGCGTATTTGTGCTTCAGAATTAGGTACAATACCTAATTCTGAAGCACATTATACCTAAGGTATTATAATACTATTCGCGGTATAACCCAGTTTCAACTTTAGGAATGGATAATTAAGTAAAACTGGGTTTATTAGGTCACATTTTACTTGGGGAAAATATTAATCTTTAACTTATGTATTACTTTTTTGTAATCCTTTACTTCGGAGCAAAAGCTAGTCCCAGTCGTTTTATAGTCATACTAGCTTCGCTCACGTGGTACCTACCTTGATAAAATATAGCCTATGTTCATTCGGAAAGTCTAAGCTACAAATTGGTGAAAGAATTTTTGAAATCGGATGAGTAGTTTCGGAGATTACCCCAAACATACAAACAAACAAACAAACCAACATTACCTCTTTATAATATTCATATAGAGTTGTGCTAGAACATTGAAGTGGGCAGAGTTAACAGCGAGATAGGTAGAAGTTTCTGACTCACAAAAATAATTTTCTAATCCCGTTTAAGTTTAGTCGATAGCCATTTTCATCCTAAAGTAAATAAAAATTCACTATTGCAACGAATACCTGAATTAGAACTTTAAATTCGCTTGTACTTACAATGTAAAAAAAATTACACTTTAGACTAAAATCTGATGACAGAAATAGAGCGAATCTACAATAGATTGCATATTAAAAAGGTGAAAAGTATTATCTATTCCGGTCAGTGCGCTTCAAAGGCTAGTGATGTGCTTCCTAGGGTTGTATCGTAAACTACGCAAATGATTGCGCCGCGCCATCGCTGCATTGGCTTATGTCGATAAATAAGGCGGAAAACATGGATTTAATATTTTTAAAATAATGAAATTTTTAGGTATCTAAAATTAACCAATACCGTAAAGTTTAGTCGCCGAGCCTTATAAGACAAGAATAGCGATGTGATTTTTTTAGTTTTCAACATCATTCAATATTTTTAATTATCTTCCAATAGCGTAAAAGATGTTCGCTATCAAAATAAAAAATAAAGTTGATAAGTTTCGTAATTTTTCAAAGGACTAATCAGCAGTCGGAGAGAAATTTAGTATCTAAAACTTTACTAAGTAGTTACCTAAAAGTGATGTAATATAAAACTCCATTTCGATTGAATCATATTGTTCGTTCGTACGTCATAATAGTTTCGGAACGATTCACGAAACTTGATAAATTGAATTACGTACGCGTCAATCGATGCTCGTAACTATAATAGATATATCGACATTGTTTATTTATTCTATAATTCCCTTATATAGTTTATTTGATGACACCTATGTGAATATTACTTATATATTACACCTATGTGAATATTATAATAACCCACCCACTACTATATTATTTGTATTGCATATCATGTTTATTATATATTTTTTTTTTTTTTAGTTTATTTATTTTGTTTGTTCTCCCAGGGTCTTGTGACTGATGTGGCTACGGCAGAATAACAGCGCCCTCTGTATAAAACAGTGGGCATCAATGCTGAGTCGTGGCCCATTTGTTACTGTAGCACACAATGACAATTAAGTAGATCCATCCAAATTGGTACCAGAATTATAACTGTTTTTTATTTTAACTTTCTGGCAATTTTTGTACCTTTTGTTGTAATTCAGTGTTGTGTATTTTGTGTGCTTAGTAGCAAATAAATGATATGTCTATGTCTATGTCTATGTCTATGTCTACATTGAGTCCCAACCCTAGCCAATGGAAGCACTGGCTGCAATTTTGCATCTAGGTCAACGAAGTCAAAATCAAGTGAACTTTAAATTCCTTTGTGATACTTGATATAGTATCGCAAAGTTAATTCAAAATAAAGCTTTTTTACTGAAAATATCCAATAAAGTCTTGTTGTATAGGAACCTAGGAACTCGAAGCCAACGATTTTCTTGAAAACTTAGCTGATAAGCAGAAACTGGCCCAATTGATGTACTAAACATTATAAGAATAGAATAGAAAAAGTTTTTATTTTCCATCAACATAAACATGGGTAACATACAAATGAAAAATACTTATTGAACTTATCATCTGTTATGACAAGCAAACTACGCGAACTTTAAGTCGATAAATCGCATATCGACATCAGCACGTCCCTAGTAATGGCTTCAGTGTCCATTTCAGTTAACACTTTACCGTTGAGCTACACAGAACAGCATGCAACTTCTGCAAAATGTGGGCATGTACCAAATATGTAGGTATTTGGACATACCTCTGACTACCCCCATAGACATCTTCAAAAGGATCTAAAAATTGCCTAAAAAGATCTAAAAGAAATGTCTACCGCTCCCTGGGATACAGTCGTGATCATATTTCATTTTCATATACCGAAAATAATATTCAATATGAAAACAATGTTAAAGTAATTATTCTTGACAATCAAAAGCTATTCTTACTGCAATAATTATATTAGTAAAAAGTTGATTGAATGCGGTAATATAGAGTCGTTTAGTGTATGTAGGTCATTATTCGCAACGAAATCAAGCTTTTAGCGCGTTGTCGTTTTAAAGCGGCCAAAGCGCTGTAACTGCATTTGTTTGCGAACTACATGCGATGCTAAATGCTGCAGCTACAGAAGGTGACAAAAACTGCTTAACAATATTAAAACTATCACGGTTCGGAACATTGTAAACAGTAAAACGTGATATTGAAGCGCTCGTGTCGAAGCTTACTAATTCCCGGTTCCTATGTCATAGCAACGTGTTATCTGTCAAAAAGTCTCATTTTTGTATTGAATAAAACGTTGCTATGATGACCGACCTACGGACATCCGTACGTTGGATATAGGAACCGGGGGTATGACGTTGTTGATAGATCGTTGAAGTCAAACAACTTTCTGAGCGCTTCCGTGCTTCGGAAATGAACATTCTTCTTTTTTTACTGTTTTCCAATGTTTTAGTTAGAACCACTGTGTCATTTTAATTATCTTATTTGATATCTAGTATACCTACTCTCTTGATTGTACATGGTTGCCTGGAAGAAATTGCTTTTAGCAATAAGGCCGCCAGTTGGTTTCACAATTTGTTCCTTGAAATTGTTACTATTATAGTTTAAAGAAATCAATAAAGAATTATCTATCTATCTATTGCTCAAAGTAAAACTGTATACCTGTCTAACTGTTTCACAGTTTTACAGAATATTATTAAGTACCTATGTAAAACTTATATTATCTTGCTCATTTGATATGTTCCTCGTGTACAAAGCTAAGCTTTAACTTTTCATGCTTAACATGATATTGACATGCTCGGGTGCTCTTAAGAATTATACCTACACTGTTATTCATAATAGACTTATAAGCTCACTAGAGTTCAAACAGCTGCTAAATTTGTTACCAATTCAAAACGAATGAGACAAGAAAAAAACGAAAACTTTACTTAATTGAAAACTGATTTTGAATATTATTAAGATATTTAACTGACTTCAAAACAGAAGGTGCCTTTAAAACATCCGATGTTAAGCTAACAAAAATTTCAAGTTTATTGACCTCCCTTTCTTCATTCTGCATCACGCGTTTTTGGCACTCATCATAATTTCGACACACTTGCCAAAAAATGTGCAAGGGAATTTAAATTTTGAAACCATTGAATTAGAGTCGTAAATGGTTTGTAAGTAGGTATATTATTTATGTTATTGCCTACGTACTTCGATCAAATCCTACGTACGTCTAGAGGCTTCTGAAAAGTCGCGGTCAAACTACATAATTATCGCAATATGCTGATGTCACATGATGTTTTATATGAACTATAACATGAAATTAAAAATATATACCTATGTTTTAAAATTTAAATGATCTATCAAAACTATCGAGAATAAAATTATCCAAAGAATATTTATTTATAGACTTTTGAGATGTACAAATGAACACGATTTGGCACATCCATTAACAAGTTTGTATCTATAAAATAAAAGTAAAGTCTATGATAAATGCAATGTACCTACACTGTACTGTAGCTGCGTCATTATACATTTCTTATGTATGGATAAAATGAACCTTGTAGATACCCTTTTAAGACGCTATAATATTTGCCAGATTTGAGAGCGGCCACAATGATGGGTGACCGCAAGTGGCATTATCAACTGAGCGCTTCCGTGCTTCGGAGGGCACATTAAATCGTCGGCTTTTAAAGTTGTTAAGCCATGATGGAGGCCTTTAGGCGGCCTAAAAACTTCGTCACCAGAGTTGGCCACTTGCTCATACGAACGAACGAACGAACGAATCCAGCTATAGTTGCGATTTATAAATACATTAATATTTAAGAGACTATAGACTAGACTGACCTGTGGTGACACTCCCAGCATCTTGAGACTGGGCGGGACGTTGTCGAGCTGCGCGTGCGGGAGCGGCACGTGCCCGAAGTTCACTGTGAAGGCCTCGCACCACACCGCCAGGTGGCCGATGTCGAACACGGTCAGCTCCTGGGGGGAAGTACATTATATATTTGTTCGGAAGCCTTTAGCTGGTCTGAGGATTTACAAGCTATAAACTGAGTTTCTTACAGTATAGTTTCCTTTCTTCCCTTCCCTTCGCACCCCTTTCCCATTCCCTTCGGCGTCATAAGGCTTCGTGGCCGAGTGGTTATGGTGGCCTGGCTAAAGGGCGATCGCTTGTATCGCGGGTTCGAATCCCGTCGAAGCCGTAAACATTTAGTAAGATTTATTGTCTTTTCGAATAAACCAGTATTGGCCATGTACTCTCATTGATAAACCGATTGAAATGAAACTTTAGAAAATGTAGTTAATCTTATCCAGGGCTTGTGAGCCGTGACCGAGCTAGAAATTGGCTATTACATAATTGATAATTTACGGAATAATGCATCTGTAATTGGCTTAGCTTGGCCCATAGCTTAATGCAAAACGAATAAATAATGAATAGACCCTATTGAGTAAAGTGTCATTTACACGATGCAAGATTCTTGCCTGTCGCATACAATTAAATTGACTGTCATCATGACTTGCATGCTCTACAACAGTAGTTTCTTACAATTATTGATCGTCAATTAGGTGCGCGTAATTATTTCATTCAATTATTCTGGTACGTAGAAAATGGCATCATAAGTACTTAAGAAAGGAGTAATGACGTCTGATAGAGGGACGAAGAGCAGTCCTTACCCCGGGTAAAGTGAGCACGATGGTCTTCCTGTCGTACTTGCGCAGCGGCGCCTCGGAGCCGTGCTCGTCGGCGATGCGGATGCCCTGCGGCGACGGCTTGTCCCCGCGACCCACCCAGAACTTCGCGTCTGCAAACACATACAATGTTAGTGCCTAGAAAGTGAAAGAAAGTGCCTCAATACCTCGTACAT
Source organism: Xanthorhoe designata (assembly GCA_963582015.1). Lineage (NCBI taxonomy): Eukaryota > Metazoa > Arthropoda > Insecta > Lepidoptera > Geometridae > Xanthorhoe > Xanthorhoe designata. Next base: position 8,272,793 of record OY757052.1, read on the forward strand.
AGGCCTCCTCTAATGCAAGCCATTCAAATTCTAATTCAAAATGTATTTATTCAGTACGATTGTTTATAGACCACTTTGATATGTCACGACCTTAAAACTAGGGGATTCTACTGTATTTGTATGTCTTCACAGATCCAACTTGTGCCGGCAGCTTTTCGGAAATCGTCACTCCACCTGGTAGGATGGCGTCTTATACTACTCTTTGCTATGAGTCGTGGTGTCCTGTCGGAAGCTCGAGCTCAAATGTCTTTCTACATTTAGGCCTGTATTCAGAGACCTAACTCAAGCGTCGATTTGAACTCTGCTCAGCTGAACTCTGATCAGCTGAACTACCCTCAAGCAACGTTCTTGAATAAGAAACGCTATTCGAGTCGACTCTCAAGCACAGATCGACGCATGAGTTAGGTTTCTGATACCTAGTATTCTTTTATCTGTGATACAGGCCTTAAAGTTAGAATCAAAGTTGTACAGTTTTTATTTGTGTTTTCGGAAAGACGCAACATCGTCATTAAAACTTTAAAATCATACATTCAACACAGAAGCTTATAGAAATCTCTGAAAAATACATTTTATTCAAACAAATCAATGAATAAGCCGCGGTAACTAAAGCAACTCGCGAACATATCGATAGTAGAGAACACGTGCCGAGTTCGTCCACAGCTCTCCTTTAAACTTTTCTAATTTCCTGTGAGCGGCCTGAATATGCAAAAGATTCAGTTTGCGGCCGTGACATCGCTATATGATGAAGAACCAACTCCGAACATACCTATATCCCGGATTTTAAACTCTACATTTACGTGCATAAGATATATTCCCGCGTGGAGGCTAACTTGGCAAATAAAATAGCGGTCCACTATGAATCATCGTTCGCAAGTTCAGGCATGTTACGGAGTTGCGCTGCAACTTGCATTTTGGGAGACGTTGGAAAGGAATTTTGGTATTACACGAGACCTAGAAAATATTTAAAGTAAATTTATCACAATTTTACTTACAGAAGATCTGCTGAATAGTCTCTGTTTTTTAAGCATGACGGAACAATAGTGGCAATTCGGAGTATCGCAAAAGCTAAACTTAACTAACTAAAAATGTTGCCGTCCCTTTCATAGCGATGGGAATAAAAAGAATGGCATTAATTTTAGTTAGTTTAGTTTAGCTTTTGCGACACTCCGAATTGCCACTAATACAGATGTATAGAAAGACCAATGAGACTTTGGGATTCGAAGTGTTTTGTTACATTGGTTTTTCTGCCGGAACAGAAAAACATTTGAGTAGTAACGTCAACCTTTTTTCCATTAGATTTTCCAATAAATCACTTTCTTTGATTTTCAATACCCATAAAATTATGAGCCCATCAAAATCTTCACAACATAACGCTTTCATCTCTCCATATTGTCCCCTAATGGTCCAATCTTCAACAAATTTACCGCGGAAACTCCGCGCAACACGATAACCAGTTTTCAGGATGTCGTGATCCCATAATAGGGGAGATTCCCCCAAATAGGGGCACTCCCCCTAAATAGGAAATTAGGGGAAACCTTTGCACCTGAGCAGGGTTTTATGGGTTTTCTTGAATGAGATGGGAATGATACGTTATGTTATAATCTATTAGGAAGTTTGTTGATGGTAAATAATGCGTTCTGAATTACTGTATTGGGTTTGTTTTTACGAGACGCTATACGAAGAACGTATTTTTACTTTCGGATATAATACTTTACGATAAAGTAAGTAAGTTCGTATGAGCAAGTGGCCAACTCTGGTGACGGAGGTTTTAGGCCGCCTAAAGGCCTCGTTAAGCCATGACTTAACGACTTTAAAAGCCGGGACCGACAATTTAACGTGCCCTCCGAAGCACCGCTCAGAACGTTGCTTAACTTCGACGATCTATCAAGAACGTCTTAGCAAGGTTCGCCAAGGCGGCTTAAAAAGTCACTAGAGTTGGTAACAAGCTCATAATTTTTACGCTTCTCATGTTTTCTATCAGTGAAATGGTGAAGAAAAACACTAATCAAAGTATTGTTCATGTTGCGTTATGAAGTCATGAATTTTGTTATGAAGATTTTAAAGTCAGTATTTTTTTCCAAATCGTTAAAGTAGTTAGGAACTCTTAAATTTCCGTGACAGTAACCGAACAATGCTGGGCGACAACACGCCATTACCATCGCGAGAAGTGACTATTCCGCCTAATAACAGCGTAAATAACGCCAAAATGAGATGTCCCAGTGTGCCGCCGGCTTTATGGACCATTCAGGCCGAGTAATGGTCAATCCAGTTTGCCTTTTTGATGGAAATATCATTTTTGTAACGCGGAATATGGGCCTAACACGGTGCTTGGGACTTGTCTGCGGTTTGTTACTTTTAAGTTTACCTACAAGTTCATACATTTCATTTTATAAAATTGTCGGTCGTCTTCTAAGTCATGAAGCTAAAGGTAAAAGAGAGCATTCGCCTGTAATGTAACGTTACAGATTCGAGCACTACATCAATGAGGGGGGAGAACCGAGCATTACAGTGCGCAACCTGAAATACTTATTAATACTTAATCGAATCTAAAAGGTTTCAGGCTTGTCATTCAAGTTTGTATAATAGGCAGTATTGTAACTTAAAGCTCAAAATCGAATCTTAAATGTTACATTACAGGGGAATGTTCTCGGTGAGGGAGCACTTTAAGACGCAGGTCTTAAGAGTCCGGCGACGTGGCTCGGCAAAATTCAATTCCCCGCGCGTTCAAACATCGACACACGATAAAATCTTGGTCTGCTTGTCATTTTGCATCTGTGTGCGTGAGCGTGCGTGACACACGCACACAGACGCACTATTAGAAAAGGTTAAAAATGTATTAAATGTAAATGCATGGCTATTTTGCAAGGAATTTGCTTGTCTCCCGTAGTCCCAAAAATTATGACTGAAAATTGTTTTTATTCTTCACACAGTGTTGTTTTTCTGTTACTAGACTATATAAGCTATGTTTCTTACAGAAGGAAACTTAAAATATCCTAGTGTTTAATACTATATAAATATTAAGAAAACATGTCTTCTATGATGTAAAAATATGCAAAATGCGATTCCGTTTAATTTCACTTTAGCTAAGTATTTTGAAAAAGCTTCTGACAGAAACCTAGATAAATGCTATCCTAATACGAATAATAGCATACTATGCTAAAGATATGCTCAAATGTCAAATGGTTATGGTATTACGTTTGTATGGGGAACTCGTACAGCGCAGAAGCCTTAAAGTCTGTTAACCAATAACGTAGACGAATTTTGCTAAATATATTTGCTTTACAATTATAATTAAAAAATAACTGTACAATGTCATTTTGCTGTTATTAATCAGACTGCTTGTTGACATCAAATATTGGCAATTCCACAATATTCGGGTAAACTCGTCTCGACTCGGCTCGACTCGCGTCGCTGAGAAATTAATTATGGCGCGAAATTAATGACTCTCTCGACAGCTTCATACGTTTTGCCCGACTGTGTTCGAAAAATCCACAACGACACAGTGCTCGAGCAGCAGCTGTGTCATTACCATGACTCGCCAAACTATGGGCGCACTAGCGTGTAGTTGGATTATTGTATGTAAAATTTTAGTGCATTCTATCCGTTAGAATAGAGGCACTTTGACAAGTTTTCATACATTATCTGTCAAATAACTAAACGCTAGCGTGTAAAGATTGATTGGGACTTGTCATAGTAAGTATAGGTGCTGGTCTGTACAAGTTTGACTTCACCATTCTTTGTTTGTATTTTCATATAAACGTCTACCTCGCACTAAGATTTTTTTATAAATCAAATTAATCAATTATTAACTCTATTAAACAAAGGATGAAACAACAGTTTTGAAATCTCAGAAGTTTTATTAAACATGCACCCAGTGTTTGTCATCTCTAAAATTTTCACTGTAACATTTTGCGCACAAATTGTACTCCGCTTGTGACTAGCTGTTCTTGCAGCGCTGTGGCACTCAGCTTAAGCTAACATCGTAAATTGTTACTGTCCGCTCTCGAATAACGTGGATTTTATATCGGGAGCCATTTAAACAAGGGATTTATTATTTTGTTGAGTTTAATCACAATTCCGGAGGAGAGGACGGTAAAGTGCCCCAAATATTGACCTTTCAACAATTTATGGGAAAGCGTCGGCCATTAGGCTCCTGTTTATGTTTTTGGTCGTCCTTCCATCATAACTCAATTATTTGTTACTAATTATCATGATGTGCATCTATTACGGAGTCAAAAGGGAGTATTTTCCATTAATAATATTGTAATTATCACGCCTGGGACCCCGCGTCCCGCCAAAAATGCAATTACTCGACCAATTTGCTCCAGTTAATTAACTGACCGTTAATGTCAGTATTCATGAGGCCGCATTCATATGATTTACATGTGGTCAGTTTGTCGACACGTGCGCACCAAACCAGCTAGCACTTTTCTATCTCATGTCAAAAAACCTATCACTGAGATGAGTGGATATTACAGTTTGACACTTAAGTTTAACTCACAGATCTCTGCTTCTTGTTTCAAGCATTGCTCTTATTTTGGAAGGCCACTCAAACTATACTCAGTCATAGATTAATGAGCAGTTTCTACTTAATCACTGTCAATTAAAATTAAATTTAAACTGTAATCAGTTTTGATTGGTGAATCCTCCTCGAACAACCACGTCTCCAAATTAAAACTCAACTTTAAACTGCGTTTAAACTATAATCAAGCTCGAGTTATCTGCAATACAAACTAAACTTGTTTCACAACTCATAAAACCACTCACAACAGAGAACGGTTTTCTAATACCATAAAAAAACAACATCCAAAGAGATCCGAAATGGATAGCTGTATAAACTTGTACCTATCATTAAGACCTACCCTTGTACAACAGTTTTGCAATAAAATATTTCTGATTCTGATTCAGATACTCTTAGCATCGAGTTGGACATACCTGGTGCCTCTCCATCATAGGAGAAGTTGGGCAGCAGCAGCGTCTGCGCGTCCACCACGACGACAGGGTCCGAGGAGACGCCGTGCACGCCGCGCAGCGCGGCCAGCCGCACCGGGCGCGGGAACTCCAGCGTGCGCGGGATCGACACGTCACCGAAGTTCACCTAAACAGGAGATTTTATTTCATAAAACAATGTGAAGATAGACAAATAGTTTACAACATGAGGCAGGATATACATTCGTTTGCAAAAATAAAGGGTCGCTTTTGAAAACAGCAATATATTCAAGAAATGATCAAGATAACTTCTTTTGCTTGTGAAATTAAACCAAATAAAATCAAATCAAATCAAAATATATTTATTCAGTACGTTCGTTTATAGACCACTTTGACATGTCACGTTCTTAAAACTATCAAAAGAGGATATGCGGACTATATGCAACCCTTCACTCAAACTTTTTTACTGTAATGGCAGACAAAATGCTTTGTACAAAGTAAAAACGACCTGTGACTGAAACTGTGATTTATTTTTCAATTTCAACTTCTTTGATTTGGTTTTTTAATTTTGTATAAATATGGGACTTGAAATTGATTTTCCTTATTCAATTCGAGTAATTTGTGCAAAATCATGCCTTTGACGATGTTGATCAATTTACGTTTTCTTTTCATGAATAAATGATTATTTTGAATCAAACTGTAGTTTATTTTATGTATAATTAAATTTTCTTTCAGATACTTTTTAATTTAAAGAGCTAGCTTATGTGGTTTTAAAGTTATTTGGAGTTAACTAGGTGACTCTTTATTTTTGCAGGCGAGTGTCTGATGAGGAGACATTTCCGTGTAACGGGACATAATACATGATTTAGGTAATAGGATTTTCAGTGTACGTGATTAAAATTATTAGTATTATTAACTAGTGGCTCTCTTTATCTTTACCCAATCATGGTATTAATGATCAAACTCTTCTGTGTGTATTTCAACTAAGGCATTGCCTTGATTTTACTCAATTTATAGCATGTGTAGTGTAGAGATAAATTAACAAGCGACTCGCATTGACTTCTCTCGTACTTAGAAATAATTTTAAAATCCAACTATGAGTGTATAACATTTTCCTACATCTAAACTCACTATTTAGGTATATTATTATCGAATATCTATTCTCTTCGCTCTTGAACTTTTAATGAATCATCAATTAGATTATAAAGAAAGAATATTGGAAAACTTCCAAAAGCAATAAGTTTAGGTATATAAAACACTGGACGCATAATTAGATTCCTAGCTGGCGTTCGGGCAGGTATCTCTCGCGTTCACTGCGATGCAGGTCCCTGCTCCGCCGAAACGGTTTACATTTTACTCCATCTCGAGACGACGTGCCGGGAATCCGAAGCAGTTTCCGAGATAGGGTAAGCGTTGTTTGACGAAGCATCCTCAAGAAATAGGCCACTTGTTTTATGACACCGAACTATCGAAAAGCGTCTGCAAGAACTATCGAAAAGGTAGAGCGGAAAATGAGATTTTATTTAGGTACCTACGTGAGATGATTTGCTTTTTGAAAAGGTTGAACGTAAGACTTGTTTTATGAAGGCAGCAATTCTACAAACTTACTTTAAAACTTACAGCTTACGAGAATGTTCGTGTATCTTAGAAAGTGTAAGGGCATTTGTGCACTACACGGAATTATACTGTTTTACTGTCTGACTGAAATGTCATATGTCTTTGTACCTTTCTAACTGGAGACAAAGACATATGAAAAAAAATTGGAATACTGAAAATACCGGATAGTGTACAAACGCCCTAAGTGTCACACAAATAAAGCCGAAGGCGGAGGCTTTTAAATTAAATGAGTTTCTGCGATATTTCATAAATATATTTAAGAACCATTACTTTAATGTACCACGCATTTCTAGAGTCGGTCTCTACCGCAAGTAAATAAATTGGTATAAAGAATGAATAGACGCGGTCCCGACGAGCGCCCTAGTCGAGCCCGCACGTTGTGGTTTCATTAGGCGCATTGGAACGAGTAGTTGTAGCCAGCTAGTTCAGGCTGCTCCTTGCCATGCCCTAGCATATGACTAACATACTATAATATTTTTTACAGAAATTTAGATCTTGCCATTTTTATGTCAAAAATTTACAGAAGTTTTCAACCGGTCTCCGGTTTTTAAGAAACACAGTTGATTTTTTTGGCACTAAGATTTATTGAACATTCACCAACTTCATATTAGTGCATCATTATTAACTCAAAAAGTAGAGCATGGAAATTTCACGAGGTCACATAAAAGTTCACAGAAAAGGGCTAGGTCGTGACCCACGATTGTAAAGTAAAAGTTGAACCGCTCATACTGGAAACGTATGTACGAGTTGAGGTCCAATCCCTGCAGCAAACGGACTGATTTTGTTGATACTGTATAGTGTATACTGTAATTGGAATTGTTGGGCTCCTCGCAAACTTGGAGGTGAAAGCAGATAGGTACCTAATAATATAATGAAAAACAGGAGTGCAGTTTAAATTTTTTAATTCTACCTAGCATTTAATGAATAGTCTTTACGAAATTGAGAATGGTTTTAATTAAGCTAACAGGACATTTGATGTATAAAATATTGCTGGGATGCCCTGAGACCGAGGAGGTGAAGGTTGGGAGTACCTAGTGGGTTTAGAGATATAACTATAGATTGCAACAGATTAATTATTTTTAAGCATATTCTGAGCAACTTTACTGTCTCTGATATAATTGACCAGTCTGGTAGGGGCACGTCCAGTTTATGGTCTGGCAATAAAATTGTAGCTGTTAAAATAACTGCGGTAGCGACACGCTTGTTACCCAGCCGTACCACACCCGCCCTTGTCTTGCTGTCAGGCAGCGCCTGTCTTAGCCCCTCGTCGTGGCAGCAAAGCAGCGGCGTTACCGCGTACTTATTACACCAGACATCAAACCTCTTGACGTCCCTCAGCATCTTGTTATCGGGCAGCACCTCACCCGCACCGCACCCGCCACGCTCACTCACCGCGTACTCATCACACCAGACGGCGAACCACTTGACGTCCCTCAGCGTCTTGCCGTCGGGCAGCGCGAGCGTGAGCCCCTCGCCGCGGTAGCGCCGCAGCGGGCCCGCGCCGCCGCGCTCGTCCCGCAGTCGCACCGCGCCCGCGGCGCTGACTGACTTCGATGTGCCCACGTAGAAGTATGCGGCTGGAACAGACGGCTAGTTAGTGTTTTGCTTCTATAGACAACATATCGATAAGGACACTAATATTACAATAAGTTATTAGGTTTGTAATTTTTAGAAAGAAGTGTGTCAGGATCGTAGAAAGTGGAGATCCGTGGTCTCTGCCTACCCCCATAGGAAAAAGGCGCGATTTTATGCATTTATGTATGTATTAAGTTTGTGAATATAGCCTGATAAAGGAGTCCTCATCATTTGAAAGACTTAAAAAAAGAATAAATAAAAGCAAAATATGGGCATGTCAGTGGACACACTCCACTGACAGATCGCAGTTAACAAGAAGACTTAAAAAAAACTGTGTATGTTTAAAAAATCAAAAAACTTGTTTACTGGACCCACTTAATGTGTTTGAAAATTTATATGTTTGTTTCAATCACAAGGCCTCACAGGCCCGACATACCATACGACAAGCTGATCTAAATAATGCGTTCAAAAATCTCGTAGAAGCATACAATGAGCATAACATTCTTATTAAATTGAAGCACGTGTTAGATAAATTAAAACAAAATTGAGACAACTGAGTATAGGTAATCAACTTTCTTGTTTTCCTTGATTCAATACTTACGTGTATTGGTTTCTGAGAAGGAATTCGATATTTGATCGAAACAATTATTATAATCAAGGAAATGAAAGCGAAGCCTTGGGAAAGTACAAAGGGAATCCATCACTTATCGTCTGAGCGACCATCATCAAAAATAGATAGGTTATTGAGACTGGCCGTTAGTAGTTTTTTGCGTTTAAAGTAACAAACATCCATCCATTCATCCATCCATCCATCCATCATTCAGTCAGCTCATACGAATTTACTCATACATACATACTGTTTTATTTTATTGTTTTCAAAAATATTCAGAATGATGTCTTCGCTATTTTGAAATTAACATGGTACTTATTTGTTTCGAGAACGCTGTCAAATACCAATATGCAGATACACAATAGTGGCCGGGGCAGGACAAAGGGGCAGGAGGGATACAGGGGACAAAGCATTCCGAAGCACAGGTCTGGTCTGGTATGCAGCGAGTATACAATTAACATGAGCGCAGGGCGGCACTTTGCATAATGTTATGTGGAATTTACATAAATGTCATGTGGGCTTCTTGTTCATTCAGTTGAAATTACGGAACGGCCATTATCATTAATTAATTGTTAAGTAATAAAAGAAGACGTCGGTGATCATCTTTTTAAACATCCATTTAAAACCATGATATGTTCATGGTTTTTAACAGTTTGAAAAGTTCTTCGCAACTTCATCTTATTTTAGTCATTAATAAATATTCGCCTGTAGGTAATAACGTTTTAGATTCGATTTTGAGCATTATATAGGCAAATGCTCCCGGTGAGGGCGATCCTCAAGAAATACTAAGACTAAAGATTTTTATTACGTCATAGGTACTACTATACAAATGTAAGACTAGAAGATTTTAAACTACCCTAGATTTTTTAACTTACTTCTCAAACAAAACCACAATAGTGGCAATTCTGAGTGTCGCAAAAGCTAAACTAAGCTAACTAAAATTGTTGCCGTCCCTTTCATAGCGATGGGAATAAAAAGGATGGCAATAGTTTTAGTTAGGTTAGTTTAGCTTTTGCGACACTCCGAATTGCCCCCAATATTTCATTAAAATTTTAGTTTTAGAGAGTGGGGGGAGGCCTTTGCCCAGCAGTGGGACACTGAGGACTGCTAATAATAATAATAAAAAAAATTCTAAAACAATTTGAACGAAAATACTTATTACATTATTTGTAAATAAGTCGCCCAACCTGAGCAGTGAGCAGTGAGCAGCCGACAGCGCGCCTCGTAAAAACTTTTCTTATTTGCAGAGATCAGGGCGACTCCACTCCACGTGCTCGTATCCTTACAAATTACTGTTTCAGGGTTTTATTTATATAATTCTAATAATATACCTTCTTAAGTTCGTAAGCTCGTATGAGTTGGTGACTCGACTTAACCTAACTAGTGGCTATTCTGTTTTTCATAATGACTTAAGAGCCAAATATGTAAGAAATAGGAACAGGCAGTAGCCAGCCATATTTTAAGACTTTTCAATTTATAGATAGTTATAAAAAAACTGTGAATTTGAGTAATATCGCTCAATATCAAAAATCATTTTATTAATTATGACTTAACTGTCACTAAATTTTAAATTAAATACGAGTAATTACAGCAGATGCAATTAAGTAATGATAGAGGCATTCCATTTATACCATTCTGGCTGTTAAGTGTGTTATTAAGGTTAACAAAAAGACCTGTTATAGCTTGGTGCCAATTTAAAATGTCAGAGAAACAACTGTTGCTGTTCCTCATTGGTGAATGGGTCTGAACTCTGGACCCATCAAAGCATAAAACACATACCACGAGCTCTTTGACTATAAAAAAATATACGACATTTTGCTCTATTTTATTTTATCTTACTGTATAAATATATATAAATAAATATTATAAAGAGGTAATGTTGGTTTGTTTGTTTGTATGTTTGGGGTAATCTCCGAAACTATTCATCCGATATCAAAAATTCTTTCACCGATGTGTAGTATGGACTTTCCGAATGAACTTGCTATATTTTACTAAGGTAGGTACCACGTGAGCGAAGCCACGGGCAAGTAAGCTAGTGCTGTATAAACTTGATGAATCGTTGAAGTTGAGGAACGTTCAGAGCGGTCACCATTTCTATGGGAGATGAGCTCAGCGCTTCCGTGCTTCGGAGGATACACCAACACTTTCAGTGCCCATGACGCACATACCTATGAGCGAGCTAAGACTAGGCAGGGAACGGGTCATATTGTCAGTCCCGGCCTTTAAATTCGTTAAGCCATGATGGAAGCCTTTTTAGGCGTCCTAAAAACTCCGTCACCAAGGTTAGCCACTAGCTCATACAAACCTACTTTTTATTGCGGAATACGGTTGAATATGTTGTGTGCAAGATGTTTTCGTAGAGGGTATCTGCAACGTTGTCGGCACTTGGATAGAAGGACGTCTTGCAAACTTTCATTTAGTTAATTGAACGCGACGCGGTACATCTGTGCACAAACTTGCCGGGAACTCGCACTGAGAATACGAATTTTGGTACAAGTTACTTTTCTTTCTGCAATTTCAGAACCAAGACCGTATTATAGAAAAATAACTGTAAAATGGTATTTTTAACAATCTTGGCGATGTCCTTTCGAAAGTACTTCATCCTAATTAGATATTTAATTCTAAAACCGTATTAAATGTTACTTGACTGTAGACATATTGTTTTACAGAACAACCAAAGTTGTCACGTTTTCTTTCTTCTTAGACTACTTTCAATACAAGTATACATTTATTTTCTCTTTCCACAGCGGCAGCGAATATTGCGTAGGTACGTCCGAACAAGTCTTAAGAAATGATTTTTATATAAAACGATTGTGTCAATCATAGTACTATATATTTTTGTATTCATCGGAATTGTTCTTGATCAAACGATTGAAATTGTCAATTCAAAATCTCAGTGCGATCTCTCATATTATCCAAAAATCCTTCAAAGAAATCTGAACTTTACATATCCATCATAAGATCCATATTAGTAGAGCAGCGAATAGAGGTAGCAGTAAGTGCATAAGTTTGCGAGATATTATTACAAGAGGCTCGACTTCACGGCCATTCACAAAATCTGTCGTAAGGCCTGCTCCACACAATACTATAGCTTTACTAAAACATAGTGGGCAATAGAAAACTAAACTAAAATTTTTATAATTCAAATTATAACTTATCTATGAATTGATGAATAGTCCGTTGAATAAATTAAAAAATCCGTTGAAAAAAAACTTAAGTAGATGTTACTGATTGTGGATTTTTATCAAATCTAAGATTTTAGAAAATAAGTAGGTAATAATTACTTCCTCTACGAATTCTAATTTTACTGAAAATCATAATCGAATTTGTATTATGTTTTGTATTTTAGCAAAAACATACAACAGAGAACACTACACGATTCTAAGGAAAATGAACAAAGCTCCACTCATCCTGATAAAGTAATGAATTTTATTGGAATTGGACTCGAGTTCGTCGGCGCTCCAAATTATAGCGGGAAATACCCGCTTTCACGAAATGGAATAGCTAATCCTTACTAATCCTAACAGCGTTATATTGTTTTGAATCATCATCATCATCATTGGCAGCTCAAATGAGGTTTAGTGCCAAAATGTTTAAACATCGCACATGATGCATTTCGCTTTAAACAATAGTTATAAATAGCATACCTTTACTATAATCTATGAACTATGCTATTTACCTTGCTTATCAGCTTCGCATGCGCAATACTCGTTAATTATCTTAATCTTGTTCAATTATCTAAATCTTTGCAGTCATTACCACCTGATTGGACGACAAGCAAACATCACTTTCTCTATTAAAACATCAACGACCGTCCTAAACGCTGGGTAAAAATTATAATACTTTATCAGTTGAGCAAGGCTTTGCAGACTGTTTATCTTGTCACACTTATGTCAATGAACAGAGACGGCTACATATTTAGCAGGTAGAGCCCATAAGATTTCACCGTTAGCTAGTAGTGGAATAGTGCCTTTAAGACATTAATCGCCCATGCCACGATTGTCTGTGACAGATGTGCCACGTCGAATACCGTGTACTGTAAGTACAAGCAGAGTAAGCGTTCAATAATGTCACATTACGCGCAGACGTGTGGATACTCCAAGAATGAGGCTAAGCATCTCATTGGGACCAAGTTTTTACTCGAATGGGACTTTATAATTTTTGTTTCAAAGTAGGCTGTACGAGTGTGACACTCGAATGAGGAAGCTGAGTAAAGTTTATGTCACACTCGTACTGACGAAGATTTTTATAGCAGTTGAATTGTAGGTGAAAATGACATTTGTTACCCGTTGTTATTGTGTATCTCGTTTGTTACTCGTATAACAGAGTTATCAAGGCCAGTTCTAGACAGAACAGGAGATGTTGAAAACATACTCTTCTGATTCCAGAAAGGCCACGCTATGCCGATCGATGTCACACAAACATTGTAAATATTTGTTTCGTGTCTGGGTGTTTTCTACTACCTACTTATGTATTTAAAAAAAATTATACTTAAGTATCTATGTAGTATATCAGTCATCTAATTAGGGGGCGTCCATAAATTACGTGAGATGTTTAAGGAGGGGTGGGGGTCGAGTCAAATCTCATCTAATCTTACGTTGGAGGGAGGGGGGGTCTCGGCAAATTTTTTTTCTTTCTTTTTACAATAACAATGCAACGCTTTTACGTAAGAAACCCAAATTTTTGAAAATCTCACGTGAGATTGGGGGATGGGGGAGGGGGTTGAATAAATCTCACGACATCTCACCAGTTATGGACGCCCCCTTACCATAACACAAGCATTAAATTGCTTAGCTTGGGACTAAATGACGCTGTGTGGAATGTTCAAGGATTTAAAAAAAAGTTATATGAGGTTGTGTACTCTGGTGACAGTGTTTATAGGTCGCTTGAAAACTGGAAATTCAAGCCAAGTTACAACCGCGCGATCACAGCGGCTCATCTCGATGTTGGAGATGTGTGATGCCCAGTAGGCCTAACATGTGCAACGCGTCGAGACGACAAATGAAATATCTCGATTATGTCGAACTGCTCTAACGTACTATGTTAGAGCAGGAGAGAATATTTTGTCGACGACGAGAAGATTTCTCGTGTTGCACATGTTAGGCCCGCTGGTGTAGAGTAGAGTGTAGTAGAGGTCGGTACTCACCGGGTCCCTCCCCGTCGTAGTGGAAGTCGTGTAGGTAGAGCGTGCGGCTGTCGACCGCGAACACGCGCGCGCGCACGCCGTGGTGGAGCTCCGCCAGGGCGCCCACCTCGCGTCCCAGGTACTGCCCCGCCTGCCCGGCCGCATTACAACCTGGAAACAATAACAACTTTAGTACTCATTTATTTTTTTAGCGATAAGGCCGCCCATTGTACATGTTTACTACATTTTATTTTATTCTCTGTTTATATTTTTAAGGTGTGCAATAAAGAATTTTCATTCACTCATTCATTCATTCATACATTCATTCATTCATGTATTCATTCATTCATTTATTCATTCATTCATTTATTCATTTTAAAAGTTCATGCTCATTGGCATTTCAATCACATGAGGCACAACAAGAGTTTCTGTTCCACTCGGCTCTATTAGCTACGCCTAAAATTGTATTCAGTGGAGAGCTGCGTGAAAGTAAATAATTTGAGACCTGTGTACGTCTTCTATACAGTGATACATTGAAGAATCTGAAAAAGGAAGCGATCCCAGAAATAAAGTTGATGACTGCACGGTACCTCAATCGATACGGGCATTGAGACGAGACTTCGGGCTTTCTCATCTGAGTAGAATTGAATATTTGTTTAAACATTAACAACTAAAATCAGAATAATTCGACGCTAAAAAAGTACAATCTGACTGAATACTGAAACTATTTGTGTAATGTTCCTTAATACTTTTATTTACATTTGTTCTAACAAAGTGTTATTAAACTTGAAAGCACTAGTTGAAGTTCATGTCATGATCTGAGAGTTGCGCACGCGCAGGTGATCGTCGACGAATGTCCTCGGCTCGCCTTGTGCCACATCTGAAGTGCACGCCCGTAACATTTAGTACCCACTGTTTTTGAGAGCGTTATAAAGATACAAAATGTTATTAGTAAGTATGTTTGTTCATTGTAAACAATATTGAACAATCCTATCGATAAACCTTCTGATCGGTCACAATTTTGATGGGTGACTGCAAGAGGCAATACCAGCTGAGCACTTCCTTGCTTCGGAGGGCAGGCTCAATTGTCGGTCCCGGCTTTAAAAGTCGTTAAACCATGACGGAGGCCTTTAAGTAAAAACTCCTTCACCAGAGTTGGAATAAGCTCATAAATTAACTTACTTAATTATTTCTGAGAAATGTTCTTCCACGCGCTGATAAACTCAAATCAAACGTGCATTATACAAAATGGAGTGCAAATTCACCATTAAGTGTTAAATCGATGTTGCTAAAAGCATTAGCTGAACTTTCGACTAGTTTCACTTATAGTAGAGTAGCTTTTGTCCGCGACTTTGTTCTCGTGAATCTTTCAAAAGGAAGATTTACAAAGCAGTAGATACTTCTAAACAAAAATTGGATGAAAAGTACTCTGACCTTGCAACAAACAAAACAACAAGAGGATTGGTTGTGTTATAAAACGGACGAAGCAAACAAACAAATTCACATTTTTACATACTTATATTTAGTTAGGATGAACACACGCCATTAACCGTTGTTACCTACTATTTTAGCACGCGGGAACTTTCGACTTGTTTAAGGTATAGTAGTCTAGTATTCACTTGCGGCTTCGCTCGCGTGGTAGGCCCTAACCCGGATAAAAGTAGCCTATGAGTATTCCAGGTCATTAACTTTGTATTTTCCAAGTTACAACCAAATCCGTTCAGTAATTTTGCGTTAATTTTGTGATTCTCTAAGAATAAACTTGACAGTCGAATGGTAGCCATTATATGAGAAAAAAAACAAATAAGTCCATTTAAAGTGAGAGTTAGTCAGTAATGTTGCTTTTCCTCTTCTCAGGCAGGTTTCTAGAACACTTTCCCGCCACACACGTAATGCGCTGCTTAATCCGGTACAAACTGTTTCTAAGTATACCTACTTTATACTTCTACTATTAAATCCCACGAATATACACGAAAGTTTTTATAAATGTATGGATGTTTGTTACTCTTTCACGCAAAAACAACTGTAGGGTTGCCGGCGGTTTTTGTGTAATCTAATAATCTATCCTCACGTGTCAAGTATTCTAAATGTATGGAATTTTTAGTTCATGCGAGTTACCGGGGGAGGCGCTGCACTGGATTTTCATACATTTGTGATACTTGACTCCATATCGAGTCGAGGACAGTATCCAATACTACGGTAAACTGGACGGATTTGATTGAAACTTGGAATGTACATACCTGAAAACATTAAATAAAGGTAAATAGCGATTAATACCCGTAAATGTATGTTTAATCATGTACATACCATACCTGGTTACCTGCAATAATGCATAGGACACTTATTGTGCTAGTACCATGCGAGCGAAGCTGCGGGTGGATATAAGTATTGTATACATAAACAAGTGTAAAGCCCGAAGCAGGCGAGAGGTCAATGGCATGCCCTCTTACTCCACTTTCTACTCGGACACTCGGAATAACTTTATTGTAGCGATTTCATATCGCTCTCGTACTTACTGAATATTAAGATGTAGTACCTAAAGATATGACCAGGGTGCGTAGGCAAGTGACAAATGTTTCGTATCTATTCTCTTTCTATCATCGCTACACCTTTGATTTGACATTTCTGATCGCTCGAGTTGTCGTTATCGAATGTCAATTCCTATACATTATTTTTAGTTTCTAATCGAAAGCGATTGTCGAAATGTAGCATGGCTAGGGCTGCTGGCTAGATAATCGCGTTAGATTGATATCTGTATTTCCTTCATGTTAACATAACTTTGTTAAATACATTACCTTATAAGAGCCACTTATCTTTTTACACACTTATCCTAAATGTTATAAAGGTGAAAGTTTGTGTGTGTGTAAGTGTGTTTGTTACTCTTTTACGCTCAAACACGACTGGAAGGATTTGAATGAAACGATACCAGAATTGGTTACTTTTGATCCCGGTATTCCCACGGGAACATACATTTTTAACCGCGTTTAACACCGCGGGGCGCTAGCTAGTATTATTTTTATATAATATTTTGCAAATAAAATGAAGTTAGAATGAATTTAATAATTCATTAATTTAGAAGATACCTACTAAAGCTTTTTAGATCGTGAGGACCACTTATTGAGTCTGATAACGAAGTTTTTCAAAATTCAGCATCAAAGTAAAGTTTCCTGCTTCAACTTGAGCGACATCAAACAGATCATATTTTCTATATCAATCTCGTGCCATCGTAAAACGAAATGTGTATTCAGAAACTGAATAACAGAATACAGTATTCTGTAATTCAGTTAATAAAGTTCATTTTCCATTGTACATAAATCCAAGTGATCTAGACCCTAATACTACTGAGTTTTACTGCTGCAAAGCACCTCTACGCCTGTACTACCTGTTTTGTTTTTATGTTCACTTTCCCTTGTTATTTAGGCTGACCTGTTCTCAGCAGTAAAAGTTAAAGAGTCAGTCATTAATCTTATCTACAGTAGGTATCTATCTACCAGCCTGTCACAGAATATTAATAGTTAATACGTCAGGTCGACGCGACGCGTGATCCGAACTCTTGGCACCTATTTGGCTCAACGGATCAACATTATCATTCAGCGCGGTAATGCTGCCAGTATCTTGGGCACGCGTCTGGTGGTGGCTTGGATCCTTTTAGCTACCTATCGTTTAATGATCCTTAGATGGCTCTGGTTATATATATAAATCTTAATAGCTCAGCTCTTGTCAGTGTAATGATGCAATTTCCTCCATATGAGTACTATATCCAATGCGATCTCTTTTACTTCTCGATACGACATGGCAGCGACTTCTCTTTATAATTCACTTTGACTACAATGTTATTGAAATAATCTAAATCATAAAGATATATCTTTAGCACAAAGGTTATTTGAGCTGGAAGATATAATAAAATATTCGTCTGTATAAGTCGTCCGCCCCTGCCCCTGCCTACCCCTAACGAGGGCTCGTTAGGCGGCATTATGTAGATCGACGATTACATCAAGGATCCGAATTGTCTAATTTTCTATTGGATTGTAATCAACGGTTGCCTACGCAGTTTTTTGTTAAACTTTATATCTAGAGGTAGAAATATGCTGATTGTAACATAATTACTTAGATATTTTGTACAGCATCAGCATGGCATCGATTCTGTTGCAAACTCACTAGTTAAATTATTCCTAAATCCGAAAACTCTTATTTCGTTCACGTTAAAGTCCAAAACAAAAAAACAGCCTGAGTGGCATCTCTAAAATCACTATAATTTAGTTAAATTAAAGTATAGGTGGGTAGAATTAATCAAGACCATTTTTACTTCTGACTAAAACTACCCCGCAAAGATGAAAAACAAGGATAAAAGTACCTTGTTCTTCAAATAATATTTGCTAGATTGGTCTTTAGCAGGAACGTAATAAAAGCTTTCGGTTTTAGTCATAATTTAGCTAGTCAGTGTTCCAACAGAATCACCGCCCCTGTAGTGTCTGGTCTGGATAATTGTTATGTTGAGGTGGATTAAGTCCCATTTACACGATGCAAGATTCTTGCCTGTTGCATACAATTAAATTGACTGTCATCATGACTTGCATGGTCTAAACATTGTTTAAGCCATGCGTTACAATATTGCTTCAATGTAATTTTATGCAACAGGCAAGAATATTGCATCGTGTAAATGAGTCTTTAGACTTTTTTTTTCTCTTTTATGACAATTATTTAATTAATGTAAGTAATTGGTGTAAACCGTATTAGGTAATTAAAATAAATAAATAAATTTAGGCTTACCCATGGGTAGGTATTTCTGCAGCAATATCTCAGATACATCGGCAATATCTACAGGATATTGTCAACGGCTTAGCGACTTTAAACCAACAACTTAATAATATAATTTTTTCAGCGCTCAGCTGTTAATACCTACCACTTGCAGTCACCCATGCAAATTGTAAGCGCTCAGAACGTTGCTCTCAGGCTTAACGAGATTTTTCAGGTAATTTTGCTCTTAAATTCTACTTTCCTTTCTCATTTCCGGTGGGATTGAACTTTCGATTGGATTAGTTTTAAGATAAATCCTAAGTTTCTTAATTAGACAATATGGTATAGATCGCAGAGGAGTGAGCCAAACCGAACGCTCAGCACCAGATGAAGTTAAAATTTTACGCAGGAAATGATAGACTCGCGAACACACAAAGTACCACTTATTGCATTAAATTATATTTCAAATAATTTGATGAAATGAAATGAAATATGATCACGACTCGATCCCAGGGAGCGGTAGACATTTCTTTTAGATCTTAATGCAATTTTTAGATCCTTTTGAAGATATCTAAGGGGGTAGTCAGAGGTATGTCCAAATACATATTTGATAAATAAAATAATTTGATAAAGAGATAAAATCAGAACACTCAAGTCCTTGTTACATTTTCAAGTTTATTGTTCGGGTTTCACGATCACGACTATATAATACGGAATACCTACAAAGCAAAAGTCAGAATTAAAATCATTTATGTAGTAGATTTAAAAAACCTAAAGCTAGGTGACTCTATTCCTGTTCCTGCGCGACAAATACTGTGAAGAGCCAGCGGGCCTAGTCTAGTATGCACAATTCAACGAGAAACCTTCTCCTCATCCACAAAATGTTCTCTCCTGCTGTAGCGTAGAGTAGAGAGTAGAGAGAAATAGAAATAGAAATCATTTATTTGCATGAAGTATGGTTGTATAAGTTCTTAAAATATAAAATAAAATATCACATACTTCGCGGTATAACATTACTATTCGATATTTTGTTTGTCATATTCTTGGTTTTTTTTTTAATTTATGCAACAATAGCAATTAATACTTAAATGAATAGAAATAAGATGCTTTGAAGATCTCAAGATTTGCATCGCATCTGCTAATGTTCGATTTTGGTAAGTCGCAACTGAATAGAAACAGTTTAAACTCGTGCTACGCTGTGTCTCTGAGACATTTCAGCAGGTCGTTAGGTTTCCTTAGTTCTGCGAATTTCAGTTAATTCAGCCTATTCGGCTGTTTCGGAATAGGACAGGACCGTAATGCCAATGGAAAGTATTATACAATCTGTGGGAATGGTGACATCATCATTTTATTTCATTCAAATCCGTCCATCCGTTTGAGCATGGAGTAACAAACATTCACACTTACATACTTACACACACACACAAACTTTCACCTTTATAATATTAGTGTAATGCTCAAGCAATGTGCCTACACACTACGAGTGAGTCTATGCAAGCTGCACTTTCTCATTTGGCAGGGAAATGACAGCTATAGTAATATGTACACAACGTACTACGTAATAACTATTGGCATTGAGCTGGAGGTAAGGCAATAGGTTTATTGCCTCGATATTTCGAGGCAAGCCTCAGTCCTGCAGAGAACTTCAACAAGCTTTTATCACGTTTCAGAAATTTCTGCTTAATTTATTTTATTGTGTAGAACTTCAACAATTGTGATCTCAAATAGCTTAAAGAAAACTTTAAACAAATGTGTACAATTTAATTATATTTAGACAAAAGTTTACGAGGCGAGCTTTTAGGTAGATCACACTTTACAAAGTTATATTTGTCAAAAGGCGCACTTCAAACTTATTTCGCACCTTAGAACATTAAAATAATTGTGCGGTAACATTTGATTGAAGCTACGCCCCAACCGACGCGGCCAGACGCGACTGTGAAAAGTTTCCACAATATTGTTAAAGAAAATATTTTGCACTGTGCACCTGTTACAAGTTGCATAAGATAGTGTAAGCAAAGTGTTTTTATAAGGCCTTTGCTGACGGAGGCCTCTGTCATGGTTTGACGGAAAGCACCGCGTTATAAATGTCACTAATGCCGGGTTGCAATATTCAACTTACTAATAATCGTGGATCTGTCGCCATAATTTATTTATTTATTTATTTATTTATTTAGAAGACAATATAACATCATAACAGGTTTTTTTTTTTAACCCTAAGGCGATGCCTATAATAATATTGTTATCTGTCAAAAAGTGTCCTACATTTTTTGTTGTCTAAACAAAGTTGCTATGGCGATCATTCGTAAGTTTAATATTGAAACCGGCCGTAACTCATTCATTTTAAAACCGTCTCTTGGCTTTGACGATATCAAACGAACGAAGCGAGCTACAGCGCGGGTGCTTCGGGGCTTCAGGTGTGACAGAACTTAGAGCTCAGCGCGTCTACGCAATGAATGCTAACGACAGCACATTCTCGCTACAAATTGGAGGGCTTTTCATTCAGAAGGCTCCGTCGGTCGCTGCGCTCTGCTGGCGCGTGCGCTTAGATGTAGGTCATCCCGTTTTGTTAAAACACAAGCTTCGTTTAAGATTCAACTTTGCTGAAACATCACATACGGACTGCTATTTCGAACAAGTATGTCATCAGCATTATTTAATGATTTGTTTGGAGTCATATTTTGTTTTAGTGTAAAATACAATCTTCTACACATACAAACGTCAAACACTGTTCAAAGTTAGCTATCAATATCCATTAACATGATAGGTATAGATGTCTGAATAAGCTTCAAGTGATTTTCTTGTATGCGGTGTAGATAATTGATAATTATGTAACGTAGAATAGAATTCAGTGCTAAGAATCGTTACTAAATGTATTGCTTAAGACACGGACGTTTCGATTAGTCTGAATAATTTATTCAAACGTCCGCATCTTGAGAGTTCCATTAGGAATGCTCAAGATACCTACGGCCACTTTGATAAGTCTGCCTAACCAAACTTGCAACCAAACTCTTTACAAACATGCAGGATTAGTCTCTACCAATAGGTATAATATTATAATCCTACAAGTTTGTAAACCTTTCTCTAAAAATAATTTAATAACTTCCCAAGTTTGCAAAATATCTCAAATCCGATCGAGTAACATCGTGTCAGACGCTGAGATTCCGCGCCGTGTACACCAAGTGTACACGACGGAAGTGGCGGCGGAACCTTCAGCGATTCACTCGGATATAATAGCGATGTCGATTCAATAAGCTTTTATGTCTGCATTCTGTGCAAGTAATATATAATAGCTGAGGAGCGAGCTCTTGTTGAACATGTTTTCCATGGTAATTACGTTTAATAGTTAATCATGCTGTTGTTTAACAAGCTTGCATGTAGTGAACATTATCAAAAGTGTGGCTTTGGGCTTCTTTCTTACTCTAGAAATCTGGAGACTTATAGTAAACGTTTGCACTAGTAAATACTAACTAATACCTACCTATAGGTAGGTATATCAACATGTTTCAATGTATCAATTGCGTTAAAAAATTTGATTATTCCAAAAATCATAAAATTACTGTACACTGTGTCTATAGTAAAGCCAAATACATTTTGGCATAGGTGTATGTGTGTAGGTAATATTTCTAGGTAAGCAGGTAGATAATGTGCTGATCTGGAAATATAAAACAAGCATTGACAAAATAATGCAGATATGCTTTGCTGTCTTGCAACTTCAGTGTTGTAGAGCAATCTCGGCTCCGGACGTTGTTGGATCTGTCAGCAGATTACCCCGCCTGGCGCCTACATTGTGCTGGGAGCAATCGCCGGGATATGGACACTTTGCTCTGAATCATATCGACGGCACATCTAGCGCCTGCTGATATTCACGGAGCAACTGTTGCATTCCTGTGCATACACGACAGTACAATCCAAAGCAGTGCACTTCTAAAGATATTGAAACATATAATTTCGTTTATTGCCTTTGAGTTGTTTCGAGAAACATTTCTAAAAATAATTACTGTTAAACATTCTACGGATAATCATAGTCAAAAGCAATTACGATACGGTTACATTACAAGCAACCTATAGATACCTTCGTCATATAAATGATACCTACTAGTACCTAACTGGTTTTCTCATCATGGTGCCTTTTACTGCGTGTAGCTAATTGTGATTAATGAAAACCCGTCCAGTAATACTAAAATAGGGATATCTTCTGAAACGTAGAGTAATTAAAGATGACCAGTTTAGGGACTCTTGCTCTACCATTACTTGGAGATTAGACAGTAAAATTGAGCCTACTGTCTACTCACAAAATGAGCATGCTAAATTTTACATGTTGTATGACCGAAAAGTAGTTCAACCATACAATTACATTCCGCTATGATTAGTCGAGACGAGAGTGTGTGTGCATGAACAGGTAATTTTTAGCTGTGGTGACTATCTAAAGCTATAAGTACCTTTTTTATAAGTGACAAAAAACTCAATAAACTCGATTAGTAGACAACGTCTACAGATTTCCATCAAAAATCTTTCTTATTTTCATCCAACAACAGTCTGCTGTGCATCGCAAGCGAAGCCGCAGACGGAAGCACGTGTGACGCGGGATGTTGGAATCACTTTCGCCGTGCGTGCGCGTGCGCACCACTTTCACGCATTTTTGCCACTCGACGCTGATCTCAACTATTTACATGGGTACATACTAGCCACTTTGACTTTCAACTACCTAATTGTTGCTAATGCAGATTAGTCTAGTCATTCGATAACATTATTATTGGTGATTCTCGTAGAGCAAATTTTAAACTCTACACAATTGGAAAGGAGTATTTTTTAGAGAAATGTAGAATATGATTAAAATAGGTAGAAAAAACTCGTTTATGTCAAAGAAGCCATTTGTAATCACATAATGCGCAAAATTTCATTGAAATTCACAATAGTGCAGGGCTTTGCATAGGTACTCATTGTAATTTCCAAAAGTTTCTGCATTTCGTTCCATTTTCGCTCTGGAAAGCAGGAGCTCCGTGCTTTCTACAGCTTCGGTAAGGCCACATATCTGCAGTTCATCACCCTGTGAGAAAGTGCGATATTTGTGTCCATGAATGCCTCCAGACCGCCGCTCCACCGGCACCGCATCGCATGCCGTTTCGAAACGGCCGGTTTTCAAAGTTCAACTTAGTCCACGGTTGTAAAACATTTCAAAACAAGCTTTTCAAATCACCGTAGACGGTTAGCGATGCCGTCGATCGCCATTAAAACGAATCGATCATAACGAAGGGTGTTAAAGTCACACGATCCACTACCTCCCAGCTTTTATTTATAGGCAACGTCGACAGTACACCATATTACACTATAATATAGACGATATATTATATCGACAGCCTATTGCATACTACATACGGATCGGTACATGTTTTCATCACTCTTACTCGTAGCTTGAGTTATAACTTTATTTTTATTTTTTCTTTGGTTTGTGGTCTGTGTCTGTGACGCGCTACATACTGCGGCATCACTGAAAACCAGCGCTGTAGTTGCTACCTCAGCTTCTACAGCAAATGCTGAGTGGTGACCAATTTGCTTCACTCATATTTCCTACAAATAATTGTACCTGTACCTACTGTAATGTGTGTGAGTGAATGTAAATAAATATTTTCTATTCTATTCTATATCGTAATCATAGTTCTCAAGTTGTAAGCATATTATTATACTTAAGTTGTAAATTTCATAATTTGAACAGGCTAACCAACATTGCTTTGCAAAAAGCGAGTCAGTTCGATAACAGCCGATATAAAATGCGCATCCAATTATACCGAGCTTCGGAGCCTCAGTCAGTGTCAACTTCAGGCACGATTCTAAGGAGAGCCTTCTCGAATATCACTAACTTGAAGTGACATTTTCTTAAGTTCGATTTATCGTAAACTTTGTTCGATTATCAAGTCTCCGTGAAAAGCCAATCGATAAATCAGTCAATAACATCACTTAACTCTCTTTTGCATTTCAATTGGCCTCAACTAAATGCAGTAGTGAAAATAATGCAGTATCAGAAATCTCTATTTATATTCACCATTTATGTCTATAATTGTGATGTGAAATTTAATTAAACAGCCAATTCAGCATATTGGCTTAGGATTTATTATTATTAGGTACACATTATTAATTGTATATTTATATTTAGCTTCCTATTTATAATTCTATAATCTTATATAGTCATCATAATCTTGTATATTAGGTAAGGACCATAGAAGATATATTATATAAGATTATATTAATATGATGATAAATATAACATAATTTATTCAGCAATATGCAAGGGTATATTGCCAGGGTATAGGGTATGCTGCATAAATCATCTCATGTAGATGTATAAGGCCCATGATGATGATGATGATAGGTAGGGTATAATTGTTTTTTATCTTTTAATAAATTGTTTCATATTTTAATAAAGTACCTAAAAAGTAATATGGATAATTAGTATACTTAACTATAAGTTTAATTATACCTACTGTGCCCTCCGTAGCACGGAAGCGCTCAGTTGTGAATGCCACTAGCAGTGACTTGTCAGAATGTCGCTTAACTTCAATGACCTATCAAGAACGTCTTACTCCATGAATTATTTAATAAGAATAAACTATAAGTCTAGCCGCTGGATTGTAAATAGGTACCTAGGTAAACCTAGGTACTAACTGTCCCAGGCACGGAGTACCTATTGTCGCGGCTTCAAATAACAAATGAGCAAAAACTCGACAGTTACAAATTGGCGTCGATACCGTCGAACAAAGACGCGGCTCAGAATTCACAGACATTGTATACAATGCAGCTTTTTGTGCAATCACAACATTGTTCAACAAATACCTGTTTTTAAACATTCAAAACGTATTTAGTAAGTTGGTTTACTATCTTATCCTTAAGAAACTTAAGCTTATCCGCTTTACCTGTGTATTGATTTTTTGAAATATTTGTTTTATCATAACAACAGTATAATATTCGATAAAACTCTTCAAACTTTTATGGTTTTGAACATTATAAATACTTAAATACTCATAAATCTACGAATCATGTAAAAAGTACATTATATCTTAGGTAGGTATCTCTACATTGTCATAGTAAAGCTCGAGTAGCTCACTGCTTCATTAGAATCGTATTCAATAGGTACCTATCTACAATCTTGTTCCTCAACACCATTCATTTTCTATTCATTCTCTTCATTTAGTTTTATATTGTTATCTCTCAACCACTGACTTACAAGGATAATTAAAACAATATACAATTGAAGCTAAATGTTAATGCGTCTCTATACTTACACAAACTAAACTATTTCATTCTAAAAAATATTCCATGCGATTAGGTAAGTATACATTGCAGCAACTTCGTTATAAAATGTCCAAACATAATTCAATATAATTACCTAAGTAATCAAAGTTATAACAAACAGGATATGCGGTTATCTAAATTCGTTTAAATTACACTAGTTTACACTTTCCAATTGAATCAACGGGAAGGCAATTGACATAGTTTTACAAATCGACGCAAAACTCAACACGAACTACGAGTAGGTAGGTACCTACTATCAGAAATTATAACCGCCAGCCACTTACCTTTCTACAAACTTTTTACATATAAAAATCTCTAAAAACTGCTTGAAATCGGATAATTTATATCCTAAAATTTAAATGTAACAAACCAACTCCAAAAGTGTTATACGAGTATGAACCACACTTCTAGGTGGTCTTTCTTTTCTGGATGAAAGATAACTGATGTCTTTTTTTGTGTCCCTCACGAGTGTGGAGGTGGATTCCTCAAGGATTTTCATTTTCTTCGTCACTCCGTTTGTTACGCTTCCCACGCTTATATATACTTTGGTATTCAATTTGCCACTTTGTGGAATACAGAAAAGGATTATCCAAAAAAGTAAGAGTTAATTAATTTCCGAACCATACAAAAATAACGAATCCACTTGAACGCGAGCAAAATCTCATTACGAATAACTTAATAATTCAATAAATTTGGCTGTTGCGAGGCACCGTTGCTTCTCAAGAACAACCAAACAAACACAAGCCTTGCAACAGTAGCTGTTACTTGCCACTTACCCTTTAGTACAAAAACTAACTAGGTACATACCTACCACGTTAGCTAATGTGGTAAGTTATATAAAGGGAAATTGAGTAACAGAATGCATTGTTCCTCTCAGCTCCGTCGCGGTGGAGACGCTTCTAAACTCATTATTACCTACTGCGTCTCATCACGACGTATTATAATCTTCGAACTTACGCAACTGACGACTTTTCTGTCAAAACATAGCTAGATGTAACAATTTTACTCTACGCACCAGAAAACAGAAAAAGCCACTAAGAGCACATAAGATTATACCTAGGTACTTTGCAAATTGAAATTCAAATCAAAACATTACCTTCGTTATTGAATTATAAAAGTTATTATCGTGGGAGAGTAATTAAATTCTACTGAACAATTTCCATAAAATTATCATTTATTGATTCTGGATCATCATACTGGATTTGCGAAGAATTTTAATGTTGCATGTAAACTCGTAATAGAGCTTGAAACTTTTCATAGAGGCGTGTTGCTTAAGACGTATGGTAATTAATTGATAGTGGATAGTGTTAATGTTGTTTCTGAATGTAATCCAAAAAGTACCATTATCAATGGATACAATTAAAATCCGTTTAAAGCTTCATTGGGCTATAAACTGTGTCAAATTACTGTTGCTGCCTCCGCTTAGTCAACTGAATCCAAATGTAGGTAATTAATTCTCATCATAATAATTCTTATTAGATAGATAGCTGAATGATGATCCAATAATTATATTAGGATTAGATGATAACATAATGACATCATGTTTTAGTGATCCTTCATTAGCATGGAAATGCGTGATTAATTATTGAAACTAAACTAAAAATGATGGAAGTAAGTAAGAGACACCGCGCTGCGGGCGGCCGGGCCCGTCCCGGCACAGATAATACTATACTATATATATATAGTGTCTCAGACATCTCGCGATCAATTCCTAATACAAACCAACACAAATCTAAACACAGGTGTTTCATATTGTTTGATATTCAAAGTCGATGAAACTCGAGACCATAATCAATAAAATATTTATATTTTTTTGGAAATATCAATAATTATAATTAGTCACATCTGGTGATTTTATGGCTACAATACTCGTGCGGTGTTCGGTTTCATGCCACTTCAAATTATAATATTTGTATTTATATTAATCTTAATAGTTTAATGAACCATTAATCAATTAAATATTATTAGCGTTACTAGAATAGTGGGATGGTGATGTCAAGATTTATTTTGTTTTATTATGATGTCATTGTGGATAGGTTACCTTTACTGGCTAAGTTAATTTATTTTTAACAGAAACAAATTACGTACCTATAGGTAAAATAAGACTTGTGACTTCATGACTTGGACCTGAGATAAAATCTGTTGACGGCTCTTTTCTCTAAAAGCTTTGGTAAATTACTCGAAACTAGCGACCGCCACGGCTTCGCACTTGTTCTCTACTATTATGATTGACATAGCACACAAAACCGAATTAAAATTCGATAGTATTGGTATATCGGATCGGTAGTTTAAAATATCTAAGCGTATATACAGACGGCAGGAAGCGACGTGGTTTATACTAAGTAGAGAATGGGGTAACATCCCGGCGATGGGTAAAGTCGAGCTATGAATGATGATCATGTTCTTGATGAATAATGTACTTATGTGCAGGCATGTGGACGGTGAAGGACTGCTTTCTCCATCCGCCGCCGCCGCCATGTCTGCGCGGTGATTGCATCTACATGCGCGCTGTCAATGATCTTTCAATGCTCTGCTGCGATTACATCTAAAACCCGATTCATTTGAATAACCATTCTTTTAAGAGAACATGGTAAAGGTTATATATGTAGCGGTCTTGACTAAGATGTTTGTAAATATATGGAGATTTACAAGAAAATATACCGTACCTACACTTATCGAGCAATGAGGAAGCGCTGTGCCAAATAGTTAACCTACTTCTGTACTCCCAGCCACCCTTAAAGCGTACTAGATACATATGAAAGAAAGAAAGAATAATTTAATATGTGTCGTTTTTGAAAGTGATTTAACATGCAACTTGACTTATTAGGTACCTTACAAATCGGGTTTTTATTAGACATAGGTGGCAATATACGTATGTATGGTGAATGAGAATGGTATAACACCATAACTTGGCCCGCACTGAGTAATTACTACTGCGTGCTGGCACATAGTGTTATTGGGTTACGCCGACGCGTGATAAATGCACATTCATTTCGGTGCAGTCAGAAACAATTTATTTTATTTTATTATTCTTGCTTGATTCTTTATCTTTGTGAGTCGCATTGGAACATACAAAATAATCATCTAGCATGTTAGACGCTTCTAGAAGATCCTTGAGGTCTTACTGAAAAAAAAGTGTTTTTGTTAATTCTTTCTTTTCTTGTTCTTGTAGAGGTAGAGCCCGAAATGTAAATAGGTATGATGATGACTTGCTTATATAGAGAGACATCATATAAAAGGTACTTAGTTTGAAACAATTCGTAATACGAAAGTATATTTCCTTATGTAAGAAGATGGAGAGGCCACAAGCAGCTTCATTTTAGAACAGTCAAAAGTTACGCAAGAGAGCTGTAACTCGCCGTAACTTCATTCAAATGATATCCTTCAGCGATTGTTAATGAACTCTCACGGCTCTTTGCTTTTGGGAAAGAACACGAAAATGGTGGAACTAGGTCAATGAGAACCAATATGGAGTCACTGACAGTCTTTGATGCACTTTATTAGTGCTGGCAAAATGTCTGCGGACGGTCCAATAAGGCTTTACCGAAAGTTGACAAAAGAACGACTAATTTTTATTTAATTTTTCTTGGCCAATACCAGAACTTTTTCAAACTAAATCTATTCAGTTCCTACCTCACTCTTCTAAAAAGTAGGTACCTAACCTCACTGATTTAACTCGAAAAGGAATGAGGTACTGACAAGATGATATTACTGAGGTAATGTGTGATAACTGATAATATACAAACCCATGTTTTAACCAGTTTAAAAATGTATAAGTTTCACAGGTACCTAACAGCATTAGAAGGGAACCCTGGGCAGACCCAAGCTGTAACTTGAGTTCAAGAGGCAGTTAGTAAATAATGTAAAATGACTGTTTTCGATATTCGATACCGAAAGCAGGGCCTGACCGTCCGATATCGTAAAATATGATTGCACCCGGGTGAGGAGGCGGGCTAATTAGGACCCCGGGGAAATAAGGGACGCCATATTATATCGACGCCCGGATCGCCTTACTGCCAACCTCACGTGTCTATTACTATATCAATTAAATAGGAAATTGACTAGTATCGTAGCATATCTATTTGCTGTTTCAGTAACTCTCATAAAGTACGCTTTTAGTGTGCTGATAAATTGCTGAATATTAAAGCGTTTTATCGAAATATTATCTCGAAATTATTGAGTGCTTAATGCGCTTAATTGGAACAGTTTTGGTGGCTCGCATTCACCACATAGGGTTGTAGAGGCAAATAACCTTGTGATCTAACTGGCTGTATTCAAAGGCTCGAAGACAAGAATGTCTCCAAAGTCCACGAGTCGGCCGCATTCCCGCGCTGCGTGGGACGGCCGGGACGCTCCGACCTCCTTCGAGACGCTAAAATGTTCCTTGATGAACGTGATTCAGATAAAATGATAACCAGTAACTCAACTCATTGTATTTCAAAATGAAATTAATTTTTAAATGCCTGAATATTATCTAGTTATTGATAAACATTCTGCTAAGAACATTATCAGCTTTATGTCTTGAGGTGCCAAGTTGTCCTAAGTTGAATGTGGCAAAGCATGGCTGTCGGTACCAGGCTGCGAAACTTTTTATGCTCTACCTACTGACATGAAAGCTATGGATAGTCCAAATATGTTTAAAAATAAATTAAAAATGTTTTTGATGAAGGGGTGCTTCTATTCAGTAGGTGAGTTTAGTAGCAGATAAGTCCTAAACAGTAATTGATATTTTGTTTTTATTCTGATATTTTAATTGACATTGACATTTTGATTTATTTTACTTATACCTGCATGATATTGTGACATTTTAATAGTATTTTTATTTTTTATTTATTTTGTGCGGTAGTGCTGTCTAGTATCTTTCTTTTTTTTATTATTATTACTAGTGTTTGCAAAATTTTTAACTGTTTTATATTATGCTTATTATTGTTAATAGTCCATTTTATTTGCTTTTAGTTTATGAGATAACTTTCAAATACGATTGTGAAATTGTTTGTGAATAAATGAAATGAAATGAAATGAAATGCAATGATTGATTACTAATGCATCGCTTACTTAACCTTATTTTAAGCCTGACGTGTTTCTACAAAGACCATAGAGGAAAATTATTTCACATAATTTATTTCCAATAACCCCTAAATCCTATCCTAGATCTGTATATCGTAAGATTATTTAATCTAGTTGAGTTAGCCAGTGGTCTGGTATCAGTTACGTCTCAAAGACATTCCCGCGCTGGATGTGAAGCGTACCGTGCGGGCCCGCTGCGGGTACCGTTGCGACCCACTCTCCGCCCGCCGGGGAATGCCGCCTGATATAATACCTCATTACACACACGCGATTACCAACTCTATTCGTCATTTGCATCATTAGCCACCTGATGATTTTGGAGAGATTCATGAAATTCTAGCTTCAAAGTAAACAGAACTCGCATAAACATCAAGGTCCTTATATTTGAATCAAAACATTCAAAACTTTGAAGCAATGAAAG
Organism: Xanthorhoe designata; assembly: GCA_963582015.1. NCBI lineage: Eukaryota > Metazoa > Arthropoda > Insecta > Lepidoptera > Geometridae > Xanthorhoe > Xanthorhoe designata. The sequence continues at coordinate 8,304,161 of OY757052.1, forward strand.
AACGGCGAGGTGCCTGCTCTCCCCGCAGCTCAAACTTGCAAAGTGGCAGGATTCCAAAGTTCAAACTTTCACAAGAATTTACCTTTACTTTACCGAAATTTATGATGCGGATATATTGTTCGCTCCGTAGGTGAGCTCTAGTTCCCGCCCCTTAGAGGTGCGGTAATGTACGAGACAGGTGGTAACGGTCACTGCCAGTATCGATACAGTCTAGCGGAGCCTCACTAGGTTAAGGTCGCGTTATCGCTAGCTTTGTTTATAGTTATCAAAGCTGTGAGAACTCGCCTTGCCGTGGGAAATGGCATAATAGATCTCACATTTTAAACGCTCAATTCATGCTGGGTGATATACTAAAATTCAAGTGCACTGTTTTTCATCTTTTCTGGTCTAAAGTGTGAATTGGCTTACATTTTCATCATAATAATATAATTTTCATCATATTATAAGCTGAGTGAAATGTCCAAGGATATTATTTATTTATTATTCTTTGCAAGTCTACGTGTTAATCACGGCTGCCTCAGTCAATTAACGCCGCCCTAAGGCTCGCTGGTGAGGCTCTCACTCACGGCAGACTTGACGTTACTTACGAGTTTCTGTGCCTCCATACATATGTATAAACCGCTCGGTAACTTTAAGGCTAACTAGACAGCTGTGGCAGGGACCTAGTTTGGCCTAGGGGGAGATGGAAGAGATAGAGCATTCAGTTTGAGTCTATGTAAAATATAATCTACATGTTTTTTTTATTTTAACTTATATTTTAGATGCGTATATTTTATCAGGGTAAGTACCACGCGACCATAGCCACGGGTACACTTGTCTCCATATTATATTTGACCCGAATAGAGAATATTCGGTCACTAATTATGTAAAATATCCCCTAACTGACCTTATCATTACGCACAGACTAATTTACTGGGCCTACAACCTCGTACGAAGGGTAATTGGAGCAAGGCAAATGTAAAACTATACGTTCTAGCTCAGAGCATCATCAAATATAATTAAATTATGTTTACTTTGAAATTCTTGACCTCTCGACCTCGGAGAGGTAAGTATCGGACGAGCTAGGTATGAAAATTATGATGGTTTTAGAAGCATCTTATAATTTTTTACACGATCGTATTGGAGTCTAACCAAATTTCTATAGATTCTAGAAAGGCATTGAGTCCAAACTGAATGCCACACTGACTTACCGCACGAACTACGAGTTGGGACCTCCTCATCGATTGACGTATATCATAGATGCATATAGCATAATAGCAGCCATCATGCTAATGCTTTGTCATATAAAAGGAAATCTCGCAGTCGCAGCTCGCCGCTTTCCCAATAATTTCGCCCACTTTCAGCAAATTATATTCATAAGTTCTCTCCAACTGAGTGACATTATTGTTCGGCCAAGTTCCATGGCACCGTAACCAGGCACACGTCGTAAGTGTGCCGGCTCGGAAACTGTGAAATGTCTCCAGATCTTGAGCAATACACTGATAGAAGCTTAAAGGTAACTGGGGCGGGACATTTTACGTCTAGAAAAAAAGGGTAAGTAGGTAATCCGTCTTCGCTCGACCTGATCTGATCGGTAAGTAAACGTAACGCGTCTGAATACTTTGCTATATCCTAGATTAGCATTATGTAGAATACTTACTTATAATCGTAATGTCGATCACATTGGAAAAGACGTGCACAAAACTTGATGCCAAAAAGAGAATTGACGAGTTTGGCAAAAATGGGACATGCTAATATTTACGCATTAAAATGACAATTTTAAGCCTGAAGTTCCATGGTTAAAAAACAAATTATTTATAGATAAGTATAATAAGTATAATATACTTAATTCAACGTTGAATTGCTCCACTTTCAGTAGTGTAGTATTAGCGGGTGCCGAGCGGCGGGTGGCCAAAGTTTTGCGCTTTCTCTGCTAATCTTAAATCTCACTAAACAGTGCATAAAAACCACCAACCGAGTACAATGTGAGGCTGAACAGTAGCTTAGGTTTTTAGCACACACGTGTTATGTCGTTTTAAGGAAGCTAAGGAAAACACAAGCGCTTTGAGATACTCCACTGCGTCCTCTTACTACACTTTGAATTTATGACCTTATGGCTTTTGGCATTTGAATGTAGCTTGCATAAAAATTCATAAGCTCCTTGAAATTATTTGGATTATCGCAGATCAAGGTTTGAACCTGCATTACTGATACTGTTCCACGTGATTGCCCAAAATACTGCCAATTTAACAATAAATGCGAATTCTATGACAGCGAACACAAAAGTGGTGTTCATTAAATTCCTCGTTTTATTCTATTTCGGCCGCCTCAGCGTCCGTCGCGCCGCCGCCCAGCGCAGACAATGCAGCACGACAACTTTACAATTTATGCAAATGGCTTCATTATGTAACACCTCGAGCTTTATGTGGCGCCTAGCTCGTGTATCATCGCGGTCATACCGCAAATTTAATTCAATAACAATCGAACAGAATGCTATTCGACCGGTTTTTTAATGCACACAGGTATTGGAGGAATTTTCAGATTTATCCTCAATTTTTCGGCGCCATGTATTATTTAACTAGAGGCTAGTCATATATAGCCTGGTACTACTAAGATACCTATTAGCCGTTTGAATTGATCATAGGAAATAGAACGCAATGGAAATACAAAAATACTAACGAAATGATGCAGCCTCTGTTTGTGACAACAGATTTTGTACTGAATTAATTGATTTTACTGAAGTGGATGCTTTACCAATGCAATATCTATAGCGTATAAAGCAAACAGAAAAGTTGCAAGCGTAGGCTTTAGACACTGCATACAGTTCAACTGTGGCAGCAGCATTTTTGCCGATTCTTCTCAGTCTTTTTGTACCTTTTGGTCTCGTAATGAAATTACATTCTAAATTGAGTCTGCAATGCGATCTTCACTAGGTACTTTTGAATTGGTTTATGTCCACCAAAAATAACTAGGTACCTATCAAGACTTGTAGAATGATTCGATTATTCTATAAAACCGCAAGAATTTATTGATTTCCAAAAAAACTAATCAACTTTGGAATCCATACCTACATCTCGCGACTCCATAAATAAACTCGGCGCCCAATTGCTACAATAAGTTTGTCCACTTCTTTATGCCTCCGACAACAATACCCAAGCAACCAGTCGAAATTGCAATAAAATATTTAGGTATCACCTCGCATCTCACATTAAATGTCATCTTATGGTAATAGTTTGTATTGCGGGACAAGCCACGAGATCACAACGATTTGGGAACCATACGAAAGCTTACGAAAAATGTAGAGGTTTCTGGTTCTTGGTAACTCCATGTTCTGGAAAGGGTTAAACTGAAGTCATCGTGTAACGTGATTAATTAATCATAATTAAAAGTTATAACTCAAACCTACAACTCATTAGTGGCAATTCTGAGTGTCGCAAAAGCTAAACTAAGCTGGGAATAAAAAGGATGGCAATAGTTTTAGTTAGGTTAGTTTAGCTTTTGCGACACTCCGAATTGCCCCCATTGTCACCTCATATAGGTACCTAAAACATTTATTGAACTAAATAATAATAATATAAACTTTTGTCCTGCGACAAAGGTTCTTGTCGGGAAAGAATAAATTGGCGTTTGATTAAAATGCAAATGTGTCCTACTTAGTTCCCTCACCGAAGGGACTTCTGTACCTACTGTAGTGATGTTTCAGAAACAAACGTATAGTTGCTCGCTGTCTGAACTTTGTTTGACATTTGAAAAGTTACTGAACAAAAAGTAAAGTACCTACACTGTATGTTGCTCCTATAAACCCTTACAAAGCTGTTTCAATGGAGACCCATCTTCATCTCTTTCCCTGCCCTTATTCCTCTTTTATGGTGATGCTTGACAGATTTTCTTCCTCCACTTTACTCAATCAGCCCTCATCTCTATATTCACTCCTCCCATTGCAACTCTAACTAGGAATCTCCACAACGTATCAGAATCAGTATTCAGATATTAACTGAATCGTATCGAATGAAGAAATGTTGTCAAACGGTACAAACGACCGATAATACAGCGCGCTCTCTGTGCGCTGCACAGACGAAAAGGCCTTAGTCGTCGGAGTTCGTCGTAATACAACTGAAGCAATATCCCAGAGATCTTAATTAGGTAAGTAATCAATGATTTTTAGGACTTTGATACGTGTAGGTACCTACTACGGTACCTATACATCGAGTTCACACCGAGTACCTAGTAAAACTTGGCAAAACTAAGCGGAGCTTGAGTAAGACCAAATATTTGGTCGTTCAATCCATTCTCGGGCCAAGGGTATCTGGTTCGAATGCGATGCAACATCAGGGCTAGTTTTAGTTCCGTCCAGTTAGCCAACCGCAGGAAGACTGTTGGTTGCATAACTACGGGTTTATCTGATTTTCTTTCAAATCGACTTGTACAAGATTACCCGCTGCTATGTCTTGCGAAAGAATAATTACCTGGTTAGATTGAACATCGGCTGTGATCTCGACATGCCAAAATTGCCTTGGGCTGATTTTATTTGAATCCTGTTTTAAACTAGTATTTTTACTAGTTAACAGTCAAAACTCTCTCTTACTATGAGGTCGTCGAGGGCCGCAGCAGATCTAATGTATTAATATTGTACACTTTGCGTAACCGATCGAGAGATCACTTTCTCTTTCTCCTTTCATTGGCGATGTACATACTGTCTCGTGGAATGCTTCTAATCCGAATTCTAATCTGATTCTAAGTGATTTCTTATGTCTGTGTAATTGTGTGCAAATTGATTGCAAAGTAAATTAATTCTACATTATACCTAATAACCTATTATAAATAAAATGCATAGTTATCTCTTCACAGACGGAGCCATGGGCTAAGGGGGACCGTTAGCACAGGGTAGGTTCGGTGCCTCGGACCTACCGAAATATTTCTTCGCTGAACTCTCTGACATTAATTACTTAGGGATGATTGTAAATCTTGCGTTATGACTCATAGCAGGAGTACCGGTGCCTCTCAGAGGTCGCCATGTCCCTCCTGAAGGAGCCTGTCCTAATTACCCTGCTTCTCTGCCCATTTGACTTGACCAACAATTTACCGAGTCACAAACAGCCCGCACAAAAGATTTCTACAATATTATGGCCAATGTTCTCTACGTGAAAAATGGACCCTACGTTATCTTGGTAATGTGCCCGTCGGCGCGTCCAGGGCAGTGCCTTAGTTAAGCGAATCAAGCCTCTATCTGAGTCACGAAAGGAAGCAGCGATACGATCGCTTACAGCTCCGCTTTCCAAATAATTTATCTCAATGGACAGTTGGGAAAATATGAAGCTACTTTATAACAAGTTTTAAATGATGAGTTTTTAATAACATTAGGTAACGTATTATAAACAAAAAAAAATAGTTTCGCATAAACTCTTGCTACAAGATTTTAAAGTGTTCTTTGAAATGCCTCAGTCAAAAGTCAACATTGTTTACCCTCAGTTCAGTTTCATAATTATGACTTTATAAAAGTGTGATGCTTTACATTGGACCACCGGCACCGGTGCGGTGTGAGGCGGTGGCGGCGAGGAATGTTGGCGCCGGCGCAGGCGCAGGCTGACCCACTGTCGGTCGCCGAATCATATGCTAATGCCTTGTATTTGGGTGTTGAGCCGCAAGTCCTCATACCTACCTACAGACAAACGATCGGAATTCCCGCTACGCACCGCTACAAACACAACTTTAAAATTCTTATAGAGATTCTGTTGCTACATTTAATTGCCGAATATATGACAGATCGGCTCTAGATTATTAGTCCCAAGTATTGCGGATTGATTGACCTGAGGCCAAAGGTCACGGTCTGTGAATGTAAATGAATGAGCAGTAATGAAGCAATCTTGTAAATTAGGCGTGTGATCGTTAGCAATCTGCGCGCGCGGCCCGACACGTCGCCGCAATTAAGGCTCTCCTGAGGGACTGCCGACCGAGTGGCTGCCGGAGCTTACAGCATAGATATAGCCTCGAGCTTAGGATTTATGATCAAGCATAATTGCTTTATGATCATAAATCTCTCAGTTCCATGACCTATTCAGAGACGAACTTCTTACTAGCTTAAGGAATAGAGTTCGTCGGCTTTAAAAAGTCACATCTTCCAAATAGACCACTGTTTGGATTACGGATTAGAACCAAAAAACTACTTAGTCTCTTTAGTTTTTATGTGGGTAGGTACCTACGAGTATATTCCTCATTAGGAGCAAAATCATAATGGTTATTACCTGCTATTACCTACTTGGGGTTTATTTTACTACACTGCAATCACATTTCTAATAAAATTTCAACTCAAGTATTGGCACTTGGCTGTTGGCGGCGCAGGTCGACTCCTACTCAGTGATAATGTAAGCTCTAGCTAGCGGTTCAAAGGTGCCTCGGTGACCCGCTTTCAAGGTGCGCCAATATATAAGCTCTAGCCGCAAGAGCGGCCTATAGCCTCGCGGTACATTTACTGCCTTAGATAAGTTAATATAAGTACCTACCTACATAAAAATAAAATACTTCCTTAATTTTGCTCAGGTACCTAGGTAATTTTAAAATGTACCTAAGTAAGTAATTTGGGTTTGGTAATAACAAAATTAAATTAGTGAAAGTCCTATTGATTTACGTAAGTTCAGAAAAACAAATCTTTGTTACCTACTTTATTTAAGTCTGCGCATTGCGAGCGGGTAGGTACCTACCTAGGTACCTAGGCAGTTGTAGTTTGAATCGAGGACGCTGATAAATGCCGGGTCACTGCAATTTGTGATCCAGCTTTCTTTTGTAGAGACTCTGAATACCTTTGGAAGTAGTACGAGCGAATGCTGAATTAATGTTTAGTCTACCGGCAAGCCATTTCAGAGACTCTCCCAATTGTTGGTAGGTAGAAGATACAGTAGGTATACAAACCTAGAGATATGAATAAAAGCGTTTCAAATATAACGGTTCTGAGATAAATTAGTTCTGGGATAAAATGCAGTACCTACCTACCTAGCAATTTTGTAACGAAATTGGAGATTGCATAAAGCATCAATGCCGCTGCGGATTCCTCACATCCAATACGAATTCCATGCATATTTTGTCCCAGAAACAGATAAGTATTACCAATACACCGCATACCATAAGTAGAGCAGGTAAATTTAAGTTTAATCGAATATTTAAAGTAAGTGGCCCGACCGTTAGCCCTCCGCGGCGCATCCTAACTTTCTAAACTCACCGGTAACGAGGAGCGCAAGGAGCAGCGCGCCCGTTGAGGGACGCGGCAGACCCATACTGGCACTGGCACTGGCGAGTGACTGGCGCGAGTGGCTAGCGCGAGTTACTGGCACGAGATACTAATAATGTTGGTAGCACGAGTGGCGCGTGCGCCGGCTGTCAAGAGACTGGAGCGCGCGCGATCGCTTCACTGCTTTTGCTCGAAGAGTGGTTATGCAACACTTGCTCTTGCAATCTGATGATTCGTGCGAGATGATGTGTTTGCGTTTATTTGTCTCTCGAGTATCGGCGCGCTGCACCATGCCGCCAGCCAGTTGATGGGGCGCGACAATGTCACTGATCATACTTAGTGATCAATCATTCATCAATGTCTCCACAACTTTTGATTCAACTTCCAGTTTAGTAGAAGAACATGCATTGGTAGGGTAGATTATGTATATACCTTTGTACCTACCTACCTAAGTACCTAGATTTGGTAGATTATCCAGAACAGATACCTACCTGACTACCTAGGTACCTAGTCCAATTTTAAATTAAGGTACTTACCTATAGGTTGTTTCTACAATTGAAATCGGATAGCTGGTTGGTGGGAACTTCTTCTCTCGTGTAGGTATTCATCTCTCAAAATTTCAAAAGTTGCTACTGGTCAAGCAAGCGGCGTCCGAGGCTGTGTTGAGGCCTGCTCTGAGGTTTTATGTAATTACTAACAAGTATTAAGGTACATACCTAAATTAGGTAGGTACCTACCTACATAAAACATTGACGAAAATGTCAATAGGTAGTTGGTAGAAAATAAGACACCCGTGGGAGCGCGCGCCGCCATTGTCATGTCTACGGAAAGAAAATGCAGGTGAATAGAAAATACTTTTACCAAGACTAGCATCTCCATTTATAAGACAATGATCAATAATTACGAATTCTCAGTGAAAAAGTATCTAGTTAAAACAAAATCATGCTATGGCTTCCCACTGTAACGTCTTTACCAGGAGAATTCGGTACCTAGGTACCCTACTAGAATGAAGCGCACCAAAACGGATGCGCTATGTGGAATGGAAGTAAGTTGTAGCACAGATAAAAGAATACTGGTTGTAGGTAAAAAAGTACCTACTTAAGTAAGTACCTTAAACATTGTAGATAGAAAATTTTACTGAAAGACTTCATTTTGAATAGAAACAAAACTGCATTCAAAGGTGTTTACCATTATTGTGTAAATTTGTGTTTAACGCCCTCTAGCGCAAACTTATGAAACCAAACTAGAACGGAACAAATCCAAAAATCCAACCTAATGTTTTTTACCAACTATTTAGAAAGGCACTGTGAGCTCACTACGGCATAGAATACAAGAAGGGAACATAAGCTTACGGCACCTAATAGTGATAGAAAACCTCGATTATAGGGCTAATTCAAAAAAGAAACAGCTGGCAACTCTTAATACGTCAGACTCTAACATCTAATGAGTCAGTTCCATTCCAGTTACACATTAATGACCAAAAGTGAAAGTTACAATACAAAAACTCAACGATTGGCCGATAGCTAAAGAAAACACAACTTCAACCAATCAGTGCCTCGACCTTGTACTTAATATAGTAAAGTTGAGCAATCAAAGACAAATAAGCTGTGCTGTCAAATAACCGGAAATAAGTTTCGTTCATGTCGTGCGTTGGTCGTCCGGAATATTAATAAAATGTTTTAGGTTTGTTTTTAATTAAAAAGAGAATAAATTATAGTGTTAGGGGTTCTATTAGATAGGAATATGGTGAAGTTATGGATTGTACTGTTCGCACTAGTCGTACGAGGTAAGGAAAAAACTTTTAAGAAGTTTAAAAATAAGTTTGTGTGAAAACTTTCTCCTTGCTTTGTTTAATTGAATTCAATGCCAGACCATATTCGTTGCAGAATGTGCGCTACAAGAGCAGGAGGGTCCGTACAGAGGCAAGTTCATCGGAGCCTTCAACACTTACCATCATCAGGTACCTACCTCTACAACTTTCTCTCAAAAATGCATGGCAGTGGCAGCGCCAGGTTTAGGGTGCGTTTTTATTCTCTGACCTTAGTTGGAAATTGTTCAAGCATGATAGAAACAAAAATTTATTCGTAGTTAAACAAGCTTGTTATATTATGTACCTACCTAGTCCAAATAAGATTCTAATTAGTAGGTAGGTAGGTACCTAATCGGTGATGTATGTAATTTAGGTAGGTACTAAAATTACTTAGTATACCTATACTTACCTATGTCCTTGTTTAGAAATGTTCGGCTATCCATTATAAAATCTCTCAATGATTTTTATTGATCAAGATCAGAGACATTTATAATTCTGAGAGATACAGTCATTGAGTCTACCTTTAGTTAGGTAGTCTCAATGACCCCTAGGTTCCCTAGGTTTAAGACAATTCAAAGTGGTGTTTTTTTAATTATTTATAATTAGATTTTGATTAATATTCCAGGTGTCAGGCGATGTGTATGCGGTGGATGACTGGACGCTGCTGCTGGTGAACTTCAACTACGACGGCACGGGGGATGACACCTTCTTCTGGGCCGGGGACGCCGTGCGGCCCGGCCCTCAGGGGTTCATAGTGCCCGACCAGCATGGCAAGTCAGTGCACATTGTTTTAATTAAGACTATCTTAGTGGGTATATTATAATGCTATGTATGTATGTATGGGGACTCCCTTTTCCGCATTTAGTTTATATTTTTATTTACATTATATATTATTATAATGCTAAATATCTACTCGATAAACTGTAATGCCACTGGTCTCTCGAGTCATTACAAGGTTTTTTGATACTTAAAGTTTGTGTTCTGCAGAATTACAGTGGCAAAGCACTGTTAGATGCATTTGTGTATTATATTACAACATTTTTTTATAATTTATTAGGTACCTACCTACATTTTGTTATGTTTACCACGAAAATGACTTTATTGATATTTGAAGTGATTTGTTTTTCAGAATTCAGCATTCGTCATTTGAGCCTCTTAAATAAACTAAGAACTTCAGTATTACTTAGAGACTTTAGAATGCTAAATGATCTCCAAACAAATGCTGAGGGGTAGCCTTATTTTCTTGTCACTTAATTTTCAATAAAGATAAAGATAAAGATCATTTATTTGCATAAACATGTGTAAATATGATGATAAAACTGGGTATAGCCGCAACATGTTTTACCGATTTCGGTGTGTAATAAGTATTTCTCATTTCTGTTACCCATGTTTATGTTGATGTTATATTTTTTTCCTAATCTTTTCTAAATGGCACTAGGTAGGTACCTAGTTAGATTTGAAATTACATTGTAGCAATATAGGGAAGTACCCCCATGTTTAGTAGTGGTTTTATTCCAGAACGAACATCCTGGAGCGCTATATAAACGCTGAGCTCCGCCTCTCCCTCCCGGAGGGCAAGCGCGTGTCTCGCCTGAAGTGGGTCGCGGTCTACGACGTGGACAGTCAGAATGCGTTCGGCGACGTGTTGATCCCGGATGAGTTCGAGCCGCCCGCGCCGCGCACTCTGCCTGCGCTCAAGGGAATGGGGGTTTCCAGTCAGCCCCTGCAGTTTCTTACTGCTAGCACTCTGCTGTAAGCATATACACACACACACACACACACACCCTCACACACACACACACACTTACACACACCCTCACACACACACACACACACACACTAGTATAGGTCGGGCCACGTAAAAAGAGCGCTGAAGGGAAGTAGCGGGGGTATGTTTGCGCCTGTGTTCACTCGCTGACGAACCAATAGCACTCGCTAAATCAATGGTATGAAGTGCGCCGCAACACCTCTCCACCAATCATCGACAGTTTGACAGCCAGCGCTCTTTTTACGTGGCGCCAACTTTAATAGAGAACATATTATGCCTTATAGGTCTTGCAGATGTTGTAAACTCTGCCTGTGCTTCTCTGGATTAGTTTTCTCTTACATTATGTATCTAAAGTTTTCAAGATAAATACAAGCAAAATTTTGGACGCTGTGAAACTTGTTCCATAAGGCGTGATTTGAGAATTCATGATGTTTTCTCAACCGCCAGACAAAGGACCTTTGACATCATAAAATTAGAATTCTACCCTCAAGAAGCGCAAGAAGCAAAAGCAAAAAACAAAACGAAAGATGCTAAATCATTTTAGTACCTAGGTACCTAATCGGTTGTAAGCGAATCATACCTACTGTGATAAAGTAGTTTAATGTATTCACTCATCTTGTTACCGGACCTTAGGTACCTATATAGGATACCTAGAGTGCCCTTTTATTCTATACCTTTGTGTAATTGTGTAAGTGTATTGTGCAGAATCCCGGAGTTCAAGTACGACGGCAGCGGAGAGGAGGTGTACTTCTGGACCGGCGTGGGGCCGCAGCCCTCGCCTAAGGGCATGAAGATACCGGACGAGTACGGATAGTAAGTACCTACCTTACTCAGGTACTCATGCTACATGAGTAAGAAACCCACTGAAGTGATGATATAAACAATTTTATATATTCCAAGGATATTTAAACCCTAACCTAAAGTGTAACGCCGAAGAACCATAGCACTCGCTAAATCGCTCCTCCAACAATCGGACCTAAAATTCCTTCGCGTTGGAACAGGCATTAGAATCACCTAGCATGTAAACGAAACTGAAGTGATCCTTGAGGTCCTACCAGAATAAATGATCTGTTTCCCCTCGGAGACTTTTTACGTGACGCGACCTAGGTATACCGACCCCACTTATGTCGGATAAGGGCAGGAAGAAGAAGAGGTATTAATGTTAACGTGTGTAGCTTGGAGCCGCTGCGCGCGTATAACGGCGAGGACGTGAGGCTGGAGCTGTCGGGCGGGCTCACCGCCTTCGACGTGAGCTGGGTGTCCGTGTGGGACCGCGCCGCGCGCCGCTCCCTGGCCGCCGTGCTGGTGCCGGAGGGGCTCAACGTGCCGCCCGCGGCCACCACCACGCATACATACGAGTCGGTACTTCTTTATTTACATTACTGGATATCGGTTTCTAGAGATCCAATTACCTATGTTAAGCGATTTATTAGCGCGCAATTTCAGCAAATTTATGAAAACCTTCTGAAAAGTAACCCTGTGGCCGGTCCGTCGAGAGACCCCAGGATATACGAACCGATGGATGCCCTCCTCGCATTTCACTAAAAGCTCAGTCCCGGCAATGACACCTACCGTCCCAGTAAGCTCGAGTCGGTACCTACCGCATCTCAGACGGCCAGAGGTAGTCAGCACCCTGCCTACTTCCTGCCTCTTGAAGGCTCACTCCATTATGCTCCCACCCTCGTGATCTCATCTCACCACTCCCACTATTTGATGTGGGATTCAAAACTCCTCCGGTTTTATTCCATGTTGATCCCTAGCTACTTAGAGCTGTTCTAGAATGTTTTTAAAAGCAACAACAAGAGCGAGCTTCGTTTCAGATCGAAGATGCCGCACTGCAAGCAGCTGCACCGCGACTACCAGGTCTCGTGGGAAGTGTTCGGGCCGCAGGTCACCTTCGAGCTCGCCGGACAGGTAGACTCTATGTTCACTTGCTGACACTTCGGGTTGAACCATGTACCTAATTATAATTGTTGTACCTCTGTCAGATTGGACTAGACGAGTACATGGCGTGGGGTGTGTCGGGCAGCACCGAGCGGTCGGAGATGGTGGGCGCGGACGTGGCCGTGGCACATTACAGCGAGGCCAGCCGGCAGGCCTTCGTGCAGGACTATAACATATCCGCGCAGGCCGCGGTGAGTGCTTACACTCACATTACAGTTATAGGTGGCGCCACGTAACAAGAGCGCTGGCTGTCAAACTGCGCAGTGCTCTATTGGTGGAGAGGTGATGCGGCGCACTTCATACCATTGATTTAGCGAGTGCTATTAGTTCGTCAGCGAGTGAACACAGGCGCAAACATACCCCCGCTACTTCCCCGACCGCGCTCTTTTTAAGTGGCGTGACATATACCTACCCTATATTACTGAAGCTATTGTTAAAATCTTGTTACTTTGACGAGCCTCATTTTGTTTGACTGGCCCCCCATTTGAGCTTGGCTATTTAGATTAATAAATTTTTTTTTTTTTAAATAAAATAAAGCTAGGCCCACATCATTGTGTTGTTGCCTGATTGTTTCATGTTGTATCGCGTCGGAACAGTCAGTAGAATCACCGAGCTTTTAAGACGGTTCAAAGTCTAGGGCCTGTATTCAGAGACCTTACTCAAGCGTCGATCTGTGCTTGAGCGTCGATTTAAGTATCGTTTCTTATTCAATAACGTTACTTGAGAGTAGTTTTGCTGATCAGAGTTCAGCTGAGTCGAGTTCAGCTGAGTCGAGTTCACCTGAGTAATTCCTTATTCAAAAACCTCAATCAAGTGAAATCGATGCTTGAGTTTGACATTTTTCAAAGGAATCTGAGTAAATGCTTGAGAGTGGTCTGGACCACGCTTGAGCATTTACTCAGATAGCATTTTTGTTTTGTTTTCAGTAAAAATGGATAATATATTCGATTCGTTGTATTTTCGAGGTCATCTAAGCATGCTAGAATAACGGACACACAAGACAAGACTTCAAAATATGCATGGGGACCTTCTTTCTGTTTCATACAGACAAATGTTATAAGGACTTGTGAATTTATAGTTAGTATTAGCACAGATAAAAGAATACTATTAGTTTAGTCTTGGTAGGTAGGTACTCATAAGGATTACTTACCTACCTACTTTATTTATGTCGAAAATTCTACCTACGTACATAACCTAAACACATTTGGTTTGGCTGGGGTAAAATAAAAAATATATTGACAAAACTACCATAATGTTTTTATTTAATATTTTACACACACTTATTTAAAACGTATTAAATAAAGTTTATAGGAGTCACGGGAAACAGCTAATCGTTAGATCATGTCCAGGCTAAGCTTGTTGAGAGAGATCCTTCGTGTCTCGTCATCTTCAACGAGTGCTGGTGCTATCTTCCACAACGTTTGTGTCTACAAACACTACATGATGCATCAGACCAGGGCAAGAAGCACTACCGCCGATAACCAAGCAGTATTACCTGTCTTTGGTCAAAGCGTAAAAATAAATTCATTGATTTCACATTTTCATCCCGCGATTTGGCGATTGTTGAAATTTGATTGACTTGCTTGACGACTGACGTATGAATGAATGAATTTGTCAGTTTTCTAAAGTCGTTCCGTTACACGTTATTTTTACTTCACTTTCGAGAGTCGCCATTAATTTTTCATCCAGGCATTTTGAATTTCTGCGTATAACGGAATGGAAGTACAAAATAAATTAAAAATGTAAATGAGAACAGACTGAATTCATAAACAAAAAGGAATCGACACTTGAGACTCGATTTAGCTGAGCATTTACTCAAGCAACGTTCTTGAATACAAACGATACTTAAGCAACGAATCAATGCTTAAGCAGAGTTCCGCTGAACCGAGTTCAAATCGACGCTTGAGTCAGGTCTCTGAATACCGGCCTAGAAGTCCTACTAAATAAATAATTTGAGAATTTGGCTCTGCCTTCAGTTTTTAGGCAGCTTCTAAGCCTCCGTTTACAAGCTGCCTAAAAACTCCGTCACCAGAGTTAACCACTAGCTCATACAATGAAGCAAGGTAGCTATATGACGTGTGTGTGTGTGTGTGTGTGTGTGTGTAGTGCGTGCAGGTGTTGGACCGGCGCGCGGGCGTGTGCCGCGACGACGCGCTCGGCGGAGTCAACTCCTACCAGCTGTTCATGTCGCGGAGAGAGGACGGACTCACGGTCATCACCTTCCGACGCTCGCTCAAGCCAGGTAGGTATGTGCTGTGTCAGTCATCTGGTCACCGTAACACAAGCATTCGATTGCTTAGCTTGGGACTAGATGACGATGTGTGGAATGTCTAAAGATATTTAGAAATTGAAAAAAAAAACAACTAAAAACCGGCACTCCAACAGTCATGATGCTGCTGGAGCAAATGCTGAGGGGTAGCCTTATTTTCTTGTCACTCGATTGTCAATATTTCTATGTTTATGTTGATGGAAAATATTTTTTTTTCTATTCTATTCTATTTATTATTTTAACTTTTCATTTGAGTAGGTACCTGAATTTAATTCCTTCTTGCTTTATAATAACAATATAGCTACATTCCAACATACACCTTCGTAAGGCCGAGCTAACCAACACCAACACCCTTACTTTTCCTCATCACCACCGCATTCTTGCATTTTTTTATGAAACTCATGTATTGTGTGTATACCTAAGCTAAGGCTGGTTACAGACGAGCCGATGGACCGCGAGTGGTCCCCCGACGCCCCCCAGTACGCGGTGTGGGCGGTGGGGCGGCGGGACGCGGGGGGCGAGCCAGCCTTCCACCGGCTCTTCCACACGCAGGACCTGCGCATAGACCTCAAGCAGCCGCCGCAGCTCAACGACTGCTTCAAGTTCTCTGTGTAAGTGCCATGTCGCCTGCCGACCGCCAGTGCCCCCCGAGACCCCCAGTACGGTGTTAAACGAAATACACATCGTCACAATTTATCATCCAAAGCGCGTTAGTCATTCTCTCGGACATGAAGATGTTAAAATGTTTTTGTATTTGTTTCTTGTTTTTTTTAATTCAAGATCTGGCCCTGCAAAAGCTTATTATCTTCATGCATGTTCACGAAACGTAAGGTGATGTTTATTCCAGCGGGTCTGTGACTGCGCCGGCCGCGTGGGAGACGGCCCAGCTGTTCGACCCGGCGCTGCGCGTGTTCCGCTTCACGCTGGGCCCCGCGGGGGGCGCGCGGGGGCTGGCGGCGCGCGGGGGGGCGGGGGCGGGGGCGGGGGGGCCCGCCTCGCCGGGGGGAGCGCCCCTCGCCTGGTACGTGAACGGACAGCTCGCGCCTGATCTGCAGCTGCGCCGTGGCCTGCAGTATAGCTTTGAGGTGAGTACCTACTGCTGTTTTTGTGAGCTCGACGGCCGAAAACATTATACTTAATGTAAACTTATAATAATGCGCCAATAATTATTGCACCTAGGTACTGGTAGGCCTGTCCGTTAATAAGGCCCACATGATTATTTTATTACAACTGTACGTGCAGGTGCTGGGCGGCAACAACCCGCACTCCGCCACGGAGTACCACCCGCTGGTGGTGAGCGCGGAGCCCACCGGTGGGCTGGAGCGGCTGGACGAGGCGGCGCAGCGCGCGGTGCGCGTGCTGGCCGGCGTGCACTACACGCGCCGCGGCCGACTGAGTCCCACTGCTGGTGCGTATACGTACAGGGGACGTATCATCGGCTATCGAGTGGTATAGTTCACTATCCTCGCTCACGTGTCAACATTCTAAATGTATGGAATTTTTAGTTCGTGCAAGTTACCGGAGGAGGCGCTGCACTGGATTTTCAAACATTTGTAATACCACAGATAAAAACTCGGTAGCAACAGAATCGATGTCATCGTTGGTTTGACTTGATATGACATGTTGCAGCGGGTCCGCTGTGCCTGGGCTCCCCGGCGCGCGGCGCGGACGTGCGGCGCGCGAGCGCCTTCTCCTCCTTCCGCGCGTTCAACCGCTCGCTGAGCTGGCGCTGCGCGGCGGGTGCGCCCGCGCAGCTGCTCGTCGCGCCCAACTCCTCCTGGCCGGACCGCGTCTACTACCACTCCTTCACGCACTCAGGTCACATACACTACTTACGTTCAACCGCTCGCTGAGCTGGCGCTGCGCGGCGGGTGCGCCCGCGCAGCTGCTCGTCGCGCCCAACTCCTCCTGGCCGGACCGCGTCTACTACCACTCCTTCACGCACTCAGGTCACATACACTACTTACGTTCAACCGCTCGCTGAGCTGGCGCTGCGCGGCGGGTGCGCCCGCGCAGCTGCTCGTCGCGCCCAACTCCTCCTGGCCGGACCGCGTCTACTACCACTCCTTCACGCACTCAGGTCACATACACTACTTACGTTCAACCGCTCGCTGAGCTGGCGCTGCGCGGCGGGTGCGCCCGCGCAGCTGCTCGTCGCGCCCAACTCCTCCTGGCCGGACCGCGTCTACTACCACTCCTTCACGCACTCAGGTCACATACACTACTTACGTTCAACCGCTCGCTGAGCTGGCGCTGCGCGGCGGGTGCGCCCGCGCAGCTGCTCGTCGCGCCCAACTCCTCCTGGCCGGACCGCGTCTACTACCACTCCTTCACGCACTCGGGTCACATACACTACTTACGTTCAACCGCTCGCTGAGCTGGCGCTGCGCGGCGGGTGCGCCCGCGCAGCTGCTCGTCGCGCCCAACTCCTCCTGGCCGGACCGCGTCTACTACCACTCCTTCACGCACTCAGGTCACATACACTACTTACGTTCAACCGCTCGCTGAGCTGGCGCTGCGCGGCGGGTGCGCCCGCGCAGCTGCTCGTCGCGCCCAACTCCTCCTGGCCGGACCGCGTCTACTACCACTCCTTCACGCACTCGGGTCACATACACTACTTACGTTCAACCGCTCGCTGAGCTGGCGCTGCGCGGCGGGTGCGCCCGCGCAGCTGCTCGTCGCGCCCAACTCCTCCTGGCCGGACCGCGTCTACTACCACTCCTTCACGCACTCAGGTCACATACACTACTTACGTTCAACCGCTCGCTGAGCTGGCGCTGCGCGGCGGGTGCGCCCGCGCAGCTGCTCGTCGCGCCCAACTCCTCCTGGCCGGACCGCGTCTACTACCACTCCTTCACGCACTCAGGTCACATACACTACTTACGTTCAACCGCTCGCTGAGCTGGCGCTGCGCGGCGGGTGCGCCCGCGCAGCTGCTCGTCGCGCCCAACTCCTCCTGGCCGGACCGCGTCTACTACCACTCCTTCACGCACTCAGGTCACATACACACACACATACACACCCTTAGATAAATACAATACACCCTAGTTATATAAATCGCTGGGCGCAGTAGAACATAAAGTGATCAATAACTAAAATACGTTAATAAATACATGTACACGGGGTTTTATCGCGTTATTTACCTTATTTCTTATTTTTTTCTTATCTTGGAATCCTGTGATTAGTAGATGCAATGCACGTCGTAATATGACTTCTCGGTGTGAAGATACTGTTAGTGTGGTGTGTTGCGGTGTAAATGCAGCCGATCCGAATTCTGAAGATCTGTGAGGGTAGTTTTACCAGTGATACAAAACTACCCACCCGCTACACAACGAAACTCAAATTGAAGCATACTCCAGTCCACCCGCGACCATGGCTATTGCAACATAGCCGAAACGTCGGGAAGTAAAGAAATAAGGTAAATAACGCGATAAAACCCCGTGTACCTACATGTATTTATAAATATGAATTGTGATCGCAAAAGTTTAAGAAAAAAAACTATTAAAATACGTTAGTTAAATCTTAATGTATAACTCACGTCCAGTCTCGAAGTCTTATTCCTTTTGTGATTTTCTGAATTCATGTAAACATGTAGAAATGTTTTGATTATCACGATACTTATAATGTTGACATCAATACAAAAAAACTACCTAAATTGGCTTCATAATAATGCCTACATAGGTTTCTTCTACTTCTTCATGTCTACTAACTAAAGCATACCTAGGTAATAAGGCCCGCGAGCCTTGTTTAGGTGGGCCTTACTAGCGCCGAGTCCAAAAATACTTTATGATAAATGAATCTTCTGTATTTCACTTCCTTACTTTCTACTATATTTTTACGTGAGTAATTTCTCGTGTGTAAGTAATGTTCTCGATGTGTGTACCTAGGTATAATCGAAATATAACCATGTATGGTTAAAATACTTAAATTAATTGTGTGTCGTATGGTTCCAGGTATGGGCGGTCGTATATTCATCGTGGATCGCCACAAGCGCACCCTCGGCAGGAAAGGCTCAGACTCTGGCGCAAGTGTTGCGCTCCCTCTCGCACCCGTGCTGGCGGCCGCGCTGCTGGTCGCCCTCTCGCTCGCACGCGTGCAATAGACGCCTCGTGAAGCAAGATGGGATGCCTTCACATTCCTAGTCTACTTTGTTCCTTTACATTTGCATCGCATGTAAATACTTATTCAGATTGACACACGTAGGTAGGTAGGTATAACTCGCTTCGACAACTTCGTTAATTTATTCAGTCCCTACTTAAAGTCTTAAGTTATACCGTAACTAGCTTACTCGCCCGCGGCTTTGTTTGCGTGGTACCTTGATAAAATATAGCCTATGTTCTTTCGGAAAGTCCATGCCACACTTTGGAAGAATTTTTGAAATATGAGTAGTTACGGAGATTACCTACCCCAAACATAAAAACAAACCAACTTTACCTCTTTATAATATTTGTAATTACTTAAATATTACAAAGTTAGTGGATTTATGCAGTTGATGTATCTAGGACACTGGACCTAAATTGCAAAATATAACAATTTGAAGCTTCTGTCTCCTAGAAGTGCCTAGGCCTAGCCCCTAGCCTAGGGACCCTAGGCCTAGTCCCTAGTCACCGCGCAATCTGTGTGGACGCACAGTTTTGATGATCATCAGTCAGTTAAGTGAGTGACAAAATTAATAAACTTTGACTAGTTATAATTCCTAAACTACTGGTTCAAAGTGAATGAAATGTTAAATATACCGTGTTTATACGAAGCCTGCTTGGTTACTGAAAATTGAGACTTCTAGTTTTATCCACAACGAAGTTATTAGGGGGCCGAGAACAGAATGGTACGGCCGCGACGCTTTTTTGCTATACTGAAAGTAATACCTACCTTCTTACGTGTGTATGAGATAGTTACCTTTACCCTACTTGTATAAAATGCTCAACAAATAATTTTGAAACAAAAGACTTAAGTAACTGCCGTCCAATATATTACGTGTAGTTTTAAGAATATACATTATTAAGGCTGCTTTAATCAGCCTAAAATGACGACACAGTCGCATTTCTTCTGTACCTACCCTCACATGTAATATGTACCTTACTCGTGTAAAAGTATGTTTATTTATTATATACTCGTAGGTACTAGAATCGTGTCGTCGCAAATATACACTCGTAGTACAGCTACATTATATTTTTATACAAATTGAAGAGATCTCTATTTTGACTGTAAATATAAAGTGTTGTTTGGAATAAAACAATAATATCTTAAAATATATTTTTTTTATTTCTCTATGCGAGTGACCAGAGTAAGCATTTTCTTGTTATATATTTTCAAATTACATTATTGTATTAGTTTAATAATATCAGTGGAGTTTATGAATATAATGGAGTGATAAATCTGAATGTGTAGTGAAATGGTCAACATCAAATAACAAACTCCTAATACTACAGTTACCTACAATATGCAGTCCATTATATATTTTTTATTATATATTCTCAATCTCCTTAAACTAATAGTAGTGGCAATTCGGGATGTCGCCTAAACTTAACTAAACTAATTTGATAGCACTAAAATTGATGCCATCCTTTTTATTTCGATCGTTATGAAAGGGACGGCAACATTTTTAGTGCTGTCAAATTGGTTTAGTTAAGTTTTGGTGACATCACGAATTGCCATTATTATGTATGTACTTACTCAATATAAGTATATTACATAGTTTAGTACAATATTCACAGCCGGCATCTCGAACGCAGATCATCTCCACAATTAACTAATCAATGGTCAAATTACCTACATGTCGAATTTGTTACTAATTTGACATTTGTCACGTGATTTGACCATTGATTAGTTAATTTTGGAGATGATCTGCGTTCGAGGAACCGTCTGTGAATCTAACAAAAATAAAGCTTTATTTTTTGACAATATAAATTGTAAGGACTACGCAGTAGCAGGATACCTTCAAATCAATTGTAGATCGAATAAGTTCATGGATCCGAACATACACGGTACCTACATAGAAAACCGGTTATCTCAGCTGAAACATGCATAGTCAGAGTTCCGGTTAGTTAACTGCATTATGCTAAAATGCCGTGTTGGTCAAGTGGATTAGTACTTCGACATTCGATCCGAAGGTCGTGGGTTCGAATCCGGCCGTGCATCAATGAACTTTTCGCATCGAAAAATTTATATGCGCTTTAACACGAGCTTATAACGGTAAAGGAAAACATCGTGAGGAAACCAGTTAGCTCTCTAATAGCGTCGATGGGCTTGCAACCTGTCACATATGGAAAGTTAACTTCTGCAAGATGGGGCATGTACCAAATATGTATTTGGACATACCTCTGACTACCCCCTTAGACATCTTCTAAACTCTAAAGGATCTAAAAAATTACATTAAGATCTGAAAGAAATGTCTATGGCTCTCCCTGGGATACAGTCGTGATCATATTTCATTTCATTTTTTTTTCATTATGCTACTGAGATCGAGTTGCAGGCGCGCTGGCTTGCGAGTCGAGACGACCGTACCTACATCGTAAGCGATGAGTGAGAATGAACGACTTCTATGAGTGAATGATGAAACGTTTATCTTGAATAGAATAGAATAGAATAGAATATATCTTTATTGAATTAAAAATACCCACTTAAACAAGTAAAAAACAATGCCAGTAAAAAAAAATAAAATAAAAATAAAAGGGTACTTAAAACAATGGGCGGCCTTATCGCTGAAAGCGATCTCTTCCAGGCAACCTTTGGATGGACAGGAAATTATTTAAAAGATAAGGACGGTGGCAAATATCAGCAAAAAATAAAAAAAAATGGAAATCTTTACTATAAACAAATTACATAAAAATAATACATTAATAAAAAACTATAGTACCTACATAATTACAATACAATACTTAAATAAATAAATTAAAAAAAATAAAAAATATATATATATAGATATGGCTTTACGGTAAATGTTGATCAGTGACGACTTCAGGTGAACACTTTGTTGATCCGAAAACACATGTTGATCACGGCTTCATTTGTTGATCTGATATGCATTTTTACTAACAAATGTGGCTCCGACCGGATCAACATTTGGACTCTAGTAGCGCTGGTATTGCGTCACCGCTTGTTGATCCAATATACAAATCCACCTTAAAAATGTTGATCCGATTCAAATGAACCAATGGGAACGCAGTAAACGTCGCATTGGTTGATAGTGGCTGCAACGTTGCCGATCTGTGCAGATGAAACTCCACGACAATATCAACGCTTACTATAATTATCTGTCTACCTTCTACCTACCTACCTATGTTTTTTTTATGAAAGTAGTACCATACCTAGGTACATGTAGGTAAATTAAATTAAATTTACTGCATCACGGCGGCATTTAGCAATTTTTTTAATGCGTGAAGCGATTTGCTTCAAACTTGGTACTTATAATTATTGTAATGATAAAAAGTAAGTAAGTTCGTATGAGGAAGTGGCCAACTCTGGTGACGGAGTTTTTAGGCCGCCTAAAGGCCTCCGTCATGGCTTATAACGACTTTAAAAGCCGGGACCGACAATTTAACGTGCCCTCCGAAGTACTGAAGCGCTCAGCTGATAATGTCACTTGCGGTCACCCATCCAAGTTGTGACCGCTCTGAACGTTGCTTAACTTCAACGATCTATCAAGAACGTCTTAGCCAACTTCGCCACGAGCGTGTAATATGATATGTAAATGATAAATACCTACTTATTACAGGGTTTTCAGGATTTAAAAAAAATACCTGAAAAGGGGTAAAATGTAGTGTCAAAGTTTGTATGGGAACTTTTTAATGGGTGGTTCGATTTGCTTGAAACTCGGTTGCATGCAATACTAACAATGAAAAATAAATGTGTTTCGGGGTTTTTCGAAAAAACCTTTAAAAGGGTGAAATTAAAAAATAATATTTAAAACAGTGTCGAAGTTTGAACTGAAACGTATTAAGTAATAGAAGGTGCAATTGGTTTTAAACTCGGTTTGGATACCATAAACAAAATAATTGGACACGTGTTTCAGGAATTTTCAAAAAACGCCTAAAAGGGGTAAAAAGTGGGGTGTCTAAGTTTGAATGTGAACTTTTAAACGGGTTTAGCGATTTATTTGAAACTCAGTTGCAATAGGTAGGTACTTCAAATGCAAAATAAATAGACACACATAAGGGTTTCTCCAAAAAACCCTTAAAAAGGGGTGTAATCCGATGTCAAAAGTTTGAAGTTATTGTTTTGACTGAGATTGACTGGAAACTCGATTTGAGTACTAAAATACAAAATTGGGCAATTATTATTGTTTAAGGATTTTTTGACAAAACCCATATAAAAAGTTAGAAGTGAAAAGTATTAAAGGGTGGAGCGATTTGCATGACAGTCATTGCAATACTTAAAATGCAAAATAAAGAGACACCGTGTTTAAGGGTTTAACGAAAAAACCTTAAAAAGAGTTCGTTCGTTCGTTCGTATGAGCTGGTGACGAAGTTTTTAGGCCGCCTACAGGCCTCCGTCATGGCTTAATGACTTTAAAAGCCGGGGCCGACAATTTAACGTGCCTTCCGAAGCACGGAAGCGCTCAGGTGTTAACGCCACTTGCGGTCACCCATCCAAGTTGTGACCACTCAGATTGTTGCTTAACTTCCACGATCTATGAAAAACGTCTTAGCAAGCTTCGTCACGGGCGCTTCTAAAAAGAGTGAAACGCGACGTCAAAGTTTGAAGTAAAACAATATTTTGTAAGCGGAATTTAATTAAGCCAGACGATAGAATATGAACCGACCAATAGTCAGCCTTTTCTATGGACGAAATAGGCAAAATCAAGAGTCACGCATATTTGTAAAAAAAATAAAAAAATTCGGCTCGCTTCCGAGAATAAAGGCTCGCTGCGCTCGCTTGGTTCGAAACTAGCTTCGCTCGCACGATAGCTTCTTGAATACCTAGAGAGCAGATTTTACTGTGCCAGACAAACAGTCAGCCTTTTCTATGAGCACTGTAAGAAAAATCAACGTAGGTCACCACTTTAAATAGAAGTTAATAGGTACAAGCTTTGATGAATACAAGCCTTTACATTTGAGAGGTAGTTTTAAAAATAAAAGATAAA
Organism: Xanthorhoe designata; assembly: GCA_963582015.1. Lineage (NCBI taxonomy): Eukaryota > Metazoa > Arthropoda > Insecta > Lepidoptera > Geometridae > Xanthorhoe > Xanthorhoe designata. Next base: position 8,328,235 of record OY757052.1, read on the forward strand.
AGTTATTTTTACCAAATTTTCTTAGTACCATTAGGTATAGTCACCATACAGGTGATACAAATTAGATTTTACCCTATTCATTCCGTCCATTCTCTCTCCATCTGATGATCCCTTCATCTGATTCATCTGCTATGGTAAACATAACATTCCATCTCGCAATAACAAAAGCACAACACAATTTGCTCTGGAGTCGCGACTAAACAGACGGCCGACCGATCTTCAATCAAGCCCCGAAACTAGCCCCATCACCGTGTGCGACGTTGCCGCTTTGAAAATAAGAGCGAGCAAACGAACTAGCCATTTGTGGCTCCACAATCTCCGGATCAACATTGTCTACGCTAATGTTACATATAAATCAAATAGGTAATGGATCTGAAAATGACGTTTCTGTGTATTTTTTTTGGCCGTTAGTGGATCAACAAAATTGTGATATTTCGGTAGCAAGTATCTTTAAAACCGATTCATGTAGATCCACCTTCGCCAGGTACTCTTTTGCATCGGATCAAAGTATATCTGTTTTCTTGATCTAGAGTCAAATGTACACATGAAATAGGCGGATCAACATTAGTTCAGAATTCATACTGGATCAACAATTACCGTAAAAAGTTCATTATATATATATATTATATATATACATATATATTCTTGGTCAGGGGTGTGAGTGTGAGAATGAACGACTTCAACGAGTGAACGATAAAACATTGTCGTGTCGCCCCTGGGGGCGCGGAGGTGCCGATGTAGGTTTTACGGTCGGTGCAGGCGCAGGAAGCGTTGCAGCGTGGCAGGCAACGCGTCAGTCGCGACGGAGGGCGGCAGGGCGCGTGCTGCGCGGCACGCTAGCGTCACGTAACGCAGCGGACGCACACGTGACCCAGCGTTCATCTGCACCAGCTCCGCCGGGGAGTCACCGAACGCGTTGGGCTGATACATACATTACGTAGATGACTTTATTGACACACAATATAGCACTTCGATTGGGTAACATGAAATTCGGTTCAAATTAGCGCCATGTAAAGGTACCTAAGTCGAAGAGATCTCCTGCTCATTGTCTGAAGTTACATTCAGTAACGATCATTAGTAAATGTCGCTATATAGGTAGCTAGTTCTATAGTTTTTGAAGTTTCAAGAATCACACTGACGTCACAGGGTCTCTTCGGCCAGTTGATCGAAGACACCGGCTCGAGGAGGATCGTATCGATGCGGGTTCGAATCCCGTCGAGATCGAACATTTGAGAACACCTAAGTGTAATTTGGCACAAACAATGTATAACCTGGTCGAGATGCGCCCCGCCGGCCAGCAGCGCCTCCACCAGCTCGGAGCAGAAGTTGTAGGGGATGGCGGCCACGTGCAGCGGCGTGCAGCGCGCGTGGTTGCGCGCGCAGCACGCCGCGCCGCACGACACCAGCAGCCGCGCCACGTGCACGGACGGGAACAGACCGCCTGCGGAGGTGAACCCAGTGAGGAACCGAGCGTTGAGGTGCAATCTATAGAGCCACGTGAGGACAAATAAAATGTCCGAGCCGAAACTCGGCGCACGCTACGTGGTGCGCCGAGTTTCAGTTTTTGCGTACGAGCGACATTGAACATTAAAACGAAGTACATAACGTCTACATTCGAGCAGATGTCATCGTATAGGTATGTAGAACGTTGCTCGGACATTTTTTGAGTGTTGTCAGCTATTAGATTGTGACTCTTCAGCATCGTAACTCGATACCTCAGAGTCATTTATAGGTAGGTACGATGAGAGAGTCGGAAGTGAAGGATTACCCTGCACGGAATCCGCGAAGTACGTGGAGCGCACGACGGTGAGGCGGCTGCAGGCGAGGTGCAGCAGCGTGTCCCCGGTGCCGTGTGCGCGCAGCCCCAGCTCCACCAGCGCCGTGGCGACCTCCCGGCAGGCCGCCTCCCGGCCCGGCGCCGGGGGCGGGACCCCCCGGCGCGGCGCCGTGTGCGCCACGTGCAGCAGGTGCACGGCGCAGCGCAGCGCGCGGTCGAACATCTCGCCTTGCACGCGACACGCGGGACGGATCGACAGTAAGCGCTGACATTCTGTACGGGAGCGAATATGCATCTAGTGGGAACAATTCTATCACAAGTCTGAAGGTACGAGTCCGATATCGATTGCAGTCCGCGAACTGCGACCGCAGACTGCGAGCGATTCTATGTATTTCTATGGAACCCGCAGTGTCGCTCGCGGTCCGCGGTCGCAGTTTGCGGTCCGCGGTCGGTCTCGGACTTGTACCAGGCGATACCTCCACGGGAAAGTGTATCGCAGCGAAAATCTCGCTGTGCCATCTAATTTAATAGTAGCTCTTTGAATCAATCTCACTCGAATATTTGCGATTCCTCCGTGCGGTTTTGGAAATCAAATGACCGACTACACAAATGAACAGTGACTACAAAAAAATGTAATAAAAAGGAAATGAAGATTTCATTATAAATGAAAAAAAAAAAGCAGGTGATATTCTAATATCCCTGTAGATGGCGCTCATCGGTGCTTTAACCGATACAAAATCATCTTACTAATAGTTTCAGGCCTCGGCTTAGAGGGTCCGTAGCCTAGTGGTCAGGCAGCTCGGCTTAAGAGCGATCGCTTGTATCTACGCAGGTTCGAATCCTGCCGGAGCCTTTAACTTTTAGTAAGATTTTTCATTTATAATTAAATTTCCAATACCTAAGTGTGGTTTAACACTGTAAAATAATAAATAATTTATAAATGAAGATTATTACTAGGTAACGCCTCGGGCGACAGAAGCAAGCGCAACAGGTCGATGGCGACCTGTTTCGCGTCGACCGCCTCCATGCCCGGCACGCCCGGCTCCCCCCACGCCTCCGCCCCCGCCCCCCGCGCCTCCAGCAGCAGACGCGTCAGCGCCAGCAACGTCTGGCATGTCTCTGCAACAACATCCAACTGTCACTTATCTTGCTCATACGTTCTATAACCAGCCCCCTGATTGTCTAACTTTGAAAGCGATCAAATATAATCTTAAATTATCAAATGTGACAGTTAACAGCGCGTAGATATAATCCTTCTGCCACGTTCTTGTCGGATGGGAGTGTCAGAGCAGTCAGGTGTGAATGCTCGCTTGGACGCACATATCGCGGAATATTAAGTTTATATTTAATTAATTCATTGATAGTCCACCTCGGGATCGATCCTATGCATCATGCGGATCCATCCAACTAATCGGACGGTGCTCACTGCAGTTTGCATAGTGCATCCTGACTTCGCTGAGGTCGCGGCTGAAACAACGTCGATCAAAACAGGCCCTAAGAAAAAGGCAGCCACGAGATGCCCTGGTCTGTTGTTACATACCATGTAACAGTGCGATCTTTCGGCGATATAGGGAAGCTCATATCGAGCGAGTGGACCCTAATTCGAAGATCGACTTCCTTTTTTTAAATTAGTTTGACCTTTTTTCAACAGATGGCGTATTGTTTTCTATCCTAGTGACGGGACGTGTTTTGCTAACGATTGATTAGCTTTTGAGTTAGTTTTTTTTCTATGGTTAGTTGTAATCGACTTTTTTTTAGTTTGTTTAGTAGATAGTTATGGACATCCTTGTCTTTGTAAATGGTGGTCGAGGACTTCGTCTTTTTGTTGGGGGTCGGTCGCCGCGGTGTGAGGTGTGGTGGCTGACCCATCCATCTAATTATTTTTTCTTTTTGAAGAATATTATAGTACCTATTATAATCGCCTGTGCGTAGTATATTGTTGATTCATTGTGATGGAGTTGTTTTCTTCTTTTGGTGAGTTTCTGCTTCCTAGTGCTGCTGGGAGCTTACAAGTTTTTTTTTGTGCCACGCTGTGTGATGGTTTCACATGCTGATTTTTGCTTGTTCTTTGTTTTAGGTTGCTGTCGGGTTAATTGTAAACGCCCGACAGAGGCCTTTTGTTGAAGGCTTTTGGATGCCTTCTTGGACCACATTTTTGGATGCGTGGTCCGCATTTTTTGTTGGAGTTCCTGTTTTGGGATGAGGAACGTGGAGGAAATTGCCGAGTGAGTATCTTATGAATATCAATCGGCAATTATCGAGATGATCGTAATTTATTTTTGGTTGTCATTTTTGAACAGTGATATTGCGTGAATGGGAGCATATCCTCATGTGTTCATTTTTTTTCTTTGTCAGGTTTGGACTCGGTGCTTGCGCTTGGGCGTAACTATGCTTGCGCTTGGGCGTAGCTACGCTTGCGCTTGGGCGTAGGTACGCTTGTGCTTGGGCCTATGCTTGGGCCTACGTTTACGCTTGAGCTTGAATTTGCGCTTGGGTTTGTTCTGGTGCTTTGTCATGCGCGGGAGTGCCCGTGCTGATGGTGAAGATTAGGGAGCTGGTGGGTGTCGATGTGTGCTTAGAGCTATCCGTGGAAAGGGTCGCTCGCAATGAGGTCTTCAATCCTTGAGCACACATCGCACATCATGTTACACTGGAGTGTCATGCACTGGTTGTGGTTGTACGTGGTCGACGTCAACGATCCTTGTTAAACCGTGAGTTATTGATTAGGTATGACGTCCTCTTTTGTGGATTTGTCTTTTATTTTTTATTTTTATGAGGTAGTTTACTTGTGTTTTTATTGAGAGATTTTGGTATAAGATCAGGGTTTCCTTACAAATATTATGTGAGATGATAGTAGGTATTTCATTGTTTTATTTTGTAGGAGTTGCTTTTACTGAAGGACTCACTATAATTATCATTTTCATGTGGTTATACTTTATGGTTTCTTTTTATTGTAAGTGGGTACTTTGTAACTCCAAAGTTGGAGGTTTGCTTGAATATATTATTTTGTGAACTTGTTTTATTGTTTGAATGCAGTCAATATGCAGTTGGTCTGGTTGCATTTTGTCCTTCTGACAATTAAGATTCTATTGTAAAAGAATAATATTTTTTTTTGTGTGACAAAATTTTAATATACAGGGTGCAAATTTTATATAATTTTTAGATTGGGTTCCTTTAACCCTGAGAGTTTGTGTCCTATTTAGAACAACCTTTTGGATTTATTATTAAAAATTTTTGTTATAAAATTTTTTGTCACAAAAATTTTTGTCACAAATTTTTTTGTGACAAAAATGTTTTCAGTCTAAGTTTATCCCAGGCTTAATTTTATAGGATTTGTTTGTTCTATATTTTAGGATGAAAGTATTTTAATAAAACTTTAATTAATTTTATATTTTATTTTCTTGTTTTCAAGCTTTGGTGTAAGAAAGCTTGTGGCGCCCTTCCTTTCTGACCCTATCTGTTATAGAACCTTAGGCTAGCTAGGCATAACACCTCCTGACTACCAGGAACCAGATTCTACCGGTTACACTGTAACATGTGACAGTTAGATATACATTTAGTTTGCTAACAGTTCCACACTGAGGGATGAGAGGGTCTCCGTAGTCCTCACCGGGATGCAGCAGCGTGTCCTTCTGCACGCGCAGCTCTAGCACCCAGCTCCACATCGCCACGCAGCGCAGGAACCTGTGCGAGTCCGCGTACGCCGCGCCGCTGCAATAGTTACACACACACTGAGCGGGCCCAGCCAGCCGCCTTCCCGTCTGTAGGCAGACACTGTCGGAAGTGTACTTGCGCCAACGAGGGCAAACAGTGGGGGGTGGGGAGGAGGCCTTTATGGCGCGGGAGGCGAAGGTGGCATGAATATTACAGGTGATAGAAAATTTGGTGATTTCTCGGCTGGGTCGATCACAATTAAAATTTTGATGATAGCATAGTAGTTGCATGCTACGTAGGTATATGATGAAAGATGATATGAGTACAACAGGAGTGAGTGCTGATATGACGGCCGATAGAGAGAAATAGAAGTGGAGTACATGTTTAAAATCCTCATGATGCGGGATGAAGGTAGGAAGATGATGATTATAAGCAGAATGTTCGAGACTTGTCGAGGAGTTTCGTCACTCGCTGACTCAAGAAGGAGACACTCACCGGTACATGAGTCGGAACAGCGTGTCCTTGTGGTAGGGGCCGAGCACGCGCAGCGCGACCAGCAGCGCCTGCGCGCGCAGCCAGTCCGCCTCGTGCGCATGCGCCGTCAGCTCCTCCAGCGAGCTCCACTCGTGCGTGCCGCGCAGCGCCAGGCCCGGCACGCGCAGCGGACGCTTCGGGATCGGCGGGCCGGCGCTGACGACGACATCACTCAACAATCATTCATTCGGTAGGACCTCTAGGATCAGGTTGGAACATCTTAGACACTAGGTGATTCTACCGCCTGCTATAGCTCGCGCCACGTCAAACTGCGCAGTGCTCGATGATCGGTGGAGAGGTAACGCGGCGCACTTCATACCGTTGATTTAGCGAGTGAGCACAGACGAAAACATACCCCCGCTACTTCCCCTCAGAGCTCTGCTTACGTGGCGCGAGGTACAGGAGCGCGGCGGGCGCGTCGTTGTACTCGTCGAGCTGGGTGGTGTAGGTACTGACCGCTGTCTGCTCCTGATGGCGGTGCCGGCCCGCCAGGAGAGCAGCGCGGCGGGCGCGTCGTTGTACTCGTCGAGCTGGGTGGCTCCCAGCAGCTCGTACGCGTCGGCCGCGCGCGCCGCGCTGTACAGCCCCGCGCCCGACCCCAGGGACAGCAGGGAACGAACCAGTCGCGCCGCGCCCTATACGTACCGTCGCGGACCGATCAACAAACAATTGGCTTTTTTGTACCTATAGCTTCTCATGATAACGTAATAATACGTGACCTTCGAAATTACCGATAAAGATTAAGGGCCTATGCACACGATGTTTTTCGAACGAGCAGTAACTGCGCGTTTTTGTGTAGCTCGTCACCTGCTAGTTCGCAGCGCGTTTGTACCTATCGATACAGACGTGCTGTTACGCCATGCGGCATGACATATGCATAGGCTTTAACAAAGAAAACACTTGCTCAAATAATTCGATCGGACGCATGCATTAAATTCATTTCATTTAAATGAATATTTGATTGGCACGCTTGGAAAAATACATTCCTAAATCCATAGATGAGCCTATACATAAAAATAGGTTGGGATAAAAAATGCGATAGGTGTAGCGATCTTGCAGCGGGATGTTAGCCTATAAGGATGCATCGTGTGTATACCTTGATGCAAGCTATCTGCAGCGCGTCGTCTCCGTCCCTGGTCGCGCGCAGCGGGTCCGCGCCGCGCGCCAGCAGCAGCCGCGCCGTCTCCTCGCGGTGCTCCTGCACGCAGTAGTGCAGCGCCGTCTTCTGCTGCGAGTCCTGACAACAACCAGCCCAGTAGTACACCTACCGTTACATCTACACTGTCCACTAGTGCGCCGCCCAAAGGAACAACAGATGCAGTTAAACAACAGTTTCCTAGTACACAAATTAGAAGTATGTTTCATCCAAAGACGCGATAAGGAAAATATATTACGCACGGTCTCTTTTTTTTAGAGGCTTTGTTGATCCTTCTTTGTTGTGCGATCGAGAGGATCGTTCGCTAGCTCTTCACCGTAGCGGAAGGCAGGAGGAGAAGGCTGGAAACTCACCGCAGCGTCGACTTCGGCGCCGGCATCCAGCAGCATCTGGCACAGCTCGACGCTCTGCACCGCGTTGACGAGACACGTGCCACCGTTGTGATTAGCGCGACGCACGTCCGCGCCGCGCGACAGCAGAAAGCGTACGACCGCCACGTGCGACACGAAGCACGCCGAGCGCAGCGGGGTCGAGCCGGAGTCCGAGCCGGCGTCCAGGTCCGCGCCCGCGTCCGCCAGCGCTCGCAGCGTGTCCAGCCGACCGTCCACCGCGGCGGCCCACAGCGGAGTGACCAGATGCGCCTCCTCCTCGCCGGGCGCGCGGTACAGGCCGCGCTGCTCCAGCGGGGCTCCACACACGCTCAGCAGGTAGGCGGCGCAGGCCAGGTTGCCGCGCGCGCACGCCGAGAACAGAGGCGCGCACCCGTGCCTCTGTCGCGACACCAGCCGCGCGCGCGCGTCCGGCGCCAGCCTGCAACCCCACCCACCCGCGACCTCAGTACTCTCACTCGACAAAAGTCAAAAGCCAAAGCGCCCGAACATTAAATCAACTGGGATCAGGGGGTCTACCACCAGTTTACTGGTAATATAGTCCGTAAAGCCGTGTCCGCCAAGTGGATTGGACTTCGATTTTCGATCCGAGGTCGTGGGTTTTGATCCGGCCGTGCATCAATGGACTTTTCAGCCCCACATGAATTGACCATTGTCTTTCCTGTGGATATGGCCAACTAAGCTGAGAGGATAGTTTAAGCGCTGAACAAGCCTATTCCATCTCAACAATGTCCCAGGCACTACAATGTCCCACTAAAATGTGAATAAGTGTAGGCATAGGCAAAGCTTGCCTCCTGAAGTTGTATTAATCATCTATTAAAGATGTAAAGGCCTGAGTTTTTTTATTTCCATACAAATGTATCCCCAACCACCCCCTGTCCACAGCCTAGCCTGGCATGGTAAGGCTGGCTCTGGATAGGGGTTGGTTGGGTGACCTTTGTGTAAATATAGGGACGAAACTTATTTGTTAGATTAGCGGAGGAGTACTAAGGTATATTGAAAATGCTGAATCAATTATTTAATTCTGACTTCTCCCTGATATATTTTAAAATGTGCCTTGACACACAAAACAATCTTATTTCTAAAAGTGGAAGTCAATGTACCTAACTTTGATTGTTGATATAAAAGGGAAACAAAGAAGCTATATATAGAACGCCTGTGGATGTTATTTCTGGATGAACTTATTTATTTGCCACAACATGTCTTTATCTTTCTCACTCACTCTCACCTAATTGAAGAAAAATAAAAAAGTTCATGTTTTAACAATTTTTTGAGTACCTAAACCTGTTGATAATCAATAAATGAGATTATTCTTTAAAATGATAATTAAGTAATTGCATAATTTGCACCTACAATTCATTTCAAGGTTACTTCGATTAACGTATTCTTGGGTACTTCTTGCTGGGTGTTTTTGCATACCCAAGTAGCAGTAAAGATAGGGATGTCAACCTTGACCTTTAAAGGTTGCAATTCAACTGGATAAACCGAGCCAGTAATATCTACAAAAATAAATGAATTTATTGAAATAGCAAGCAGTGAAGGGACTCGCCTCTCTATTTCCTCCCTCACTTTAGCGGAGAAGCACTGTCCGGGCGAGTTGTGCCGGCATTCCTGCATGATCCGGTCGAACAGCTCCTTGCCTTCCTCCTCGGCGTCCGGCTCCGACTCGTCCCCGCACTCGGCCCGTGCCCCTACCCCGGCCCCGCACTCCGTCCGCACAGCGCTTTCTACCTCCAGCTCGTCCACTTCCATCGTGACACGCCCCAATCAAACTTTTAAAGATTGTTTCCTGCGAGCGATGGGCTGCGGCTGAGCGCCCCGAGCCTCGATTGTACCGAGTCCGAAGACCGACTGTGGGGAGGAACCACAAGCCAAGATATAAACCAAACTCGAGAATCACGCACGCAAACAGATCAAGATCAAAACACAAACAAAGAAAAGTAATGAAACTCAGCTGATTTCATTTCAGAGTTACGTTGACAGTGACACTGACAGGTGACATGCTGACTGACAGTAAGATTGACAGAGAGAGAGGTACCTAAATTATATTCAACTACCTACTCTATCTGTCTGTACGACGAACGACTACGACGTACGAAGTGACTACCAAACGACTACCAATAGTATTCTGTGACGACTACTTCATTCGGCAATCAGCTGATAATGTTTGTTTTGTTTTGTTTGTTTTGTTGTGATGTGAAATGATAAAAACTGCCATTCGAGAGTAAAGGTATTCTATGACCAGACTTGAAAGTACTCGAAGAGTAGAGCAGAAGACTACACAGACAGATAGACTAAGTAAAGTACTAAGGAGAAACAGATACGAATAGTGTTCAAAATAATCACCAGTGAATCAAGCAGCGAGTAATCCCAAAAAAGAACTTTAATAGAAAATGAGCGATGAGGAAGACTTCGATGAGTTTCCTTCAATAACAGTAAATTCCTCTATTCATGAGTCGGTAAGCACATCCAAGCAACTTTTTGAATGATATTATTATTATTTTCCATTATGTTCCACTGCTGCTGAGCGAAAGCCCATACTAATAATGTTGTTGCGGCCAAACCTAATTATTAAGACCTTATGTACCAACTTGAAGCAATAAATGAATATGAATAGTCTTCTAAAGAGATGGGATAGTGCCTCTGATCTGAAAGATTGAATGAATGTTGCAGAGTTCATTCAGCATGCCGAGTGCTGAGGAGTTGGCGACGCAACGCGCGCGCGAGGAGGCCTGCGAGCGCGAGCTTCTGCGCCTGCGCGCCGAAGACCAAGCCGACACGCAGGTATCTGCGCAGCAATACATAGCAACGCCACTCTACCCACCAACCTAACTGCAGGAGTATCTATCTGGGCCTTTAATCTGCTGTTCAGACCATTCCCAGCAATAATCATAATGTCAAGCGCTGCTTCCATTCATCAAACAATCTCCATAGAGAACTGAAATTAATCATTAGTCATTACTCAAGTCTAACAGACTCTGAAAAGAGCCTCAAGAGTGAATAATGCCTGTTTTTACATAATTCCATTCGGATTGTGTACTTATCACTACAACTTGTCCAGTAACTTCTACAACTTTCATGCTTTAGACATGCTACCACAATGCCCGTTTATCTCCAAATAAATACTAGACATTTAAATCAAAAATGCTGAAAATCTGAGGGGATTTATAGTCTATGTTACATAGCAAATCAGGCTGACGAGTAAAAGCGTTCTGTGCAAATCAGTCAGCCTGATTTGCTTTTGCCTTTGTGTCATTTCAGAGTTCAGAGATAATGGTGTCGATGCTAGCGCATTCAGACTCGAGTAGCTCAGAGGGCGAGGCGGCGCTGGCGGCGGCCGTCGGCGTCCTGCGCGTGCGACCATCTCCCTCTCGGAGCCCCGCCCCCGCTGCCGGTCACCCGGAGGCGCAGAGGGCCCCCGGGGCCGGGATGACAGTGTTGCTGCGGGCGCTGAGGCTGCACCTGCCGTCCCCCGCAGCGCATCTGTTCGACACGCACCTCATAGCACTCGACACTGCCACGGATGCACAAGCCATCGCTTTAACTGTACAGGTACCTACAGATACTCGCGTTTTGAACATTTATAAGGTGAAAAAACCATCAACTGACCTCTCAAAATGTGGGGAAGGTCAAGATGTCGATCATGAGGGGTAGTTTTTCAAAATGTTGCCGCGCCGGATTCGAAAAGCATAATAGTCGTGATAACCTTTCAGATGGCCGAAGGCATATCCACACTGGTAGCGGAAGCATCAACTTCCGGCGGTGCGTGGGAGAGTGAGGAAGCTCTAGCCGTGTCGGCGTGGCTGTGCGCCGCGTGCGCCTCCCCCCCCTGCCCCCTCGCCCCCCCCTCCACGCGGCGGGTGCTGCGCCGCACGCTGCATCTGTTCCTAGAGGAGGTGGCCACGGACGAGCAGGTGGGTAGCGAGGTCCTAGGCTGCTCTCTCCCAGCTGTCGGGGCTATGCTGGTGCTTCATGTGGCTAGACGTGCGCGGGACACGGTGGAACAAGACAGAGCTAACTCCTACGATACGTATGAGCGGCGAACTCTGCTGATCAACCTCTTAAGCCGCCATGGTTCGCTGAGTGCGTTAAGTTTGATCGGTTAATGTCATGCTAAGTTCCTAGTTTCGTTATCGTTGCAGATGGCGCAGCTGAGCTCGGCCGTGTGCGGCGCGTCGCTGGGGGCCGCGGCGGCGCTGGAGCTCAGCGACGCGCTGCGTGCCGGCGGACACGAGGCGGACGTGCTGGCCCGGGCCGTGCTGAGGGCCGCACTGGCTCGCCTCGCTGCGCTACCGGAGCCGCAGGTATCCAGCGGTATTCTAATAGTATCCGAGACTCTCGACTCCGTTAGAATGCAACGGAAGGCGCTGACGTTGGTTTTTGTGCAGGATGTGTCTCTGAGCGCTTTAAGCGCTGGCCTGCTCGCGTGCTGGCGCCGTCTACCGCCAGCGCGGCAGTACCTAGCGCTGCAGCTGCTGGCGCGCCTGCTGCCGCCGCCGGGGGAGGGGGCGGAGGGGGGGGAGGGGGAGGCGTGGCGGCGGCTGCTGGCCGCGCTGCTGCAGGCCACGGCGCACAAGGAGAAGAGTACGGACACGCTCAAGGTAACTATCCCTCGCACAAGCCACGTGGACACCGCACGGTGCACGATAACGTCACTGAGAGCACAGTACCTTCACTGATGGTGAGTAAGGCTCAACTCACACCAAAAGAGCATCGAAGAGCAGCGAAGCGGAGCGCAGTTTCAGTGTCATACGAATTTCAACTTTATTTTTATTCCTTTTTATTATCGCATGAGAAACTCGAACGAGTCGCGCTGGAATTCCCGCGGCGCGCCGCGGGAATTCCAGGGCATTCGATAGCTGTTCGAATAGATTCAGATATTCGACAGATCGCCTTCTCTGCGATAATAAGTATTATAGTAATGAAAATAAAGTTGAAATTCGTATGACACTGAAACTGCGCTCCGCTTCGCTGCTCTTCGATGCTCTTTTGGTGTGAGTTGAGCCTTACTCACCATCAGTGAAGGTACTTACTGTGCTCTCAGTGACGCAACGCAGGAGCCAATAACTCTGCACCAAACAGTATGTATAGGTCGCGCCACGTAAAAGAGCTCGGTCGGGGAAGTAGCGGGGGTATGTTTGCGCCTGTGTTCACTCGCTGACGAACCAATAGCACTCGCTTAATCAATGGTATGAAGTGCGCCGCAACACCTCTCCACCAATCATCGACCACTGCGCAGTTTGACAGCCAGCGCTCTTGTTACGTGGCTCGACCTATAGCCAGTTATATATAACGCGACGCGTGCCCGCACCCGCAGGTGCTGGTGGCGGCCTCCAAGCTGCAGGTGCTGTTCGAGCTGCAGTCGGGACACGTCTCCGCTTAGTGCTCAGAACAAACACTGTTACATATTAATAAAGTTTATATATTTTTAAATACAATGCGTTTTCATAATTACAAAAGATCACAGAGATTCTATAATGGAGATTAAAATATCATTATTCTTACAACTATATAAATGTTGCAATATAAAATTAAAAAATATGCTCAAAGAAGAGACAGCCTTGACTCAGACAGAAGCAAAATGCATGATTGGCTCCACCATTTACTTAGTTTTAAGCCAAACATGTGTTTTGCTATTCAAACAGACAAAATTATTACTCCTATCTCCAATAGTCAATATCACATTAATAAATTGACGCGTCATCAGGAAAGCTAAAGCCTGGTGCACACCGAGTTCACCGGCGCCGGCCGGCGTGGAGTGACACTGAGGGTGTGTTCACATAGTGTTACATCCTCTTTGGTGTGTTTCACCCTAAAGATTATTTTAAAATCATAGCTCATACTTTACAGCATTATTGTAACGTAACAACCGATGCGTGTGCGCACTGCACGTCCAATCACAGCATCGCCGCCAGGAACTTAGTGTAAATAATGATTTATTGTCCATTTTGTCGTATGAATGGTGTCATCCAGGCCCCATGGTCCGCCTAGTGGTGGGTCTCCCCGGCCGGCAGGTCGACCGCCGGCAGGTCGACCGCCAGCAGCGCGAGCGGCAAGGTGACCGCCGCGCCCACCACGCGCCGCTGATACGTGCCCGACACGCGCCATCTGTGCAAAATGACGACTTATACAACTATCTACGTAGGTACATATCAAACTAGACCGGGACAAGGATCACACTTACACCTATGCGAGCGTACTTGGATCGAGTCGGTAACGGTTCAAGAAACCATCTCTCCGACTCCCCTTCTCCATCGAAAGTACAATCTGGCGAGCTCGTGACGAGATCGTAGCGAGAGGAGATCAGTGGTCTCCGTCTACCTACTTTCTTTGTGAATGCAGATAATGTATGAGAAAATGCTGGAAGCAAACTTAGAATAAGTAAAGTTAGATGGTGTCGTACCCCTGTGCGTGCAGGAAGGCTCTGGCGTCGTGCTGCAGCGCGCTGGTGAGCGCGTCCAGCGCGCGCAGCCCCGCCGGCGCGCAGGCCGCGCGCGCCGCGCCCCACAGCGCGCGCGCCACGCCGCGACGACGCCAACTGGTACAAGAGGACTATTAGCTACGTCCACACTGTGCCCTTTTTTGTTCATCAAAGGCATGCGTCACAGCGCAGTCAACAGCGCACGTGAAGCACGCCCTTGACGCTTGCGCTATGACTTGAAAGCGTAGCGCAAGCTGTGATATTTGTCTTCCCGACGCGGATGGATCTCTGTGCCTCAAATCGGTCAACGATAAGATGGCGGACGCAGAAAAATAAATTACGTTGAAGTTTATGGAAGACTAGCAGACCCCGCGCGGCTTCACTCGCGTGTTGTACATAAACTTCGACACTGCATTTAACCCTCTTAAAGGTTTTTTTTAAAAACCCTGAAACACGTATATATTTATTTTGCATTGTTAGTATTACAACCAAGTTTCAAGCAAATTGAACTTCCCATTAAAAAGTTCCCATACAAACTGACACACATTTTACCCCTTTTCAGGGGTTTTTTTGAAAATTTCTGAAAATCGTTTAAATTTATTTATCTCTTACAATATTTATACCGAGTTTGAAGAAAATCGCTTCACGCATTAAAAAGTTGCATACAACGGTTTTCACCCCTTTTCAACCCTTTAGGGGTGGAATTTCGAAAAATCCCTTCTTAGTGCGCAGTTTTGTTTTAAAAGGAAGCTACCTTCCAAATTTCAGCTTCATAGCTTCAGCGGTTTTGTCTGTGCGTTGATTCCAGAAAAATGCTTATTGTTTTATATATACCTACCTACCTATTGATTATAGAAGCTTTCCTCGACTTTGGTATCCAAATAATAAACTTTACACAAATAAAGTAAAATATATTTTTTACCAAGTGAAATGTTGTCGTCGTACATGTTTCACCAACTTTACCAAAACTACGACTGAACTAAATGACTATGTTAGTGTTGCGTTCGTTGACGCATTCCATTATTGATTGCGCCAAAAGAAAGGAGAATCGAAAGATGACGACGAAAGTTGAAGAATCAGATGATAGGGTAGGATAGTGTGGACTTAGTTAGCTATACACTATAATCAACCCTAAAATAAAGAAGAAAAACCATAATAAGATTCATAGACGATACAAAAAGACTACTATCGCGTTCAGTGCTAACTGCTCGCATGAGCTGCGTGCCCAGCCCAGCCTGTCCTTCGGCGCTCTACAGATAATATCCGCCGTGCCCAGGTGGGGCATGTGTTAGTATATAATTGAGCTAGCTAGCGGTCTATAGGTATCTCCGTCTAGCATTGTTGTAATAAAGGGAAGGTGAGAGCGAGACGTGTGCATACCTCGGGTCGACGTGCAGCGCGTGCAGCCAGCCGCGGCGGTGCGCATGCGCGTGCGCGTGACGCGACACCGACACCGTGCCCACCACCTGCGACAGACGACGCACACTCACACTGGGTACGTTCGTACTTGACACTTTGATAGCGAAAACAATTTGTAGAACATAAAACCTTTAATAAAACTGATGGTGAATCATGAAAGCGACAACTGCACTCTTTTCGTCGCAACATCTTAACTCGCTGCTGGCGCTTTCATGTTATATTATCGCTCATTAAAAACAACTGCCATCAGTAGGACGTAGTAGCTATGTACTTCTCTCTTCTTCCATCCTAGTGTAGATGGTATACCTGTCTATATGACGCCAGGTCGGGCGGCTCCGCGTCCGGCTGGTGCAGCAGCGTGCAGTGCGGGGGCGGAGCACCCAGCCTCGGCGCCTCCGCCACCCACCCGGCCGCCTCGCCGCGCAGGGCCTGCAATATATCAATTACTTCATATACTCAGTACTTCTGCAAACAGTAGTACTTACATCTTGCATTGCAACCACAATTTTTTGTAAGGTTTTAAACTCCAAAAGTTTGATATTCCTAGCATTTTTAGGTTCTTTTTAGTGAAATCATTATGTTATATTATTTTGTTATTTATTTAACCTTGAACATGTTTAAGTACTTACCAAAATAAAAGTAGCTACCTATCTTCGTAACGTCATATAAAACTTTATAAAAGTGAAGAAAAAAATAATTAGGTGTATTATCATGCAAATTTGACTTTATTTGCTTTTTATAAAAATCAAAAAGTTTTCGTAATCAGTGACATGAAAGTTTCTCTATAAAGAACCTTTTTTTGACATGTTTATATAATTTCTTTTGCTCCGACTACAGTAAGTAAGTAAGTTACTTACTGACTTGACTACAGTGAAGGATTGCTATACCTACCTACTTATATACCATCAGCATTTATGGTTGACACTAACAATAAAACATCTGAATGCATCAACAACAATGCATTGAGAATAATCATGAAGAAATTATGTTTAGGTAACATCCATAAATTATTTGAAACATCATATTTAAGGAAAAAACAATAAAACATTGGCAGGGTTTCTAATCAGTACTTACTTATCAAAATGTTGCCTTTTAGTTCATGTTCAGATGGTTCATGACTTAGGTAAGTAGGTAGGTACTTACTTACTTCATTCGAAAAGTAACATTAGGTGAGTACTTATTAGAAAATAATTTTCCGGAAAGTTCCTGGCTACCTACATACAGTCATACTCATACCTGCAGTTGGTTCTCAGCGATCCCCACGTTAGCCGCGAACACGGCGAGCGCCACCACGAGCGCGGCGGCCGGCAACACGGCGCCGCACGCCGCCGGCGACGCACCGCAGAAGATGAACAGCACCGCGCCGCCCAGCACGCACCCCTCCAGCGTCAACTGAGGACATAGCGCTGCCTCACTAGCGGCACTTACGTTGCCGACTCACTGCGGGTATGCGGCCGGAGGGACGAGGCTCACCTCCTGGCAGAAGAAGTAGAGGCAGGTCTCGGCGTAGGCGGCCCGTAGCTCGCGACGCAGTAACGCGGCGCGCGCCGCCTCGTCGCCAGCACGCGCGCGCCGGACCACCACCTGCACCGCCGACATGCACACCACGACAATATTATAGTGAACCACAATCTATAATATAAATAGTCAACCAATCTTCGATAGCAATCTTTGTAATCCCCAACTCCATCCCAAAGAGCATGTAATAGTGCTCCATCCAATGCAAAGAGAGAGAGAGACTATTTATTTATTTTATTTGTTTGTTTTCCTTCTTCTGGGTTGCTTCTGGGTTTGTTTTGTTCATTCAGAAAAAGAATTTCTCATTATTTTGGCTTAGCACGGCTTGTGCCACGCATTTAGCCACTACCATATCATGTTTTGTTTCATTTGCCCACACTTGTTACGTTCCTAAATACGTTCACGAATACTCAACCAACAGTTAATCCACCATTATTCGCTAAAACACAAGTTTCGGAAAATAAAACAAAAAAAAAACTTGACTTCTCAATTTCCAGTCACTTCACTTCTTTTATTTTAGCTTTCGCATGCGTTAGCATCCTAGTAGTCTGTGGCTTTCGCACGGCTTGTGCCACGCATTTAGCCACTACCATGTGTTTAAATTTTCAAGTCATTTTAGTCAAGGTCAATTCAAAGTCATAGTCAGTGTCAGTAAAGATGTGGGTTCTTCACTGCAGCATTACAAGGGCTTTTTGAGAGAACTCGAAATGCAATGATATCCAGTTTTGTTTCATTTGCCCACACTTAGGTACGTTCACGAACACTTATCAGTTATAATACACAGTTATAATCCACCAATAATACACATTAACATTCGCTCCGTCCGTCACGTCACGGATGAGTCACGGTCAATCAATCGAACCTTCAAAAAGTTTAGCAGGCTTTTTGACGGGAATTTGAGATGTCATGTTGTCTTTTTGTTTTATTTTCCGAAAGAAACATGGCAGTTGTTTATGCCAAATTTCAAGAGCGTCTTAAAAAGTCTTCAGTTTGAAGTAGATTTATAATTATTTTTATATTTTTTCCCGATATTCATGTATTCTAATAAACCCACATTAAAGTTATGAAAATGTGATTTTTCTTCTCCATTGCAATGTTAGTGTTGCCAATAAAAGCCCCATAAATCTATTAGAAGTTTTTGCTATTGAATGACCCTTTTCATTTTGTGGTATTTTGATTTGATAGTTGTCAGAAAATACTTCTATGTAAGTAAAGCACTTTATACAGGGTGTAAAAAGACTACTACCGAAAACTGATGGGTTGCAATCAGTATAATATATAACCATAGTAGGTACCATAGTAGTAGTGAAATTATTTAGCGAAAAAAAAAGATTTTTTTTTTTTACCCTAGCTCTTTTCTATTTTTTTCTAGTTACATACACATCGTACAACATAATAAGACCATATCCACCTAATTAGATCATTAAATAAACGAAATAAACAAGTAAAAACAGGTAGAAACAGGAGGCTTACTATGACCGTTAAAAGCGATTCAGTTTAGGTCCTATAGTGAACTGCTTCGCTAGTTCTCGCCCGCGGTCATCGTTCGAGCGTGCGAGCGAGAAGGAATACTTCCGCAGCCGCCCGTCTCATCGCGCGGTCGCATCACGAGATTAATAATTGTAGGTAGGTACATAGTCAATAAGAATTAAATTACAAATTTAATGAAACACCCCCAAAATATCCTTTCATCATCTAGGAAAAAGCTGATGATTGTCAAACAGCTGAGCAAATTTTCTTGAAACACAGCTAAGAGAACTCTCGATTTAGTCACACACAAAACAACTTACTTAATAAATTAAATGTTATGCAATACAATACAACAAAGGTATACCTACTGATTCAAATGAGCCTAATCACGAATATTCTACTTTTATTCACCGATGGAATCATCTTCATTCCATTATCTGAGGGGTGATTGGCGAACTTATGGAGACAAAGTTAGTCAGCGCTTTCCATCAAATATGACAGTAAATCACGATAAATCTGACAGATTTGACAGTCCAGCGATCAACGAACGCCTTGAGAAAGCATTGATGACATTCAGCAAATTCTTTGCAAGAATGATGTAACGGCCAATAGAAAGGCCATGTAAACGTGATTGTGGAGCACATTCGCCATGATTTTTTACGCTGATAATGGCTGTCAAATGGAAACACCTCGAAGGCTGTCTGCAAGCGCGTCTTGCCAGCTAAAAACTTATGTTTTAGAGCAAAATTGGCAAATTATTGTAAAAAAAGTGTTTGAAGAAGTGCGAATTCGAATTTTAAAATGGAAACACCTCGAACGCTACCTATAGAACAAGATCAAGATTGTTTTCCTGCGTCTTGCCCAAACTTATAAAAACAAAATTTGCAAATTATTGTACAAAGAAAGTGTTAGAAGATTTCACGGCAAGATACCTATCGGCTCAACAAAGAAGTGTTCGCGGGATGTAATACCTTTGCTTTCCGAACGTGTCCGGCCGACAGTGATTAGGAGTGTTAACAAGGTAAGTTCTTTGTCCAAAGTTCTCTAGCTCATCAAAGACTACTTGTAGGTTAGGTAGGTATGATTTTGTAGAATAGGAGTTTTAGATCAAATGAACCTACTGACTCTGTATTTATTAGTTAGGTTAGTATATTTTCGGCTTTGCTCATGGGTGAGGCCGCCAATTTTTGCTGATTTCGAAAAAATAAATCTCCGCCCTCAGTATTTTAAAAAGTATAGTAACTATCTGATTTTCGATAACCGTGTTGGATTAAGCATCTAAAGGGCTCGGAGAGACATTACAATTACTTCAGTTAACACAGTAAACTTAAAATATATTACGAATAAAACTTGAAAAATGGTAGAAAAATCACACAATAATGGGCATCCGCCGAGGTAAAGGTACACTTCAACGGTCTCTGTAGCAATAAGTTTATGAGATATTTTGACATAGCTGATATGATATAAAAGCTTATATAAATGGCTATTATTGCTTTTAATTTGACAACGTGTTATCACAGACTTTCTTTAAAAACTTTTCTAAATAAGTTTTTCGTTAAAAACCCTACTTCAACGTCACTTTGTCAACGCTACCAATATTTTTCATGTCTAACAGGGCTGAGAGTCAAGGAGTTTAAAATCGGGAGGTTGCAACACTGAGTTTCTATAATCTATGGACAGAGAAATAGCAGCCGCCACTTTTTTGACAGTTTTGCAGTGAACCGTCAGAGTAGGCAGGTGTACACAGTTTTTTTATAGGAAGATTTTTGTGCATAGAAATGTAAGTATAAGTGTTTCACTAAAAACAGTCAGTGCATCATGTGAGTAGAAGTAAAAGCCATGTTTGGATCTATAATTCAACTCAAATCGTGCATTATTCACAAAGATTTTTAACGTTTACTTCAACGTACCGGTGGCGTACAAGTAAATATTCGCTACCGTTTGGTGCTTCAACGCTATTGGTAGCGTCGATATTGGAATGATGAATATTATCCGAAAAATATTTTTGGACCTCCTAAGTTGGGCCACCCTGTATATTATATAATAATGTGTAGTTAAATAAATTAAATTAAATAAATGGACAAGTCTACGCAGACCTAAACAATTATTCGTCACTCTTCTACGTCACCGACGCGTAGAAGTGACAACGTTACCAACATAATACTTCTGCGCTACATCAGTAAAAATTGGCGGCCTCACCCTCATACCAACATGGCATGGCCTGAGATGTGGTCAACCATGCTCTCAATTCCGCAGAAGTGTTGAGGAAGTACATAAACTTCCCTACCCGGTACCCCCTTCTTTATAATATTAGTGTGATTACATTGAGTAAAACTATGATAAATAAGAAGTGCACTATTATTTCATAATAATTATTTATTCACATTGCTTATTACTTGTTACAGGAGATTCTGACTATGCACTGAAGCCGTTTATGATGAGGCCTATTTTAAGAACTGCTGAAGAGTCACCTGAGGAGTTCTACACCTAGCCTGGCATAGTAAGGCTTAGCTATGGACAGTGGTTTTTGTGTGAACATCCTGCGGAAACTTATTTGATATAGGTACCTATACATTGGCGGAGAAGTACTAGATATTGTAACTTTTTTAAAGTACTTAATACAATATCTATGCTTCCTGAAAGTGTGTTTAGCAGTGAATGTGTTTGTCCCTGTGCATGTTAATTATATTTAATGAGAAATTTTAATTGTGTAGCTCTAACTTCCATCATAAATTTGCTTTGGACTTATTTACTGCTCCACCTCATAATGTATCTAATAATAAAATGATAAAGGTATTTTGCATTTAATTGTAATATAAATATATACCTTGTTAATGTTATTTAAATAATAAGACTTACAATAAAATTACATATATTCAGTGGAATCCATTCAATTGTTTTATTCATGACCTAGAATACCCTATTGGTGAATTAGGATGCATTTGAAATATAGAGAACAAAAATAGATGTAGGTAAATAATAATATTTTGTATATAAAATCCAGAGATCAATTCTTTTACAAAATATAAATGTTTGACAGAAAAAACTTCTATGTTATTTTAGCTCATGCAAATATATAACTCCTGCAATGCTTCGTGCCTTAGGGTTGATATCGGTTACATCATTCACCATCTGCTCTTCTATTTCTATTCGCCTCCAAATTCCTGGCCCAGCAAGGTGCATCATTATGATCTATAAAAAAACAAGAAAATTGAAAATAATAATACCTAAACTGTGAAATCTTTAGTTCATTTATTTATATTATTTATTTGAGACTTTTTAAGTAAATAAAATCTACTTGCTCAGACTCCCACCAGTATCGACAACTTATCTACCATTGGTTTAGCTTACTGTGGTTTGATATTTGTCAATATTTCTATCATAGAAATGCTAATAGCTTACCACGGCAAGCCAAATGGTCATTGAGAATGGCCATTAGTAATACTAAGGAGTATACCTACTTTATTGATAGTCAAAATATTTCTATGTACCTACTTTTATTAATGTTCATTCTTACCATGTGACGAGACCATTTCAATGATTGTGAATGAGGTAGGCATAAGGGTCATCCGCCTTCCTTTTGTACAATAATTATGGATTTCTGAAAATTTACGTATACTTTAATAAAAGGGTTAAAATTAAAAACACTAGGCACTTCTTCATATTTAGTATAATTTGTAACCACCCGATTAATTATGTTATATTATTAGGTTTGTTTTTTTTAATTTTTCAAAACAAACAGTAGGTAGTGTAGTGTAGAACATTATCAACCAAGTTTTATCCCAATTATTTGTTGGTAACAAAGCAATTGAGTTATTATAACAAAAAGGAGCCTTGCAAAGTTTGTTATTTTAATGATAATTTAGGTATTAGGATGAGTGAATTTGTAAATATAATAAAATAAAATAAATAAAAATAAAATGAGCTTTATTTTCCAAACACTCTAAATGCAAATATAAGTATGAAACAAAATTAAACTAACGTATTAAAAACTAAAAAAATATAATCTAAATATTAAACTAAGTTTTAATCAGTGTATGGACCGCCTATGGCGGTAAAAGCCTCCTCCAAAAGTTGCCATTCTCCTCTTTCTCTCGCTTTCCTCGACCAGTGATTTCCAGCCACCTTAACGATGTCGTCTTCCCATCTCTTACATGGGCGTCCTCTTCTTCTTTTCTTATTTCGGGGTAACCAATTTGTGGCTGCTAGGGCCCATCTATTTGGCCTTAATAATATAATAGAAATTAAAAAAACATGCAAACCATTCGATCCAGCCTCCACCGTCACGACGACCACTGACCGCCAGTTTTTAGGAGGCCCGAGGCCGTCACCCACGCCTTCGAGCTTGCGGGCACAATCTTCCCATGCCTTGACAGCCCTTTGTTGCACGAAGGGCCGCCCGCCCGCCCCACTATTGAAGTTGATAGCTCGATTGCCTTCAACAAACTCAATGAGTAGTCGATTCCCAAAGTCAGGTGGAAAACTGGTACCAAGCTTTGAAAAAAATCGTTTGTAGATGGATGAACTTGAGAGAGTTAAGATAAAGGATGATCATGAAGGAACAAGAACTTGGAAATGCGAAAATTACACAGTTGAAAAACGCCGGCAAACAAAAATATTAACACCAACCACTACGCCGGCCAGCAAACTTTTTTATCAGTCAGTCATGCATCATGCATGTGTCAGTGTCATTGTCATGTCAGTCATTTACACAGCACAGACCACAGAGCAAACAAGATTTTTGAGATAATGCTGTTGATTTAAGTTGGTTAGACATTTCGTACCCGGTCCTTGCTACAATAGTACTTCGGAAATAAGTCGGGTTAGGATGATTTGCAAACAACTTCACGTTGTAAAATTCCGTAAGTGACAACTTGATGACCAATTGATGACAAGACAATAGAATGATCAAACGAACTGCATGATCCCTCTCCAAAAAATCTCCAAAAAATTGTTTCATGTTGTCATGATCTCGATGATAAAATAGGCAATCACCCCTCTGATTAGTTCGCTATCCCCATTATTATTACATTGTAGCCGAATCTTGACAGATTCGTTAAATTTCAATTGAATCGCTCTATTTACTGAGGAGTTCTGTTGAACAGCTCCTGACTCCATCATCAGACAAGCTTGATGTCACCATATTTTTTAATTGTAGTTGGAAATTGACAGATATTCCGAATTTCGACTACTTAAATCGGATTAATGAAGATTTCCTTTAAACAGCTCCTGATACCATCATCAGACTAGCTCGCTGTTACCATAATTTTGCATTGTTGCTGATAATCTTTAGGTGTGCCAAATTTCAGCTTAATCTGGCAATAGAAATGTATTAAATTCAACTTCCCAAACTATCATAACGTAAGTACGTACGTAGGTACCTAACCTACCTACTAACACGGTACAGCTAACAAGTAAATTAAGCTTGTACCTACATAATAAACACTAAAAAACAAAAATAACATTAAACTTATAACATGTCTGTAGTCCCTTGATTTTTGCGTCGGGGATTTCTTATAAATAGTTACGTAGCCATAGGAAATCAAAACTAGGTAGGTAGGTAGGTACCTAGCTGGCACTTTAGTGTAGAAATAAAATAAATAAAATAAATAAATAAATTATTATTATTATACTTTGTCTACAAATAATTTAATTAAATAAATAAATAAATAAATAAATATCCCTGGACATTTCACACAGCGTCATCTAGTCCCAAGCTAAGCAATTTAATGCTTGTGTTATGGTAACCAGATGACTGATATACTACTTAGATACCTACATTTTTTTTTTTTTGTAAATACCTAAATACATACCTATTATACATAGAAAAACACCCAGACACGAAACAAATATCTGCAGATCATGCAAACATTTGTCCCGCAGCGGGGATCGAACCCGCAACCTCTGCGTCTCAGGCGGGCTTTCGCCAACATTTAATAATCTTATTTACTTAGCAGTAGGCAAGAGTAAGTAGGTAGGTACCTACCTATCTAACCACCAACCAACTTGGAGCGCCGTTAATAAAAATTTTGCTAGGTTCGTTCATTCATTCTTATTAAGCAAGTGGCCAACTCTGGTGACGGAGTTTTTTTAACATTTTATTGCATCGGGAATTGAACCCGCATCTTTTCTAAAGTCCCCCACCCGTCCCGCGGCGGGAATCGAATTAAAAACTTTTTTGCCTGAATAAGTACCTACTTACAAGCCATAATTTACATAGTCAAACATACAAACAATCATCAAACTTTCGCTGCAAACCACAGAGTACCTACTTAGTAGGTAATACAAAAAACTGCAAGCAAACTCGGTCATAAATTATTCTAACATTAAGGGCAATTCGGAGTGTCGCAAAAGCTAAACTAAACTAACTAAAATTATTGCCATCCTTTTTATTCCCATCGCTATGAAAGGGACGGCAACAATTTTAGTTAGCTTAGTTTAGCTTTTGCGACACTCAGAATTGGCACTAGGTATTAGTTACTTAGTTTAGTGTCTCGGCGAGAGCCCCCCTAGGTGTGGTTGCGATTGCGAGGTTCCTAAATCGATAAGTAGGTAGTTCATAATCGACTATGCACAAAAGGATCAAGTCCTTCTCCTAAGTGCGAGCGAGAGAGCAATATTGCCGTTCCGTTGAGTTTGTTGAGAGTTGAATGCGAATAGTCAAGTTTCATTTCTACAAATGAAAAGAAAATGTCGATAACGAAATCTCGAGCAATCAGAACCAAGAACAAACAAATCAAATAAAATAGCGATGATAGAAATTTAATAGAAACGAAGCGTTTCGTTCGTCACTTGGCTTGGCTGCGCATGCACATGCGGCGGCATTTGCCAAAAGAAAATATGACGGACCGGGTAGCGCCGGCGCGTCCTTTTCGGCTTTTTTCAAAGGGTTTATTTTGTAGAATTTTAGACCTAATTTGCTTGCTCTAATGTTTAAATTATTTTTACCTTTTTAGTTGGTGTTCAATATTCGTACTGAACACTTGCGCGGCGCGGTGCATACCTACACAAATTGCATGATTCGCAAAAGAGTTGTTTTGTACTTTCTTTTTATTATTTCTAGTGATAGTTTAATTATTTGGATAACGTATCTAGTTATTGTTGAGTAGGTTCCTACCTAAACTAGTTCGGTTTCTAGTATGTGCGATTTTTATTAATTGAAGTGTTAGTTCAAAGTTATTTTTAGAATAGATCAAGTTATGTACTACTGTACCTACTTGTACGGTGTACCTACCTTTGATAGAACAGTGATATTCAGTGTTTGTTTATTTAAATTTGTAGTGCGAGGTAGTAGGTAGGTATGGACAAATGCTTATGTACAATAATAGTGAAACTTTTGGAAACGCGTCAAGGGCCTTGCGCATTTTATCGTGAAAGGTACCTACCTACCTAGACCTACCCAAACCAATTACGCGCGTCTAATGCAAACATCATCACGGCTGCTTATCAGAGGGTTTTGAATAATGAGAAAGTAGACCTTGGCATGACCTTCTTGGTCCCCTGACTTGACTCCACTGGATGGGTGGGTTTGTCAAAGGGGCTTTGCTTGGGAGTGTGATACGGCAGAAATGAAAATCCGTGTCACATCACATTCCTGGATCGCATACTCTACATCAGTCTGTGATCAGGCGAGCTCAGCAGGTATGTAGGTACATACTTACTTACCGAATAACAACTTACTACCTACCTAAGTACTTAGCCAGATTGTTTCGGGTAAATCGATTTACTTATAACTTTTTGAGCCCCGCGACAAATCAATGGCGGGGCCCTGCCATTGATTTCTTTAAAAGCCGGGACCGACAATTTAACGTGCCCTTCGACTCCGAACTCCGGAAGCGCTCAGCTGATAATGCCACTTGCGGTCACCCATCCAAGTTGTGACCGCTCAGAACGTTGCTTAACTTCAATGATTAATTAAATTAGTTCATGCCAATGTTTTACTAGGATGTTTAAGTTTTCTTATTCTCAATTTTTCATAAAAAATTGATTTATAGCGGGACTGTCCCGCCAGGATTAGTAGCTACGCTACTGTTGGTTATTAGACACTTACGAACTGAATGACGTACATGCCTGGCTGTCAAAATTAATAAAAATCTTTCAAAGTTGTTTTCTCAGGCTATAATTTTTTTTTCAGACAACTGTTTCTTCTTTAGAAGGCTTTTGGGGTGTTGTACCACCCCGTTTCGTTTTCGGTAGACGTCTTTTTACACCCTGTAGTAGGATAAATTAAGTTATAATTTTAAAAATGGCAATACCAATTCGACGTTTTCAATGTCATGTCATTGTCATGTCCATGTAAATCTATTGCGAATGTCAGTGTCAAATTGTCAATGCTAGTTAGCGAATGTATGGTGGATTATTAACTGTTAAGTGTTCGTAA